>OZ012706.1:55008300-55732286 GCA_963942595.1 Cylloceria caligata | reverse complement strand
ATATTTGCAATTATTTCTTGTATCCTTTTAAGTAAGCATTTCTTTTCTGAGTTCCTATCATAATTTTAGATTAAAATTGTTCTTCAGTCCAAATGATTCTATATCAAATGGCTGCTTAGATTCACACTGGGTCGCAAAGTATATGTTCTATAAATATATATTGTTGCGAGAGAATACTCCTCGTCTTATGGTGTTAACACAGAGGGAGACGGGAAAGACGGCATCGGCTCGGGTGCGACCTGAGAGCGTTGACCGGCATGCTCCTACGCCAACAACCGCTACCGTAGCTTCGAGTCGTCTTTGCCATCTATCCAATGACTCATATGAATCGTCTTTTCTTATTCTATCCTATTTTAACTCTGATTATCTGTATGATATTATTTCTTAGCTCTTATATCGAACCTCCGTTTAGATGGTTTATTCCTTTTAAATTATTATTCAGTTTTCGCACCTACCAAGCACACATTCAACTCATGCACACGCTACACTCACAATCATCTGACGCCTCGCGTCATATGGTATAGCTCGCAGGTACGCCATATCGATTTATCGACCGCGCACTCAAGCACATTGTCCATCAGCTCACATCCTCGATCGAAGCTCACTCAAGCGGCCAACGCTGCTATCGTGGCCCCAGCGGCAAGACCACTCACAAGGCTTGTTCTCCATCGCTGGCGGCGAATCACAACTCAACCAAGCTGTGACGCACGTCTGCCCTCTTGATACTCTGCCTCGTGGTCGACGGATGTGGCCATTGTTCTCACTAGAGTCGCTCGCGCTACACGTTCCCGCGTAAACTCACAGAGATATTCAGTCCTTCCACTCACTTTAATGTGCATTGGTGTATTATAGTGTGTTACATTCTTGGTCAAATCACCCGTGTGTCAAATCAGTGTCAGTACAAATCACAGCAAACTAACAGGACTAATGCAGCACTCACATAAACGTCAACGGCGTGGTTCGTTTGTTGGCAGCAGAGACGCCATTCTGCCTCCCACCGTTCATTGGCGTCAGAACATTCACCAGCTTGTCGTGTGGCTTTACTAGAGCTCTACAATCAGACCTTATCACCAGGATCAACCACACGGAATCAACAAGTCAACTCAGAGGCCTGAGAACCTACTCACCGCCAGTACATCAACACAGGCCAGAACAAATCAAAATACATTTCTTGTGTATCCACCAGGTATTTAATGCGATCAGTGTTAATTAATTAAATAAACATTGAATCTATTACTGTTACATACTGAGTGCATTTAATTATTTATACTTGTCACCAGGATCCTTAACCTTACTATTCGCATCTGTCACTTGACATGCTACGTGCAAATGCATCGACCTGCTATCGGTCGACAGATTAAACATACTCAAACGATACATGTTCACTGCACAGAGCACTATATTCATTGACATTTATTGTGTGTTACTCAAGCTGACTAGGCGCTCACTCTGCGCACTTGTCAATCTCTCTTATAGTGCTCTGCCGCATCAGTTAGTTTTCATTCTAGAGTTCTTAATAATTTTATGTGAACCATTATCAAATATTTCAAACTCACTCTCAATCATTTGCATACATGGTTTGGACTTTCGAGCTAATTCCAACTCACTTTCACTCATTATCATACAATTATTGATTTACTTATTAAATATATATATATATATATATTCCTTAGTTCAAATATTTACTTCGTAAAAAGTCCAAATCTTTGCTACGATTGTGTGTAAATTTTTATTTAAACGTTCATAGATTCTGAAGAACTGCCTTTTTGGCTTTTGGTGTTCTGTAGTCAAAAACAAATTTCAATTTTCGATCAATACCATTAATAAGACATATGTCTTCATGTAATATTTTTGTTCATTGCGTCATTCGTCGTAGGATATAACAACTTCCAGAGCAACGAAAACGTTGCCACGGCAGTTAGTCTATCTTCGTGTAATAGGTATCTTCGTGAGCCAGATATGGTACATGACAGGGGGAAAGAAGCGACCACCCGACAGCCACCAATAGAACACGCGGACACGAATCAATTAAAGATTTCGATGACACGCGCCGCCAATGATATCCACCAGCCGTAGAGGAAAACCTCTTGATACGAGATTCAGGTCCCTCTACGCTGACCGTTTAGAGTGGGGCAGTGGCCTACCAACTCTTGGTTTCTCGTTATCAGGTACAGTGGTGAACCTGGCCGTCCATTCCTGGCGCGCACCATGTGTTCCCACTGCCCTGCCTCGGTGTGGCTGCAGGCTTCACCCCTCCCGCCGTCATTATACCTGTATAATCTCTGGTAGCTATAGGACTCGACAACGGTGCAGGTTTATAATCTTCTTTAAAAGAAAGATAGATATTGGAGCATGGTTACGTCAGGACATAACACTACCAGCCAATATTAAATCTCGCTGGTGCGCTAGGTAGTCGGGAGTTCTGCACACTGTGTAATTTCAATTATAATCGAGTACTCGAGCATCGCTGTAGCTATCAATGTGCTCGATGTAAATCCACTTATGCAACGGCAATAGAGACTCTCAGCCTGAGTATTGCACAGACTGTAAGCGCTCGTTCTTTGGTGCTTTTTGCCTCGCTCATCACAAGGGTGAGGGCTCCGCGGGTATTACCTCTCGTTAATATAGACGGTACCACGTCGTTAAAGCATTGAAAATCTGTAGAGGCTGCTCGCGTATGATTAAAACCACAGATAAAAAGATGCATGTATGTGGTATATCGATTTGTATTACATGCAGGCAAACTCGACCGACTACGCATGTGTGTTTTATAGCACCTTTTCAGAAACCAGAGGAGGTAAAGGAGAAGAAAAGAGACAACCCTTCCACGAGATTTTTGTTTTATGATTTTGAGACGCAGCAACACAAACAATTGCACGATGATAAATCGACACGAATTCATGAGCCGAATTTATGTGTTACACAATGCGTATGTATGACATGTCTGGATATCACAGATTTAGAGATTGTGCTGACTGTGGTACTACTGTGTTCAAAAAGTAAGGCCAATTTTTTATTTAAACTTCCCGCGTTAACCGAATCGGACAAATGAATATTTTTTTGAAGTTGGTAGGACCGTTAGTGACATCTGTGACAAATTACATGTCAATATCATCATTAGTTTTTAGTTTACGCTTGGTTTTGTGAACAAAGAACAGTGAATTTGGCGATTTTTACGATGTCGACCTTTGTTGAGCAAAGAAGTGCTATTAAATTTTGCTTGCGGAATGAAATTTCTGCCGCTGAAACGTATCGATGTTCCAAAAGGCCTTCGGTGACGAGACTATGTTACTGAAAAATGTTTACAAGTGGTACAAAGACTTCAAAGAAGGCAGAGAACGTGTTGATGATTTGGAACGCTCTGGACGACCATCGACGTCAATTGATGAGCAACACATCAAGAAAATCAAGGAATTGGTGCTCGAAAATCGTCGATTAACAATTCGAGACCTTGTCGACATGCTTGCAATATCAATTGGATCACTGCAAGCAATTTTGAAGGATCATTTGTGCCTCAGAAGAGTCAAATCGCGTTTGGTGCCAAAATTTCTCAATTTTTTCAAAAAAGAGCGTCGCGTTCAAGCATGTGAATCAATGATTTCTGACTATCAGGACGTCTACAAACAAATTATTACGGGCGATGAGACTTGGATTTATGCCTATGATTCGGAAACAACCGATCAATCGAGCGAATATCGTGCCAAAGGTGAACCGAGACCGAAAAATCCATGCCAAAGTCGCTCAAAAATCAAGGTCATGTTGACAGTTTTCTTCGATTATCGTGGTGTGGTGCATTACGAATTCCTTCCCACTGGCCAAACTGTCAACAAGGAATATTATTTAAGTGTTATGCGTCGTTTGCGTGAAGCTATTCGCAAGAAAAGGCCAGAATTATGGAAAGACAACACTTGGATTTTGCACCACGATAATGCACCGTCGCACACAGCACTGGTTCTTCGTAAGTTTTTCGCCAAAAACTCCACTCATGTCGCTCCAAAAACCACCGTATTCGCCTGATTTAGCACCGTGTGACTTCTGGCTATTCCCAAAGCTCAAGAGACCACTCCGGAGAAATCGTTTTGAGTCGATTGAAGAGATCAAACGTGAATCGCTACGCGCATTGAAGGCTATACCTGAGGACGACTTTTTAGCATACTTCAAAGATTGGAAAAAACGTTGGCATACGTCTATTGTAGCTAGGGGGGATTATTTTGAGGGGGACGAAATCTATTTGGAAGAATAAATTAAAAATTTTTATTTTAAAACAAAATTCACCTTATTTTTTGAACATAGTAGTAAACACAACACGTGAATTCGTGTTCATCGATGATCCTATTGGGGGGCTCGAGAAATTGGCATTATCGCGAAAATTTTAAAAGACCAGCTGTATTGTTCAGAATGCAAGAACTTTCGATGCGCAGTTTATTCTACAGTATTTAATCGAAGTGCAAACAACACAGTTGTCCTCTCTGATTATGAATGATTCGAAGATTGTCTCGATGAAGATTGGCGATGTCGTTTATCTCGATAGTCTGAACTATTTACCCATGGCTCTTAGCGCTGAATCTAGGGCCATCGGTTTCGCGGATGAGGTGACAAAAGGTACATTTCCGCATTTATTCAACACACCGGAATATCGGAATTACATAGATCCTCTGCCGGCTCTGCGTTTTTACTCACCCGATACCATGTTTTCAGCGGATCGCGAGCGATTTTTAAAATGGTATGAGAAAGAATCGAGTCACGTCGATTATAAATTTGATTTTGCGATGGAGTTTGTGCAATATTATCGTACAGATTTTACGGTTTTGAGATGCGCGTGTCTAACTTTTTGAGAGTTACTTATACGTTGCGGAAGCGTGAGCCCCTTTACAGAAGCATGCACGATAGCATCAGCATGTATGAGAGTATTTCGAAAGAACTTTCTAGAGAAAGATCGCATTGGGGTGTTACCACCAGGAGGGTACCGCTGGGGCGATAAGCAGACGAATACTACGTGGAGGCAGGGGTCCATCACGTTCTTCAGTTTCAAGACTGCTTTTGGCGTGGATGTCCGTGATGTTATCGCGTGAATAGAGATGTTCGAACGAAATTCGGTGATACAATGGATGAGCGATACGAGCGTACCGTTCTTATTTCCGGGCGAATCAGATCAAAAGGGTACACTCTAAGCGAAATATGGGAATGCGATTTTGACAGATAACTTGAGAATAACGAGGAAAATTTTGTAAGTTTGTATGATGTCGCCAACAGGGAGCAGATACGCTATGTGGATCTATGCTTGCTGTATCCATGGGTGTGTAAGAATGGAAAATATCACGTTCGACATCTGAAATTATACGTAGGTGACGATCGTCGAGAACTCGTAGGACTTGAAAACGATCTAAGTGTCGTCGAGGGTCTCGTGAAGTGTACCGTGGTGGCACCGCGCGATTTGTATATCCCTGTACTGCCTGTTCGCATGCATGGGAAACTACTGTTCCCCCTGTGTAGAACGTGCTGTACAAACATGGACACATCCGAGGGCTGCACACATGATGACACGACTGAGCGAGCGTTAGACGGCACATGGGTCATGGACGAGCTAAGAAAAGCTGTGTCGCTCGGATATATGGTGACGCGTATCGATGAAATTTGGCAATACATTGTTACGCAGTATGACTCGACAACGCGACGCGCCGGTTATTTTGCCGTGTACATCGATAAATTCCTAAAAATTGTAACGTGGCAGAATATTCGGGCTATGTCCTCCTCGCTCGACGGCTACCAACGCGATCGCACAGGGCTGTAGGGGATAATTTCCGTGCTTTATTTAATTATTTATTTTTAATTTTTTACGTGTTTTATTTTTTTTATATATATTACGATTTGTACGACCGGATGGAGGAGAGCACCACGTTTGCCGATGGCTGGCCTCTGGATTCGACTTTTTGGACTGACAGGCTCTTTACATCTTGCTCTATTGGGCAATATCATTGTTCTTACTAGCAGCGATCCATCAGTCATATGGGGTTCACCGGCCGGACAGAGCTACCCATCCCGATGATCGGTTGTTGATTTATGCATCGTCGAGCTGAGACGCTAGACGCGGTCATCGAGCGACACAGATTCCCCCAATTAACCAAGTTCGGCTCGTGAGGAGGGGATCAGAGTTCACGAGCACGCGTGCCGGCAGGACCTCGGGGCTTTTTCCCGGTGATCGTCGAGTAAGGAGGACGTAGCTCTCTTTCTCTTTGGTGGTCCCGTTCAACCGCTGCCATCATTCGAAAACAATAATTATCTAACGATCAACCTACCTGAAATTTATATCCGCTACTATATATTATCTGGACACGAGGAGTGAGGCTGGGAAGATACTCGAGATTTCCCGGAAGTCGAGGAACATCACATCGTCATCGTCCCGGTGAGCTCTCTTTCCTTCCACGGTCTTTCGCCATTATTTTATTATTTTATCATTCAATTTCTTCACTATTAGTCTATTCGAGCTTGGTCACACCTGTGACTCTTGTACACCGCGTGCAGAGTATTAATTTATGTCGGGAACAGCGGCGTCTATAGAATATAACATCGAGATCGTTTGACTGGTAGAAGCCGGGATAAAGTCCTTGCGTTATTTAATTGAGTTTTTTTTTTACGGTTAAACCGTGCGCGAGTTAGACCGTTATCCCGGTATGTGCTTGTTTGTGTGGGATTTGAACGGGATAGACCGCGTCGCGGATTTTACCGAATTATTGACTTGAGATCGATTTATATGATGTAACGTAGTTACACTTATTAGCGTAGGGTTTAATGCGATAACGATCGATGCGTTATAACAAAGTTATCAGGAGTACAAATTGAAAATGCGGGATTTTTTTCTATTTTTGAACGTTTATTCTGAAAAAATGGTAACAAATGAATTATTCAAAGTATTGTCCATCGCTAGCCACAACTTTTTCCCATCTTTCTGGCAATTTACGGATACCGTCGCGAAAAAATTCGGCCGGCTTGGCTGCTATCCAGTCATCGACCCATTTTTGGGCTTCTTCGTAAGAATGGAAGCGCTGGTCAGCTAGGCCATGTGTCATCGATCGGAAAAGGTGGTAATCGGAAGGAGCAATATCTGGGCTATACGGCGGGTGGGGTAAGACTTCCCATTTCAGCGTTTGTAGGTATGTTTTGACCGGCGCTGCAACATGTGGCCGAGCGTTGTCATGTTGCAAAATTACTTTGTCGTGTCTTTGCTCGTATTGTGGCCGTTTTTCTTTGAGTGCGCGGCTCAAACGCATCAATTGAGTTCGGTATAGTGCTCCTGTGATGGTTTCGTTCGATTTCAATAGCTCATAATACACCACACCCAGCTGGTCCCACCAAATACAGAGCATGAGCTTGGCGCCGTGAATATTTGGTTTGGCCGTCGATGATGATGCATGGCCGGGGTAACCATATGATTTTTTGCGCTTCGGGTTATCGTAATGGATCCACTTTTCATCACCAGTGACAATGCGATGCAAAAAACCCTTCCGTTTTTGCCGTTCGAGCAGCAGTTCGCATGCAAAAAAACGGCGCTCGACGTCTCTCGGCTTCAGCTCATACGGCACCCAATGTCCTTGCTTTTGGATCATTCCGAGGGCTTTTATACGATGGGAAATGGCTTGTTGTGTCACTCCCAATGAATCTGCGAGCTCTTGTTGAGTTTGACACGAGTCTTCATTGAGTATTGCCTCCAATTCAGCATTCTCAAACTTTTTCACTTGGCCCGGCCGCTCTTTGTCCTCAACGTCAAAATCACCACTTCTAAACCGCACAAACCATCTCTCGCACGTTGAAACCGATGGAACATGACTCGGATAAGCCTCGGAGACCAATCGATGTGCTTCAGCAGCACTTTTCTTCAAATTAAAGAAGTAAATTAAAACTTCCCGCAAATGCTGTTTTGTTGGCACGAAACTCGACATATTGAGAGCTCAAAAAAACTATGAATTTGACACTGCGACAAATTGACACATACTGAAAATTAAAGCTATAAGACGTAGCTTTGACATGAACATAGTCACAGTACTGCCTGATGCGTATAGCGTTAGTAACGCCATCTGTTATCAAACCCGCATTTTCAATTTGTACCCCTGATATATTCTCGGGCATCGATCGTTATTTCGAACGGCTAGAAGAGCCCGAGTAAATTTAAGAAGCATCAATACACCTGTGCGACAGACTCGGTACAGGCGTACCGAGTTTTGCGGGCAATAGGCCATCGCCCCTAATGCAAAAACTAGAGCTGTCGCCGCTCCGAAATTCCCTCGCTGACGTAAACAGCAGGTCAGCGACCAGCTGGCCTTGCTGGGAGGCGAGGGGAAGGCGGTGAGCGCGGCAGCGGCGTACCGCAAATGTCAGGAAATGCGTTATATTTAAAATTATGATGGAGAAATAGGCAGAGGGGACTGAGGCGAGGGGAGGCCTATAAAAGGTCGGTGCGGGGCGAGAGAAGCTCTCTTGGCTCAAAAGGCTCAATCAGGAAGAATAAAATAAAAGATCAGTAGAAAGTACAATTAAAAAGTGAAAATCCTAAAAGGCAAAAGAAAGATACTAAATGTAGAGTCGGTGGTTGCTCGGAGAGAAGCATAAAAAAAACGAGTGAGTAATATCTAGGAGAAGAGACGTGAGAAATCTCGAGATCTATCGAGATCATCAGTTAATTAGTGAGAAGTTTTAGTCGAATATCGTGATTCAACAAAACTATAAGTGAATCGAACACGTGCCTAGGTCTAATTAGTACTATTAAGCGAGTAGATTTTAAGTATTTGGTATTAAGGAATGAATTAGTTATAGGAAAATGAGTGCATCGAATCAAGCGGACAGATTCAAGGAATAAATCAAATAAACTGGTCTTTAAACCTACGAGATAAACGAGAATCGAAAAATCGTATGAGTGGAAGGGAGAGAGAGTGAAAGTAATACGGGAGAGAAAGAGAAAACAATTGTAAATAGAGTTTATACACTCTATCCAAGTAGTGAGCGTATGCGTGAGGCGGTGTATGTGTGGGTAGCGAGGGAATACCCTGGCGTCAACGCGCCATCGAGGTCCGAGCCCGAGAATACCGAGAATTTATGTTCAAACAAGAAGAAATTATAATAAAATAATCGTAGGAATTCCCGAATCTCAATACAGAGCAGAATATAGAATCAGAAAACGTAGAGGATAAGAAATAGGTAGAATTAAGATGCATAGGACTAAGGAATATGAATAAACAAATATCGCATAGGAAAGTATAAAGGATAAAGTGTGTTCGAGCGAAAGACGAGTGCAAGAGAAAGAATTGTAAGTAGAGTTGATACACTCTATAAAAGGAGCGAATGCATAGCAAGATAGCGAGTGAAGCGAAATACTTATGCAATAGGTATACAGTGATACTGTTGGACGAGGAGCGAGAGAAAGCAGAATACGAGTGAAAGAGAAAGAATTGTAAATAGAGTTGATACACTCTATCGAAGGAGTGAGTGCGAAGCAAAATAGCTCGTGGTATGATATATCTGCGCATCGAGTATACAGTGATACCATTGTACAGAAACATAACAGACTTCCGAGGAATACCAAGAATTTGTGCACCCGAAATAATATAATAATTGCAGAAATAATCGCTGGAATCACGAGATTAAAAAGATCATTACGCAACATTCAAGTGAACGTAATTAAAAAGTGACGTTTTTTATGGAACTGTTTTCTCCTAATAAAGCATCACTATCAACCACCATGAAGTCTCGATTAATTAGTTATGTGATCGAGCCCAAATCCCCACGATAAATAAAAATATATGTTAGCGATAAAAATTACCGTTACAATGACTTAGTTTATTTCTCTTTTATTCGTCTTATTATCTTGGACTACGTGTCGTTAGCACCGTTGTTTTAATTAAACTAACGGACCTTAACGTAGCGTACCTTATTTATATTGTTATTTTATTAATTTGATTTATTTCTGGAGGAGTGCGTGTTCGACCGTCGTCCCGTCTTTGGTACTTGGTCGTGAGGGATTAGTACGGTCTAAAGCGTATCTCGTTTTGTCAAGCTGTTCGCTGCTTTGATTATTTCGATTATTATTGGTCTTATTGTTTATGAATATTATTTCGGAAGTCAGTTATTTAATTAGGGTTTTCTCATTTTTATTTTATATAATTTGGGGTTTTATTAAACATTGTTCATTCTCGACTTATTCTTGGTTGCTTGCCTGCGATTTTCGAGATAGTAGATTCGAACTAGTCGAAGCCGGCGTATGTGACCTTCCGACATCCCGTTGTTATGGTTTTTGGATATACGTGGGATTAGCCCGGAATAGGCCGTATCGCGAGCTGTACGTTGAGGCAACCTGGTATTTGACTGTGTCTGTGATTATTGTTCGAAATTCGAAGCGAGCGTGGTAGGCTATATAACGTCTACGGCGTATGAGAGTGAGAGAGAGAACGGGATAATTGGCACTGACGAATTAATGATTAAAACCAACGTACCTAATTAGGTTTAGAAAATTGTTAAAAAGCGAGACTAAATTTTACGGGACATTTTGTTTGAATTCTTTATCGATGTTTATTGGAAATTAATAATTGTCTGCTAAGAAATAAAGAAGTTGCCCGAGCGGCATTTGTAAGTCCCGTGCCTGCTATTGTTTTCAAAATTATTTATTAATGCTATTTTATTAATTTGACTTTGTTTATTGTTCTTTTTTTGTGCGTTTATTGACTATATATTACTAACTGATTTTATTTATGGATTTTAATGACTTATTTTAACCAATTGACTTTATTCGTGTTTTATTTGGACTAATTCTTGACTTGACGATCCGAACCACCCACTCTGCCTCGAATAGCTGTAGCTGGCCTAGGTTGAGGCTGGTCGTCTACCTCTTTATTTTTTCCTTCCGGCGCGAAAGCGCCTGGCGTCCAACTCGAAAGAGAAAATAAAAAGGAAGGAAAAAATAACTTGGACCAGTCATAGGTAACGTGGTGCGTTGAGGAGCAAATTTACGTTACAAAATAAAACAGGAGGTGATTGGACCGCCAACAGAGTGTAACGATGACGAGGAAGCAATAGAGCGTTTCATAGCGTTGTACGAGGAGACTGAGGGTGTATATCTCAAGCGAAGTGCCTTGCAGTCAAATCTAGATTTACGTTCGCTCGCAAAATTGACGCTTAATTCATTCTGGGGAAAGTTTGGTCAACGCGAGAATCTCACGAAAACCGTTAACCTTTTCACGCACTCGGAGCTAATGAATTTACTAACGCGTCCGGAGATTGAGGTGACGGGAGTGCTACCGGTTAATCACAAGACCATGTATGTGAACTATGTAAGCAACCGCGATGCTATCCAACCATCCCCGACAACAAACGCCGTGATTGTAGCATACACGATGGCACACGCTAGCCTAAAACTATACAGTTATCTTGAGGGGCTCGGACGGCGAATATTGTACTGCGATACGGACTCCTGTATTTACGTGAGTCGCTCCGGTGGCAACGAGTATGAGCCGCCAATCGGTCAATTTCTGGGAGATCTTACAGATGAATTAAGCAAATACGGGCCTGGTAGTTATATAATTTCGTTCGTTTCGGAAGGACCAAAATTTTACATATACCTTGTTCGTAACCCCGATGGTACGATTATTGAAAAATGTAAAGTAAAAGGTATCACGCTAAACTTTGCGAATAGCCGTCGCGTAAATTATGACGCACTACGATTCTTTGTGACAGGAGCTAGGAGCATAGCTATTATGTTAAAATTCGACGCTATTCGACGCACGGAATTTCATCAGGTAGTAACGTGTAAAGAAAGGAAATCACGCGAACCTGTTAACACGAAGCGAAAGCGGCAGGGGAAGTATTCTACTGTACCGTATGGCTATTGTGAAATACGCTAATTAGTATAACGCAAAAAGTATATAGTTTTATGAGTGAATTCGCGGTATTTAAAAATAATTTTTTTGTCTTCAATTTCATGTATCGTATTTACTGTATACAATACGTTAAAAAAAAGAACTATTGATTTATTATGTATAAAACTGATGTCTGCTCCTTCTTCTTTGCTGCTATTCGTAGTAGTAGCTGGTATCTCTCTACGGTTCCCTTTTGTTCTAACTTTCTCATCGTTGATTCCTTTTGTCCCGTCTTTCTTATCGAGTGCTACTTTTGTTCTGACTTTCTCGTGCTACCTCCGAAAATATAGTATTGCTGTTTAGAATTACATGATTCATAAATTTTACACGTAGAACTGTATGCATAGTGAAATAAAAATGTTGCTTTATGTATGATAATGAGTGTGAGTGAGTTGGAATTAGCTCGAAAGTCCAAACCATGTATGCAAATGATTGAGACTGAGTTTGAAATATTTTTAATCTGTTGACAGGTAACAAGTCGATGCATTCACACGTAGCATGTCGAGTGACAAATGCGAATAGTAAGATTAAGGATCCTGGTGACAAGTATAAATAATTAAATGCACTCAGTAATTAACAATAATAAATTCAATGTTTATTTTAATTAAGTAACAGTGATTGCATAAAAAAAATACCTGGTGAATACAACAAATATATACGGTGATTTGTCTGGCCTGTGTGTTGATGTACTGGTGGTGAGAGGGTTCTCAGGCCTCTGAGTTGACTTGTTGATAGAGCTCTAGTGAAGCCACACATCAGGCTGGTGAGTGAGCTAACGCCAACGAACGATGCGAGGCAGAATGGCGTCTCTGCTGCCAACAACGAACCACGCCGTTGACGTTTATATGAATGTTGCAATAGTCCTGTTGGTTTACTGTGATTCGCACTGACACTGAGTTGAAACACGGGTGATTTGACCAAGAATGTAATATACTATAATACTGAATGCACACCAAAGTGAATGGAACTAATGAATATCTCTATGAGTTTACGCGGGAACGTGTAGCGCGAACGACTCGAGTGAGAACAATGGCCACATCCGTCGACCACGAGGCAGAGTATCAAGAGAGCGGACGTGCGTCACAGCTTGCTTGAGTTGTGATTCGCCGCCAGCGATGGAAAGTGAGCCTTGTGAGTGGTCTTGTCGCTGGGACCACGCTAGCAGCGTTGGCCGCTTGAGTGAGCTTCGACCGAGGTTGTAAGCTGATGGACAATGTGCTTGAGTGCGTGGTCGATAAATCGATATAGCATACCTGCGAGCTATACCATATGACGCGAGGCGTCAGATGATTGTGAGTGTAGCGTGTGCATTAGTTGAGTGTGTGCTTGGTAGGTGCGAAAACTGAACACTTTATTTGCGAGAAGTTAAAAAGAAGCAATAAAGGATCGCGATGCGACGCATCATGTACTAGTAATGCACTTGTAATAGGATTCACAGACCTCTCGATAAAAAGCAAATAACAATATTACAGGCCCGGTGTTATCTAAGGCAAGAGCAACAACGTAGAATTTTGCGCAAAGCAGATGTAGCGCTCGTACGGTGTATATGCGAGTGTGCTTTAAACATTGTACAGGAAAACGTGAGTCTGAACAACGTGCAAGAAAATCATCTTCGGAGGCACGCGACAACTCTTTGACGACTAGCCACCAAAACAGGAAATTGGAGTGGTAAGAGGAAGATCATCGTCGAGCACTGTGTCGGATTTCTCAAGTTACTGCTTGTGCCTAACTTGGTCTACACGAGCCATGGAATATGCCAGAAAGATGATGCTTATTCCTCATGATTACATAAGTCCTCTAGCGAGTCTCGCCATTACTGTTAGTACTACTACTACTGCTACTACAGACCCGTCGCCCTCCGTACAGACTACCGGCACGCCATTATCGTGCCTCGACTCTGAGCTAAGTGAAATTCTAAACTCTCACTCGTATAAGAGCGAGAGAGAGAAATGGACAGTGTACAAACAGGTTCTACAGCGTTATCTTCACTTGGTCTAGTACCATAATACAGTACTGAATATTTCGTCGAAACGAAAAATAGCAATACTCGATAGCCACGAGAATAAACTCGACGACGTTTTAATGCACAAAGTTGAATCTCGACTCAATGACACACTTATTATCGATAGCGTACCAAAAAAAATGTTATCTAAAGCAATATCATTGCTTCGCAATTTGCATCGCAGCTCCGTCGGTAAAACAATGACAGGGGATCGTAAAGGTGTTGTTTTCATAGACGGCAGAAGAATTTCAAATTCCAACATCGTTGATATTATTAACGATGCTATGCGAGCTAAAAATTGCGAGAAACCCATCGGTTGATTTCACTTTGCCAAACTCCTGCGAACGATACAGATGCGACGCGAATTTATCGGCAATCCTGAGTTACTACACGAGCCTACACCTCCATCATACCCGACAGGGCCGAGACCGCACACTCAAACAGAGACTCAAAAAGGTCACGGCGGACAACGACATAATCGAGGGGCCGGAGGGGGAGGAAGAAGAGGACGAACAATTGCAAAACATCGGTCAAGTAGAGAGCCAATGACACCCCAGTGAATATCGATCGCTCACACAGTTAGAAAAGAAAAAGAAAAAGAATCCATTTAACGGGTCATCGTTAAAATTATGAAAAATCTTTAAAAAATCTGTTATTACACCGCTTATCCTGCATCCTATTCTTGAGCAAAAAATTTGGCCCAGGTGGATCAGAGAGTAGCGCGAAAAAATGTTTTACCATAGCTCGAGACAAAGGATTCATATAATATGCATCGTCTCGTGCGATGACGGTTTTCCCGTCGTACGTAAACGTTAGTAATATAGGCGATGTATGGGAGGCTGATGTAGCCGATCTTCGCTCGATAGCTAGGTACAACGATGGGTATACATATCTGCTAGTTATCGACGTGTTGAGCAAATTCAAAACTTTGCGTGACAAAACCACCGCAAACGTGATCCGCGGTCTCCGATGCATACTCGCACGCAGTAACAATCGTCGCCCGCAGCAATTGCAAACAGATCGAGTCAAAGATCTTATTGATACTCCATTTCAGCGAATTCTCAAGAAAAAGACTATCGATTTTCGCGCTGCTCGTAACCCCGATATAAAAGCCTCGGTTGTCGAACGCCTTAATCGCACAATAAAAGAGCGAATGTAGCGTTACTTTACATACACGCAAAATAAGCGTTATATTGATGCTGTACAAAATTTTTTAAATGCTTATAATCATATTACACACAGTGTAACGCGTATTCCTCTGAGCCAGGTGACCTTAGAAAATGCCTCTATAGCCCGCGAAAATTTAGCACGGCGTTACGAGTGTAACGCGAGAACAACTAAAAAGCTTAAATACAGTCTCGGTGACTTGGTACTGTAACGATAATTTGGCGCCTCAACGCACCACGTTACCTATGACTGGTCCAAGTTATTTTTTCCTTCCTTTTTATTTTCTCTTTCGAGATGGGCGCCAGGCGCTTTCGCGCCGGAAGGAAAAAATACCGAGTTGGATGACGAGTCTCGACCCAGGCCAGCTACAGCTGTTCAAGGCAGAGTGGGTGGTTCGGACTGTCAAGTCACTAATTATTCCAAGATAAAATATAAACAAAATCAATTAATTAAAATAAGTCATCAGAGTCGGTGGACCCCGACAAATAATAAAATATTGTTAATAAATACTAAACACAATCAATAAACCAGATTTAGCTAAATAAATATTAAATACATAAATAAGATAATAACAGTAAATAATTCAAACAACCACAGCAAGTACGGGACTTACAAACATCTTTATTTCTCCAAGGAACATCGATTCCGAATTTAACCAAAATGTCCCGTAAAATTAGTCTCTTGTGTTAACAATTTTCTAACTTTAGTTAGGTATCCTAGTTTTAATCTTTACTTCAACAGCAGCAGTTATCCCGCGTTCTCACTCACTCCCATACACCGCCTATGTCGTATAGCTGTTCTCGCCTACTTCTAATTTTCAACGATATTCATCGATACAGTCTCAATGCCTGGTAGTTCTTGTTCCCCATCCGCGATACGGCCTATCCCGAGCTAATCCCTCGTATTCTCAACAAACCAAAACAACGGGACGTCGAGAGGTCACGCATGCGAAGCGACCCACGGCTGGCTATTACTATTCCGAATAAAATATGCCGTGTAAAAGCCAAACCGCCGGGATTTGCTGCGGTACGTAAGATATCAGGTACCGGATAAATAAGGTTTCGTAATTCAATAATAAAATAATTAAAGTGAATGACTAATAACCAATAAACAATAGATAATAAGTAATAAAATAATAAATAATAAATAATAAATAATAAATTAATGAATAATAAATACTAAATAATAAATTAATGAATAATAAATAATAAATAATAAATTAATGAATAATAAATAATAAATACAACAGAGAAACGCCAATTAATGCGAACGGTACGCGACGCAGTCTATAACGTGCTAGTCCCTTCAATATCCAGTTCCCAACGGGACAACGTACTAACCCGCGCACGACCTTCCAAATCGAGACGCAAGAAAATTCACGTTAACTCATCCGAATCCAAATCTATAATCTAGTCGAAACCGGTGACACGGTCTATTCCGTTCCAATCCCACACATTACCGATTAACAAATTCCAACCACTCCGGGATAACGGCCTAACGCGCGCACGGTTTAACCGACTATAGAAACAATTAATTAATATAATGACTTTTCCCCGGCTTTTATCTGTGACACGATCTCGAGGTTACATGCTACGAACGCCGCAGTTCCCGATACAAATTTACACTCTGCGCGCAGTGTACTAGAGTCGCAGGGGTGACCAAGTACGAATAAATTTATAGTTCACAAATTGAATGATAAAATAATAAAATAATAGTAAAAGACCGTAGAAGGGAAGAGAGCTCACCGGGACGATGACGGAGCGATGTTCTCGTGATCCAGGAAATCCCGAGGGTACTTCGAAATTGTATATCCTTCGTTTTCTTTTCCTTCTCGTACAGTGTCGAGTGGGAGAGATTCGTTTGCTTGATGTTGCAGAGCAGAACGGGACAAAGATAAACTACCCGCTGGTCTGATTCGCTCAACGGTCACCGGGAAAAAGCCCCGAGGTCCTGCAGGCACGCGTGCCCGTAACCTATGATCCCCACTGAACTCGCTAAACTCGGTTAAGTGGGGGAACCGGTGTCGCACGCTGACCGCGACGAGCGCCTCAGCTGGCCGATGTATAAATTAGTGACAGTCAATACCAGCGTTGCGTAGTCCAGCAGATGATCCCCTGAGATATATACATTTCCATGGGCCGACGGCGGCTGAGAATAGAAAGCCGCGTATCCTTTAGTACGTCGAGCGGGATTATGATACATCCCGACCGGGAAAGGTGTGAAATGTCGGTCCAGAGAAAAAGGCCGAATCCCGAAGCTCTCCTCTTCTTGGTACTCTCCCATCGTCCCTCCGGTCGTATAAATCGCATTATGTATATAAAAAAAATAAGACAAGAAAAAAAAAAAATTAAGAATAAATAAGACCTGAAAATCACCCCCTACAACCCTGCGGGATCGTGTAGGCATCCGTTGAGCGAGAGGGACGCAGCCTAACTATTCTGCCTCGTTACAGTACATATCGGTACAGCATTCGTAAATGCTGCATTCGCTAATGCAGCATTCGTAAAAGGATATAAGCGTGGTTGGAGTAACGGATTATTAAAGGTTCAACGTATATCAGTGAATCGAGAACCATTTTTGTATAATATATTTTACACGATATGATCAACAAGACTATCGACGGTATTTTCTACGAGGCAGAATTATCGCGAGTACGAGTGCCTTCGTCACCTGAGAAGACGAAAGAGAAGAAGAGGACAAAGAGGAAGAACGCTCGGAATCACCGTCCCTGATAAATATAAGCTCCAAGCATAGCTCTTTCTTTGTCGTACTACCGAGCAACAGTAATATGCAGTATTTTCCGGATAATACGACGACGAAATTTATTACAAAACTACCGCGCCCGATTTGTTTGGACGGATAATGGTCTGTTTCTGTTGTGGAAATTGCTTATTCGATGACTCTTTTACATGTTTCTACTGTGTGAAATTCCGTAACTTTTGAAGATGGTGGTTATGATTTATCGGGTTTAAATATTTTAACACGGAGACGCGTAGATGGAGACCAAGTTCCATCGAGTGTATATCGCTCTATAGATGCTCTTTTGGACAGTATAAATAAGTTACCTCACGTGGCCGATCATCTGCAATTTAAATCGCTTCCGAGCGGGCAGTTCGAAGTGGCGCGTATATACGACGATCTACGATACCATGACTTTCGCATATCGCCCGATATCGCAATGCTACTTGGTTCTCGTAAGGATTCTCGGAATTCCCTTTTCGCTCTATCTCCAATAAAAGCCAAGAAAAACGTAAAAAAAAATTTTTCCGATATTTCGCACTTGGAAGAACTCAATCCGATGGATTTTGTCGCGCTGATAACGAATCTGGACGTGGATTTGCGATATCTCTAACAGGAGCTGCGAAAATCGCAGAAAACCGAATTAACCGAAATATACCTTCACCACGTTTACTGAAATGACGATATCTATAATTTTCTCTCTAATAGCGACTGTTTACGCTATCGTTTGCCTTTTTTATACTGTTTGACCTGTAGATCTGTAATCATAAAACCGCATATAGAACCTGCGAATACACAGGGTCGAGGGCTGCATCTCTCACCGGTGCTATACCAGGCAGCATGTTTCTATACACCGATATCTGCGAGAGCTATATTACAGGCGATGTACAAACACCCCTCTTACGAGTTGTTCCCATTGATGCTCACGACTGTCAGTATGATTCAATAAAAATTAAATCGTTTTCGGCGCCACGATATATCTATCTTGCGCAACAATTTACACACTATAGAGATCGATATAAAAGACGAGTTTGGAAATCCTATACCAGTCGAACAGGGAACGTTGACAGTGACACTACATTTCAAAAGGTCCCACGATTGATTACGCCGCTATGGATGATATTGACAGTGTGCAGTACGGATGGGGCCGTCGCAGATATGGGGGTATAAGCCATGTTTATATCGGAACACCTAATCAACCAGGACAGTGTATCGGCAGCTTTCTCGAGGGCCTGTTTCGTCGAGTGTTACCACTTTTATAAAATGGTGCTAAAGCAATTGAAAGAGAGATATTGCGAGCTTGTGTAAATGTAGCCGGTGATATCCTCGATAGAAATATAGCTGTGAAAGATGCTATTCGCCAGAGAGCGCAACTATCAGGCAGTAATCTCAAACGCAAAGCCTCTGAAAAAATTGACACTCTCATGCGGGTGTCTGGTTATAAAAAGCGCAAAATGGCGCGAACTTTTCATTCATGGAACGAACGTAAACCACGGCGTATCTCCCGTAAAAAGGAAAATGTAATAAAGAGAAAAGTAATAAAGAAGAAAAGTAATGATAAGAACAATGAGAAGAAGAAGACTCGTCAACGAACGGCTGCAGATAGTTTTGGATAGCTGAAACAAAATGGCTTTTCTACATGCGCACTCGTGCGAGTGTCTTAAATCGGAACTTGAATTATTTTCACTCCCACCAACGTAAACTAGTATAGAAGGCTCCAATTGGGTGTATTTTAAGCCAATTTCTTCGCTAACAGATGATTCACCTAATGAATTTCTTATTCCTGGACAGGGTAATGAATATATCGATCTCGCAGATACTATGCTTAGTCTGAGAGTGAAAATAACATTTTCTACTACGGAAATTGCCGCGGGTGTAGCGCTGAATGTAAGTACCGGCCCTGTAAACAAATTCTTGCATTCTATGTTTAATCAGGTAGATGTATACCTGAATCAAAAACTAGTTTCACCTCCAAATAATGCCTACGCCTCTCAAGCGTTTTCTATGTACGCTCTTTTTGAATTACGGTCCTACTGCCAAAAATTCGCATCTCAAGAGCGTTCTCTGGTACGATGATACCCCTGGAAAAATGGATGATATAACATCCGGAAATGCGGCTCTCGTAAAGAGAAAACAATTTTTGAATGTCGGAAAACTGCAGATTTGTTCAGCTATCCGCATTGCGATATATTTAATCGGGAGCGGTTCCTATTAAACGGTGTCGAGATGTGACTACGACTGGTGCGGTCTAGAGATTCATTTTGTTTTGCGGACGATACAAAGATTAGTCAATACGGCTTAAAAATTCTCGAGGCATCGCTTCTCGCTCGTAGAACAAGAATAGCTCCTGATGTGCTGCTCTCGCATGCTAGAACACTGGCAGAATCTACGGCTAAATATACTCTTACGAGAGTCGAGGTAAAGGCCGTTTCAATATGTGATGATGATCGGTGATCGGTGATGATGATGATGATAATGATGATGATGATGATGATGATGATGATGATGATGATGATGATGATGATGATGATGATGATGATGATGATGACAATGACAATGACAATGACAATGACAATGACAATGATAACGATAACGATAGCGATAGCGATAACGATAACGATAACGATAATAATAATAATAATAATAATAATAATAATAATAATAATAATAATAATAATAATAATAATAATAATAATAATAATAATAATAATAATAATAATAATAATAATAATAATAATAATAATAATAATAATAATAATAATAATAATAATAATAATAATAATAATAATAATAATAATAATAATAATAATAATAATAATAATAATAATAATAATAATAATAATAATAATAATAATAATAATAATAATAATAATAATAATAATAATAATAATAATAATAATAATAATAATAATAATAATAATAATAATAATAATAATAATAATAATAATAATAATAATAATAATAATAATAATAATAATAATAATAATAATAATATTAATAATAATAATAATAATAATAATAATAATAATAATAATAATAATAATAATAATCTCTCGATGTACGCACCACTTTGTCGCGGTGGGGAGGCCCCAGTGACGCAATGATTCGTCGCGCTATGCCGCTACGGGCAACCATGCCAGACTAGCCGATGGTGAGCGTCGCGGCTAAGAGCAGCACAAATTCGCGGGCGCGTCACATTTCCTAGCCTCGTCGGCTTTGGCTCTCTCAGACGCCTCTGGCGAATGCGGTGAGGGTACAGCGGAAACCTGGGAGGTCCTCTCAGATGGAGGACATCGCACGCCTAGGGACTGCGTGATAGTGTGGGGGCTCGGCTTGGGGTTAGGCACCCGGGTTGACCGCCCCTTGACAGCACGTGTAAAAAGCCTGTGTGACACCTCGCAGGTCCCGGTGGCACCTGGGTGTGGGCCTGCGAGGGGGCTGGATCACGAGACAGAGACTGAAAATAGGGTAGGTCTCCTGCCGCATCACACTTAGGATAATGGTACCCAGGTGCTACCGGTGCCTCGGTTATGGACACACGAGACGAAACTACAACGGACCAGACAGGACAAGCTTTTGCTGGAAGTGCGGACGCGCGGGCCACGTCGGTAAGACGTGTGACAGTCAACCGACCTGCTACCTCTGCACGGAGGCTGGGAAAACGGATGTGGCGCATCGGTCCGGCACCGGCTCTTGCGCGGTATTCAGAGCTGTGCTGGAGGAAAGCAGAAGAAAGACGAAGACATGACGAAGGTAGTCCAGGGTAACCTGAACCAGAGTCAGACGGCACAGGCACTGCTACCCCAAATAGCTGACGAACTGGACGCGACTATACTGATACTGTAAGAACAATACCGGGACAAGACATCGCCGACGTGGTTTGCTAACAGAAGAACTACCTCCGCCATTTGGATGAGGGGGGAGGCCGCTTCTCGGGTATCCGCTTGCGGCGTGGCCGACGATTTCGTCTGGGCTAAGGTGGGCGCCGTCACGTACGTCAGCGTTTACCTAACTCCAAACTGCGCCGTGGGGGAGTACGGGGAGAGGCTTCTTACTCTTGAGGACAAGGTACGAAACATGCACGGACACGTAGTCGTCGCGGGGGACTTGAACGCCAGAGCGATCGAGTGGGGTATGACCACGACGAACAAACGGGGACGGCTGCTGCTGGAGATGGCCGCAAGGCTAGACCTAGCAGTGGCAAACACGGGAAATACTCCGACTTACAGGAGACCGGGCTTTGGGGAATCCATCCCCGACGTGACGCTGACGTCCGACGAAGTACTCTCACGGATTGAGTGATAGCGGGTGGTAGAAGGCTACAACGCCAGCGGCAACCAATACATCGCTTTTGAAGTGAGAGACGAAACAACAACGCGAGTCCAACGGATCTCGCGACCTCCGCGGTGGAACCTGAAAAAACTTGACGAGGACAAATTCTCGGCGGAGCTGCTGGCAGCAGCGGACCCCTCGAGAAACGTACCTGACGAACTAACGGGACAACAAAAAGCCGAAAGGCTTATAGACGAGACGACGAAGCTAATCCAGCGGCTCTGCAAGGACTCAATGCCACAGAAACGCTACGGACAAAAATGACAACAACATTACTGGTGGACTGACGAGATAGCGGAAATGCGAAGGGCTTGCTTAGCCTGTAAGAGGAAGCTCACTCGGGCGACAGGAGTACCCCAAGCAGAGACGCTAAGGACAGTCTACAGGGCGGCACAGAAGAAACTGACAACAGCGATAAAGGACAGTAAAACAGGTGTTGGAGGGAACTATGCGACGAAGTGGACCGAGAACCCTGGGGCACCGGCTACAAGATTGTAACCGGGAGACTTGGGACTCGAGCGCCACCCAGCGTGATGGACCTCCCGACAACACAAAAAATCATAGACTGACTTTTCCCGACCCACGAGACGAGGACAGAAGTGAGTCACGGAGAGGAGCCACGGGATGTACCGCCCTTCACCGAGGAGGAGCTCACAAGGCCAACCACTGCGATGAAGGCTGGAAAAGCCCCGGGACCCGATAGCACGCTAGGAGAAATTCTGCGGCTGATGAGCAATCTGAGGGCGCAGTTTCTCCTGGATATGTACAATACATGTTTGACGATAGGGACTTTCGGTGAGCGGTGGGAGAGGGCAAGGCTAATCCTCATCCCTAAAGGGTAGGGGGACCCTGACTCGCCATCAGCCTACTGCCCACTGAGCTTACTAGACACAACAAGGAAGCTTTATGAACAATTACTAAGACCGAGACTGACGGACGCAATTGCAGCCGCTGGAGGACTTTCGGACAGACAGCACGGCTTCAGAAAAATGCGGTCGACGATCGGCGCGATTCAAGACGTGGTGGCAGCTTTCGACGAGGCTGAACGGCGCTGCCACGGGGCTCGCCCGATCGTGTTGCTGGCAACCCTAGACGTACAAAACGCGTTTAACTCAGTGAGGTAGTAAGACATACTGGAGGCGTTGGAAGGCGTCTTCAGGGTGCCAGTGTACCTGATCCGGGTGATAAACGACTACCTACGAGACAGACGAATCACGTACGAAACGACGGAGGGACCGGTAACTCGGACGATCACAGCGGGGGTCGCTCAGGTATCAATACTTGGACCAGACCTTTGGAATGAGATGTACGACAGTCTGCTGCGGTTGGACATGCCGCCGGAGACGTACCTAGTTTCTTACGCTAACGACATGGCAGCGGTAATCGTTGAACGCGACGCAACTCTGGCCCAGCTACGACTTAACTAGGTTATGAGACGAGTGGACCGATGGATGGCCGAACACGGACTCCGACTGGCCGCACACAAGACAGAACTGATGCTACTGACGAGAAAACGGATACCAACCATCATACCTATGATGGTTGGAACAAAAATGACAGAAACCCGGGGGGAAATAAAGTATCTGGGGGTTACCCTGGATACAAAGATGACCTACTGACCACACATCAGACGGACGGCCGAGAAAGCGGCTGTAAGGGTAACAGCCTCAAGTCGCCTGATGGCAAACACTACGGGACCGAGACCGAACATGCGTAGACTCTTAATGGCTACGACCCACTCGATCCTCTTGTATATCACCGAGATCTGGGCGGACGCACTCCTGGTGAAGAAATACGGACAGGCGATGACGACAGTACAGAGACGCGGTGCACTGAGGATCGCGTGTGCCTACAGGACTGTTTCAGCAGGAGCAGTCCTGGTCGTGGCGAGCGTGATCCCAATAGATCTTCTCGCGCTCGAACGCAAGAGGATGTACCTACAGAGTGCACAAACTGGACGGGCAGCTGTGGCAGCGAGGGAAAGAGAAAGAAACATTCATGAATGGCAGAATAGATGGACAAACGAGACCGCAGGGATGTGGACAAGGCCACTGATACCGGAACTGAAGCCGTGGATCGAGAGGAGTGGCGGAGAGGTGAATTTCTTCCTCACGCAGTTCCTGACGGGACAAGGATACTTTAGACGCTACCTACACAGCATGGGGAGGGTAAGGACTGCGGACTGCAAATACTGCGGACATGACCATGACGACGTGGAGCACACGTTCTTTACATGCGACCGATGGACGAGACGAGACGAAGAAGGAAGCAACAATCGGAGAAATCACGCCGGACAATATCATCGGCGTGATGATCCAAAACAGCGAAAGGTGGGTCCTTGTGTCTACCTTTATCGAAACTGTCCTTAGGAGTAAGAATGCGGATGGATGCTTGAGTGACTGAGAGAATGAAAAAGAACGGCTTTGCAGCAGCCCAGACATGAGGAGACGGGACGAAAACGAAAAGTTTGATGACAGGATTGCCCGACCGGAAGTAATGCTAATGCAGTTTACGGCCGGGCAGTGGACAGAAGTGGCTTTCCTCATCTGACTTAAAAGTATATGCCCGTTCTCAATAGTTGGGTCTGGTAGTAAGTCACTTCCGCATGATTACGTTCTGTCCATAGGGCCAGATGTTTGATGAGTCTGGCTGTCCATCTTCCTCTTGCGTCGCTGCCCCACATGCACTGCCAAAGCTCCATGGTGTGTTTCCTCTCCTGTTTCTTCATTTGTTACCGATCGTGTTCAGCTCGTCGTAGATAGATTCGTTTCTTCTCTCTCGCGAGGAGCTCGATGGGTACCACTCCAGCAACGACCAGGGCTGCCGGTCCTGATACCGTTCGGTATGCACAGGCCACGCTCAAGGTTTCTCTCCTTTGTACCGCGGCTATACGTTTCCTTCGGCTTTCCGCTTCCAGTGCGTCCGCCCAGATCTCTACTCCATAGAGGAGAATCGAGTGCGTCACCGACATTAGAAGCCGGCGTTTGCTGGTCATTGGTCCTCTCACGTTCGCCATGAGACGGCTCAGCGCTGCGACCATAGTCGCCGCTTTGTCTGTCGCTTTCCTGATGTGTTCCCAGAAGATTAGTTTGGTGTCCAGGGTGATGCCGAGATACCTCACTGCACCTTTCGTTTCCACTTCTTCGTTTCCGACCCGCATGCGCAGGAAGTTCGGGATCCTCTTCCGCGTGAGAACTACTTTCTCCGTTTTCTGCGTGGCTATGCTGAGGCCGTGGTCCCCCACCCATTGGTGCGTCCGCCTCATGACCTAGTTAAGACGTCTTTGTGCCGCTTCGGGGTCTCTTGCTGTGATTACCGCGGCGACGTCGTCGGCGTATCCTATCAGGTACGTGTCATCTGGCATTTCCATCCGTAGAATTCCATCGTACGAGATGTTCCAGAGATCTGGCCCGAGGATCGATCCCTGGGCTGCACCTGAGGTGATGACTTTTCTCTGTTGTCCTTCTCGTGTGTCGTAGAGCAGTACTCGATCCTTCAAGTAGTCGTCCACCATCGCGAAGAGGTACGCTGGTACCTGGAAATTTACCTTTAGCGCCTGCATCATGTCGCACCATCTTGCTGAATTGAAGGCATTCTTCACGTCGAGCGTAGCCAATACCACGATCTCTCGGGAGTAATGGTTGCTCTCCCGCGTTGCCTCAACTGTCCTCATGACCTCTCGAACTGCGTCTACCGTGGATCGTCCTTTCCTGAAACCAAATTGTCTATCGGACAAGTCACCTGCTTCCCGTATAGCTGTATGTAGTCGCGGCTTGATCATCCTCTCCAGCAATTTCCCGGCCGTGTCCAACATGCACAGTGGCCTGTAGGCTGACGGGGAGTTAGGGTCTCCTTTGCCTTTGCTGATTAAAACCAGACGCTGCGTCTTCCAGCGTTTCGGAAAAACTCCGCTCTTCAGGCAGCAGTTGTACATATCGAGAAGCAGTTTCGGGCGGGCGCCTGCCACCGCCTTCAACACTTCTGCCGGTGCGCCGTCGGGTCCTGGTGCCTTCCTGTTCTGCAGTGATTTGACCGCGTCCATCAGCTCCTCCTCATTAAATGACGTAATGTTCTCAACCCTGATGTCAAGGTCCTCTTCGCTCCTCGGTGGGTGAGTCGGGAATAGGGTATCTACGATGTTTTTCATCCTATTCAGGTCCATGCTCTCTCCTTCCGAGAAAGCTTCTAGTTTCCGCGTCACTATCCTGTAGCCCAATCCCCACGGGTCGTTATTCACGTCCTGTATAATGGAATTCCAGCGCTCTGTCTTGCTGCGGCCAATTTGACGCTGTAGGATTTTCTTGGCATCTTTGTATTGAGCCGCGATGACTGCTGCCTCGTCAGGATTCCTTCTTCGAAATCGGGTTGCTTACCTTCGCAGTCGAAGGCATCGTTTTCGCTGATCGGCGATCTCGTCGGTCCACCAGTATGCTGCCTGCTTGTTTGCTGGTCGCTGCTTTCTCGGCATCGATGCTCTGCACGCTTTCAGTACTAGCTGCATCGTTTCGTCCACTAATTCTTCTGCACTTGGGTTTTCAACGTGCATCGAGATTCTCCGTCCGTTGAGTATCGCTATACGCAGTTTCCTCTCGTCCATTTTGGCTACGTTCCATCTTGGTAGTAGGTCCCTGCTGATCCTTGGTGCGTTTTCTCCTTCAAATAATTCGAACGTGATGTATTGGTGGTCGCTGCCTGTGAAGTCTTCAATCACCGTCCATTTTCTCACACATGGCACTGCGCGTTCCGATGCAACCAAATGTCCGGTATCGTTCCCCTGTAGCCTGGTCGTCGGAAAGTCGCGGTCGAACCGGTGTTGAGCACTGTGAGGCTTAGTCGTGAAACCATTTCCATTACTCGTCTGCCTCTGCCATCCGGATGCGGCATACCCCATTCGATCGCTCGCGCATTAAAATCTCCAGCCACGATGATTTTTCCTCCCATGTCCCGTAGTTTGTCTTCCAGGCTGTTGAGCTTCTCTTCAAATTGCCCGATGCCTTCATTGGGCGTTAAGTAGCAGCTCACGTAGTAAACGTCCCTATGTTTAATCCAGACAAAGCCGTTTCCCCTTCCGTGATCTTCTACTCGGCCTTTTCCGGGATTCGGGACCCAAATGGCTGCAGTGCCCAGGTTGTCCGCGTACCAGCTCGTATTTACTTTATCACGATATTGTTCACTGATAATAATCACATCAGATTTTTTTTCGCGCACCAGTTGTGTCAGGAGGTCGTCGGCCGTCCTGCTCCTGTTCAGATTTCCTTGAAGTACCCTTGTCATTTCGGGCTCCTGTTCTTAGCACTTTCTAACGCTCTCCGAAAAGCGGCACATTTCCCTGTTCTCGGCACGTGGGACGATTGCGCTTTGTCCGCGCACAAAACACACCGCGCTTCCCTATCGCACTTAGCGCCTTTATGACCGGTTTCACCACACTTGTAACAGAGTTTACTTCTATCCGGACCACTACAGATTTTGGCTTGATGCCCATACCCCAAGCACCTGAAGCACCGCATTACAGATATCCGTTTCCGAATTCTACAGCTGACCCAGCCAACTTTGATCTTGCCCTTATGGATGAGTTCGGTTGCCTTTATTTCATCTATCTCGATAAGAGCGATTTTCTGGCCCCTGTAAATCGTTTTGGGCACTCGGACTTTAACATTATCTACTTGACCCGGGTACTCGCGTGCCAAGGCGTCAAGCACATCTTCTTCTTCAGTTGCTCCGTCGAGGTCTCTAATCTCGAGGGTCATCTTCGTGATGAGTTCGGTGACTTTGCCCGTACTTCCCAGAGCATCTCTCAGGGCCTTGGTGAAGACGTCCTTATTCTTCTGGTTGCTGCCTAGCTTCAGCAGAATTTCACCCTTGTGAGTCTGACGGATGGCTTTGATGTCTGTCTCCGTGTCTGCAGGGTTCACTTTGGCGCGGATGTCCTTCAGTATCTCTGCGTAGGCTTTCCCTGTATATAATAATAATAATAATAATAATAATAATAATAATAATAATAATAATAATAATAATAATAATAATAATAATAATAATAATAATAATAATAATAATAATAATAATAATAATAATAATAATAATAATAATAATAATAATAATAATAATAATAATAATAATAATAATAATAATAATAATAATAATAATAATAATAATAATAATAATAATAATAATAATAATAATAATAATAATAATAATAATAATAATAATAATAATAATAATAATAATAATAATAATAATAATAATAATAATAATAATAATAATAATAATAATAATAATAATAATAATAATAATAATAATAATAATAATAATAATAATAATAATAATAATAATAATAATAATAATAATAATAATAATAATAATAATAATGATAATGATAATGATAATGATAATGATAATGATTTTTTTTTTTTTTTTTTTTTTTTTTTTTTTTTTTTTTTTTTTTTTTTTTTTTTTTTTTTTTTTTTTTGGAGGGGGGAAATGCATTTACGCACTTCTGGGGGCCTAGCCCCCAAGTGTCGGGCTCATCTCGCAACAATACCGACTAAAACCCCCCTCCACGACTCCCAGCGTCACCCCGGAACCGCTTTCGCATTACTTCGGGATGAGGCCCAGGTCCTTACGCCCCTAGGGCGTCCCTTCCATCCAGAACCGCTTTTTTGTGGCGGAGGAGCACCTCTACATAGGTAGCCACTTCCGCCCAGGCTTCTTCGTTCAGGAGCATAACTCCGACAATATTGTCTGGAGTTATGCTCCCGAACCTTGCCTCCAGTGGGGCTCGCCACACGCTCCATTCCTTGCAATGGAAAAACGTGTGGAGGACGTCATCTCTAGGGGACCCGCAGGATATGCAGCACGGGCCCCGGACCTTCCCCATTTTATGGAGATAGGCTCGGAAGTACCCATGCCCCGTCAGCATTTGGGTGAGGTAGTAATTCACCTCACCATGCCGACGGTTGATCCAAGTGGCCAGCTGAGGGATGAGCCTCGCTGTCCACCGGCCCCGCGGGTCCCGATCCCATCGATCCTGCTACGGGCCCTGGCAAGATCCTTCGCTTCCTCTCTATCCTCTCCAGGGAAGTCCTGGTGGACGGACATCCGCTCTTGTGCAAGGAGGTCGATGGGCATAACCCCGGCTATCACTAGCGCTGCCGGCTCCGACACCGTGCGGTAAGAGCAGGCGATGCGGAGGGCCCCTCTCCGCTGCACTCCAGCCATGCGCTTCCGGTATACTTCGTACCGGAGCGCACCAGCCCAGACTTCGGCGCCATATAGCATAATGGACTCGGCGGTGCGTAAAAGGAGACGACGCTTGCAGGGCCGGGGACCGCCAATATTGGCCATGACCCTGCTTAACAACGTCGTCACCGCGGCCGCCTTGTCCGCTCTCCGTCGTATTTCTTCCCCGAAGGTGAGTTTCGAGTCAAGACTCACCCCCAGGTACTTGATTGACGCCTTAGTCCGGACCGTCACCTCTCCCACCTGCATATCCCGAAGCAATGGGATATGCTTCTTGGTAAGGAGTACGATCTCGGTCTTTGACAGCGCTAGCTCCAAGCCGTGGTCGTTCATCCAAGAGCGGACACGACGCATTATCTGGTTGAGCAGCATCTGTGCCGCCTCAACGCTTCGGGCGATGATTACGGCGGCGATGTCATCCGCATACCCAACCAGGAATGTACCCCTCGGCATTTCCATACGTAAGATCCCGTCATAAGTGATGTTCCATATGTCGGGACCGAGTATGGAGCCTTGGGCAGCCCCAGATGTGATTTTTTGGTTCACTGGGCCATCCGCGGTGGTGTACACCAAGGAGCGGTCCTTCAGGTAATTCTCCAGTACCCGCAGAATATATTCGGGTACACGGAAGTCCCGCTCTAGCGCGCTTAGCGCATCGCACCACCGTACCGAGTTAAAGGCGTTCTTCACATCCAGCGTGACCAGCAGACAGACGGGGCGGGAGTAGTGATTGCCCCGCTCCGTACCCCCGGCTGCCCTGACTACCTCCTGGATAGCGTGGATCGTTGACCTCCCTTTCCGAAAGCCATATTGCCTCTCAGAGAGGTCTCCAGCGGCTTGAATTGCCGCGTGGAGGCGAGGTCGAAGAAGCTTCTCCAGGAGCTTGCCGGCCGTGTCTAACATGCACAGGGGTCTATACGACGATGGGTCGTCTGCTGGTCCCCCTTTGCCCTTCTCGATCAATACAAGCCGTGCCTGCTTCCAGCGGAGAGGAAAAATCCCCTCCTGCAGGCAGGCGTTGTACATCGCCAGGAAGAGCGCTGGATGCCCTTCAACTGCGGCTTTCAGTACCTCTGCTGGCAGACCATCTGGGCCTGGCGCCTTCTTGTTTTTAAAGGACCGCGCCGCGAGCCTGAGCTCCTCCTCGGTAAAGAGGGGCAGTGGTTCGTCCTCAGGTGTTCGAGAGCGGCGCGGCAGCTTGGGATGATTGGGGAAAAGGGCAACAACGATTCCGCCGATGACCCCCGCATTTGTGGGAGCGGTTTCAGCGAACGCTCCCAATTTGCGGAGGATCAGTCTATACCCTAATCCCCAAGGATCTTCGTTGAGATCCTCTCCAAGCTTCTTCCAGCAACGGTGCTTACTTCTCTGGATGGTCCGGCGGAGCAGCTTCCTCGCCGCCTTGTAGGCGGCGGTGCATGAGGCTTCGTCGGGATCGCGGCGCCGGGCTCGTAGGGCGAGTCTCCGCGTTCGGAGACATTCCCGCCTTAGCGCCGCGATTTCGTCCGTCCACCAATAGGCAGGGCGCCGGCCATTTCGGGGCTTAACCCTTGGCACGGCGTCCCTGCAGGCCCGGTGCAGGTGACTCATAACAAGGCTTACGACTTGTTCCGCGCCCGCAGGGATTGGCATATCTTGTAGGGCTCGCTGGCCGCGTATTAGAGCCGGTGACAGCTTTTGGGGGTCCATCTTATCGACTTTCCACCTGGCAGGGCCTTGAGATGGTTTGACCCGGGCTGGAACTACATCACGCACTTGAAACGTGATGTATTGGTGATCGCTTGCTGTATAGTTTTCGATCACCTTCCAGTCCTCGACTCGCGATGCCAGGTTTTCCGTCACCAGGGAGACGTCTATGACGGTCTCCCTATATCCTGGCCTCCGGAAAGTGGACGTCGAGCCGTTGTTTAAAACGACCAGTCCGAGTCTGGACGCCATGTCCAGCACTCGTCCACCCCGGGAATCAGGCCTGGGCTCACCCCACTCCAAAGCTTTGGCGTTGAAATCGCCAGCCACTACCAGCTCGCCCTCCATATCCCGGACAGCGTCCTCCAGGCCATCAAGTTTGGCCTGGAAATTGGCAATTCGTTCGTTGGGTGTGAGGTAGCAGCTGACGTAAGTCACGTCGCTGCATCTCACCCAGACAAATCCGCTGCCCGAGCCATGGCCGACAACAGGAAAGCGTCGCCGGTTTAATACCCATATTGCCGCCGTGCCAAGGGTGTCCGAGTACCAACCTGGCTCTTCTCTGTTCCGGTATTGCTCGCTGATGAGGACGACCTCAGCGGCTTTCTCGAGACAGATCTGGGCAAGGAGGTCATCGGCGACCCGACTCCTATTGAGGTTGCCCTGGAGCACCACTGCCATTTTTGTTTTTGGTCTGAGCTAGGACCTCGCGGAATGTCTCGCACCGTCCAGACCCTGCGACGTGGCACCGAGAGTCGGGTTTGCCCTCGATCGTCGGGCAGAGGAAGCACAAGGGGCTGGCTTTGCAGCCAGCTGCCTTGTGTCCCTCCTCGCCGCACCTGAAACAGGATTTTCCCCTGTCTATTCCTGTGCACCGGGTGCTCTGGTGTCCATAACCGAGGCATTTAAAGCACCTCGGTACTTCCACCCTTCTTCGGATGCGGCAGTTGACCCAACCAATCTTCACATGAGCGGTTCGCATCAGTGTCTTTGCCCCTGATTCTTCGATGGTAACGATGGCAGTAACCTGCTCCCGTGAATTAGGCCGAGTCAGCCCGACTTGGAGGAAGCCCTCGTACCCTACGAGGGCTTTCCTCACCGCTTCGTCCACTTCTTCTTTTGAGGAGCAGCTGTCCAGGTCCTTAATTTCTAGGCTTGCTCGGGGAACCAGTTCCCGGACGCTGCTGGTGTCTCCGGTAACCGCCTTGAGGGCTGCCGAGAAAGATGCTCTCGAATCGGCCGACGCCTTACGCAGTTCGAGAAGAACTTCTCCAGAGCGCGTGCACCGTACCGATTTGACATCGACCCCGTAAGCCTCGGGCTCGACCTCTTTGCGGATCGTGTTCAAAATGTCCGCGTATGTTTTACCCTTTGCCGGTTTAAGGGCGATCGCGTCCGGCTTTGTCGGGGCCGATCTCTTGGCAACTCTTCCCTTAGTGCCCTGTGACGCAGACTTTTTTGTGGCTGTGGTAGCCTGCTCTATATTTTCTTCCTCTGCCTTGTTTTCCTTCTTCTTTTTCTTTAATGATAATGATAATAATAATAATAATAATAATAATAATAATAATAATAATAATAATAATAATAATAATAATAATAATAATCCCTCCCAAGTGTGTCGCCTTGCCGCGGCGGGGGGGCTTGCGTTTCTGCAATTAACTTTGGAGCTCGGCCGGCGGGGGCTCTAGCCCCTGGCAGGTCTAACCTTGCCGGACAGGTCCATGGGGAGCAGGCAGACTAAGAACACACAACATCAAAAGCTACGGTGGAAGGCATCGTGCCTACGGCTGCATGGCCGCAATGATGTAAACTAAAGCGGTCGCGAACGATCCCTGCAGGGCACCGGGTGGAACCCTGCAGTATTTACACCTTACCTAGACAAGGCGGCTCTGCCTAGGCAGACCTACATTCCGACCTACTCGTGGGATTAATATGGAGAAACTTTTAAAAGAAATAAAACCTAAGCAGAAGGAGGAGTTGGAAAAAACATCGACCGAGGAAGAGCTCAGGACAATCGGAGAACTCGCGACGAACAATATCGGGGGAGAGTCGAACGATGATAGCTTGGCGAACGTGACCGAAAGTGTCAACCTGAGAAAGAGAAGTATACTTCAGTCATGTTCGTCAACAGGCACGGAAGATCGATCTCTACATCAGAAGAAAAAGAAATTAAGATACAGAAAGAGAGAAACGACACCGCCACCCATGGAAGAGGGTAAAACGGTTCCACCTGTCGTCGGAAATATAAGGAGGCATCGAGAAAAACCTGGAACCTCCTCATTCGACGATGACAGTGGGAACGAGCCCGATTTGACAGAGTTATTACAACTCATTCATGAGACCGCGACGAAAATGGAAGAGGCAGCGGCAATACAGAAAAATATGAATATGGCGGTAAAAACCGGCATTAAGACGATTCTTGAGGCCGCCGACGCTGCGCTAAACATGCAAAGCAGGACAGCCTCGAAGGGACAAATGATGGCAGACGACCTGACAGAGACAGAAACGGAGACAACGGAACCGGCGACGCGACCGACGAAACGGAAACGGGAGACGACGAAGACCCCACCAGAGGCCCGACAGAAGACACCCCCAAGAACGGAGGAGGCCGCAACCTGGACAACCGTGAGGAAACGAAAAAAGAAGAAAAAAACGACGGAACCGAAAAACAAAACGGACGAGACGAACGTACCGACCCAGGCTGAAAAGCGCAGACCGACCCCCAAACATAGGGGAACGGCTGTACTGGTCAAGCCTGGGAAAGACAACACGTACTCGGACATCGTACGGAAGATAAGGACGACGGTCGACCCGACGAGCAGTCATGTACAGGTGATGGCTCTAAAGAAGACCAAGGACGGACGGTGTCTCATCAAGATACAGACAGACACGGACGGACGAGAACAGTTTGAGCGCGCACTACAGGACGCGGTTGGGGACACGGGCAGTGTAAGGACCGTGACTTCTAGGGTGCAACTGGAGATCATGGACCTGGACTGCGTTACCACCGCGGAGGACGTGATACGGGCGCTGAGACGAGAAACGGGACGAGACGGCGACTTTGGTGTCCACATCTTCGGCCCGAACCGGGCCGAGCAGTACATGGCGGTCTGCGACCTCGAGACGCGGGAAGCCGAGGTGCTGCTGGACCGGGGCCGGATCGGGATAGGATGGGTGCGATGCCGACTACGACAACGATTGACGGTGACCAAATGCTACAAATGCCTGGGCTACGGACATACAAGGACGAGCTGCACGAACGCGGATCGGACAAAGAACTGCAGGAAATGCGGCGAGACGGGACATTACGCGACGGACTGTAAAAACAGACCGGCTTGCCCACTGTGCTCTGAGGCGGGACACGGGGACGTAGCGCACCTTGCGGGAACCGGAAGGTGTGCGGTATTCCGGGCTGCGCTGGAGGAGTGCAGGAGGCAGGCCGGAAGACGGACAGAATAGTTCAGGGAAACCTGAACAGGAGTAGGACAGCAGACATGCTACTACCACAGATAGCTGACGAACATGACGCCGACATTCTGATCCTGTGCGAACCGTACAGGAGAAGAACGACACAAACGTACATTACGAACGAGACAGAGACCACAGCTATCTGGGTGAGGGGCGCTGCCCAATCTCGAATAATTAACTTCGGTGTCGGGGACGATTACGTCTGGGCAAGGGTCGGCGCTGTCACTTACGTCAGCGTTTACCTGACACCCAACTGCACCGCGGCGGATTTCGAGAGGAAAGTGGCGCTCCTTGAAGACGGAATCAGGAATCTGCCTGGAGACGTTATCATCGGGGGAGACCTCAACGCGCGGGCGATCGAGTGGGGAATGACAACAACGAACAAACGTGGACGGCTGCTGCTGGAGATGGCCGCAAGGCTAGACCTGGTAGTAGCAAATACGGGAAACGTACCGACATACAGACGACCAGGGTTTGGAAACTCTATCCCTGACGTCACAATGACATCGGACAGAATATCGCCACGGATAGGACAGTGGCGGGTTTTCGACGGCTATACGGCCAGCGATCACCAGTACATTGTCTTCGAAGTGGCAGGACAAACGGCGACGAGACGGACGAGGACCCAGTACCCCCCGAGGTGGAACCTCAACAAACTCGACTTACGAAAATTTTCGGAGGAGCTGGCGGCAGCACCAGCACCAATGACGGAAGTCCCCCCTGAACTGACTGGCCGGCGAAGGGCGGAAAGACTCACGGATGAGACGGCCAAACTGACGGACCGGCTGTGCAACAGCACAATGCCGAAACGACGACATAGACCAAACAGGCAACCACAATACTGGTGGACGGACGAAATAGCCGAGCTGCGCAGGCTCTGCTTGGCGAACCGCCGACGAGTTACGAGGGCTGGGGGAAGACCCGAAAGGGAAAACCTCCAAGCCACTTACAAGACGTCACGAAAAACACTTACGAACGCCATAAGGGACAGCAAAACGCGATGCTGGAAGCAGCTCTGCGAGGAGGTGAACGAAGACCCCTGGGGAACCGGTTACAAAATTGTGACTGGCAAACTAGGGGCCCGAGTTCCACTTGAACTCAAAGATGCCGAAACCGCAGAACGGATTGTTGACGGACTGTTTCCGACCCACCCGATACGGACGAACGTGACAGACGACACGGAGGCCCCGGCGGCCCCCATATTTACCGCGGAGGAGCTCTTCAAAGCGACTGCCGCGATGAAGACTGGCAAGGCGCCGGGACCAGACGGAGTGCCGGCGGAGATTCTCCGGCTGATGGTTCGCCTGAGGCCGGAGATATTTCTTGACCTGTACAACACGAGCTTGACGACGGGAACGTTCAGTGACCGGTGGAAGACGGCAAGGCTAGTTCTTATCCCTAAGGGTAAGGGCGACCCCAATACGCCGTCAGCCTACCGGCCGCTGAGTTTACTCGACACAACGGGTAAACTCTATGAACAACTACTAAAACCGAGACTGACGGACGCGATACAGACCAGCGGAGGCCTCTCAGACCGGCAGTTCGGCTTCAGGAGGGGACGATCAACGATTGGAGCGATTCAAAAAGTGGTCGATTCCTTCCTGGATTTGGAGAGACATTGCCATGCAGCGCGACCAATCGTTCTGCTGGCGACCTTGGACATCAGGAACGCCTTTAACTCGGCCAGGTGGGTTGACATCCTGGAGGCGCTTGAAGGCAACTTCGGGGTTCCGGCTTACCTGGCTCGGGTGGTGGGCGACTACCTAAGAAACAGACGGATCACGTACGAGACGACTGAAGGACCGGTGACGAGACAAATCACCGCGGGGGTTGCACAGGGGTCCATACTGGGACCAGACATTTGGAACGGACTCTACGACAGCTTACTCAGGCTGGAATTGCCGCTTGGCGTTTTCCTTGTCGCCTACGCTGACGACGTGGCGGCGGTGATCACCGAGCGATCTCCAGACCTGGCACAGCAAAAACTGAACCAGACGATGCGGCGAGTATGCCGTTGGATGACGGATCACGGACTACAACTCGCAACAGAAAAGACAGAACTGACTTTCCTTAGCAGAAGACGCATACAGACGAGACTACCCATGTGGGTCGGGACGGATGAAATCAAGGCCGGAGGTGAAGTCAAGTACCTGGGAGTGACCCTAGATACGAAGATGACCTTCTGGCCTCATATACAAAAAACATGCCAGAAGGCGGCTAAGAGAATAGCATCCTTAAGCCGCCTAATGGCCAACACAAACGGGCCGAGACCGGGAAAACGACGACTCCTAATGACGACAGCCCACTCGATCCTCCTGTACGGCGCGGAGATCTGGGCAGATGCCCTGAAGACAAAGAAGTACTGCCACGCCATGACAACGGTACAAAGACAGGGTGCGCTGAGGATCGCCTGCTCCTACCGAACTGTCTCTGCACAAGCAGTCTTGGTGGTTGCGGGCGTAATCCCCGTGGACCTCCTAGCTTTCGAGCGAAAGAGGATCTACGGGAGAAGCGCGGACATAAGACGGGAGGATGCGGCAGTCGCGGAACGTGACAAGACGATACAGACTTGGCACGAACAATGGACAGAAAGAGCGACAGGCAACTAGACAAGACGACTAATAAAGGACCTGAGACCGTGGATCGAAAGGGATTTTGGGGACGTAAATTTTTACATCACCCAGTTCCTGACGGGACACGGTTACTTTAGACGGTACCTTTATAACATGGACAGAGTACGGACGCCAGACTGTAAGTACTGTGGACACGAACGAGACGACGCGGAACACACATTTTTTGTGTGCGACCGCTGGACAGGACTCCGACTGGAACTGGAGACGATTGTTGGCAGCATCACCCCGGACAACATTGTTCAGGTGATGCTCCACTCGACAGAATGGTGGCAACTAGTTGCCACCTATACAGAGACGATACTGCGACGAAAAAACGTAGACGGCTGCCTCACCTAACCGAGCAGACAGACTGACCTGACGCGACAGGTTACAGACAGCAAGACGAACGGACGAACACGGACAGAACCCCCAGCCAGAAGTAATACCAAAATAGTTCCTGGTCTGGGGGAGGACAACAAGGAGAGGGCGGTTTAGTGGGTAGGCCTATTTTTTTGGGAGTCCCACATACCCCCCCCCCCAGTTCAAAAGACTGGAGGATATCCGTAAAAAGGATTCCGCAACTCCTTGTATAAAATAATAATAATAATAATAATAATAATAATAATAATAATAATAATAATAATAATAATAATAATAATAATAATAATAATAATAATAATAATAATAATAATAATAATAATAATAATAATAATAATAATAATAATAATAATAATAATAATAATAATAATAATAATAATAATAATAATAATAATAATAATAATAATAATAATAATAATAATAATAATAATAATAATAATAATAATAATAATAATAATAATAATAATAATAATAATAATAATAATAATAATAATAATAATAATAATAATAATAATAATAATAATAATAATAATAATAATAATAATAATAATAATAATAATAATAATAATAATCGGCCCCCATATTTACCGCGGAGGAGCTCTTCAAAGCGACTGCCGCGATGAAGACTGGCAAGGCGCCGGGACCAGACGGAGTGCCGGCGGAGATTCTCCAGCTGATGGTTCGCCTGAGGCCGGAGATATTTCTTGACCTATACAACACGAGCTTGACGACGGGAACGTTCAGTGACCGGTGGAAGACGGCAAGGCTAGTTCTTATCCCTAAGGGTAAGGGCGACCCCAATACGCCGTCAGCCTACCGGCCGCTGAGTTTACTCGACACAACGGGTAAACTCTATGAACAACTACTAAAACCGAGACTGACGGACGCGATACAGACCAGCGGAGGCCTCTCAGACCGGCAGTTCGGCTTCAGGAGGGGACGATCAACGATTGGAGCGATTCAAAAAGTGGTCGATTCCTTCCTGGATTTGGAGAGACATTGCCATGCAGCGCGACCAATCGTTCTGCTGGCGACCTTGGACATCAGAAACGCCTTTAACTCGGCCAGGTGGGTTGACATCCTGGAGGCGCTTGAAGGCAACTTCGGGGTTCCGGCTTACCTGGCTCGGGTGGTGGGCGACTACCTAAGAAACAGACGGATCACGTACGAGACGACTGAAGGACCGGTGACGAGACAAATCACCGCGGGGGTTGCACAGGGGTCCATACTGGGACCAGACTTTTGGAACGGACTCTACGACAGCTTACTCAGGCTGGAATTGCCGCTTGGCGTTTTCCTTGTCGCCTACGCTGACGACGTGGCGGCGGTGATCACCGAGCGGTCTCCAGACCTGGCACAGCAAAAACTGAACCAGACGATGCGGCGAGTGGGCCGTTGGATGACGGACCACGGACTACAACTCGCGACAGAAAAGACAGAACTGACTTTCCTTAGCAGAAGACGCATACAGACGAGACTACCCATGTGGGTCGGGACGGACGAAATCGAGGCCGGAGGTGAAGTCAAGTACTTGGGAGTGACCCTAGATACGAAGATGACCTTCTGGCCTCATATACAAAAAACATGCCAGAAGGCGGCTAAGAGGATAGCATCCTTAAGCCGCCTAATGGCCAACACAAACGGGCCAAGACCGGGAAAACGACGACTCCTAATGACGACAGCCCACTCGATCCTCCTGTACGGCGCGGAGATCTGGGCAGATGCCCTGAAGACAAAGAAGTACTGCCACGCCATGACAACGGTACAAAGACAGGGTGCGCTGAGGATCGCCTGCTCCTACCGAACTGTCTCTGCACAAGCAGTCTTGGTGGTTGCGGGCGTGATCCCCGTGGACCTCCTAGCTTTCGAGCGAAAGAGGATCTACGGGAGAAGCGTGGACATAAGACGGGAAGATGCGGCGGTCGCGGAACGCGACAAGACGATACAGACTTGGCACGAACAATGGACAGAAAGAACGACAGGCAACTGGACAAGACGACTAATAAAGGACCTGAGACCGTGGATCGAAAGGGATTTTGGGGACGTAAATTTTTACATCACCCAGTTCCTGACGGGACACGGTTACTTTAGACGGTACCTTTATAACATGGACAGGGTACGGACGCCAGACTGTAAGTACTGTGGACACGAACGAGACGACGCGGAACACACATTTTTTGTGTGCGACCGCTGGACAGGACTCCGACTGGAACTGGAGACGATTGTTGGCAGCATCACCCCGGACAACATTGTTCAGGTGATGCTCCACTCGACAGAATGGTGGCAACTAGTTGCCACCTATACAGAGACGATACTGCGACGAAAAAACGTAGACGGCTGCCTCACCTAACCGAGCAGACAGACTGACGTGACGCGACAGGTTACAGACAGCAAGACGAACGAACGAACACGGACAGAACCCCCAGCCAGAAGTAATACCAAAATAGTTCCTGGTCTGGGGGAGGGCAACAAGGAGAGGGCGGTTTAGTGGGTAGGCCTACTTTTTTGGGAGTCCCACATACCCCCCCAGTTCAAAAGACTGGAGGATATCCGTAAAAAGGATTCCGCAACTCCTTGTATAAAAAATAATAATAATAATAATAATAATAATAATAATAATAATAATAATAATAATAATAATAATAATAATAATAATAATAATAATAATAATAATAATAATAATAATAATAATAATAATAATAATAATAATAATAATAATAATAATAATAATAATAATAATAATAATAATAATAATAATAATAATAATAATAATAATAATAATAATAATAATAATAATAATAATAATAATAATAATAATAATAATAATAATAATAATAATAATAATAATAATAATAATAATAATAATAATAATAATAATAATAATAATAATAATAATGGCGACGAGACGGACGAGGACCCAGTACCCCCCGAGGTGGAACCTCAACAAACTCGACTTACGAAAATTTTCGGAGGAGCTGGCGGCAGCACCAGCACCAATGACGAAAGTCCCCCCTGAACTGACTGGCCGGCGAAGGGCGGAAAGACTCACGGATGAGACGGCCAAACTGACGGACCGGCTGTGCAACAGCACAATGCCGAAACGACGACATAGACCAAACAGGCAACCACAATACTGGTGGACGGACGAAATAGCCGAGCTGCGCAGGCTCTGCTTGGCAAACCGCCGACGAGTTACGAGGGCTGGGGGAAGACCCGAAAGGGAAAACCTCCAAGCCACTTACAAGACGTCACGAAAAACACTTACGAACGCCATAAGGGACAGCAAAACGCGATGCTGGAAGCAGCTCTGCGAGGAGGTGAACGAAGACCCCTGGGGAACCGGTTACAAAATTGTGACTGGCAAACTAGGGGCCCGAGTTCCACTTGAACTCAAAGATGCCGAAACCGCAGAACGGATTGTTGACGGACTGTTTCCGACCCACCCGATACGGACGAACATGACAGACGACACGGAGGCCCCGGCGGCCCCCATATTTACCGCGGAGGAGCTCTTCAAAGCGACTGCCGCGATGAAGACTGGCAAGGCGCCGGGACCAGACGGAGTGCCGGCGGAGATTCTCCAGCTGATGGTTCGCCTGAGGCCGGAGATATTTCTTGACCTATACAACACGAGCTTGACGACGGGAACGTTCAGTGACCGGTGGAAGACGGCAAGGCTAGTTCTTATCCCTAAGGGTAAGGGCGACCCCAATACGCCGTCAGCCTACCGGCCGCTGAGTTTACTCGACACAACGGGTAAACTCTATGAACAACTACTAAAACCGAGACTGACGGACGCGATACAGACCAGCGGAGGCCTCTCAGACCGGCAGTTCGGCTTCAGGAGGGGACGATCAACGATTGGAGCGATTCAAAAAGTGGTCGATTCCTTCCTGGATTTGGAGAGACATTGCCATGCAGCGCGACCAATCGTTCTGCTGGCGACCTTGGACATCAGAAACGCCTTTAACTCGGCCAGGTGGGTTGACATCCTGGAGGCGCTTGAAGGCAACTTCGGGGTTCCGGCTTACCTGGCTCGGGTGGTGGGCGACTACCTAAGAAACAGACGGATCACGTACGAGACGACTGAAGGACCGGTGACGAGACAAATCACCGCGGGGGTTGCACAGGGGTCCATACTGGGACCAGACTTTTGGAACGGACTCTACGACAGCTTACTCAGGCTGGAATTGCCGCTTGGCGTTTTCCTTGTCGCCTACGCTGACGACGTGGCGGCGGTGATCACCGAGCGGTCTCCAGACCTGGCACAGCAAAAACTGAACCAGACGATGCGGCGAGTGGGCCGTTGGATGACGGACCACGGACTACAACTCGCGACAGAAAAGACAGAACTGACTTTCCTTAGCAGAAGACGCATACAGACGAGACTACCCATGTGGGTCGGGACGGACGAAATCGAGGCCGGAGGTGAAGTCAAGTACTTGGGAGTGACCCTAGATACGAAGATGACCTTCTGGCCTCATATACAAAAAACATGCCAGAAGGCGGCTAAGAGGATAGCATCCTTAAGCCGCCTAATGGCCAACACAAACGGGCCAAGACCGGGAAAACGACGACTCCTAATGACGACAGCCCACTCGATCCTCCTGTACGGCGCGGAGATCTGGGCAGATGCCCTGAAGACAAAGAAGTACTGCCACGCCATGACAACGGTACAAAGACAGGGTGCGCTGAGGATCGCCTGCTCCTACCGAACTGTCTCTGCACAAGCAGTCTTGGTGGTTGCGGGCGTGATCCCCGTGGACCTCCTAGCTTTCGAGCGAAAGAGGATCTACGGGAGAAGCGCGGACATAAGACGGGAAGATGCGGCGGTCGCGGAACGCGACAAGACGATACAGACTTGGCACGAACAATGGACAGAAAGAACGACAGGCAACTGGACAAGACGACTAATAAAGGACCTGAGACCGTGGATCGAAAGGGATTTTGGGGACGTAAATTTTTACATCACCCAGTTCCTGACGGGACACGGTTACTTTAGACGGTACCTTTATAACATGGACAGGGTACGGACGCCAGACTGTAAGTACTGTGGACACGAACGAGACGACGCGGAACACACATTTTTTGTGTGCGACCGCTGGACAGGACTCCGACTGGAACTGGAGACGATTGTTGGCAGCATCACCCCGGACAACATTGTTCAGGTGATGCTCCACTCGACAAAATGGTGGCAACTAGTTGCCACCTATACAGAGACGATACTGCGACGAAAAAACGTAGACGGCTGCCTCACCTAACCGAGCAGACAGACTGACGTGACGCGACAGGTTACAGACAGCAAGACGAACGAACGAACACGGACAGAACCCCCAGCCAGAAGTAATACCAAAATAGTTCCTGGTCTGGGGGAGGGCAACAAGGAGAGGGCGGTTTAGTGGGTAGGCCTACTTTTTTGGGAGTCCCACATACCCCCCCAGTTCAAAAGACTGGAGGATATCCGTAAAAAGGATTCCGCAACTCCTTGTATAAAAAAAAAAAAAAAAAAAAATAATAATAATAATAATAATAATAATAATAATAATAATAATAATATAGGGGGGAGGTGAAAATGCCTTCACGCACGGTGTGTCGGACTCCCGTTTGGACTACCGACTAAAAACACCTCCCCCTCTTCTAGGCTTAACCTGGGACTGTTTAACACATTACTTCGGGCTAAGCCATTTGAAATTTCTGCTCTTAATAAGCCCACTTCTTCTTTAATTACTTCTATCTAGGTCAACCTTTTTTTCTTTTAAGATTTCTTCTACATACTGAAACGTTTCGCGATTTCTAACACTACTTTTTTGTTCGGCTACGATGCGCGATAGTTCGGTTACGGTGTAAAATCGCGGCAAGTTTGAGTTTTGTTCCGAGTGATCTCTACCGTGATCATGTGGAGAGGCAGCTTGCTCGAAACTAGTTCGTGCACTGGGCTGGAGGGAGCGAGAGGATCCGTGGATGTGTAGATTTGCAATCAATACTAGGTTGTTATTAGTAACTTTTTTTGTTTTTGTTGGTCAGACCTCAGTTTAGGTTTGTGTTGCGTCGCATTTGTCCGTGACAGACATGCGGTTTTGTTTACCCTTTCATCATTGGTCTTTTCTTTTTGTTTGGGTAATTCTTTTCTTTATTTTTACTGGGCGGAAGGCCCGTGATTGCTGGAGAAGCTTTTGCTCGATGGTTAGTTCAGCTCAGGTAGGGAGGCTGGTATGTGGAACGATCTAGTTGCTCTTACGCACTCACGCTCGCTTTACATTAGTTATTAAACGTCTACCTATGAGGAATCTCTTCCAGTTCCTTTTTTATTGGTTTCGACTCTAATATTCGCACAGTGATAAGGTATCACTGGTACGGAGCTTGACACTCAATTTATCAATTTCAAGGGGATCGCGGCTGCTTAGTACGCGATTTTTCTTATCCTACGTATGTGGAATTTATGAAATTCCAGTTCAAAACAGGTTTTTGACTTTATAATTCGCAAAGTGATTAGATATCATCTTTACGGAGCTCAACACTCAATTTATCAAGTTTCAAGGGAGTCGCGTTCGTTAGTACGCGATTTTTCTAATCCTACGTATGTGGAATTTATGAGATTCCAGTTCAAATCAGGTTTTTGACTTTATAATTCGCAAAGTGATTAGATATCATCTTTACGGAGCTCAACACTCAATTTATTAATTTTCGGGTTCGTTAAATCTGGTATAATTTTGATGTTAGCTATCGATCTCTATTAGGATAGGGGTGGCAGAATCCTGTTGGCCATTTGCGTTTTGTGTGTCTCTATTTGAAGGGGGGGCCTAGTCGCTGGCTTGGTCTTCATACGGGGCGTTCCTTCGTACTTTCATTAGATGTACCGGTTCGCCTTATTTTAATCATTGGACGTTAGCTGGTGTGATGCTATTTCGAATGTTATTGTTTCGGACTGCCCGTTTGCGGACTTGCCTCTCGAGGCTCCGCCCTGCCGATGGTCGCGTAAAGAGTTTATAGTAGGGACGCGAGTGTCGTGTGATGGTGTGGTGTGGATGATTTTACCTACCTATCGTTGCTCGCTTTGTTATTGTTTGGGTCCCTAGCTAAAGCTTTCTGTTCGCAAGAGACACCGGGTTCGCAGCTTGACCAGCTAGCTCTTCCTAGACCCCGGATACTGAAGCTTTTATTCGCAATTATTTAAGCACCTTCTCGTGCCATTAAGAGGCGTACGATTGGGTTCTCGATTAATTGAGACCAGCCGAGGTATCCGCGAGATGCAGGTGGTAACTGGTGCTGGCCCTAACGTAGTCCCACCCACGCAGGTACACCCTACGAGTCTAATGCGCGGTGCACTCAGTCGGGATGCCACTCCCTTGACCTTGTGTCACTCGTGCTTCTTCACACTCCAAGAGACGGATAGCCACGACGCCGTGCGTGGGGACCCGTTAGTGGAGTGTGCCCTGACGCTGTGAGTAGGGGCGGCCAAGCGCAGTGCAGGGGAGCCTTACTCCTCACAGAGTATCCTAATGAGTTCGTTTACTCAACCGACGGCCAAGCGCAATGCAGGGGAATCGGTTGAGAAAAAGAACACTCGTTCTAACATGGTGTGTCCCAAACTATTAGTATATTGTTCTTTATCGGTTCGTTCGGTCAAACGACGGCCAAGCGCAATGCAGGGGAATCGATTTGATCGAAAGAACACGTCTTTGTTACATGGAGAATCTACGTGTAATCTTATGTGCTAGGTGTGCTGTCGAGCAGCACTTCGTCTTGACTTATTAGATTTGACAAGAGCCCCGAGGCTTATCCTGTCGCGGTTTATATAGGTTGGCAGATGGACCCCGGGAGGGTGTTTTGAGGTAGGTCACGTGATGTTTGTCGCACTTCAATCACTAGGTGAGAGAGGTGCGGGGTGACGTGTAGGGGTACCGTTATTTCTCGAATTTCTATTATTAGCCGATCTTTGTCCCTCTAGGGTTTCAAGCGAGGTTTCTGCGAGGTTGAAATTCGTTGGATAGTGTTATTCTCCTACTTGTTGTAGGTTCAAACTTTTTACCTATTTTTTCTCCGGTTTGATTATGGTTTTTCCCGATTCAGGCCCCTATGGGTCTTCCTCGGTTTTGTAGGCTGCTGTCCTGCTGTTTCGTTGACGACTAATTGCCCAGGATAATTAATTGTGATTAATTATCTCTTCCTTGGTGTTTTTTGGACTGATTTCTTGTGGATTTATATGTTTTTTGTTCTTTTCTGGTGTTCTCCTACGTGAGGATCGTTTTTCTCTATGTTTTTTGTTTGGTTTTTGGTCGATATGAGTTTGTTTTATGTGTTTTATCAATATTAATGTTTAATTCATGAGTGGGGGTACGTAGCGACGTTTCATGAGGAGTTGATCTTTCTCTATGTGTCGTGGTATCTCGATAGTTCCATGAATTCTTTCCTACGTTTGCCGGGCTGTGGCGTTCCCGATGTTCTCGCCTTTTGGATAGAGTGGCCAATTTGGGGGTTGTGCCGTATGTTTAAGGCTTGGTCTGGTGATTGTGTAGGGCGGGGGCTACTACGCTTGTCTAGTAGGCCGGTGTGTTCTTGTTGTTACGCCTACTGTTATGTTTACATCGTGATCTTTGGCTAGGTAGGCCTCTTATTTACGCCATTACTTTTAGGGTATGTACTTGTAATTCTGCGTGTGTACCTACTAGTCCTTCCTATTCTCCTCGTCCGGTCGATACTTCTTTCGATCCGGTCTGGAGTGTTTTGTCTTATTTTGGTATATTTTATGTCTTATTTCAGTTTGTGTATGTTGGTTTGGATGTGGTGAAGGTTGTGAGTTATAGTAGCGGATCGCCTTAATGCGTTCCGTTACAATACATTGGTTTACTAGCATCCAAAAATTCTCACCTCGGAGCATGACTTCTATGGCACTCTCTGGGGACCATATTCCCACTTCTCTTTCTAGCATCCTTCTACGCTGAGTCCAATTATCGCACACGAAAAAGGTGTGTTCTACGTCATCTATGACGCCTGGGCAGTATAGGCAATCCTGTGTTAGGACTTTGCCCATTTTGTACAAATACTTCCTAAAATATCCATGCCCGCTTAGAAATTGGGTTACATAGTATCCAACTTCTCCGTGCCCTCTGCCAATCCATGGACTCACTTGCCCGATAAGTCTGCCTGTCCATCTTCCACTAGTTTCGTGCTCCCATGATATCTGCCAATTCTCTAACGTACGGGTCCTTTCCTCTGTGCTTGCGAGTTCTATGCCGACTTCCGCCTTCCTTCGATACACGGCCTTTCTTTTTTTGGCTAACAGGTGGATCGGGACGCATCCGGCTATCACTAGGATGGCTGCCTCGGACACTGTACGGTATGCCGAAGCAATTCGCAGAGCTCCTCGCCTTTGTACTTGGGATACCCGCTTCCGATACATTTCTTTATTCAAAGACTCGGCCCAAAATTCTGCCCCATACAGAAGAACGGACTGGACGGCAGACATTAGAAGACGCCGCTTGCTGGACCTTGAGCCTCCCACATTTGCCATAAGCCTGCTCAGGGCTGTGACATCTCTTGCAGCCTTATCCGCTGATTGTCTGATTTGCTCAAAGAAGTTGAGTTTTGAGTCAATCATTATACCAAGATATTTCACCGCTGGCTTCGTCTCGGTAATATTTTCGCCGACCCACATTGGAAGGGCAGGTTGAATTCTTTTTTTGGACAGTACCACTATCTCCGTCTTTTCTAAAGCCAAGATCAACCCATGCGCTGCCATCCAATTGTTTACCCTCCTCATCACTTGGTTCAGCCTCATTTGTGCCTGCTTGGTGTCGCGGGCCTCTACCAGACATGCTATATCATCCGCATATCCAACAAACCGTGTCTCATCTGGCATCTCTGCTCTCAACAAGCTATCGCAGAGAGCATTTCAAAGGTCAGGTCCTAGAACCGATCCCTGAGCAGCTCCTGCTGTGACCACCATTTTCCGCTGTCCTTCCTCGATTTCGTATATGAGGCTTCGGCCCTTCAGATAATCCCTTAGGATCCGTAACAAATACGTCGGTATGCGAAACTTGGTCTCCAATGCGTGGAGCATGTCACTCCATCTGGCCGAGTGAAATGCGTTTTTAACGTCAAGAGTCACCAACAGAACAATACGCCGGGAGAAAAAGCTATGGGTCTCTGCTCTCTTTAGAGCCTCGGTAACTTCCCGTATTGCATCTATTGTTGACCGCCCTGCCCTGAAGCCATATTGTCTTGGTGATAGGTCACCAGCAGCCTTGATCGCTTCAGTTAACCTTGCCTTAATAAGCCTCTCTAGGACCTTGCCTGCTGTGTCCAACATACACAGAGGTCGGTAAGACGAGGGAAGCATAGGATCGCCTTTACCTTTGCTGATCAGTACCAGCCTCGCAGTTTTTCAACAGGAGCAAAACACCCCCTCTGACAGGCATTCGTTATACATATGAAGCAGCAGATCTGGTTTTTTCTGGAATACTGTTTTTAATACCTCGCTGGGTATTCCATCAGGGCCAGGGGCCTTTTTGTTCTTCATTGAACGTACAGCCTTCTCGAGCTCTGTTTCGGAAAATAGTGGGACTACTACTTCTGCCGTTACGAGGTCTCTTTCAGCCTTATCTGGATGGCTAGGAAAGAGAGTTTTAATAATTTTTTCCATAGCCGCGGAATCCATGACGCAGGTGGGTTTCTCGGCTCCCAACTTTTTTGTGACTATCTTATAGCCTAGACCCCAAGGATCTTTATCAATATCTTCTATTAAAGATTTCCAGTAGCTTGCTTTGCTCTGGTTAATGGCTCGTCGTAGCTGTCTCTTTGCGAAGTTATGTTCTGCGGAAAAGCGGTTGGCCTCGGCTTGGTTTATTATCCGTTGTGCCTTTCTTCTTAATGCAAAACACTTCCTCCCTATCTCGGCAATCTCTGATGTCCACCAGTACGTAGGTGGTTTGCCGTGTCGGGGTTTTTTCCTTGCCATGGAAGCCTCGCAGGCCGAAGTAATCACACCCATGGTTGAAGATACCAGCGCTTCCGCTACATATCTTCCATCCATTGCGGTCCTTTCCGTCACTTGGTGTAAGCCCTTTGCCAGTTCTTCCGTAAAACGTTCCACGTTCATGCTCTGCAAATTCCACCTGGTTGGCTTGTCCCGCGCGTCATTTCTTGGCCTATTGCCAAGCTTTAATGCGATATATTGGTGATCGCTGCCGCAGTAATCCTCCATGTCTCTCCATTCCCGTATTTTTGGTACTAGAACCTCAGATGCTAGCGTGATGTCAGGGATTGTCTCTGTATACCCTGGGCGGCGGAAAGTTGTGGTCGACCCAACATTCATAACTAGCAGGCCTAGTCTAGCGGCCATTTCCAGGATGAGTCTGCCTCTCGTATCCGGGTGGGGCATCCCCCACTCAAGAGCTCTAGCGTTAAAATCTCCAGCTACTACGACTTGTTCTATCCGCTGCAGTATCTCATCTTCTAAGGCGTCTAGCTTGATTCGGAAGTCTGCCATGGCCTCATTTGAGGTGAAGTAGCAGCTAAAGAAAGTTGCCTCCTGACATTTGATCCAGACAAAACCGCTGCCTGCCCCATGGCTCTCAACGTGCACTCTGCCGTTTAGGACCCAAATAGCAGCCGTCCCCAGAAGGTCGGAATACCATTGTGGTGACTCTCTGTTGCGGTATTGCTCACTTAATATTAGTAGGTCCGATCCATTTTCTATTGCCAGCTGCTGCAGGAGGCAGTCGGCGGTCTTACTACGGTTTATATTTCCCTGTATAATTTTTATCATCTGTGGTTCTTGGCCTTCTGAAGTGCCTCCCAATACACCTTGCATTTACCGGTTCCCGGAACGTGAGCCAATTCCTCCTGAGTGTAACCCTTGTCTGCACAGAGCACACATCGACTCTCGGCTGTGCATGCTTTCGCCTTGTGATCAGCGCCAAGATAGTTATAACAAAGTTTGCTTCTGTCTGGCCCCTCGCAATTCCTGGCCACATGCCCATATCCAAAACACTTGAAGCAGCGCGTAGCAGTGGCTCTTTCCCGTACACTGCAATAGGTTCATCCTATTTTTATTCTGCCTTCATTAATAAGCTTGAGGGCAGCTTTATCGTTCATTACCACTACTGCAATCTTTTGTTCCCTAACGCTGGGGAAAAGCATGACATTCATGTCCATTGCCTCTGGGATATCACGCTCAAGCGCCTCCTTTACTTCTTCTTTCTCCGTTACGCAGTCCAAGTCGCGGATTTCTACTGTCATCCGGGTCCCAAGTTCGACCACTTTCCCTCTCTCTCCAAGGGTGTCGCTTAGTAGATTCCGGAAGCCGTTTTTACTTTTCGTGTCCGGGCCCAGTTCTATAAGCACCTCGCCCACTTTTGTCTGGCGGATCGCTCTCACCTCTGCTTCTGCGTCGTCCAGCTTAATCTTACTCTTTATCTCCTTCAGGACCTCTGCATATGTTTGTTCTTTAGCCGGCTTTATTAACAGAGCTTCAGGTCGGACCTTGTCGCGTCTTTTCTTGGGGCTCCCATGGGTCCTAGCAGTAGGAACAGGATTGATATTTGAAACTTCCGTGTCTTTATTTTCGGCCGCCTTTTCTTTTTTCTTCTGTAGTTTTTTTTCTCTTCTTCTCTCTTCTTTTTCCCATCCGTCCGTAAGCGCCAACTCTCTCCGTTTCTTTTCCTCCTTCTGTTCGGCCGGGCTAGAAGCAACTCTTTTTTTACTTTCCGATTGGGTTGGGATACCCCGTTCAGGATTTCGCACCAATTGCTGGATTTCATTCACCCTTGTTAATTGAGCTACAATTGCCTTCCGGCTTTCAATCTCATACGCTAAAGCGTCCATCGTGTCTTCTAGTTCCACGAGACCAAATTTAATATCGTTTGATATATTTTTTTGTCTGTTGGTTGCGCCTTTCATTTTGGATATGATGCCCTTGCACTTGTTCAACAGCTCTCTCTCCTTAGATAGGGCACTATCCCTCAGCTGTCCAGCCTCTTTAGGCATTGCGCCATTCTTTGGCTGCCCAGAATGTTCGTTTATTTGATTCGGCGTCCGCGGCGGTGTATTCCTGTAGTTCGGGCCTAGCACCGTTTTTGTCAATGGCGGTGTCCTCTGCAGCATGCCACTTTTTCTGAAGGCAATTTGTGACTCTTCTATTATCTCCGTTCTTGCATTAAGATCTATAAGCTCTGGAGCCTGGTTTCCTGCCGCACGCTTTTCTATTTCTGATAATAACAATAACAATAATAATAATAATAATAATAATAATAATAATAATAATAATAATAATAATAATAATAATAATAATAATCCCGTGTCGGGTTGCTGATCCCGCATCGGGCGCCTCCCCAGGTCGCGGATAGGGGGACGCCTTCCAGATATGGAAGGTATCGAGAACTCTCGGGGTGGACGAAAACCAGCACTACACAGATGCACTAACGCAAACACATACACATACATGCCTCAGTGGTATACCGGTGACGTGAATGATCAGGGTCCCTATAAACGGGCACCCCTGAGAAAGCGAATGGTCGGGGGCTCCTATAAACGGGGCCCACCAAAAAGCAAATGACCGGTTACGGATGAATGGACCGGTTTGTCACTAGCACGGGCACTCACACTCACGCACACGACACATAGGGGCACATACAAGAAGACGGGTCCCCGCGGGCGCGTCACTCTTTCTAGCCTCGTTGGCGTCGGCTCTCTCGGACTCCTCTGGTGAATGCGGCGAGGGTACAGCGGAAACCTGGGAGGCCCTCTCGGATGCAGGACATCGCACGCCCAGGGACCGCGTGATAGTGTGGGGGCTCGGCTTGGGGTTAGCCACCCGGATTGACCGCCCCTTGACAGCACATGCAAAAAGCTTGTGCGACAACTCGCAGGTCCAGGTGGCACCTGGGTGTGGGCCTGCAAGGGGGCCAGGTGTTGTATCCGACTAACGTAACCAGGGCCACGCTGCAGCAAGCTGTGGGAGATCCCGGGTGTTTTCGGCTCGATGAAGGCTGTCAGGGAATCCCGCGCCTGCGGGTAGGGGTACCGGGGGGAATGAGACGGGAGTTCGAGGTGGGGATCCTCGTGCAAAAAACCCCACTTTTCAATAAACATGTCCGAATCAGAGAAAAGTCGAAAGGTGCGCCAGGACACTGGGCTTTCCACGGCCCAAAACGGGAAAGACGTGGTTCGCGAGGAGGATGGCCGAGAGGCCAAGTCGTCGCAGCCCGTGCTACCCAGACCGACAATAAACGAGACAAACGAATACAGGACGGACAGCCACCGCAACCGGCTGCAGGTTAGAACCGTGCGGGCGAGGCTTAAAAGCGCACCTAGCGCTGTAAACCTCGACAGCTTCAAGGGCACTACCAACGACGGGCAACTGACAGACCCGACGAAGACAATAGAAAATCTACAGCTGCAGACGCTTGAGGAACTCAAGGAGCAACTTAAAATCATCCTTGAGCGAGTCAAGCTGATGCAGCAAAAAACGGACATACAGAAGAACGTGAACAAAGAAACGAAGGACGGTATTAAAATCACCATGGAGGCTGCTGAGGTCGCCCTGAGTAAGTGTGAAAGGCTCAGGGACCTAGGGACAGTCAGATAGACCGCAAATGCGAAGACGGACCCGACGCCGAAACGGAAACGCGACGCGACAAGTGCTAGCCCTCCCCAACAGGCGGCAAAAAGACCTCCGGCCACAAACAGTACGCAACGGACAGAGGCACAATAGCCAGAGGGGAACTGGCAGACTCAGACAGAAGAAGAAACAAAAAAAACGCCAAACGGAACTGACCCGACAGACTAACGAAGACAATGGACAGGTGCGACAGGACGGACCACGCCCCACGCCCCGGGGAATGGCCGTCCTCGTCGAGCCTCAACAGGGAAAGACGTACGCCGACTTACTGCGACAGATCAAGACAAAGGTAGACCCTGAGACGGACAACGTGACGATCAAGGGATGCCGCAAAACAAAAGACGGAGGACTGTTGCTCCAAATACAGACGGGACCGGAAGAAAGCCAAAACTTCCAGCGCTCCCTCCAGAGCGCTGTCGGACAGGAAGGGCGCGTCAGGGCCCTGGTCCCCAGTTTAACGCTGAAGATCATGGACCTCGACTGCGTCACGACTGCGGAGGAGGTCTCGGCTGTCCTCGAAAATGAAACAGGACAGAAAGGGGACCTGAAGGTACACATCTTTGGCCCAAACGAATCCGGACAATGCATAGCAGTGTGCGAACTGGAGGCGCACAGGGCCACGGACTTAATTACGAGACAGAGACTGAAAATAGGGTGGGTTTCCTGCCGCATCAAGCTGAGGACAATGGTACCCAGGTGCTACCGGTGCCTCGGTTATGGACACACGAGACGAAACTGCAACGGACCAGACAGGACAAGCTCTTGCTCGAAGTGCGGACGCGCAGGCCACGTCGGTAAGACGTGTGACAGTCAACCGACCTGCTTCCTCTGCACGGAGGCTGGGAAGATGGATGTGGCGCATCGGCCGGGCACCGGCTCTTGCGCGGTATTCAGAGCTGCGTTGGAGGAAAGCTGAAAAAAGACGAAGACATGACGGAGGTAGTCCAGGGAGACCTGAACCGGAGTCAGACGGCACAGGCACTGCTACCCCAAATAGCCGACAAACTGAACGCGACTATACTGATACTGCCAGAACAATACCGGGACAAGACATTGCCGACGTGGTTTGCAAACAGAAGGGGTACCTCCGCCATTTGAGTGAGGGGGGAGGCCGCTTCCCGGGTATCCGCTCGCGGCGCGGCAGACGATTTCGTCTGGGCTAGAGTGGGCGCCGTCACGTACGTCAGCGTCTACCTAACGCCAAACTGCGCCGTGGGGGAGTACGGGGAGAGGCTTTCTACCATAAAGGACGAGATACGAACCATGCACGGACACGTGGTCGTCGCGGGAGACTTTAACGCCAGAGCGATCGAGTGGGGTATGACCACGACGAACAAAAGGGGACGGCTGCTGCTGGAGATGACCGCAAGGCTAGACCTAGCAGTGGCAAACACGGGAAATACACCGACATACAGGAGACCGGGCTTTGGGGAATCCATTCCCGACGTGACGCTGACGTCCGACGAAGTTCTCTCACGGATTGAGCGATGGCGGGTGGTGGAGGGCTACAACGCCAGCGACCACCAATACATCGCTTTTGAAGTGAGAGACGAAACAACAACGCGAGCCCAACGTACTCCGCGACCTCCGCAGTGAAACCTGAAAAAACTCGACGAGGACAAATTCTCGGCGGAGCTGCTGGCAGCAGCGGACCCCTCGAGAAACGTACCTGACGAACTAATGGGACAACAAAAAGCCGAAAGGCTTATAGACGAGACGACGAAGCTCGTCCAGCAGCTCTGCAAGGACTCAATGCCACAGAAACGCTACGCACAAAAATGACAACAGCAGTACTGGTGGACTGACGAGATAGCGGAAATGCGAAGGGCCTGCTTAGCCTGTAAGAGTAAGCTCACTCGGGCGAGAGGAGGACCCCAAGCAGAGACGCTAAGAACAGCATACAGGGCGGCACGGAAGAAACTGACAACAGCGATAAAGGACAGCAAATACAAGTGTTGGAGGGAACTATGCAACGAAGTGGACCGAGACCCCTGGGGCACCGGTTACAAGATTGTAACCGGGAGACTCGGGACTCGAGGGCCACCCGGCGTGATGGACCTCCCGACAACACAAAAAAGCATAGACGGACTCTTCCCGACGCACGAGACGAGGACAGAAGACAGTTACGGAGAGGTGCCACGGGATATACCGCCCTTCACCGAGGAGGAGCTCGCAAGGGCAACCACTGCGATGAAGGCTGGAAAGACCCCGGGACCCGATGGCACGCCAGGAGAGATTCTGCGGATGATGAGCAATCTGAGGCCGCAGTTCCTCCTGGACATGTACAATACGTGTTTGACGACAGGGACTTTCGGTGAGCGGTGGAAGAGGGCGAGGCTAGTTCTCATCCCTAAAGGGAAGGGGGACCCTGACTCGCCGTCAGTCGACCGCCCACTGAGCTTACTAGACACAACAGGGAAGCTTTATGAACAATTACTAAGACCGAGACTGACGGACGCAATTGCAGCCGCTGGAGGACTTTCGGACAGACAGCACAGTTGCAGAAAAGGGCGGTCGACGATCGGCGCGATTCAAGACGTGGTGGCGGCTTTCCACGAGGCTGGACGGCGCTGCCACGGGGCTCGCCCGATCGTGCTGCTGGCAACCCTAGACGTACAGAACGCGTTTAACTCGGCGAGGTGGGTGGACATACTGGAGGCACTGAAAGGCGTCTTCAGGGTGCCAGCGTACCTGATCCGGATGATAAGCGACTACCTACGAGACAGACGAATCACGTACGAAACGACAGAAGGACCGGTAACTCGGACGATCACAGCGAGGGTCGCTCAGGGATCAATACTTGGACCAGTCTTTTGGAATGGAATATACGACAGCTTGCTGCGGTTGGAGATGCGGCCGGAGACTTACGTAGTTGCTTACGCTGACGACGTGGCAGCGGTAATTGTTGAACGCGACGCAACTCTGGCCCAGCTACGACTTAACCAGGTTATGAGACGAGTGGACCGATGGATGACCGAACACGGACTTCGACTGGTCGCACACAAGACAGAACTGATGGTACTGACGAGAAAACGGATACCAACCATCATACCTGTGATGGTTGGAAAAAAAATGACAGAAACCCGGGAGGAAATCAAGTATCTGGGGGTGACCCTGGATATAAAGATGACCCACTGGTCACACATTAGACGGACGGCTGAGAAGGCGGCTGAAAGGGTAACAGCCTTAAGCCGCCTGATGGCAAACACTACGGGACCGAGACCGAGCAAGCGTAGACTCTTAATGGCTACGACCCACTCGATCCTCTTGTATGGCGCCGAGATCTGAGCTGACGCACTTCTAGTAAAGAAATACGGACAGGCGATGACGACAGTACAGAGACGCGGTGCACTGAGGATCGCGTGCGCCTACAGGACTGTTTCAGCAGGAGCAGTCCTGGTCGTGGCGGGTGTGATCCCAATAGATATTCTCGCCCTCGAACGCAAGAGGATCTACCTACAGAGTGCACAAACGGGACGGGCAGATGCGGCAGCGAGGGAAAGAGAAAGAACCATCCATGAATGGCAGAATAGATGGACAAGCGAGACCGCAGGGACGTGGACAAGGCGACTGATACCGGAACTGAAGCCGTGGATCGAGCGGAGTGGCGGAGAGGTGAATTTCTACCTCACGCAGCTCCTGACGGGACACGGATACTTCAGACGATACCTACACAACATGGGGAGGGTAAGGACTGCGGACTGCAAATAATGCGGACATGACCGTGACGACGTGGAGCACACGTTCTTTACATGCGACCGATGGACAGAGACAAGACGAAGACTGGAAGCGACAATCGGAGAAATCACGCCGGACAATATCATCGGCGTGATGATTCAAAACAGCGAAAGGTGGGCCCTTGTGTCTACCTTTACCGAAACTGTCCTTAGGGGTAAGAATGCGGATGGATGCTTGAGTGACTGAGAGACCGAAAAAGGACGGCTCTTCAGCAGCCTAGACACGACGAGACGGGACGAAAACGAAGAGTTTGACGACAGGATTGCCCGACCGGAAGTAATGCTAACGCAGTTCACGGCCGGGCAATGGACAGAAGTGGCTTCCCTCACCTGACTTAGAGGTATATGCCCGTTCTTTTGGCCACGATAAAATAATAATAATAATAATAATAATAATAATAATAATAATAATAATAATAATAATAATAATAATAATAATAATAATAATAATAATAATAATAATAATAATAATAATAATAATAATAATAATAATAATAATAATAATAATAATAATAATAATAATAATAATAATAATAATAATAATAATAATAATAATAATAATAATAATAATAATAATAATAATGGCGCGAGACAGGACGAGACGCGGACTTCGGGGTCCACATCTTTGGCTCGAATCGCGCCGAGCAGTACATGGCAGTCTGCGATGTGGAGTCGTGGGAAGCCGAGGTGCTGCTCCGGTGGGGACGGGTTGGGATAGGATGGGTGCATTGCCACGTCTGAAAACGACTGACAGTGACGAAATGCCACAAGTGCTTTGGCTACGGACACGTCAAGGTCAACTGCACGAACACGGACCGGACAAAAAGCTGCAGGAAATGCGGCGAAACGGGACACTACGCAACGGACTGTAAAAACAAACCGGCCTGTCCTTTGTGCGCCGAGGCAAAGCACAAGGACGCGGCGCATCTCGCGAGTTCCGGGAGGTGTGCAGGAAGCAGGCCAGAAGACGGACAGAATAGTTCAGGGAAACCTGAACAGAAGTAGGACAGCAGACATGCTACTACCACAGATAGCTGACGAACATGACGCCGACATTCTGATCCTGTGCGAACCGTACAGGAGAAGAACGACACAAACGTACATTACGAACGAGACAGAGACCACAGCTATCTGGGTAAGGGGCGCTGCCCAATCTCGAATATATAACTGCGGTGTCGGGGACGATTACGTCTGGGCAAGGGTCAGCGCTGTCACTTACGTCAGCGTCTACCTGACACCCAACTGCACCGCAGCGGATTTCGAGAGGAAAGTGGCGCTCCTTGAAGATGGAATCAGGGATCTGCCTGGAGACGTTATTATCGGGGGCGACTTCAACGCGCGGGCGATCGAGTGGGGAATGACAGCAACGAACAAACGTGGACGGTTGCTGCTGGAGATGGCTGCAAGGCTGGACCTGGTAGTAGCCAATACAGGAAACATACCGACGTACAGACGATCAGGGTTTGGAGACTCCATCCCTGACGTCACAATGACATCGGACGGAATATCGCCACAGATAGGGCAGTGGCGGGTGTTCGATGGCTATACGGCCAGCAACCACCAGTACATTGTCTTCGAAGTGGCAGGACAAACGGCGACGAGACGGACGAGGACCCAGCACCCCCCGCGGTGGAACCTCAACAAACTCGACGTACAAAAATTTTCGGAGGAGCTGGTGGTAGCACCAGCACCGATAACAATAGTCCCCCCTGAGCTGACTGGCCGGCAAAGGGCGGAAAGACTGGTGGACGAGACGGCCAAACTGACGGACCGGCTGTGCAACAGCACAATGCCGAGACGACGACATCGACAGAATAGGCAGCCACAATACTGGTGGACGGACGAAATAGCCGAGCTGCGAAGGGTCTGCTTGGCAAGCCGACGACTAGTGACGAGGGCTGGGGGAAGACCCGAAAAGGAAAACCTCCAAGCCGAAGATAAGACAGCACGAAAAGCACTGACGAGCGCGATACGAGACAGCAAGACGCGTTGCTGGAAGAGGCTCTGCAAGGATGTGGATCAGGATCCCTGGGGTACTGGTTACAAAATCGTAACTGGTAAACTAAGGGCCGAGGTATAACCAGAACTCAAAGACGCCGAATCCGCACGACGGATCGTCGATGGCTTATTTCCTGCACACCCGATACGGACGGACGTTGCAGATGACACGGACACACCGGCAGCCCCCATCGTCACGGCGGAAGAGCTCACTAGGGCATCCAACGCAATGAAGACTGGTAAGGCACCGAACGGAGTACCGGCGGAGATTATCCGGCTGATGGTCAACCTGAGGCCGGAGATATTTTTCGACCTGTACAACACGTGCTTGGCGACGGGGACGTTCTGCGGCCGGTGGAAGGCGGCGAGGCTAGTTCTTATCCCCAAAGGTAAGGGCGACCCCAATACGCCGTAAGCCTACCGGCCGTTGAGTTTACTTAACACGACGGGTAAACTCTACGAACAATTACTGAGACCGAGACTGACAGACGTGATACAGACCAGTGGAGGCCTTTCAGACCTGCAGTTCGGCTTCAGGAAGGGTCGATCGACGATTGGAGCGATCCAAAAAGTGGTCGACTCCTTCCTGGACTTAGACAGACATTGCCACGCAGCACGACCAATCGTCCAGCTGGCGACCTTGGACGTCAGGAACACCTTCAACTCGGCGAGGTGGGTCGATATCCTGGAGGCGCTTGAAAGCAACTTCGGGGTTCCGGCTTACTTGGCTCGGGTGGTGAGGGACTACCTGAAAAACAGACAGATTACGTACGAGACAACTGAAGGACCGGTGACGAGGCAAATCACCGCCGGGGTCGCACAGGGGTCCATACTGGGACCAGATTTTTGGAACGGACTGTACGACAGCTTGCTCAGGCTGGAAATGCCGCTCGGCGTACTCCTCGTCGCTTACGCTGACAACGTGGCGGCGGTGATCACCGAGCGGTCTCCGGATCTGGCACAGCTAAAACTGAACCAGACGATGTGACGAGTGGGACGTTGGATGGCGGATCACGGACTACAACTCGCGACAGAAAAGACAGAACTGACGGTCCTTAGTAGAAGACGTATACAGACGAGACTTCCCATGTGGGTCGGGACCGACGAAATCACGGCCGGGAGGGGAAGTCAAGTATCTCGGGGTAACTCTAGATACAAAGATGACCTTCTGGCCTCACATACAAAAAACAGCTCAGAAGGCGGCCGAGAGGATAGCATCCTTAAGCCGCCTGATGGCAAACGCGACTGGACCGAGACCGGGGAAAAGACGACTTTTAATGGCGACGGCCCACTCGATCCTCCTTTACGGCGCAGAGATCTGGGCAGATGCCCTGAAGACAAAGAAATACTGCCACGCAATGACGACGGTACAAAGACAGGGTGCGCTGAGGATCGCCTGCTCCTACCGAACTGTCTCTGCACAAGCAGTTTTGGTAGTAGCCGGCGTAATCCCCGTGGACCTTCTAGCTTTCGAGTGAAAAAGGATCCACGGGAAAAGCGCGGACATAAGACGGGAGGATGCGGCAATTGCGGAGCGCAACAGGACAATACAGACTTGGCAAGACCGATGGACAGAAGAACGTACAGGCAACTGGACGAGACGATTTGTAAAGGACCTGAGACCATAGATCGGAAGGAAGTTTGGGGACGTGAACTTTTACGTTACCCAGCTCCTGACCGGATACGGCTACTTCTGAAGGTACAACATGAACAGAGTACGGACGCCAGACTGTAAGTACTGCGGACACGAACGAGACGACGCGGAGCACACATTTTTTGTGTGTGACCGCTGGACAGGACTCCGACTGGAACTTCAGACGATTGTTGGTAGCATCACCCCGGACAACATTGTCCAGGTGATGCTCCACTCAACAGAATGGTGGCAATTAGTTGCCACCTATACAGAGACGATACTGCGACAAAAAAACGTAGACGGCTACCTCGCCTAACCGAGCAGACGGACCGACGTGACGTGACAAGTTACAGACAGCAAGACGAACGGACGAAAACAGACAAAACCCCCAGCCAGAAGTAATATGAAAATAGTTCCTGGTCTGGGGGAGGGCAACAAGGAGAGGGCGGTTTAGTGGGTAGGCCTACTTTTTTGGGAGTCCCACATACCCCCCCCCCAGTTCAAAAGGCTGGGGAATATCCGTAAAAAGGATTCCGCAACTCCTTGTATAATAATAATAATAATAATAATAATAATAATAATAATAATAATAATAATAATAGAAATAATAATAATAATAATAATAATAATAATAATAATAATAATAATAATAATAATAATAATAATAATAATAATAATAATAATAATAATAATAATAATAATAATAATAATAATAATAATAATAATAATAATAATAATAATAATAATAATAATAATAATAATAATAATAATAATAATAATAATAATAATAATAATAATAATAATAATAATAATAATAATAATAATAATAATAATAATAATAATAATAATAATAATAATAATAATAATAATAATAATAATAATAATAATAATAATAATAATAATAATAATAATAATAATAATAATAATAATAATAATAATAATAATAATAATAATAATAATAATAATAATAATAATAATAATAATAATAATAATAATAATAATAATAATAATAATAATAATAATAATAATAATAATAATAATAATAATAATAATAATAATAATAATAATAATAATAATAATAATAATAATAATAATAATAATAATAATAATAATAATAATAATAATAATAATAATAATAATAATAATAATAATAATAATAATAATAATAATAATAATAATAATAACAATAATCCCTCCCAAGTGTGTCGCCTTGCCGCGGCGGGGGGGCTTGCGTTTCTGCAATGAACTTTGGAGCTCGGCCGGCGGGGGCTCTAGCCCCTGGCAGGTCTAACCTTGCCGGACAGGTCCATGGGGAGCAGGCAGACTAAGAACACACAACATCAAAAGCTACGGTGGAAGGCATCGTGCCTACGGCTGCATGGCCGCAATGATGTAAACTAAAGCGGTCGCGAACGATCCCTGCAGGGCACCGGGTGGAACCCTGCAGTATTTACACCTTACCTAGACAAGGCGGCTCTGCCTAGGCAGACCTACATTCCGACCTACTCGTGGGATTAATATGGAGAAACTTTTAAAAGAAATAAAACCTAAGCAGAAGAAGGAGTTGGAAAAAACATCGACCGAGGAACAGCTCAGGACAATCGGAGAACTCGCGACGAACAATATCGGAGGAGAGTCGAACGATGATAGCTTGGCGAACGTGACCGAAAGTGTCAACCTGAGAAAAAGAAGTATACTTCAGTCATGTTCGTCAACAGGCACGGAAGATCGATCTCTACATCAGAAGAAAAAGAAATTAAGATACAGAAAGAGAGAAACGACACCGCCACCCATGGAAGAGGGTAAAACGGTTCCACCTGTCGTCGGAAATATAAGGAGGCATCGAGAAAAACCTGGAACCTCCTCATTCGACGATGACAGTGGGAACGAGCCCGATTTGAAAGAGTTATTACAACTCATTCATGAGACCGCGACGAAAATGGAAGAGGCAGCGGCAATACAGAAAAATATGAATATGGCGGTAAAAACCGGCATTAAGACGATTCTTGAGGCCGCCGACGCTGCGCTAAACATGCAAAGCAGGACAGCCTCGAAGGGACAAATGATGGCAGACGACCTGACAGAGACAGAAAAGGAGACAACGGAACCGGCGACGCGACCGACGAAACGGAAACGGGAGACGACGAAGACCCCACCAGAGGCCCGACAGAAGACACCCCCAAGAACGGAGGAGGCCGAAACCTGGACAACCGTGAGGAAACGAAAAAAGAAAAAAAAAACGACGGAACCGAAAAACAAAACGAACGAGACGAACGTACCGACCCAGGCTGAAAAGCGCAGACCGACCCCCAAACATAGGGGAACGGCTGTACTGGTCAAGCCTGGGAAAGACAACACGTACTCGGACATCGTACGGAAGATAAGGACGACGGTCGACCCGACGAGCAGTCATGTACAGGTGATGGCTCTAAAGAAGACCAAGGACGGACGGTGTCTCATCAAGATACAGACAGACACGGACGGACGAGAACAGTTTGAGCGCGCACTACAGGACGCGGTTGGGGACACGGGCAGTGTAAGGACCGTGACTTCTAGGGTGCAACTGGAGATCATGGACCTGAACTGCGTTACCACCGCGGAGGACGTGATACGGGCGCTGAGACGAGAAACGGGACGAGACGGCGACTTTGGTGTCCACATCTTCGGCCCGAACCGGGCCGAGCAGTACATGGCGGTCTGCGACCTCGAGACGCGGGAAGCCGAGGTGCTGCTGGACCGGGGCCGGATCGGGATAGGATGGGTGCGATGCCGACTACGACAACGATTGACGGTGACCAAATGCTACAAATGCCTGGGCTACGGACATACAAGGACGAGCTGCACGAACGCGGATCGGACAAAGAACTGCAGGAAATGCGGCGAGACGGGACATTACGCGACGGACTGTAAAAACAGACCGGCTTGCCCACTGTGCTCTGAGGCGGGACACGGGGACGTAGCGCACCTTGCGGGAACCGGAAGGTGTGCGGTATTCCGGGCTGCGCTGGAGGAGTGCAGGAGGCAGGCCGGAAGACGGACAGAATAGTTCAGGGAAACCTGAACAGGAGTAGGACAGCAGACATGCTTCTACCACAGATAGCTGACGAACATGACGCCGACATTCTGATCCTGTGCGAACCGTACAGGAGAAGAACGACACAAACGTACATTACGAACGAGACAGAGACCACAGCTATCTGGGTGAGGGGCGCTGCCCAATCTCGAATAATTAACTGCGGTGTCGGGGACGATTACGTCTGGGCAAGGGTCGGCGCTGTCACTTACGTCAGCGTTTACCTGACACCCAACTGCACCGCGGCGGATTTCGAGAGGAAAGTGGCGCTCCTTGAAGACGGAATCAGGAATCTGCCTGGAGACGTTATCATCGGGGGAGACCTCAACGCGCGGGCGATCGAGTGGGGAATGACAACAACGAACAAACGTGGACGGCTGCTGCTGGAGACGGCCGCAAGGCTAGACCTGGTAGTAGCAAATACGGGAAACGTACCAACATACAGACGACCAGGGTTTGGAAACTCTATCCCTGACGTCACAATGACATCGGACAGAATATCGCCACGGATAGGACAGTGGCGGGTTTTCGACGGCTATACGGCCAGCGATCACCAGTACATTGTCTTCGAAGTGGCAGGACAAACGGCGACGAGACGGACGAGGACCCAATACCCCCCGAGGTGGAACCTCAACAAACTCGACTTACGAAAATTTTCGGAGGACCTGGCGGCAGCACCAGCACCAATGACGAAAGTCCCCCTTGAACTGACTGGCCGGCGAAGGGCGGAAAGACTCACGGATGAGACGGCCAAACTGACGGACCGGCTGTGCAACAGCACAATGCCGAAACGACGACATAGACCAAACAGGCAACCACAATACTGGTGGACGGACGAAATAGCCGAGCTGCGCAGGCTCTGCTTGGCGAACCGCCGACGAGTTACGAGGGCTGGGGGAAGACCCGAAAGGGAAAACCTCCAAGCCACTTACAAGACGTCACGAAAAACACTTACGAACGCCATAAGGGACAGCAAAACGCGATGCTGGAAGCAGCTCTGCGAGGAGGTGAACGAAGACCCCTGGGGAACCGGTTACAAAATTGTGACTGGCAAACTAGGGGCCCGAGTTCCACTTGAACTCAAAGATGCCGAAACCGCAGAACGGATTGTTGACGGACTGTTTCCGACCCACCCGATACGGACGAACGTGACAGACGACACGGAGGCCCCGGCGGCCCCCATATTTACCGCGGAGAAGCTCTTCAAAGCGACTGCCGCGATGAAGACTGGCAAGGCGCCGGGACCAGACGGAGTGCCGGCGGAGATTCTCCGGCTGATGGTTCGCCTGAGGCCGGAGATATTTCTTGACCTGTACAACACGAGCTTGACGACGGGAACGTTCAGTGACCGGTGGAAGACGGCAAGGCTAGTTCTTATCCCTAAGGGTAAGGGCGACCCCAATACGCCGTCAGCCTACCGGCCGCTGAGTTTACTCGACACAACGGGTAAACTCTATGAACAACTACTAAAACCGAGACTGACGGACGCGATACAGACCAGCGGAGGCCTCTCAGACCGGCAGTTCGGCTTCAGGAGGGGACGATCCACGATTGGAGCGATTCAAAAAGTGGTCGATTCCTTCCTGGATTTGGAGAGACATACCCATGCAGCGCGACCAATCGTTCTGCTGGCGACCTTGGACATCAGGAACGCCTTTAACTCGGCCAGGTGGGTTGACATCCTGGAGGCGCTTGAAGGCAACTTCGGGGTTCCGGCTTACCTGGCTCGGGTGGTGGGCGACTACCTAAGAAACAGACGGATCACGTACGAGACGACTGAAGGACCGGTGACGAGACAAATCACCGCGGGGGTTGCACAGGGGTCCATACTGGGACCAGACTTTTGGAACGGACTCTACGACAGCTTACTCAGGCTGGAATTGCCGCTTGGCGTTTTCCTTGTCGCCTACGCTGACGACGTGGCGGCGGTGATCACCGAGCGGTCTCCAGACCTGGCACAGCAAAAACTGAACCAGACGATGCGGCGAGTGGGCCGTTGGATGACGGACCACGGACTACAACTCGCGACAGAAAAGACAGAACTGACTTTCCTTAGCAGAAGACGCATACAGACGAGACTACCCATGTGGGTCGGGACGGACGAAATCGAGGCCGGAGGTGAAGTCAAGTACTTGGGAGTGACCCTAGATACGAAGATGACCTTCTGGCCTCATATACAAAAAACATGCCAGAAGGCGGCTAAGAGGATAGCATCCTTAAGCCGCCTAATGGCCAACACAAACGGGCCAAGACCGGGAAAACGACGACTCCTAATGACGACAGCCCACTCGATCCTCCTGTACGGCGCGGAGATCTGGGCGGATGCCCTGAAGACAAAGAAGTACTGCCACGCCATGACAACGGTACAAAGACAGGGTGCGCTGAGGATCGCCTGCTCCTACCGAACTGTCTCATCACAAGCAGTCTTGGTGGTTGCGGGCGTGATCCCCGTGGACCTCCTAGCTTTCGAGCGAAAGAGGATCTACGGGAGAAGCGCGGACATAAGACGGGAAGATGCGGCGGTCGCGGAACGCGACAAGACGATACAGACTTGGCACGAACAATGGACAGAAAGAGCGACAGGCAACTGGACAAGACGACTAATAAAGGACCTGAGACCGTGGATCGAAAGGGATTTTGGGGACGTGAATTTTTACGTCACCCAGTTCCTGACGGGACACGGTTACTTTAGACGGTACCTTTATAACATGGACAGAGTACGGACGCCAGACTGTAAGTACTGTGGACACGAACGAGACGACGCGGAACACACATTTTTTGTGTGCGACCGCTGGACAGGACTACGACTGGAACTGGAGACGATTGTTGGCAGCATCACCCCGGACAACATTGTTCAGGTGATGCTCCACTCGACAGAATGGTGGCAACTAGTTGCCACCTATACAGAGACGATACTGCGACGAAAAAACGAAGACGGCTGCCTCACCTAACCGAGCAGACAGACTGACGTGACGCGACAGGTTACAGACAGCAAGACGAATGAACGAACACGGACAGAACCCCCAGCCAGAAGTAATACCAAAATAGTTCCTGGTCTGGGGGAGGGCAACAAGGAGAGGGCGGTTTAGTGGGTAGGCCTACTTTTTCGGGAGTCCCACATACCCCCCCAGTTCAAAAGACTGGAGGATATCCGTAAAAAGGATTCCGCAACTCCTTGTATAAATAATAATAATAATAATAATAATAATAATAATAATAATAATAATAATAATAATAATAATAATAATAATAATAATAATAATAATAATAATAATAATAATAATAATAATAATAATAATAATAATAATAATAATAATAATAATAATAATAATAATAATAATAATAATAATAATAATAATAATAATAATAATAATAATAATAATAATAATAATAATAATAATAATAATAATAATAATAATAATAATAATAATAATAATAATAATAATAATAATAATAATAATAATAATAATAATAATAATAATAATAATAATAATAATAATAATAATAATAATAATAATAATAATAATAATAATAATAATAATAATAATAATAATAATAATAATAATAATAATAATAATAATAATAATAATAATAATAATAATAATAATAATAATAATAATAATAATAATAATAATAATAATAATAATAATAATAATAATAATAATAATAATAATAATAATAATAATAATAATAATAATAATAATAATAATAATAATAATAATAATAATAATAATAATAATAATAATAATAATAATAATAATAATAATAATAATAATAATAATAATAATAATAATAATAATAATAATAATAATAATAATAATAATAATAATAATAATAATAATAATAATAATAATAATAATAATAATAATAATAATAATAATAATAATAATAATAATAATAATAATAATAATAATAATAATAATAATAATAATAATAATAATAATAATAATAATAATAATAATAATAATAATAATAATAATAATAATAATAATAATAATAATAATAATAATAATAATAATAATAATAATAATAATAATAATAATAATAATAATAATAATAATAATAATAATAATAATAATAATAATAATAATAATAATAATAATAATAATAATAATAATAATAATAATAATAATAATAATAATAATAATAATAATAATAATAATAATAATAATAATAATAATAATAATAATAATAATAATAATAATAATAATAATAATAATAATAATAATAATAATAATAATAATAATAATAATAATAATAATAATAATAATAATAATAATAATAATAATAATAATAATAATAATAATAATAATAATAATAATAATAATAATAATAATAATAATAATAATAATAATAATAATAATAATAATAATAATAATAATAATAATAATAATAATAATAATAATAATAATAATAATAATAATAATAATAATAATAATAATAATAATAATAATAATAATAATAATAATAATAATAATAATAATAATAATAATAATAATTTGAGAATTCCAGAGGATATTGTCGAAACGATCTGCGAATATTTCGGAAATTATGAAACCACTCAAGACAGGGTGAAAATAAACCAAACACGTAGATGGTATCAGGGGTACAAATTGAAAATGCGGGTTTGATAACAGATGGCGTTACTAACGCTATACGCATCAGGCAGTACTGTGACTATGTTCATGTCAAAGCTACGTCTTATAGCTTTAATTTTCAGTATGTGTCAATTTGTCGCAGTGTCAAATTCATAGTTTTTTTGAGCTCTCAATATGTCGAGTTTCGTGCCAACAAAACAGCATTTGCGGGAAGTTTTAATTTACTTCTTTAATTTGAAGAAAAGTGCTGCTGAAGCACATCGATTGGTCTCCGAGGCTTATCCGAGTCATGTTCCATCGGTTTCAACGTGCGAGAGATGGTTTGTGCGGTTTAGAAGTGGTGATTTTGACGTTGAGGACAAAGAGCGGCCGGGCCAAGTGAAAAAGTTTGAGAATGCTGAATTGGAGGCAATACTCAATGAAGACTCGTGTCAAACTCAACAAGAGCTCGCAGATTCATTGGGAGTGACACAACAAGCCATTTCCCATCGTATAAAAGCCCTCGGAATGATCCAAAAGCAAGGACATTGGGTGCCGTATGAGCTGAAGCCGAGAGACGTCGAGCGCCGTTTTTTTGCATGCGAACTGCTGCTCGAACGGCAAAAACGGAAGGGTTTTTTGCATCGCATTGTCACTGGTGATGAAAAGTGGATCCATTACGATAACCCGAAGCGCAAAAAATCATATGGTTACCCCGGCCATGCATCATCATCGACGGCCAAACCAAATATTCACGGCGCCAAGCTCATGCTCTGTATTTGGTGGGACCAGCTGGGTGTGGTGTATTATGAGCTATTGAAATCGAACGAAACCATCACAGGAGCACTATACCGAACTCAATTGATGCGTTTGAGCCGCGCACTCAAAGAAAAACGGCCACAATACGAGCAAAGACACGACAAAGTAATTTTGCAACATGACAACGCTCGGCCACATGTTGCAGCGCCGGTCAAAACATACCTACAAACGCTGAAATGGGAAGTCTTACCCCACCCGCCGTATAGCCCAGATATTGCTCCTTCCGATTACCACCTTTTCCGATCGATGACACATGGCCTAGCTGACCAGCGCTTCCATTCTTACGAAGAAGCCCAAAAATGGGTCGATGACTGGATAGCAGCCAAGCCGGCCGAATTTTTTCGCGACGGTATCCGTAAATTGCCAGAAAGATGGGAAAAAGTTGTGGCTAGCGATGGACAATACTTTGAATAATTCATTTGTTACCATTTTTTCAGAATAAACGTTCAAAAATAGAAAAAAATCCCGCATTTTCAATTTGTACTCCTGATAGTTTGAAAAAGCGGTTTATTATATCTTCCGCATGTCAGTCACAAAGTTTAATTTAGAAAATATAAGGATATAAAATAGATACAAAATAAATGATATTGAATTTTGTGTGTTTGCGAGAACAGTTAACTTCATAATACTCGTTGAAGCCAAAATAACAAATATGAGAGTTAAATACCAAGAATTGAAGTTGAATTCCTGAGTTTATTGAAAAAATTGAGTAACGCACAATTACATTAATTGAGTGCTGGCATTGTAAAGAGATTGTGTAGCACACAATTGTATTAATTGTGTGCTGTGTCTAATGAGTGGCGTGTACGTCACTTAGCAAGCGCTGCGGAGCATGCCACGCAATGAGATAGATGAGTGCGTAGATGCATTTAAAGCCTGTCAGCAAATACTCAATATGATGGAGAAATAGAATTTAAAGAGAGTGCGTACTAGTACATGTAAGTTTGACAATTGAGTGAAATTCTACACTGACAGGCTGTGATGCAGTCTACGATGCAGAGCACTGAAATGTGAGCTTGAGGATGCACAAAATGATTAGACTGAATTCACAATACTTTCCCAGTAAGTTTGATTGGGGGAAAGTACAGTGACTCGGTGAAACACACGCAATTGTACTAATTGAGTATGCTACAGGTTGAGTGAAAACGTGGTGCAGCCCGCGCTGCAGCACACGTCAATGGGTGAGACCCTTTTATGATGATGTACCGATATATGAATCTCCTCACCGTCAGTGAATTATGTTAAATTATGACGGTGTTCTCTTACCTTAATTTGAGTCCTGGTGAGCGAGAAGAAGTTGAGAAGATCCAGTTGAGAGGTGTGAAAATTGTCCGAGCCTTGCAAATGCGTGCGCTGTTCGATGCGGGTTTTCACGTAAGTGCCGAAATATACAACATGGCTTCGGGATACGAAAGCGTCGTTGGGCGCTGAAGTCAATTGAGAGAGATAGCCGGTGAGCGAAGCCGAAGTCAAGCGAGAGAGACATCCTCTCCCTCAACGTGGCATGCCTGCGAGGCACAGCCTCGGCTCTGCGAAGCCCTGCCTCGGCTATCTCCGGCCCAACCGAACGCAGCGTGCTAGAGCACAGCAACAGGTCGACGCATTGCGAATATCGATCCCCGTGCGCCAGCTCATTATCCAACAATTGTAATAATAATCATTTTCGCGTGTCGGGTTTGCTGGCCCGCATCGGGCGCCTCTTTGGGTGGTGGATGGGGGAACGCCCTTCAGAAATGGAGAGTACCGACTTGTTCGGGGTGGACCAAAACCAGCTCACACGCATATACACTACTCACAAACACCTACACAAACACGTCCGAGTCACATGCCGGTGATGCGAATGATCGGGAACCTTATGAATGGGTTACCACGAGAAAGCGAATGCTCAGGGTACCCTATAAACGGACACGCCATAAACAGCGAGGGAGTGGGATCCCTATGAACGGGTTCTCCTAGAATGAATGAACCGACAAATGTCACTACAATCGTACACTCACAATACGCACATCCAACATAGATCGATGGCTGTAGAACCCTGACCGTCGCTCTCCGTTGCGGGCGGTTTTGGCGTGGGTCATTAGAGGTTACCCCAAGCAAACCAGGCTCGATGCTCCTGAGCCGCAGGATAGTACAGAGGCCCAGGTTCCCCTTAAGCAGGTGGACCTGGCTGCCCTATCAGCCAGTGTATATCCGTCGTGGGGGCGTTCGCGGTGGAGGCAGGGCGGCGGAAGGGGAGATAGCAGTCTATACTCAAACTACACATGTACACATACACATACAAAGGGAAGAACGGGAGGTAAAAAACAAAATGATTAAACAACATACAAGAAAAAATAGTCAAACGCATCAAAAAATCTGGGGCCCCTAACCCCACAGCAAAAGGACGAGACGACAGAGAAACGTACATGACAAAAGGCGGGACATGTCTCGTCCGTAGCGGAACGGGCCGAGACCAAAATTCGGGAACAACTCTAGTTGATCCGCGAATCTATACTATAATTCTTAAAGTGTGGATTTCCGTCCCTAAAACTCCTCCTAGACGGAGCGTGCTAGGGAGATGATCTTGGACATTTTGGAAAGGTCTCCTGATTTCTCGGTCAACGCAACTATTTTCAGCTCTTCAAGTTGAGTCCTTAAGAAGTTACGGACATTTGAATTTTTTAAGAGTATTATTGAATTTTTACGTTTAATTTTAATTTTCAAAAAAGCAAAGTTATTCTTCGTAGTAGGTATAGCTATACACAGGTGTTGAAGGATTGACTTTAGTAAACTATACTTCAATGATAATGTTTAAACGTTCAATAAATACAAATTCTATTTGAAACTCATAGCATTTGGTTTTATTTAAGGTAACGATACTAAAAATAAACCTGGGCGAAGCCGGGTACGATACTAGTATCTTATAAAAATGAAGGAGAAGACACGCGTGCAGAGGAACATCAGCATCGTGATCACAACGAACATGGCAAAGATTAGGGAATCCGTGGACAAGGCATGGCATGAATGTGATCGAATGCATGCGCTCGGTATAGCTGGACGAAGCGATGTGGACAGTGAGACTCTGTCTGCTCATAAGCACCTATTATTGAGACATTCAGCTTAACCGGACATATATATATATATATATGTCTGAGCTCAGTTACTAAGTATGTGCCCCTCATTATTGTGCCTACATTCGAATTCACCTCGTATCTCACCCTCTTGATGTGTTCTCGAGTTCTGATGTTTTTTCAGTTGTAAAACAGTTTTCTCTAGAATAAACACTTCGGACGCGTTGGTGAGAATGATTACTATGTCAGGCTTATTATGTGTCACCTACTTGTCGGCTTTCACAGGCACGCCTGCTCTGATTTTAACCAACCTATTTCCCCATCTGAAGTTTTCGACCAGAGTGGCTTTCGTGAATTGGCACTTCTTTTGTATGTCTAGTGGCACTATACACTCGACTACGGCAAGTATTATTCTAGCCACAATCATATTGTGCCTCGTATTATATTCGGGTGTTGGGTACGCCACTGCCACACGATAAGCTGGTTCTTGCGTGCTGCATCCTCTCGTACACATTCTTCTTTCTATTGAAATAGGTCGAAGCCGCTGCAATTGATCTTCAGCTACCACGTGCAGCATTGCAATTCTCCATTCATCCATGTAGAGCGATTTATATGCCGGGAACATTATGTTTTTCTTTTCTCCAGAAACGACCCGCCCATAGCTCATATTCGACCAGCTACCTCTTCTATTGCACCCTTCTGGATTCTTTTACGAGGCTCCTAGCGTATGCCCTCGCTTCAGTTACTGTATCTCATCTGGTCTTATCGACTTCGTATTCGTCGAGTATGGCCTAGACAGACACGAAGTCTGTCCAAGGATTCTTCCACTCTTTTTTTCAATATCGCGTACCTGCCTCGCATTTCTTCCAGGTCAGGATGCTTTTCTAGACATGCTCCTTTTCGGACATACTGCAATGTCACCTTGTCTGCTACTGTTCTTGGGCCTAAACCCCCTGTCGTCCTATCTAGATATAAGTTTGCGTTGGATGTAGAATACATCTTCATCCTGTGCTACACTAGTCATTTCCGGATTTCTTTATCAAATGTCCTAAATTATTTCAGGATCGATGTTCGCTTGATCTCTGTGAACATGTTACTCAGTATGTATGTTGCAGCCGTCATAAAAGTCGTGTTGATGAGGTGTGTTTTTTTGAGCTGGTTCGATTTTTGAGACCAAAGTCTCTCGTAGCCCGCTTAACGTTTTCTCTGTGACGGTCTGGATGTTTACTTCAGTGTCCAACTCTAGCTGTACTGCGTCGCCTGCCTTGTGTAACAGTATACCCTTTCTTCTCGCATCCTTCTCCACACACCCTTGCTCACTCTGCAATACCTCACATATGTATTGTGTTAGTTATCTGCGGGCACAAGGTCATGCCTTATATATACCTGGAGGTATCGCATCTTCCCCGGGGGCGTTCCATGACGCAGTGGCTTTCAACACTGCTGCTACCATATTTTCCATCTCACCTGGTTCTACCTGCTCGAGATTAGTGGACTCTTAGTAGTTCTTGAGTCTCGATAGCCACTTGTTGAATCTTGGAGTTAGTTTTCTGTCCCCCCGTTCTGCAGCTCCATATAGATCCTGTAGAATCGTTCGGTCGCTGCCACATCAGGTTCAACTCTTGCTGCCTTCTTGCGTACTGTTCGCATCGATAGCTACTCCACAATCTTCTCTCTCGTTGTCAGTGCCACCGCAACGTCCTTTTGGTATTTTTGTGATTTTTCCACTGTTCCTATTCTGTTTTCGGTTACTGCGATATACTACGTTGGAGTCATCTTCGCTCTCCTCAAATCTCTTGCCTTTCGTTTTAATGGGTACCTCAAAGGTCCACTCCCCCATGCTCTCAGGTCTTTCGCAACCTGTACTTGTTTCTTGATCTTCTCAATAACTCGCCGAATCAATACGTGCTTCGATATTACTTTCTTCTTGGTGCTGTATAACTCCTGTGACTGCACTACTCAACCTGCATATATCGCATTCTTCGATTTTTCTCGCTTTGCTCGAATCGGTTGGTTACTTTCGTTCGCTTGTCTTAATGCTGCGGTCACTATCGCACCCACTTGTGTCACCACTGTTAAATTTGGTCAGAAACCAATTTCTTCAATTTTCCGCCTCACGTCTGATACACGCGACCACGTACTTTTAAATTTATTGTTCAACCTGTCATCCAGCGAGCTGTCTAGCTCATGTGGTTGGGTGATACGTATACGCGGCACTGTGATTCGGGAATTTGTTGTTGTTTATCCTTCCCCCGTCCTTTGTCGTTGCGCCGTCGTTGTTGTAACAGAATGCATGGCATGCAAGTCTCAATGATGGGTCCCCATCTGTGCGGGGATAAACCACGCGACGCCTGTTGCTGCTCTGAGCCTGATTCTGGTTGGCCTCACATCGAGTTGCAGCGCCACTAGCTGCTGCGGTACTGGCTGCAGCCTTCCCGCTCTCTCGAGTGGTGCAATCGGCACGCTAGGCAGAATTCTGACTTCCCAACGTCTGGTGTTAGATGATGCGCTGCGCTCCATCATTGTAGCAGCATTTCGGTCGACTCGTGCGCACTGTATCACCTGCTTGTGTTCAGCGCGTACTTTCTCTCGCGGTTCACCGTCCTTCTCAGCTACTCGATTCCCGCATAATTCTCTTTCTCCATCTTGGCTCGTCCTTCTCTGTCTCACCTCTTCCTCGTCCACGTATACTATTGCCCTTCCGTAGTATATTTCCGACGATTTATTGCGCAACTGCGCGGCCAAACTTTTTACAAACCTCGACGGAAATTGTGGGCGCTTATGGGTACGAAGTGTGTTAAAAAAAATAATGGAAATTTTTTACAGGCATATCATATGGCTCAGTGATTTCAATCCTGAGCGATCAGTTGGGTATGAAAAAGTTATTCGCAAGATGGGTGCCACGTTTGCTCACTGTCGACCATAAAAGAGAACGAGTAGCTGATTAAAAGGCGTGATTCAAATTACGTAACCGTGGACGAAACATGGATCCATCACTATACACCAGAGACAAAGGAACGATCGAAACAATGGACTTCACCGACTGAACGTGCTCCGAAGAAGGCAAAGACGGTGCCATCGGCCGGTAAGGTCATGGCCACAGTTTTTTGGGATGCACACGGCATAATCTACATCGATAACCTTCCGCCGAAAAAAAACGATTAATGGCGAATACTATGCAGCCGTACTGACCCGATTCAACGACGAATTGGAGAAAAAATATCCACATTTGGCGAGGAAAAAAGTACTCTTCCATCAAGACAATGCACGCGTTCACACGTGCCCAGTTGCCATCGCCAAAATTCATGAATTTAAATACGAATTGCTTTCGCATCCACCGTATTCTCCAGATTTGGCCTCCTCCGACTACTTTCTGTTTCCAAACCTGAAAAAATGGCTTGGCGGAAAGAGATTTGGTTCCAGAGATGACCTCATCGCCGAAACAGAGACCTATTTTGAGAACCTTCCGTAATATTATTCGGAGGGCATCGAAAAATTGGAAAATCATTGGAATACGTTTATCGAGCTAAAAGGAGATTATGTTGAGAAATAAAAAGATTTTTGTCCAAAAAAACGCGATTTTCTTTACCAAGCCGACTATTTATTGATCGACCCTCGTAATTTCACGTATTGTATTAGTCCGATTCGCGCGATTAGTTCACTAGAAGTGAACGGAGTGAGCGAAGATCTGTCCCGAGTTACTCAATTTAATTTATTCAATTTATTTAATTTATTTAATTATATTTGACCTATTTTGTTGGCTTTTGTATTTTCTGTGACTTATTTTATTCTTGAATTTTGTTTTAATTAGTGACCATAATTCGTGGTGTTAACGGTTTTAGTCCATTTTGACCAATCAGCTGTCTTATTGTCCTTGCCGTTGCGTTCTATTTGCTTTTATTCTTCGGACCGGGCAGATCTCGTAGGGCGAGTGGATGTGTGTGGAGATTGGTGTGATTGTGCCACGTATTGTGCGTTTGTTTGAAATAATTAATTGTTGTAACCAGTCCGATATCTTCTGCTCAAACTCGTTGAGGGATTGAGTCGACAATCTGTCGCTTCATGACCGTGCTTTTCAGATTGGTGACTTTGATATGTGTGAACGCTTATGGCGATAATAAGTTAACTATTTCGTTCCCGCTTCTCAAATAACGTGTTGAAAGTGACAAGAAAGTGACAAGAAACACTTGACTGACCTTTCCCTTCTACCATTCACCAAGGCTGCGGCCAAGCCGAGCCGGCTGCGTGTCTTTCGCCCGCATAAAAATTTGTCTCGTGAAATATTCAATTTCGAGGGGCTGGTGCGCAGCGCGCGAGGATATGAACCTTTGTGACCAAGCGTTCGCTCTTGTGTGCTGAAGCTGGAGAGGACGGTTACAATATATATTATATATAATATTATTTTGTATTGTAATCGTGACATAGTCATACTCCGACCCCCACGCATACACAAACATCTCGCGCTCACCTAGAGATAAGTTAAGAATGACCTCGAATAGCAGTAGAATGAGAATGACTAAAAAATTCACTAAAATAGAATTAAATAGAAGAAGATACAAGAATTCTGTTCAGAAAAACAACAGTGGAAATGAGTTAGAAATATGCCCATGCGATCAGTCGAAATAAGTTATAAATGTTCATTCAAGACACAGTTGTTAAATCACAAAGTAGAGAAAACTCTCTTACAACATATTAATATATACTAGTACATATATTGAGAAATCAGCTCTTTTGCTACGACAATAGTCGCTGCACTGTAGCACGTCTCTACTGCTACCTTGCAGCGCTCTGCAGCCATACGTGCGTCCGGGTAGCAGTACCGCACGGATACGGTATATATGCGATGGGTGACTCTCGCGCTCTTGGAAGGTGGTAGCGTCGCCTAACGGCGCGTTTGAATCTGAAGCCATCTTGTTGTCTGTCTAGGTGGCTTCCGAAAGGGAAAAGTTCATCATCGTAAAAATTTACTCGTCTCGGACATTCTCACTCTAAAAACTCAGAACTTCTTAATGATTATTTGTGCATAACCGGACTCGATTTCATAGATTAAGGTGACGCATTGACAATTTCAACGAATTACCTCAGTGCGCGTTCGGTATTACTCAATCAAGTGCATCAACCTTTCGTCTCATCTCGTGGTGTGCTTCTGACCTCGCATGTCATACGCTCTCATCGGACAAAACTCTGTGAGGCACTTAATTAATACAATTGTATCGTATTCTGCTATCTCACGTAGGGATACCGCTAAGCGCATTAAAAACAAAAAATTAAAAATTGCTATCTCAACCGCTCAGTTCCTTACAAACGGAGTCTCATCCCATCGGTTATCTTCCACTGTGGCTACTGACCCTCCGCCAATGAATCAGTATCCTACACACCGCACACTAACTCTCATGCATCGTGTTCTTCGTCGCATACTAAGGTTTCTCTCGGATACAGCGTTCGAGGGACTCAGAAGAATTTTGGAACTAGTTTACGCTCTGTTTGAGAGAAGAGGAATCTTCGAGACTTCAGTTTGGGATTCTGTGTTCGTAGACTTTGAACGGCCCGGGAGCGCGCCGGAAAAGGAGTCAAAATATTACCGAGCCACCCGCTTTCCTTAAGACTTCAGCCTGGTTCTGGACCATCCTCTAGAATACGACTTGTCGCAGTCCAGCCACCCGGTGCTTCACGAACAATGGGTTTAGAAGCGACGAAGGAAGGGTTGAATTTTCGTGGGCGCCCTTGTCAGTTCAATCTCCAATACATCGTAGCCACGATTTCTTGCGAGAGGATCACCACACGCTTCCGACTTCGCCACTGGATCCGAGGGGATGACATTCAGAAACCAGTCAAACGCGCTGCCTGAAGAGACTGAGGAGGAACGAGGAACGAGGAACGAGACACGATGCATGATATTTTAACTACTTACAACGCCACCAGCAATTATCTACTATGCTACATTTTAACACAAATTGCGCGTAGGTCTTTCGCGAGTACATCAAACTCACTATTGGCGGATGAACCCGAAGATATCTGAGCTCAGAGGAGCGAAGCAAGATCGAGCGCGCGTGCAAGATGCTGGATGAGTGGGGCTGAATAGGAGAGAGCTCTATCAATCGAAAGCAATCGACAGATACTTCCGTGTTACACGTCTTATGCGAGTTATGCTCCTTTCGAAATCTATCTCGTGACACTACCACGTGTTACTTTCACCACCTATGACGACCTGCGACGAAACCCCACTGAAACTCTACCTCCTTAATTATTCTGTAAAGTCGGACAGTCGTTACTAGTTACCTCTACTATCTGAAAGAAGTAATTATTTTTGGCTTAGTTAAGCATTTTGGATGTAAAAGTTCAGAATCTTTGTAGAGTCGTGCAGTTACGAATTTCCGATTATCTATTGGTCGATCCTTCTTCTTTGTTAGGCCGGATCCCAAATCAATAAATTTATCTTGTTTTATTAAATTGTGGATTATGGCCTTTAATTTTTTATCTTGAATAATTAGTTATAGCGTGGTCTCGGGAGTATTGAATTATTAATTATTGAATTTCCTCCATAACGTTGAGTAAAGTTTTTTAAAACCCATGAAGAAAACGCAAACTATTTAGAATCCGCACAATTAAAGAGTTAAACTCGCGTATTGAATTATTGAAGATATGTCATAAGATATTTGTAGAATAAGAAAGGTCGCGAATATTTGTCGTGTGTTTCTACCTATGTGTTTCATGCATCGGGCTAACACGAGTCCGTTAAGATGTAAGTCCCTCTGAACTACTGCTCTCGCTATCTCTTGACCCCTTATCTCCTACCATTACAGGTTATTTTCATCTCGGCCATACGGTTTTCGCTACTTTGCTCTCTTGCTATCTCTTTTCGCTTATAATTCGATCATATTATTCTCGTTCTCTAACTATCTGATATTTTCGTATAATTGTCAGCACTCGCTTGCCTGCCGTGTCCGCAGTCTCCGCTCGACCGTGGACACGGTACAGGGCCATGTAACGGAACTTGGGAATTGTAATTCTTAAATCGGCGTTTACTCGACTTTGCGTGCGAAGATTCGGCTTTTCATTTTACCAGAATATACGCAATGCAGCACTCTTCCCCTGATACTCTCCTCTTTTGATTTCTCCGTCTACAACAATAGTTAGATCGATTTTCTTGCTGGAATCAATCTCTCGTGGCGCCACGGCGGGGGGTTATTCGACGCGTGCCTCTCACACATTTTTTTGGTGTTTCGATTTGCTCAATGTTATAAAAAACTTTCATCTCTAGCTTTTGACATGTCGCCTCGATTGTCTGAAATATTCGATTTTGTCAAATAATTGTCGCATTCCTTTGGCTTGAGCCATCGCCTCATCTATTTTATCTATCTGTATTGGTCTGTGATGCTGGGTCGCGTACCTCACATACTTGATAATAGCTTATCGGTGTGCAATTGGCCGTTGGTCGTCGCAGTACACAGAAAAACCCTTAAACAGCATAACGAGAGGCTGCTGCTACTGCGAGAGGCAAAGTTAAGGTGCACCCTGGCAAGTAGGAACCAATTCCTGCGGGCAGATGATTTCGGTGTATAAGGTGTGGGCAAACCCGAAAAAACTCAACGACGCGAAGGGATTTCCAGTGCCAAGAATGTGCGCGAAAGGGTGCGCAGTGGTTCCTAGAATTGGCCGGTTATTACAGGATGTTCATGAAGAATTCCCCTAAGATCACGAAGCCACTCACATAACTCGTACGAAAGGATACGAAGTTCGAGTATTCGAGTGGACGGCGGGGAGAAATGCGGAATTTGAAGATCTGAAAATTATAATACATTGAAAACAGTACCGGTATTGGAATACCCGGACTTCGAGAAGCCGTTTGGGGTCACGACCGACGTCTCTGACAAGGCCATTGGCGTGATTCTCTCCCAGGGAAGGTTGGTTTGGACTTGCCCTCGTGAAAGACTCAGGGTCACGGCTCATGCGATGGGAGATTAAATTATCCGAGTATAAAGTCGATGTTGAATATAAGGCCGGAAAGTAAAATAGCGGTCAGCGCAAAGAACAGCCGAAAGAGGAGAGCCGAGGAAAGAGTGTGCAAAGTCGAGGGAGAAAGGTGCAGCGCAACAGAGAGAAAGGGCGACGAAGAGCGGGATAGCAAGTCCCACCGCATGACCCTTAAACTTTTTTCTGATCCGCCTTGTCCCACCACGAAGCAATGTAGATGGTGTAGGGAAAGCGTGGATATTCGCACGAAGCAACGCTGCGAGAAGACTGAGAGCGAAATAGAGCGAGACGACAACAGCCTCGTCGCACTGCATGGCCAGCGTAGGAATCGTGGACGCACTGCGAAAAAGAGAATCACGCGGCCTGCTGAAAGAGAGGCAGGGCCAGCAGCGCAGTAAGCTTCAGTCTTAGGCAGGAGACCCTATTCGACCTAATATACAACAGAGCCGGAGAAGCGAGGCACGAGGGATGACAGCCCGTGCTCGATGGCTAGATCAAACGGAAACAGCCTCCTGGAATAGCTGAGCTAGTACGCCTCGGTAGATCAGCGAAGCTGACCCCGCGATGGACAGGACATTACACAGTAATAGAAAAAAGGTCCGCCGTAATTACTCGCCTCCACCCTGTGACAGGCGGTATTCGTCATCCGGATAAACTATGACTCCCAGACAAAAGCGTGGACGACGGCCATGACGAGGGATGATCAGCGAGACCTGATAAAGGGACGTGGGTTCCGATAAAAAAAGGGTGAAGAGGGATCTGCGAATAGAAGTATACATCGGAGTTGTTGATTATAAACAACTTACCGCCGACTCATGGACTTCGGGTATAAGCTCTTCAGAGCTACAGACCTCCACTCTAAATTATCACGGGTAATTTCAACGTCGTCGTTTGATTCTGCCGCCACGCCTAGAGGTGAATGAGGGCATGAGGTGGTCTCCTTTACCGCCACCCCTGGAATCTTCCTCGAAGATATGGGATACCTTATCAAAGCTAAGGCTACTTGGAGATTAGCAATAACTATACACTTGTCTACATTACTAAAGTGAGAGTTCGATGTCAAGGTCAATTTGCAGTGGCTGGTACACAACAGCAACGAGGACATTATAGCTAATAGCTTTTATACCGTGATTGCCGATTCTGTAACTTAAATGTACGGAAAGGTGGAGAAAGAGGTGGAAATCCTTCATAACCTCCTCGGGTCCCCCAAAAAACGGAGACGAAAATGGTTAACTCACGAATTGGGATCCATTATAAAATTCATTATTGCCGACATGGATGCTGCGGATGAAAGGAGCTGTACGACGAGATTACTGACGTTCAGGCCTGCCAGCAGATGCTAAGGAACGAACTAGGGAAAGATCTTCAGGGGATACCAGTCAGCTTTGAACATCTTCAACGAGAGCGCTCACAATGAGCAAGCTCATGAACTGGTCCTGTAGACGCTCATCGTGGATGTCAATGAGACGCTGAAGGAGAGGGTATGCTGTGAAAAGGCGCCAACGCTTAGACGAGAGTCTGAATGTTATCAGTATAGTAGTGGACGACCTGGTCAGCGACGTAAAGAAGCTAATGTGGCTCCTTACCGATAACGTAGACTGAGAGGTGAGCACAGTAGGATTGTCACCGACAACGCTCACCTGATAACTCACTAGCGCTCTACACACTTATCACTAGGCTGCAGTTTCCCCGTCACTGTCAAGCGTAGTCGGTCGTCTACACTTATGCGTCTGGCCGATGTCAATGCCTACAGCCAAGGTAACGTGGTGGTGTTGGTGTTCGATATGCCACTAGTTGGACTACGGAAGTACAGCGTAAGCAGGGTATATTCGATTTACACGAAGGCAAACAATGATTATTATTACTTTCTCGATACAACGGAGGACTTCGTTATTGTTGATCATGACTCTCGAAATTTTCTGCGGATGACGATCGCCGACTTCGAGCGTTGTCAAAGCTTCGAAAAGAAATATATTTGTGCACCATTGCACCAATCAATGCTCCTGACTGAAAATGCACGGTTCGAGTACATGCAAAAATCGATACTAGGACAGTACTACGCGAAGCGCGTTATGAACATAACGTGAACCCTTGTTATAACAATGCAATGGCCGGGAAGATAATTCCATGTGGCAAGGAGCCGATAGGTATAATTTCGGACGAGAAGTCCACTCAACGCGGGGCACTAAGTGATGCAGGTATACTGGCTTTCATAAGTATATGCACGGCACCCGCCGCAGATTTCGGTGTCAGAACCATTGGACGAATCCAGACCATCAATGTAGATTACTTTCCGTCTTTCAATCTGTCACTTACAGATATGGATATTTCATTCTTAGGCTAGCAGTGATAGTTGTTGAACGTCTTATGAAACCGAGGGACGTGAGTACCTTGAAGACGAATTAGACAGGAATAGTGACTAACATCTAGTTTTGCTACTAGTAACTTTAGCGCTGATAGCATTGGTCTGCTATGTAATAAAGGGTGATTTTTTAAGAGCTTGAGAACTTTTTTAAAAAAAAAAACGCATAAAATTTGCAAAATCTCATCGGTTCTTTATTTGAAACGTTAGATTGGTCCATGACATTTACTTTTTGAAGATAATTTCATTTAAATGTTGACCGCGGCTGCGTCTTAGGTGGTCCATTCGGAAAGTCCAATTTTGGGCAACTTTTTCGAGCATTTCGGCCGGAATAGCCCGAATTTCTTCGGAAATGTTGTCTTCCAAAACTGGAATAGTTGCTGGCTTATTTCTGTAGACTTTAGACTTGACGTAGCCCCACAAAAAATAGTCTAAAGGCGTCAAATCGCATGATCTTGGTGGCCAACTTACCGGGCCATTTCTTGAGATGAATTGTTCTCCGAAGTTTTCGCTCAAAATGGCCATAGAATCGCGAGCTGTGTGGCATGTAGCGCCATCTTGTTGAAACCACATGTCAACTAAGTTCAGTTCTTCCATTTTTGGCAACAAAAAGTTTGTTAGCATCGAACGATAGCGATCGCCATTCACCGTAACGTTGCGTCCAACAGCATCTTTGAAAAAATACGGTCCAATGATTCCACCAGCGTACAAACCACACCAAACAGTGCATTTTTCGGGATGCATGGGCAGTTCTTGAACGGCTTCTGGTTGCTCTTCACTCCAAATGCGGCAATTTTGCTTATTTACGTAGCCATTCAACCAGAAATGAGCCTCATCGCTGAACAAAATTTGTCGATAAAAAAGCGGATTTTCTGCCAACTTTTCTAGGGCCCATTCACTGAAAATTCGACGTTGTGGCAGATCGTTCGGCTTCAGTTGTTGCAGGAGCTGTATTTTATACGGTTTTACACCAAGATCTTTGCGTAAAATCTTCCATGTCGTCGAATAACACAAACCCAATTGCTGCGAACGGCGACGAATCGACATTTCACGGTCTTCAGCAACACTCTCAGAAACAGACGCAATATTCTCTTCTGTACGCACTGTACGCATTCGTGTGGTTGGTTTAATGTCCAATAAAGTAAACTGAGTGCGAAACTTGGTCACAATCGCATTAATTGTTTGCTCACTTGGTCGATTATGTAGACCATAAATCGGACGTAAATCGCGAAACACTTTTCGAACCGAACACTGATTTTTGTAATAAAATTCAATTATTTGCAAGCGTTGCTCGTTAGTAAGTCTATTCATTATGAAATGTCAAAGCATACTGAGCATCTTTCTCTTTGACACCTTGTCTGAAATCCCGCGTGATCTGTCAAATACTAATGCATGAAAATCCTAACCTCAAAAAAATCACCCTTTATACCGGTGTGACCGGTATAAACCTAACTCGATACTGGTCGAGGCGACCAACTCATCAACTCAGAGGTACTGTAAATATAAATTCTCATCATCTTTAGATGAGCAGAACCCAGGCAGGATGCGCATACGGAGACTATGGCTTGGCTGAGAACGGTTATTATAATTAAGTTACTGCAGATCAGCAGATGAACATTCTTTTATGTCATGTATGGAGAATGAGTCAAGTTTAGTACGCGTAACGAAAAAAAAGAAGTTGTACTCATGGTACAAATCAACCTACATCCGTGAAACTAGCTGAATACAAAGATCCCTTAATGTATTTTTTCCTTTTAAGTGGGGTGGGATGTTGCGTCCCGATTTCCAGTGATATATATTCTATTGCATGTCGCGATCGCGAGGCAGCTCGTCCGCACACAGAATTGTATTGAGGCAGCATGGGGCGACACGCTTAGAAATCGGCGTTATGCAGACTGCAAACAGATGTTTATTTAAGTAACCATGTATCGCAGTTAAGTAAGAATGTAAACACAAACATTCGCATTGGGCAAATGAAGCCAGCCGTTGAATATACGAGAGTCAATCTTCGATAGAACTTTCAACGACTTGCTTGGTTCTTGTTATGGAGACTCGTAAAACGAAGTTAGAATTGTAACACGTAAAGTGACTTTACAAATTGTAGTTGTTAATGTGAATAAATAATTGTACCATCTACAATTAATTACAATAAAACCATTTAACCAGTTTTCTGTTTAAAGATCCTATGTCTCCCCTGCGCTCACGCGAGTACTTACTTTTTATTGGCAAACGATATTAATATAAACTTGTAAACATTATCCTATCGAACGCTTAATCACCATTACACCATTATCGACCGGCATAACAAGTGTCTATCGAAACCAAACGACTGCCTCTTAAATAGGTTTGTACCGTGACGGCAGTGCTGCGCCTGTATAGTCTGATGAAACTCGCGCCAGTGGTATAAGCTGAGATTCACACCGTATGCAAATTAAATAACGAAAATATTTTTTTAGTTTCTTAAAAGAAAGTCGGAATGAAACAATTAAATAAATAATTGTACCATCTACAATTAATTACAATAAAACCATTTAACCAGTTTTCTGTTTAAAGATCCTATGTCTCCCCTACGCTCACGCGAGTACTTACTTTTTATTGGCAAACGATATTAATATAAACTTGTAAACATTATCCTATCGAACGCTTAATCACCATTACACCATTATCGACCGGCATAACAAGTGTCTATCGAAACCAAACGACTGCCTCTTAAATAGGTTTGTACCGTGACGGCAGTGCTGCGCCTGTATAGTCTGATGAAACTCGCGCCAGTGGTATAAGCTGAGATTCACACCGTATGCAAATTAAATAACGAGAATATTTTTTTAGTTTTTTAAAAGAAAGTCGGAATAAAACAAAAAACACGAGGTAAGAAATATATTAATTTTTACTTAATGTATATAGCAAATGTGATACACGATATTAAAGAGAAAATTAATTTTAAAATGGCGGAAATGTATCTGCTAAAACATAAAACTATATTTACAATATTTTGTATTGATTACAAAGATGCACGTATTTAACAATAGACATACGGTACAGTAGAGTGCGGTCCTAGTCTTTTTCGCTTCGTCTTAACGGCTTACACGGCTTTTCTCAGCTTGTTCACGACCCGCGTCAAACGCCTACTCTATTGCATCATCGCGTGTGCAATTTGCAGTCATATCCATATATGTACATCATGTCCTACATAGAGGGAATATTAGTTTCCCATACATACGAACAGACAGTACAGTAGGATACAAATCGCATAATGCGACTACAATACACTACACGAAACCCTCGACAGCGCTTCGATCGTTTTTAGGCCCTATTAGTGCATCGCTGGCCATTGCTATGCTAAGCAGCATGTTTGTATACATAGATATCTGCGAGACGTATATTATAGGCGACGTATAAACTACCCTCTTGTCGTCCACATTAATACTCACAACTTTTGGTATGGTTTGATTAAAATTCAATCATTTATCACATTTCGACATATCCCTCACTTACGTAACAATTTACGCACTATCAAGATCGATATGAGAGGTGAGCTTGGTAATTTTATATCATCTGAACAAGGCACGTTGACCATGACGCCATATTTCGAATGGCTCCACGATTGATTACTTCGCTATGAATAATATAGCACGCAGCATGGACGGGGTCGTCGCGGCAATAATAGAATAAGTTACATTTACAACGAACCGCCGAACCGACGAGGACATGGTATCGGTTGGAAATTAGTCTTTGCGCGCTGGCGTGAACGTAACCGGCGATATCCTCGATGTATAGCTCTGATAGATGCTATTCGCGAGAAAGTACGAAACTTCGGCAGCAATCTCGAACGCTAGGCTGCTGAACAAATTGATATTCACATGCCGGAGTCCGATTATAAAAGGCGTAAAAAATCGCGATAAAGAGAAAAGTTAGAAAGAAGAAGAAGAAGAAGAAGAAGAAGAAGAAGAAGAAGAAGAAGAATAAAAACAACAACAACAACAGTAATAACAGGAGAACTCGACAACGAACTGTTGCAGATATTTTTGAGTAGATAGATCAACACGGCTTTTTCACACGCATACTTGTGCGAGTGCATGAAATGGGAGCTTAGGTATCGGTAAATACGGTAAAGAGAAAACATTTCTTAAGTGTCGGAAAAACTCTGGACTTGCTGGGCCACCTGCATTGCGATATATTCAAGCAGAAGCGGTTCTTAGTAACCGGTGTCGAGATGCGTCTGTGGCTAGTGCGTGTTAGTGATTTATTTTATCTAGTAAGCGATACAAGGAATGATCGATATGTGTTGGATGTATTCAGGCCGTTCATCGATCAAAGCGAGTCAATTGTTCTATGTTCTTTTCTTTATATATTTGATGACTTGTACACTTTGTTTTTCTGAATAAATTCTTCCATTTCTTTTAATATAATAACAATGCGGCTTAAAGATCCTCGAGACCTCGCTTCTCGTTCGTAGAACAAAAGTAGCCTCTAGTCTGTTGCCCTCGCATGCTAAAAAAGTAGCTAACTCTATAGTAAAAAACGCTTGCTTTAAAGGTAAATCGTGTTGTCTACGCGGAGTATGATAACATCCGTGAAATAATTGCCTCTCGCTAAGTAATGGAGGATTTTACCGGATAAAAAAGAAAATGTGCTAATGTTGCGATAAATGCTTTCGTGTTACCCCGGAGAGACATCTTTGTCAGTAGCGAACCAGTCGAACATAAAAAATCGTAGGAACTGATTGCAAAATGAACAACGATCAGGATGAAAGTAATGGACGATTATGGGGGGAAACAAAATATAGTTGAGAGGGGACGCAATAGATGGTCACAAGGTAAATAAAGTGTAATCGCAGGAGGAGAGAGAAAACGAAATCCGATTGAACAAAAACAAAGAACGTAAAAGACAGTCGCGAGGTTACTAAAAGCCTATTGCAAGGCGTAACAGAAACGATCAGTAGAGAAATAAGCAACGATCGGGAAGAAGTCTTGATGCGAGGAGCTTGAGAAAAGGGGGGGGGGCGCTCCCCTAATTAATTTTGAGTAAATAATATAATAAGAAAACAACAAATAATATGTGCCTCCAAGATATATTTATTGATAAGTAGAATTACATGTATCCACAAACACAATGATTCTTTTACAGGGAGGTACATAGCATCGAAATAAAACGACTGTTGAGTAAAAATCTATAATATGTGAAACACACAGTTCGACGCTAATTTTCTTCATAAAGCTGGTATTGATTTCGAATTTGATAAAAATACACTTCTTACCGTCCTGCTGGATTGGACGTTCTTAAAATATGACTAAAACCCAAAATCCACATAGCATGATCGAACAATTTGTTTCCTCAGAACTATTTTTGTATTGTTGACCGCACGTCATTCTATCGCTTCGATTAAATAATGTTAGTAATATTGTGCCACCACGATACCTAAAATTCGATCAGGTTTGCAAAGCGACTCAATGCTGAAAGCTTATTATAAACCCTTGAAATTTGAATTTCTCAATGACGAGTCTAAGAAACTTTCGTCGTTGCTTACGTAGAAGGGCGGATCAACGTTGGTACGCAATTTTATCATCCCACGACATGGACTCGAGTAATGACACACTGAATGAAACTGTAAAAATAAAGTCTACTCCAATTATTACACTTCTCTTTCTCATTTAATCCACTGCAATATGGACTTGACTACTAAAGGACGTATATTTCTTACGTTCACACCGCGCGTGGCTTATTTAAGCTAAATCGATTATTCCAATATAGACTTATTACTGCTTTACAAAAATCAATTCTTAAACTTATGTAGGGCAGCCCGAGGCCGCTTCACAGGGTTTTGGAAATATGTCCCCACTCTCCATCTAAGATTTCCAAATTATGTCAATCAACTGATATGCCCTGATTGAAATTGAATCTTGACAGTACTACATGCATTGTATTGCAGAGTAATAATCAATTCGAATAATATTAAAGAATTCGAATAAGTCTAGTCATCGCAGTTATTTCATGGATTCATTGAATAGAATTACTAATTATTTATATGATTTTTAATGTAATCTTATGCATTGTAATCGCCATGAAGTATTCAAGATAATTATACATAGCGATTATTTATTATTCGAGAAAACGATCGTGGAATAATTTGAATACGGATGGTCGTTATGTTCCATGGTTATATTATTGCTGAACGAATTATCACGATCCCATAAACAACGTGATAATGTTTAGAACTAAAAAAATACCACACGCAAAAAGTAACGAAGTATTGAAGTAAAATTGTAATAAATAAATTCTCGATAACTTGTGATTCGACGTCGGGCCTGGTTTACACGCGATATATGTCAATATGTGAACTGGCTAATACATTATAGATCTATACTTAATATGTAATCCATAATTTTAAATATACATATATACGCCTAGCGCATTCGTATGTATATGTGTACATTATTTAATGTACCGACGTTATCAGCTTTACTTCATTGTCTTAGTAGACTTGCGTGGTAATTGCTGTCGCCGTAGTATATCTGAAATAACATCTATTTTAACATTTACCCCCCCCCCCCCCTCTCTCGCTCTCTCTAAGCGTGTGTCTCTGTTGGGGGGGAGGGGGTGCGTGCGTGCGTGTGTGTGTGGTTTTAACACCTTCTGCTAAACGAGTTTCAAGAACATTTGCATTTTTATTTCATTTTTTCCTCATATATCCAAGGCCGTTTTTGTATCCTTTATTCCACTTTGTCACGTCGAAATAAATTATTGTATTTAATGAAAATACAGTGATAAATCTAAGCGACAATGTTATTGACCAAATTTAATGATGGAATATTTCTGGCAGTTCGCCACCCGGTTAGAGTCAGCGCCGCCTAGGTCCCTGTGTTATCGATCTCAAAAAGATCTCTAACAATCGAATCATTAATTATTCTTGTCAGCTCTGATTGCCTCACTCATTCATTAAGAATTAATGAGGCAACCAGACCTGACGATTTTTTAACTTCTAAATGAAAATATTTCATTTCTAAGGGCCATTTATGCAATGTCGCTTCAGATATGGGAGACTTGAGTACGGTGTTGCAAAAAAGAGTGAAACCGCAAATTAATTTTTTTATCTATTCAACTGATCTGATCAACTAATTCACGTATAATATTAAATATTTTTTCACTGGCTACCAATGTTTCAATACAAAAAAAAATTTACAAAGTCATAAATATTTCGATAAAACTTATATAGCCATATATATGGAATATATATATGGAAATATATAGCCATATATATTTCGATAAATCCGCCCTTAAACCAATAAACGATGCCAGACTGCTGGCGCATATTCTTACATTAAGAATTAAAAACTCAGAAAACAGCTTGATATTGAGCCAGACGCAAATTATTTTCAGCGTGTCCGATTTTCCTTATTTAAAAAAATTCAAGACAATCATCTTCTTAATAACGACTGTGTGCCTTGTTCGGCTCTATTCTCAATACTATCATTATTTCCAAAATCTGAAACAATTAATATTCATATAGCAATGATAGGATCGATGAATTGTGAGTCCCACATTTCGTAATTCGGGCAGTCATGTATTTGAAAATTCGCATATTGATACGATTCAATGTAGCTACGATTAACTTAACACAAACATTCAAAACAACATAATAAAAATAATTAAAAAAATATTGTGGTTATAAAATCCCTTAAAATAAATGAAATAAGACCGTAAAGTGAGTTACTTCTACATCTGCTAATATTTTCGACTGCAATTTGTGTACACGATTCAATACAAAGAATCAATTATTTTTCCTTTTTTTTTAAATGTTTAATTTAGCCAAATATAAAAAAATGAAACACGTAAAACAAAATAAGCCTACATCTATAACTGATTTAAAAAATGTTTTTTTTTCGAGCAATAAAATTGACAACACTCTCTCATCGGTTGTGCGGGTAGCTAATCATTCTTTTGGTTTCACCGCATAAAACCGGAAAGGATCTCGAAGCGGGAGAAATACAACGAAATAGAATCATTAAACGAATTCAACTTAGGATCTAAAAGTTGAATGACAATATATTCGGATTGTCGATAATTGTAGACAATAAAGTAAATGTACGAAGAGGTGTACCGTATACCATGCTATCGTGGCGAATGTACGTGTGCCTTTATCTCCTGATCATATATAAATATATAAATCATAAACGTAGAATACATAATCATCGCCATCATATATATATATATATATATATATATTATATATCGCCATTATATATATATATATATATATATATATATATATATATATAATGGCGATATTTATATATGGATACATATAATTATAAGATCCTATGATAGTTATTGTATGAACGATTTCCGAAACAGAGAAATGCTTGCGCTTCATCAGCTGGCGGCCACTCGCTTCTCTATCTTAACGATACTTCTTGGTTTTTAAAGTCTCTTCCTGTTATTTAGAAACCTCGGCGTGCTTATATCGATGTTTCCGGCACATTTCGAGCGTACAAGCTATCGATGTATGAATCGAGCGAAGCTCCGGAACATTTTCCATAAACTATTTTCTCAGACCATTTCAACACACACACACAACTCCTCGAAAATAGTTGACTTCTTCGCGCTTGGAATGATATAGAATATCTTTCAACCGTTTCTGTGTATAACTTTTAATATGTTAGTGTTTTAATCATCTTAATCGTTAGGTTGTTATTTTCTACGTAAACTAAATCTAATATTAGTACTGAAGGCATTAAGTACTGAAAGTTTCCTTTTTTTTCCAAAGTTAAAACAGGTAGTGTGGATCGACAAAAGGACGAAAAGAACAACATCAATGAAAAAGCATTTCGCAATGCAACGATAATATTATGCGCGAAATTCCTCATCGACGGACATTCTGATATTCTATGAGTATTTCTCCTTTTTTGAACCACACATGGCTTTTTATATATTTGTTAAATAGATAATCTTGCGTTCGTATTTATTTTATATCATTAATGGTACATAAGCTGCTATGAATTGTTCACGCTGCCCGGGTGGACTATAAGCTGCGTTCAATGTGTATTTCCATGTCTGGTACACAAGAATATCAGAACCCAGAAGTGCTTGTGTGACAGGGTGAAGGATATCGATTAGACATGTGAGGGAGAAATCTCGAGGTCATGGATTTCCGTTGTTGGTGACTTCGACCCAGAAAATATATAGTCACTATATTTACAGTCGATGGCGTCGACAAACCGGTTTTGGAGCAAATTGAGAGGCGATTACTCGCCCATTTTCATACTCACTCCCCGCAGCGTACTTTTCGACAATGGTAGATCGAAAAAAAATCATGTAAAATCGTTGATAGATTGTAGCACTCCCGTGCCATGATGTCGTAGTATTCGTGCTATTTTTGAGATGATAGTTTCCGAACGTGGCCGCATCTTTTTTTTTTAATTCCGCCAGATTCTTATAGGAGTAACTATGCAACCATACGCAATCACAAAGCGTCGTTTTTCAATGAAATATATGCGATGATATATTCCTGATGTAGAACTAGATCTGGGATGAGAAGAAAAAAAACGTAAACAATGTCACCAGACGCATGGGTAACGATGCCCCAGTATCTACGACACACGAGAATCATGACGTACTTATTCTTTGACCTCGAAGTATTTGTAAGTAGGATTCTCGTAGCCGTTTATCTGCATATTTGCGACGTGTCGTTCTTCTGGAGTAGCCGCCTGATCGACCTCAATGAAGCCCTGAAAGAAAAAATATATTAAATAAAATTACGTGCAAATCATAGGCCTATCAAAACAAATTTAAAAAGTCTCTATGCATCCTGCGGACACTCGTTACATGTTGGTGGGCTTGGAACCCAAAACAACGGAAAAATGTCCGCTAAAAAATGTGTGAAAGTAGTGTTGTCGTATTTTTAGTTAATATATAAATAGAATATAAATTTCTCCGCCATGATTGATCTTTCGGAGAAAAGACGAGAACGGTGAACTGCATCTTATAATTGTACAGCTCACTGTTTTTGTCTTCTATTTGGAAGACCAAACGTGGAAAAGAAAATTCTCCTGTCTCTCTCGCACGTATCAATATGCGTGGATCACTTTACGACCAGCCACCTAGTCACCGTTCATAGGATTCAAGAGCGTTACGCCGAGCAGTCGCGAACAAAGTAGCCCTCTATGTCTCGATTCATCTGGGGGTGGAATGTGCAGCAGGACTAGATGACCAGAGATTACAATGCCGTCGTCATTACAATGTGTGTGACGAAGGCCACAGGAGATAAAGGGCGAGTCGGTATATAGGTTGATAAAATGGACTGACATGAACCGATTCACCGAGATCCTGATTAGCGAAACAAGGTCCAGGCTGGAGCTTCTCGAGCTAGCTTCTGTGCCGAAAGTTGCACTAAGTCGATGCCATGAAAGAGGTATTTTAGAAAGTCCAATCCGGGGTGGACAGTAAATCTGACCACCCTAAAGAAGGTCGCGTACCAGAAAAGACGTGCGTTTTAAGAGGAAAATCACGACAGTACCGATCGACTGCGTAAACTGCTGGAATACCGAAATTCTTTGAGGGAATAGTACCGGGGAGGTGAAACTTGCTAAGCATGAAAGCTTGACGAAATTTGTCATATCAAATTGCAGCTGGGAACGCTGATGTTTCATGTGCAAGCTTCAAGCAAACAAACTCCGGGTTAAGAAAATAATAAGGTTAATCTGGTGTAGCGAAGATTTCATAATGAACATGAACAAATTCACCAGATACCTTCAGGACACACACGTTCCTGTTAATCTGGTGGAAATGACACTTCCGCGCAAAGAGAAGTGAGAGACAGTGCACACCTCGCAATTGATACTCCCGACACAACTCTCTTTACCTAAGCGCAGGTGGTACAATTCTTCCATACCCTCAAAAATGATAAGGTACCAGGACCCAATTTATTTGAGGCCGACGTATTGAAGAGGCCTACACCATTATCCTCAATTAGCTGGTCCGGCTCTTCAATAGGTTTCTTCCGTGGTGCGTTTTTTCCTCCGCGTGAAAGCAGGGCACCCTCAGAGTGCTCCTGAAGGGTAAGGACAAGAGCGAAAACTATCCAAAATCGTAGAGGCCCACCGGTCGCTTCTCCACAGTAGGGAAACTCTTCGTGGAACTACTCAAGGAGCGACTCTCGATGACGGCAGTCGATCCAGGCGAGATATCGGATCGATGGTTCGACTTCACGCCCAATAAGTAGGGGAAGAACATGATTTCAGAAATGCGGCTCAGGATGAGCCTCTGTACAGACGTTTAGGCTGTGACGCTTCTCTACGACATAACTGAGGTTTATGAAAATATGTGGTGGCCGTTGGTACTTGCCAACCTCCATGAAGAAGAGTGCCAGAAGATCATTTTCGAGGTGCGGAAGAGTTATTTCGATGGCCGAATTCTAAACATCTGTATTGGAAACGCAAAGGTCTCTAAGCAATCCATGGGAGTTTCTGTAATTGAAAAAAGAAATCCTTCGTTCAGAACCGAGTATTCAGTATGTAAAAGAAGTGTGCACAGCTTAGGCGAAATCGGTCCAAAGGTTTTTGAGAAATTTTTACTACCGACTTACAAGGAAAGGTACTTTGGTGTCCCCCTCCGATTTTAATGCAACTCACGTATGTTGTAGAGCATCGAAAACTAAAAGACACGTATTTTTTTTTTATCGGCGGAAAAACATTTTTAAGGGGTGAAATCGCCCTTCAAAAATAGCATGTCGAGGGGTGATTTTGCAGTTTTACCCAGAAGGCGTCAACCGATTTTAATAAAACAAAAACCAAAATACTCCTCATTGAAGACAATCAAAATTCCACGTGGAGTTGAAGAAAAAAATTCATTTTTAGGGGTGAAACTGCATAATCACCCCTATTTTCGAAGGGCGATTTCACCCCTTAAAAATGTTTTTCCGCCGATAAAAAAAAATACGTGTCTTTTAGTTTTCGATGCTCTACAACATACGTGAGTTGCATTAAAATCGGAGGGGGACACCAAAGTACCTTTCCTTGTTAGTAAAAAATTTAACAAAATGAGCAATTTTTGGCAAAAATCAGAGTTTTTTGATTGCACCTTTACCAAAAATTCAAAAATGAATATTTTGTTAATTCCTTCGTTCAAATCCAAGATAAACTTATGTACTTAAGAAATCTTTTTGGTTTTTTAATTTCAGATGAAGCCATCATGAGTAATCCTGACTACCGCATGGAAACTTTTTTTTGAGGTGACTCGGTTCTCACCACTACCACTGGCTTATTTTTCTATATTTTGTAATGAAAATTCAGCAGAATATTCTTAAAATAATGCTTAATAATGTAAAAAAAATGTTAAATATTAATAAATCAGGTACTCTGAAAAAAATCACAAAAATATGCTTTTTTTGTATCTCAGACCCTTTTCCCCCCTTAAGGGCGAGACTGCACATACCTATTTTTATTCTAATGGTCGTCTTTGCTACGATTGGGAACCACCGTTAGGGGCCCACAGATGCAGATTCTCATTGCATTGTGGTCAAAAGATCTCTACAGGATAATGGCAGCACGAGATTATTACAGTCTGGGCTCCTTTACCAAGGCATCATGTCATTGAAGAATATCAAGGAGCAGCGTGTATGATAAATTCGCTTTACGAAACCAGTTAAAATCAAAATCATCTAGTCAACATACAGCACACAGCACGAGAGAGCTGCAGATAGATCGAACACACTGAACGCTACTACTCAAACGCCAGAGCAGGAGGACCTGCCACGGTACGTCAACTCAAATGCCCTAAACGCAGCGTAGTTTTCGACTTTTCCAAGATCGTACAACTCGATAGTCATGTGCCTCAGGCCTTTATGAATCCATGCAGTTTAGACTGTATGGTCACAGAATAGACAGCTCTCATGAAGACCATCGGTTGAAACCTATACAATGTGATCTGCAGAAACTTGGTCCTTCTTACTTTAAAGTGACCTCGCCTGGACTGGTGTGCGTCAACATTACCGTCGACGGAGTCAAGATGTCAGACATAAAGGTATGCGCAATACATGACTGTGCTAGGAGCACGTTTATAATTCTGTGTTGCGTGTGTGGATACGGGCAACGTCGATTATTATAAAGCGGGGTATAAGCTGACTTTCAAGAATATCAAAGATGAAGCATTGCCGAATGTCATAACATTCGAACGTATCGAAGACTCGTTGCACTTAACAGAAACTACCCATTTTTGACCTCATTCAATCAACTTATTATAAGCTGTGGATCGAGAGGGCAGATCGACGACGTTACTGATGATTTATCTGGGAATAAAGAGCGACGACCTCCGTAAGCAGCACACTCTGCTGAGAGGAAGCATCACGGTGATGCTTCTGAGGCATATACCTCCATCTCGACAGCCCATTCGACGAAAGGATATCGTATTCTACTAGAGCTCAACAAACTTCGTGAGAGTATGACGATGAATTTAAGTAAACTCAGGTGTACGACCATATCACAAATTGATATTTATCAACTGCTGAACAGCTGGCCGATACAAGCCAAGTATTCTAAGAAAAGGTACATTAAATATGAGAAAATGCGGGATGCTGTTATCAAAACTGAGACAGACTCGCCTTATATGAGCCTGGTATTTTTCGTTAAAGAAAAGACAGGAGAATGATTTTTACTTGTCGACGTTCGCAGACTCAATATGCAGATCAAAAGACCTCACTTCTCCTTACCGAATATAAACGATCAATTTGCTAAAATTTGCGAGAAAAATAAGTCAGTAGCTTTAGATATCGCTTATGGTTGCTTCCAGATACCCCTCTTTGAAAATGCGCGACCAGCGGCTTTTATTGCTCTACATGACACCAGTGGATTTACACGTATGTGTATTGAACCTAGGTACGCCATTTTTTATTTCTCGAAAATGGTGCAACGGGTGCAGCAGCCGCTACGAGATGAGCCAATAGTATTTTATTTAAACAATGTGTTTAAACCCGCGAAAGATTAGCCGGATCTCCACAACCGTTTCATACAAGTATTTGAAGCCTATCAACGTGCAGGCCTAAGGATAAATCTCTCAAAATGACAGGGCTACGTGGATAATGTCCCGTAGGTCAAATACATCATGTTAAGAAACGGTATCAAGCCGGGACCAAACAAACTGCAGTGAATACGCAATTTCCTGTACCCATCAGACGTTAACGACGTGCGCCAAGTGATCAGGGTGATAAGTTTTTTTCGATGCCTCGTGTCCCGACTTGCAGAGCACGCGGTAGCGTTGACATGGATAAGGAAGAAAAATTGGGTGTTTATCCGGGATAAGAGTTTATCATGAGTATTCGGAGATTTAAAGGATTCACTTAGAAAAAGGCCGATATTGCAATTGTACTATTCGAAACGCCTCATCAGATGGTATACCGGTGCGAGCGCGATGGTGCTCCATCCAGATGATGAGAGACAAATGTGACAAGCCATCACGATTGAAGATAAACACGTAGCTTTGATAGGTTGAGGAACCTGAAGAATGTGAAGTGTAAGCATTAGATTTTAACCTTTAAACGGAGTGATAATTGAGGCAGCACGGACGAGGTATTCGTCGCCGTCGAAAACTCTCCTCGCCCCTTAGGGCGAAATACCTCTAGGTTGTACTGAGGTCCGTGTGTCTGGTTGATGAACTTTAAATATCCCGGAGCAGTCCTCGAGTCAAGGTCACGAAGTCAGAACGCCACGCAATCCACCGAACATCAGGTAGAAACCTAATCGATACCAGGATGCTCACAGACTACTGCACAAATCCAGACTTCTGATATCTAGATAAGATGCGACATCTCCTTATTAACCGAGAAACCCACAGAATTAGCAGATAGCAAGGTTGGCAGGTACACGGTAGTCACTTTCACTGCAGGCAAAGGCAGGGCCACATTTTTTGGTCGAAGATTCCTCGAAATTTAAAGAGCTGGCCGAAGGAAGTGCCGAGCAATCTTTGACGCTTTAGTCAGAGTGTGAGAGGTCAGCAAAGCAAGGCACCGCGATAAGTACAGTGAGGCATCAGGAGAACAATTGGCGAATTTCGGAAATGAGATCGATACATAGAGATTATTTCTCAAGGAAATCATAAACGATGAGGACCGATCTCTCTGTATGCTCAGCAGTTGTCAACAGCGGACGTATTACTAGCTATACCGTCTATAGTTCGTACCTGTAGCACGGGCTAAATCCGTACTAGCTAGATCTACTTGCTACTATTATAAAAAATAAACTTTAGTCAGCGTGCTGTCATAAAAGCTGTACTTTGCTGTAATTTTCTTGAGTTACTGTCAAGCCCTGCTATCTGGTGCGAATTACCAAGGTGTGGTAAGTGAACCGAACAAGTCACGTATGATATTCATGATGAGTTTTGAAGTTATCAAGTTATTATTGTAGTAATTGAGCTTAGTTATACGTTATTACAATTTGCGCTGTAGTAAAGGAGTCCTACATTTCAAGGTTCTCCGAACTTAGTATTGCCCTCGTAAGCCAAGTTCTTAGACGAGTACAGGACGATTAAAAATGACAATTACTTCTAGGGTTTAGAGTAAGTATCGTGTTAGTCGCGTAGCATTGGACTTCAGTCGCAGCCACGAACACTCAGAACACTAGTAGAGACAGTGATCTTAGCGTAAATTATTATTTTTTACCTTGTGGAATTACTGTAGTAGAAAATTATCTGATGATTGATTATGTTATTGTTTAAATTGTATTCAAGTCAACCGAATTACTAAAGGGTGGTTAAATTGTAAGGGCCGATGTTGAATGTGAACCACACCTAAACGTCAAGTTTTTTCTGCATTTCATTTGACATTTCTCAATTTCAGACTAACTCAATTTGAACCATGGAAAGATACACAATCGAGCAACGCGTTAAAGTTATTCAGGCTTATTATGAAAATGGGCGTTCAAATCAAAATGCATATTGTGCACTTCGTGATGTTTTCGGTCAATTTAATCGTCCAAATGTGCGTACAATCGGAAAAATCGTGCAAAAATTTGAGCAAACCGGGTCTGTAGAAGATATTAAAACACCAGTGCATGCTCGTACAGCTCGTACTGCAGAAAATATTGCTGCTGTTCGCGATAGTGTGGCTGAAGAGCCGTCCACCTCAACTCGTCGTCGTGCCCAACAATTGCACCTCTCACGCTCGTCGTTGATGAACATTATGCATAAAGACTTGTATTTACACGCTTATAAGGTGCAATTGACTCAAGAACTAAAGCCTCTTGACCATTCCAAACGTCGTCAATGGTCAAAATGGTGGCAAGAAATGGCAACAGTGGATGATCAATTTTCGAAGAAAATCATCTTCAGTGATGAGGCACATTTTCACCTCAGTGGATTCGTCAATAAGCAGAATTGTCGCATTTGGGCGAATCATAATCCAAGAGTGATTGTCGAAAAACCAATGCACCCACAAAGAGTGACTGTTTGGTGCGGTTTATGGGCTGGCGGCATCATCGGGCCGTATTTTTTCCAAAATGAGGCCGGTCAGGCAGTTACTGTGAATGGTGTTCACTATCGTGAGATGATAACGAACTTTTTATGGCCCGAATTGGAAGATATGGATGTGGGCGATATGTGGTTTCAACAGGACGGTGCCACTTGCCACACAGCTAACGAAACAATGGCTCTTTTGCGCGACAAATTCAATGGCCGTGTTATCTCACGTGGTGGCGATGTCGATTGGCCGCCAAGATCATGTGATTTGACACCGTTGGACTTCTTTCTTTGGGGTTATTTGAAAGAAAAGGTGTACGTCGATAAGCCAGCAACAATTCAAGAGCTAAAGGATGAGATAATTCGGCACATTAACGGCATAGAACCTCAATTATGCCTAAACGTCATCGAAAATTTGGACCATCGGATGAAGGTGTGCCGCCGAGGTCGCGGCGGCCATTTGGCTTATTTTGAGTATTTAAACATCGAAATTGGTGTAGTGGTTGGAAAGTTGTTTGCGTTTAAAAATGAAGAAAAGTAATAAAAAATTGCGCTATTTTTTGCAATATTATTACGATAAGGTGAAGAACGCTGCGCAGACTTGTGAAAAAATTTGTGCTGTGTACGGTGAAGGTACTTTATCAAAATCTGCTGCGCGGAAATGGTTCGCTCGCTTTCGTTCTGGTAATTTTTATGTGAAAATGAGTCACGCTCTAGTCGTCCAATCACTGAAAAAGCTGATGAAATTCGATTTTGGTATGAAACTAGGCATTAACCACAAAAACTGTTTTGAACCATTTACACAAAGCTGGTTACAAAAGAAGCTCGTTGTATGGGTTTCTAATGAGTTGAGCGCGAAAAATACGATAGACCGAATTAACATCTGCGATGCGCAGCTGAAACGCAATAAAATCGAGCCATTTCTGAAACGTGTCATAACCGGTGATGAAAAATGGATCACGTACGACAATCGGAAGCGTCAAAGATCGTGAACAAGGGATGGTGAGCCGTCACAAGTATTCGCGAAGCCAGAATTGACGGCGAAAAAGGTGATGCTGTGTGTGTGGGGGGACTGGAAGGGAATCGTCCACTATGAGCTACTTCCAGCTGGTCAGATGATTGATTCTCAACTCTACTGTGGACAACTATAGAGATTACGCCAAGCAATTAAAAGAAAACGGCCCGAATTGATTAATAGGAAAGTTGTTGTCTTCCATCATGACAACGCCCGACCACACACTTCTTTGATGACCCGTCAAAAATTGTGAAAGCTTGGTTGGGAAGTTTTGATGCATCCACCATATAGTCCAGACATAGCACCCTCTGAATATCATTTATTCCGAAGCTGCGTTCAAAAGAAGCCTGTGAAAACCACTTGATTCAGTTTTTCAACCAGAAACCACAGAAATTCTTCAGCGATGGCACCATGGCTCTACCCGAAAAATGGCGAAACATTGTCGATAATAATGGAGCAAATTTGGTTTAAATAAATTCATTTGTACACTATAAGAAAACCAGTTGATTTTTACTAAAAAAACGCGACGAACTTTTTCCCAGACCCAATACTGTCATCACGGTTATCGTGGCGAGCGAATTTTTATTGTCCTAGATTTGCTCAAATGTTATTCTGTATAATAATGAAAGGGAAAATTGTATTAGTATGGTTGTGTTTTTCTAATCCTAAATGAAGTTCGTGTGCTAATCACCACCAAATTCGTGTACCAACCACATAGGCAGTATACGAGAGTGAAGAAAGATGCAGGAAAAAATTGAAATTCCACCTTACAGTTTATACATATATGTATATACAATATACTGTATATACATCCATATGTACTGTTATGGGGCAAAATATAAAGCCATCAAGCATTACGTCCTCCTCGCTCACCAGTTCCAAGCACGATCTCGTAGTGCCCCAGTGTAGTTGCATAGGATCTTATCTAATTATTTTTTTGTTATATTTTTATTTCATTCATATGATCGGATAGACCGAAAGAGAGAGAGAGAGAGAGAGAGAGAGAGAGAGAGAGAGAGAGAGAGAGAAGGAACGTATCGCCTTCATGATTCAGTCAGCACCGGGATTCGGTATCGCTACTTGTCTCGAGAGGATACTATCATCTAACGCTTTCCACCGTCGGAATAATAAGTTGCCCTGCTCTACAACCATCTGCCACATCTACCTGCTGGACTGAGCCACGAATCTCTTTTGGCTATTTTTTATTTATGCGTTGTCCAGCCGAGGCGCCAGTCGCGGTCATCTAGTAACAGCGTTTTCCCCAATTATCCAAATTTGAAGCCTTTGGTGAGGGTCATAGTTCGCAAGCACGCGTACCAGCAGGTACTCAGGTCTATTTCCGGGTTTCTGTCTAGCGAGTAGGACGTAATGTCGAGACTATCATTGTCCCGCTCTACTGTTGGCTTAATTACCACCTATTGCAAAGTCGTGAGGGGAATCTAATCTATCGAGGATCCTAATCGAGAGGGGAGTCTAATCAAGACGATCTTGGAATTGTCCCGGATTAACAAGGAACATCGAGGCCGCATCGTTACGGTGAGCTTTCCCTACTCTCAATGCCCTTTCGTCATTTCATCGCGAATTTATATAACTGATATAAGTATAGTTCGGTCGTGCCTGCGATTCTTGTGTACCGCGAGCAGAGCATTATTAGTACCGGGACAAAATGCGTGTAATAGAGTATAACATCGATATCGCTTGAGGTCCTGGGCCGGGAATAAGTCAGCTCGTATCTTTTACCTCGGTTTGTTCGTTTATTATAGAGTAGCGCGCGTATTAGTGCGTCATCCGGTTATGTGTTTCCTATATGAGAGACATTGTGATGCTATAGACTGCGTCGCAAAATTGTTCGGACGATCGGACGTTTAATTTATTTATTTAATTTATTTAATTTATTTAATTTATTTAATTTATTTAATTTATTAAATTTATTTAATTTATTTAATTTATTGTATTTATTTAATTTATTTAATTTATTTAATTTATTTTACTTATTGTATTTATTTTATTTATTTTATTTATTTTATTTATTTTATTTATTTTAGTAGACTTTACTGCATTATTTTTGTAAGCTTATGCAGTGCGTGTTCGGCCGTCGTCCCGTACTTTGTACGTTATTGCGAGGGATTTGCACGGTTCGGAACGTATCTCGCGTCGTTAAATTTGCCATTACATTTTATAATATTTTCCAGTTTTCATGAATTCTTTGTAATTATTATGATTTTTCTCCCCTTAATTAATTGTATTCGTTGCATCGTGGTCATTACGTATATGTGTATTGACCGATCAAGCCTTAATTATCTGACAGAGTTTCCCTGTTTTTAATTATATTCGTTATACGACGGCCTTTATCGAAACGATCGAACTGTTAGACGCTTCGCAAACGTGATCTTCCGGCGTCCCGTGGTTGACGTATTGAATTGTGTGTTTAGCATTGACCCGGCGTAGGCCGTATCGCGAGCTATATATCCACCGAAATTATTATTTGACTGTATTATTTGATTTCGGGTTGTTTTGTTTTGACCGATCGATTGGAATTTACCAGGTCTATAAATATGAAACCGGAATTTGCCCATAGATGGCCCTAGCTGTCAATGTAGTTACCGTCAAACCGCGTCATTGGCGCCATTTTCTTGTTAACATCTCTTACAAAGATTTTCAACTCAGAACAATACAAGTTTCATACAACAGCATAGTTTGTAATAGCGTTGAACATGTCGAATTTTGTGCCTGGAAACTACGATTTGCGGACAGCATTGATTTTCTGTTACCAATTGAAGAAAACTGCTGCAGAATCGCATCGAATGCTTGTCGAAGCTTACGGTGAGCATGCTCTTGGTAAATCACAGTGCTTTGAGTGGTTTAAAAAATTCAAAAGTGGCGATTTTGACGCGAGAAACGAAGAACGTGGAAGACCACCGAAAAAGTTTGAAGACAGCGAATTCCAAGCATTGTTGGATGAGGATAACGCTCAAACGCAACAACAACTCGCGGATCAATTAAATGTGACATAAGAAGCCGTCTCCATACGTTTGAAAGCCATGGGAAAGATCCAGCAGATAGGAAAATGGGTTCCACATGAACTGAATGAAAGACAGCAGGAAAACCGAAAAACCACTTGCGAAATGCTGCTCGCCAGGTACAAAAGAAAGTCATTTCTCCATCGAATTGTGACTGGCGATGAAAAGTGGATATATTTTGAGAATCCTAAGCGTAAAAGACCATGGGTAACTCCAGGCAAACCATCCACATCGACTGCAAGGTCAAATCGCTATGGACGGAAGACAATGCTCTGTGTTTGGTGGGATCAGAAGGGTGGGATCTATTATGAGCTGCTAAAACCTGGCGAAACCGCTAATACTGAACGCTACCGACAACAAATGATCGATTTGAATCAAGCTTTGTATGAAAAACGACCAGAATATCGAAAAAGGCAACACAAAGTGATTTTGCTTCATGATAATGCACCATCACACACAGCAAAACTGGTCAAGGAAACATTTGAGGCGTTTAGTTGGGAAATCCTTTCGCATGCGGCTTACTCATCAGACTTGGCTCCGTCCGATTACTACTTATTTGCATCGATGGGACACGCACTTGATGAGCAGTGCTTTACTTCTTACGAAAATGTACGAAAATGGCTCGATGACTGGTTTGCCTCAAAAGAGCAACAATTTTTTTGGCGTGGCATCCACAAATTGTCAGACAGGTGGGAAAAATGTATAGCTAGCGATGGGCAATACTTCAAATAAAATATTTTTTATCATTTTCATACAATAAACGTGTATTTTCTATACAAAAATTCCGGTTTCATATTTATAGACCTGGTAATTTGGATAGCGTGGACGTGAACCATAGGAAATCTACTTGGAAAATCTACCTGTGTATGCGAGTTTCAGACAAGGATCGAAGTGCCGTGTCGTTTTACTGCCGTAGTCATTAGGTTTATGAATTGTCAAGAACCAGAATTAATTTACAGGATATGTTCTTTATATTTCCTTTTGTTGGGAATCCCTTCCTTGATGGTTGAGCGAATCTGAAATATATTGAAAATTATGAGTTTTTACTCACGACAGGGAAAAAGAAACCAGATTGATAGATGTTTAAGAGAGAAAGTGGTTTTATTGTACCATCCGCTTGTCAAATACAAATTTATATATAAACAAAAAAACAAATAAATATAAGAAATGAATCTAATTTAGGTTTGAGTGCCCAGCACACAATTATATTAATTGTGTGCTAAAATAAAAGACAGCACACAATTATATTAATTGTGTGCTGTCTCTTATTGAGTGTAGTGTACGTGGTGCAGCCAGCGCTGCAGAGCACGCCACGGAATGAGAAGTGTAAGAGCGAACATAACGAGAAAGCCGTCAGCTGAGTAGTCGCTGACTACCTCGAGATGCAGAGCTGTAATGGCCAGATACACAAAAACGCAGATCCAGCCTTTGTGTGTTTCACTTCCTCGCCCTTTCCAAGTTTTGAGTGTCGAAGGACCAGCGTAGTCAACTCCTGTGTGAGTGAATGCCCGGAAGCTGACCCATCAACTGGTGAGCCCGAATTCCTCTCTGCCGATCACACACAACGCAATGTAAACTGTGAATTTTTACAGGAGCTCTTCCACCGATGATCTAATGAGTTAGCTGTATTTGAGCTAATGTGAGCTGAGTGCCTCCGTGAAGAGTCCGCAGATGTGCTTGGTCGATAATGAGAGTTGAGAGTCGAGAGTGACGAGGGACAATGGCAGGATGTTTTTTTTTTTCATATGTGAGTGCTGACCGACCAAGGCGACCTCCTACTCTGAGTACACCTTCCTGGTCGATGAAAACTGTCAGTCGACTGAAGGGGTGGGAGGATAGAAGAAAAGAGCCTGACTGCAGCACTTGTAACTCGTGTTTAAAAAACACGACTTGTGTTGCTTTTGTTTAAAAGATGTTTGCTGCAGCCATCTCTTTTGCTGTGAGCGGAGCGGTTCCTACCGATTCTAACCTCCTCCGCATTCTGGCCACTACCCTGACACAAAATGAGGTGAGACGACACAATTTTGTGAATGAAGAACAGCGATAAATGAGATCCCAATGGTACTCCAGCGTCAGAGTTGCAGCGAGAAGAGCTACCCCCGTCGGGCTTCCATAATGCTCAAATCTTCAAAATCAGTTGAGGCTTTCGGCCAAAATTCAACAGCTTTCACCATCCACGGTGGACCTGACCACCACAATTGATGAGAAGACAATTGAGATGTTGAGATACCCCGCAAGGCACAATCAGCTGGATTGCTTGTGTCTGACACGTGACGCCACTGAGCATTGGGTGTGAGTTCTTGTATTTGAGCTACTCTATTTCGGTCATGGTCTTTCCACCGAGCAGGGTGAGCTTTGATCCAGGTGAGAGTTACCAACGAGTCCGTGAGTAGATGAGATTTCGACCTTGAGCGTGGCTTGAACGTATGCAACCAGTTTTCCTAGCAACAATGCTGCAGTCAGTTCAAGCCGTGGTATGGTGAGCTTCTTGAGTGGTGCTACGCGTGTTTTTGAGTAGACAAGTGAAGCCTTTCTTGTGGAAGTTGAGTTCACAGTGATGTAAATCACTGCGGCCATGGGCAGTTGAGATGCATCAGAGAAACCATGCATTTCCACTGTTGAGTTGCTCCATATGTTAAACCAAGGAGGAATTGAGAGTCTGGCCAGACAGGTGAGATCTTCTCTGATTGCAGTCCATCATGTTGAGACCTGGGATGGCAGTGGATCATCCCAGTTGAACTTGTGAAGCCAAAGCTCTTGCAAGAGTATTTTGGCTCTTATCACAACTGGTGAGACGAAACCAAGGGGATCAAAGAGTTGAGCCACCTCGGAAAGAACGAGGCGTTTCGTGAAACTTTCCTGAGTTGAGTTGAACCGAGATGCGAATGTGAACTTGTCTTCGCTAGGAAACCAAGTCAGACCAAGAATCTTTGTCTCTCAGTCGTTCATTGAGATAGCTGAGCTTGACGGTGATGATGAGATATTAGCAAGTACCTTGAGGTCCGACGAGTGTCACTTGGCGAGTGGAAAACCGCCCGCTATGCACAAGTTCTTGAGTTGTTGAGCTATTTCAATGAGTTGATGAGTTGAATCCACCCCTCCGAAGATGTCACCCACGTACCTGCCAAACTTGATAGCTAGCACAGCAAGAGGAAAACGATGGCCTTCATCTTCGGTAAGCTGCATGAGAGTTCTGACTGCCAAAAATGGCGCAGCCTTTGTACCATATGTCACTGTTGTTAATTGATACGGCACAGGGTTGAGTTGATCATCATTTCATAAAATCCGTTGAAGATTCCAATCCTCTTGATGAACGCGGATCTGACTATACATTTTTGTAACGTCAGTAGCAAAGATGTGTCTATGTTGACGGATCCAAATTAGTATGTCCGAAATATTTAGCAACAAATTAGGTCCAGTGTGCATTATGTCATTAAGAGATTTTCCGGAAGATGTTGAGCTAGAAGCATTAAATACGACCCGTAATTTGGTGGTGATGCTGTCTGGTCTGAGAACACCGTAGTGAGGCAGATAATATTGTATTTCACTCGAAGACTATTTTGAAGCCTTCACCATATGACCAAGTTGTTCATATTCGTCCATGAATTGTGAGTAGAGCTGACCATATTCAGCATTTTTTTAGATTTTCCGAATAGTGTGCTGCAGACGCCGATGTGCTTTTGGGTATGAGCTTCCCAGATTTGTAGGTGAAAATGTGAGCGGCATCCGAATAATGTATCGACCTGTGGAATCACGCTGATGCGTGTTGCGAAAATGATCCTCGCATGCCTGCTCCTCTGGTGTGAGTTGACAGACTGTGTCTTTTAGTGGCTCCTCTTGAAACCAAAATTTTGTAAGCACGTCCTGTAATTCCTGATCATCGTGTTGCATGGCAGCATGATAAACAGTGAGTGCGTCAGATTGACATGACTTGACTGGTCCAATGATGATCCATCCAAATATCGATAATTGTGCGTTAGGCGATGATGGTGTACCCTTGAGAATGTTAGGTTTAATAACCTGTCTATAGATATCCACTCCAATGATAATGTCGATCGATCGTGGTGTGAGAAAGTCCGGATCCGCCAGCTTCAGCTTCGCTATGTGAGGCCATGTTCGTGCTGGTGACTCGAATAATGGCAGATGTGTTGTAATAGTGTTAAGAATGTGAGCCAGATCCGTGACCTTCTCCTTGGTGTACATAGAGCACATTGTGTGTTGAACCGAACCATGTGTCTGCGTTGACTACCTTCCACCGATCCCTGTGGTCGAAATTGATGAGTGCTTGTGTGTAGTGTTGAGTTTACGGAAGAGTTCTTCCGTAATAAATGTCAATTCCGATCCAGGGTCGATGAGAAGTCTTGCTTGGTGAGTTAATGCCGATGTATGAATATGTGCGAGTGCGGTTGCTAATATAGTTGAGCATGTCCGCGTGAGCTGTACCAATGAGAGGACGACTGCGTCAACACCCTATTGTGTTGACGACTGTGCCTGAGAAAGTCGAGCGTCGGTGCTTGTTGCAGGCGGTGCTTCAGGATGTAGCATCGTGTGGTGCCGTCCTGAGCACTTCTTGCATGTGCGGGTGGAACGGCATGACGTTGCGTTATGCCGTCCCAGGCACTTATAACACAGCCGCGACTTCCCCACCATTTTGCGCCGCGCAGCCACTGTAAGCCGATGTAAATCCGGACACATTAGGATAAAATGCCCTAGAGTCCAACAGCAATCACAGGGATACCCGGACGCTGTAGTGTGCGACGACGGAGCGCCACGGACTGCGCTACCTGCGTGGTGTGTCGATGCACTGCGCGCCCCTGCCTTTGTCGGAGGAGGGTTCGCCGATGACGGCCGGCGAGAGCTGGAACCAGGTTTTCGAGTGGCCTTCGCCATCTCCAGGGCTCCTCGATCTCAGCAAAGGTCGGGAAGCTAGATGAGCGGCCCAACGTCGTCTCCCAGGCCTCGCGTGTGGTTTGGTCGAGCTGCTCACTCAGCAGCCTCACCATACGCAATCCCAAAGCTCTTCCTTGGTTGCCAGCGAAGAAAGAACTTTGTAGGCCTCGGAGAACGACGTGACGAGTGTTGCGAGCGAACCCGCATCCCTGTGCGATTTGAGCGCGAAGAGCCCGTCCAAGCGCTCATGCACCAGTAGCCGCTCATTCTTGAAGCGAGACACGAGAGTCTCCCAAGCCAGATTAAACGATTCGTCTGTGAGGGCGAACCCCGAGATAAGTTTCGCCACCGAGTCCGTATCGCAGCCGCGCAGATAAATCAGCTGCTCGACGTCGGCTAACCTCGTATTCCGAATGACCAGCGTCGAGAACAAGTCCCGAAACGCCGGTCATCCGGAATAGGCGCCCTTGAAGTTCGGCAACTTAATAAAACTCACAGAGAAGGACAAAATTAGCAATAATTAATTAATTTCGGCAAATAGTCAGCAATAAAGAAGACAGACGAATACGCACGAAGTAAGAAAGAACCCACATGGGACCAAAATACAGAAAAACTATGCCTAAACCACAAATACCACCGATAAAAATTTTAAACCTCCAGCAGGTAGGAATATCACGTTATCCAACGAAATTCAACCTCGCTGAAACCTCGTTTCAAACCCTAGGAAGACAAAGGACCGGCTAAATATAGAAATCTACAATATAACGGGACACCTACACGCCACCCCGCACCTCCTTCACCCAGTGAATAAGGTGCAACAAACATCATGTGACCTACCACAAAACACCCCCTCGGGGCTCATCCACTAACCTATATAAACCGCGACAGGACAAGCCGCGGGGCTCTTATTGAAAATCAGTCCTCAAGATGAAGTGCTGCCCGACAGCCGACCTAACTTCATATGATTTTAAATTCAATTTGTAAAGAAACAAGTGTTCTTTCGATCAATCGATTCCCCTGCATTACGCTTGGCCGTCGTTTGACCGAACGAACCAAGAACAATAATAACTAACAGTTTGGGAATTATCATGATAGAAACCAGTGTTCTTTTTCTCAACTAATTCCCCTGCATTGCGCTTGGCCGTCAGTTGAGCGAACGAACTCATTAGGATACTCTGTGAGGAAAGGGCTCCCCTGCATTGCACTCTTCCATTAACGTGTCCCCACGCATAGCGCCGTGGCTACATGTCTTCTGGAGAGTGAAGAAGTACGTGTGTCACCAGGTCCAGGGAGTGGTATCCCGACTTGCTGCACCACGCGTACTATATTCGTAGGGCGTGCCTGCGTGGGTGGGACCACGTCAGGGCCAGCATCAACTACCACCTGCCACGGACGGATACCTCGGCTGATCACGACAATGAAGAGACCGAATCTTAGGCCCCTTAACGGCACGATAAGGTAGCTTAAACGAACGTGAATAATGGCCTCAGTATCTGGGGTACAGGATGAGCTAGTTGGTCATAGCTGCGAACCCGGTGTCTTGTGCGGACAGCGAGCTATAGCTAGGGACCCAAACAATAACAAAGACGAGTAAGATAGGTAGGTAAATTCACACTCCCTATCCAACAGTACGACACTCGCGATCCCACTCTAAGCTCACCGCGTAAACATCAGCAAGGCGGTGCCTCGAAAGGCAAACCACGCGAACGGTTGCTCCAAACAATAACATATCAAAATAGCATGTCATCCTGCTAAACGTCCTATGATTATACAAGGCCGACCGGTACGTCTAACGACTGTACCAAGGAACGCCCCGTGTGAGGACAAGCACAGGCAGTAAGAACGAACAGGCCCCACCCCCTGTAAAATCAAATAAAGACACGCGCAGGTAATTATTACACCAATGGCAATAGAGCTCCGCACAGACGATATCCTGAAAACACACAAATACTCGATCAAAACCGAAAAATTCCGCATCCGTAATTTAAGAAAATCGCGTAACAGCAAAGCGCGATAACCCAACTAGAAAAATTAAGTGTTAAGCTCCGTATAGGTGAGATCTTATCGCCATACGAATCATAGAGTCACGACCCCAAAATAACCGGAAATAATTCCGCATCTGTGATTTAAGAGATCGCGTGAAAGCAAACGCGACAACCCAAATAGAAAAATTGAGTGTTAAGCTCCGTATGTGCGATATCTCATCGCAATACGAATAATCGAGTCACAACCTGAAATAACCGGAAATAAATGCGCATCTGTAATTTAAGAAATCGCGGGAAAGCAAACGCGACAACCCAAATAGAAAAATTGAGTGTTAAGCTCCGTATAGGCGATATCTCATCGCCATACGATTAATAGCGTCAAAACCCGAGATGACGGAAATAATTCCGCATATGTAATTTTAGGATAGATCGCAAACGCGACTGAAGGTTAGAATCCGTACGAACGATACTAAATCGTCCTACTCGACCATAAAACTTCCATTCCATCCTCCTCACAAACATAACAAAACAATCAGTGCCTTATGCACAAACAAAATAGATAATTACCCTACAAATACAAAGACCAATGATGAAAGGGTAACGAACCGCATGTCCACCACGGACGTATGCAAATCAATAAACCCAAACTGAGGTCTCTCAACAAAAACAATAAAAAGAAAATATAACAATAGAATAAATCACACACTTATAAAACAATAGACACAACTCATCCCATCCAGCCCAGAGCACGAACCTGTTTCGAACTACCAATCCTCTCCCGATGGTCTAGGAAAAACCGCGTTCGAAACAAAAAATTTAAAAACTACGCGATTTCACCGCGACCGTTTAGTAGACGCGCATAAACCTCGCACGAAGAAAGGACAAAATAAAGTCCATCAAGCACATTAAAAATCGCTAAACATTTCAATATATGATATATATCGTAACGGTAATTTTTATCGTTAGCAAATATTTTTATTTTTCGTGGGGATTCGGGCTCGATCACAGGACTAATTAATGGAGACTTCGTGGTAGTTAAGTGTAAGGCTTTATTCCCAAAGAAACAATTTCGTGAAAACGTCACTTTTTAATTTCCGGTCATTGGTACTCTGCATAATGACATTTCAATTCCATAATTTCAACGATTATTTTTACAATTATTATTTTATTTCGGGTGCACAGATTCTCGGTATTCTCGAAAGTCTATTATTGTTCTGTACAGCAGTATTGCTGTACGCTCGGTGCACATACATACGCACACTACCAGCCGCGCCTACCACGCACTTCGAACCGATGTTTCGCTCGGACCTCTGTCCCTCTCTGGCTCACATACGGTTCAACGTCTGGCGTTCTCACTTGCACTTTCACTTGCGATATGCTGGTTTCGCCTGTCGATTTAAATACGATATGACATAATTCTTATTTTCTGCGGTATCGCCGAGCTAATCCTAAACAACTTATTTTCTATACTTAGTTCTAATTGCTTAATTCTATTTTCTTATTACTAGACACTCTATCCTATTCAGTTTATTCTACGCAATTTTCGTCTCTTCACTTCAACCTGTCTATCTCTAAATTATTCTTTGATTAAGTGATATCTCACTAATCATATTTTTATCTTATTTTGATAACTCGCCTGTCCTTTCTCGTTGGCTGGTCTTCGTTTTTTCACGCACTTGCATTCACTTTTCTTATGTACTCACGCGTTTTTGATACAAAGTGAGCAGAAAGAAATTACTTTTAAATTTTTTATTGTTATTCAAAATGCCTTTTTATTTTCTTTCCTTCCGTACTCGTGCCGAAAAACGAAGAGAGCTCTCTCCCCCCCCCCGCGCAGGCTCTCTTATAGCTTGCCCCTCGCTCCGCTCAGCACTACGTCATCATTTACCTTTTTTTAAAAATATAACGCATTTCCTGACTTCGTAGCTAGCCGTCGCCGCGCTACCCGTCTTCCCCTCGCCTCCCAGCAAGGCCAGCTGGTCGCGGACCTGCTGTTTATATCAGCGAGGGAATTCCGGAGGTGTGACATAGCTACTTTTACATACACGGGCGCGATGGCCTAGTGCCCGCAAGCCTCGGTACGCCTGTACCGAGTCTAATTTTGCAGGTGTTTTCGCATCCTCTCCGCTCTTATAGCCGTTTGACATAATAAAATAAACTGGCTCGGCTCTTATAGCCGTTGGACATAACAAAATATACTGCTTGATTTTAACTATGTTAGAATATATACTTATTATATATTATTATATATACAGGGTGGCCGATTTATCTGAAGACATTGAAATATTTCGAAAACTACGCATCGGATCAAAAAAAGTTTTCAATAAAATTTGTTCACCTGGAAGGGGGTCATCCAATGATACCAAAGTCGACCCCTCACCCCTACCCCCTGGGGTGGGGGTGGGGGCGACTTTGAAATCGTAAAAGGGAACCCCTATTTTTTATTGCAAATTCGGATTCTCCATAAATAAATAAATAACTTTTATCTGAAACGATTTTTTTCGATTCGTGATAGATGGCGCTGTAATCGCAAGAAACTTGATTTTTACGAATATCTCGAGAAATTACACATCGGATTGAAAAAAGTAAAAGGACATGTTTCATTTTTCAAAAAGCTATTCAGAGATACGAAACTCGATCCACCCTCACCCCCTATCCCTACCCCATTGTGGTAAAAATGGAAGTTGCTTCAAAATCGTGATTGGAAAACCCCATGTTTTCCTGGTTTTCCATGAAAAAACTGCAATGATTCTGATTTTCGGCGAATGTAGGCGGAATATTGACGATGCTGTTGCCTTGTATGCTGAGCGTTTTGCAGACAATGTTCGCTCACGTTCTTTTTTTTTTGAAAATTGTTCAATCCTTTATGTCTGACGGTAGTATACAACTTAAAAAAAAAAACGAAGAATCACTGTCACAGGAGAAGCTAATGAAATTGATGTGCTAGCAGCTGTTCAACAAAACCCTCATGTAAGCACTCGGCAATTACATCGGGATTCCGGAATTTCTAGAGATAGTATTCTCAGAATACTGCATCGTCACAAGTATCATCCATACCATATTTCACTGCATCAGGAACTTCATGGCGATGATTTTCGTCTGCGAGTAGAATTTTGTGAATGGGCAGTTCAGCAAATACAAATAAATTCCAATTTCTTCGCTAATGTACTATGTTAAGATGAGTTCACATTTACAAACGATGGTGCCGTTAATCGGCATAACATGCATTACTGAAGTGTGCAAAATCCCCACTGGTTATGACAAGTTGAACATCAACGTCCCTGGTCGTAACGTTTGGTGTGGAATTGTAGGTAACAAACTCATTAGTCCTTATTTTATTGATGGTCTTTTAAATGGAATCAAATATCGAAATTTCCTGGAACATGAACTACAACCTCTACTTGAGGATGTTGCATTGCCCATTCGCCAAATTATGTGGTTTCAGCATGACGGTTGTCCAGCGCATTACTCAATAACAGCACGGAAAGTATTGAACCGTGATTTCAATGACCGATGGATCGACAGAGGTGGCCCGATTAATTGGCCTGCTAGATCGCCTGATTTGACATCGCCGGATTTTTTTCTGTGGAGTCATCTAAAAGATAAGGTTTTTCAACAAGCACCAACATCTCCTGAAAACATGATACAGCGCATAAGAAACGCTTGCGCTGAAATTCCCGCAGATATGCTCCCGCAGACACAAGTGTCTAGAAGTTCAAGGTCCCAATTTCGAACATTTAATCTAATTTATTGAACAGTGAGAGGCAAGGAGACTCACGTAAAACAAGCACCCCGATGGTGAGAGACAAGGGGACTCACGTAAAACAAGCACCCCGATGGTGAGAGGCAAGGGGACTTACCTAAAACAAGCACCCCGATGGGAACAAAAACTACTACGTCCACGTCGTTGATCCTGGGTAACGCTAAAAGTAGTTGTTAACTTACTGATAAACGAATACATACTTTCGATTGCAGCGCCATGTGTGAGAAAATTTCATATCAACAATAAAGTCAAATCAATGGATTTTGTCGTGGAAAACCAGGGAAAAAATAGGGTTTTCCAATCACGATTTTGAAGCAACTTCCATTTTCACCACAATGGGGTAGGGATGGGGGGAGGGTGGATCGAGTTTCGTATCGCTGAATAGCTTTTTGAAAAATTAAACATATGTTTTTTCTTTTTTCGATCCGATGTACAATTTCTCGAGATATTCGCAAAAATCAGGTCCCTTGCGATTACAGCGCCATTTATCACGAATCGAAAAAAAATGTTTCAGATAAAAGTTACTTATTTATTTATGGGAAATCCGAATTTGCAATAAAAAATAGGGGTTTCCATTTACGATTTCAAAGTTGCCCCCACCCCCACCCCAGGGGGTAGGGGTAAGGGGTCGAGTTTGGTACCATTGGATGACCCCCTTCTAGGCGAACAAATTTCATTGAGAACTTTTTTTGATCCGATGCGTAGTTTTTGAAATATTTCAATGTCTTCAGATAAATCGGCCACCCTGTATAATAATTTTAATAATATTATATATATATATATGCGGAGAAAAATTACGTTGTAAGGTGGAATTACATTGTTTTGTCGGATATTTGTTCACTCTCGTAGACTGTCTATATGATTGGTACACGAAATTAATTTAAGATTAGAAAAATACAACCGTTTTAATACGATTTTTCCTTTGATTATTATACAACGAAATCATCGTTAATCATGATCATGATCATTATCATTTACTAATCGACATATATACAGGGTGGCCCATTTCAATTTATATAGTAGATTTTTAAAAAAACTAAAAGAGATACGAAAAAATGTTTCAGACAGGCATGTCACGATTTCGAGAGGGTAAGTAGATAGCGTTATCAATTCAGTCGTAGATGTCGCTACTTTCGAGATTTCTTTGGTGCAGCCATTTTTCAAATCGGAAGTCGACATTTTCTTCCGAATAAATCATTTTGGACAAAAATGCCTTATGTAGAAGTTCTAGGGTATAGAGCGAAACAGCTGTTGGTGACCTTAAACTTGGCTTTTTGGTCAAGGTTAGAGATCATTTCAAGGTCAACTTCAATTTTTTAAATGTAAAGGCGTGAATATACCGCGCGCGGTCTTATTTAAAACAGTCAGAAATTTCCAAAATAGGTTAGCTTTATGTATCCAAGGTAATGAAGATAATTTCGAACAGTTCATTCGATGGAAAGATCGGTCGAATGGTGAGAGGCAAGGGGACTCACGTTAATCAAGCACCCCAAATCGTGAGAGGCAAGGGGACTCACGTTAATCAAGCACCCCAAATCTTGAAAGGCAAGGGGACTCACGTTAATCAAGCACCCCGAATCGTGAAAGGCACGGGGACTCACGTTAATCAAACACTCTAAAAGGAACAGAACCCTACTACGTCTACGTCGCTGTTTCTGAATAGCGCTGAAAGTAGGACACAATGAATGTATTTTTAAAAATTTAAATGACTGGATCGAATTGACCTAGTCACAAGTAGCAAAAAATGGACCTTACCATTGAAAAAATTGAAGTTGACCTTAAAATTATCTCTAACCTTGACCCCAAGGTCAAGTTTAAGGTCACGAATAGCTGTCCCCCTCTAAACCTTAGAACTTTTATATTAGGCATATTTGTTAAAAATGCTCCTAAAAAACACGTGGATAAATTAACGACTTATGCAAAAAAACACTTTTGGGGGGTGTTTTGAAAACGTCTCGATCTACAACTTTTAAGAAAGAAAATAAGAAAGAAAATATCAATTTCCAATTGAAAAAATGGCTGCAACAAAGACGTCTCCAAAGTGGCGCCATCTACGACTAAATTGATAACGCCGTCTTCTTTCCCCCTCAAAATTGTGACATGTCTGTCTGAAACATTTTTTCGTATCTCTTAGTTTTTCTAAAAATCGACTGTATAAATAAAAATGGGCCACCCTGTGTATATTGAAACGTTTAGCGATTTCGTTCCTCCGTAATTATATTAATTCTCTTTGATTTTTGCTTATCGTGTTGTATTTTAGTTTTATAGCGATGTCGATTTATAAAATGATACTCATTCGCGATGTTTTATGGACGAATAAATCTTATCGCTCTAGGTCATGTGGAGGGTTGCACTTGGAATTGTATTCGCAAATAATTCGTGCACTGGGCTGAAGCTTTTAGTTTCTTAAAGATGTTCTTTGGATCTTTTATTTGTTTTAAGAAGAGACCTCAGGTTCGGATTTATTTTTCTTTAAGTTGTCTGTTCAGACGAAAATTTTTCCTACCATCATCGGTCTTTATTGTGCGGGAAATGAGGATTCTGGATTTGTGGAGTCTTGGAAGTTTGCAGTGGAGTGGATGTCTGCTTTACCGACCGCTGCTACGTGGTTGTTCTGTGTATAATTGATCTTGACTACGCTTTTGTGTGCTGATCGTGAGTACACACTGTGGATGTTAACACGGTTTGAGTTCACGATTCGATTTTTTTTTGTTTCTTTAAAGGAGTTTAAATTCGTACAGTGAGCTGACGTCACTGTGCAGAGATTATCAGTCAATTGTCATTTTTACGAGATATGTCGCATACTCTTTTACACAATCTTTACCTATTTTCTATTTTTAAGGGTTTTTAATTAGTACCGTGATCCGGTGTCACGCGTTCGGAGCTAAACACTCAATTTCTAGTGAGCAAGAAAATATATCACAGTTGCTTTACGCAATTTTTATATAATTTCTACGCGTGCAGGATTTTTGTCCTGGTTATTTTGATCGATTCTTATGAATTTGAATTCGTACCGCGATCCGGTGTCGCTGTACGAAGCTTAATACTAAATTTTAATTCAACTACTTTGGTCTCGTAGGACTGCTAGGCCCCGCCCCCGCGACGCGCTCCTAACCTATCGTGGGCTCGCGCCGGTGTGTCCTCAAACATGGTTTCGTTCCGGTAAGTCGTGAGATTTACCTCGAGACACTGGTATAATCACTTGTAAAATAGTTACATTCTTTAGCTTATTTTATTATTTCGAACGGCTATAAGAGCCGAAAGTATATGCGAAAACACCTGCGAAATTAGACTCGATACAAAAGCACCGAGGTTTGCGGGCATGAGGCCATCGCACCTAGTATAAAAACTAGAGCTGTCGCCGCTCCAGAATTCCCTCGCGGACGTAAACAGCAGGTCAGCGACCAGCTGGCCTTGCTCGGTGGCGAGGGGAAGGCGGTGAGCGCGGCAGCAGCGAACCGCAAAAGATGCGTTACATTTAAAATTACGATGGAAAAATAGGCAAAGGGGACTGAGGCAAGGGGAAGCCTATAAAAGGTCGGTGCGGCGAGAGAGGAGCTCTCTTAGCGCCGATAACACCAGTGTAATAGTACAAGGCAATCAAGAAACGAAACATTCTGAAATTACGAGTTAATATAAAAAAATTTATCATCGATTATACTTTGTAAAAATTCGGGTTTCGATAAATAAAAAATCGAGTCAGTGAAAAACGAAGATCGCAGAAAAAGGAGAGACAGGCGAGTCACATTGATAACATAAAAAAATTCGCATCAGTTCAGTGAATATATTTAAGGAAATAGTTAGCTAAGCGAAGAGAGTAAGTGCATAGAATTAATTAAATACGATTAAGCGAATAGGTGTAAAGTGAATAGAATTAAGTAAATAGAGTAAAGTAGAGAAAATCGATAAAATAGAATTAGGTCAGAAGTATTTAAGGAAATAAAAGTAGGTCAGCTAACATTTAAACAGGAAGGATGATCGAGAAGAGTATAAGCAAGTTTGAGTGCGAAAGAGAACGCCAGACGGTGAATCGTGTGTCAGATAGAGAGGAAAAGAGAGCAACGAGCGAAACATTGGTTCGACGAGCGAGGTAGGCGAGTCTGGTGGTGTGTGTGTGTGTGTGTGTGCAACGAGCGTACCGCTCCATACCAGCGTCCGAAATCATACCAAGAATTGCAAGCCGAGAATACCGAGAATCTGTGTACACGAAATAAAATAAGAATTATAAAATAATCATCGAAATTACGAAATTTAACGCAGTGTACGGGATATCGGTAACCAGAAATTGAATAGTGACATTTTATCAAATTGTTTCTTTGTAAATAAAGTCTCACTCTCAACCACCACGAAGTCTACATTAATTAGTCCTGTGATCGAGCCCGAATTCCCACGAAAAATAAAAATATTTGTTAACGATAAAACATTACCGTTACACACTAGACCAGGGGTCTCCAAACTACGGCCCGAGGGCCACATTCGGCCCGCGGACAGATTTTGTCCGGCCCGCGGAGAGCTAGCATACTTGAAAACTCCTTTTAGAGAACATATTTTTTATAGCAAATTAAATTTAGTTTACTGAAGTATTCTAATTTTATGTTGAATAATTATTAATATGACATCTACATTGATATGGTCATGGGCTAACTACTCATAACATTGTTGTAGGCTTATGGTTTTGGCCCTCGGAACTTACTGGAGTAATCAGTATGGCCCTAAGGCTGGAAAGTTTGGAGACCCCTGCACTAGACGATAATATATTTTATTTTTAGCTACTTATTCCTATCTGCTGATGAGGAATATTATTGCTCTTCGTTAGTTCATCTGTGAATTTTATTTGAGGAATTTTATTGGGCTCATACTACGAGTATACGCTGACGATTCGCTATTGTCATCGTTGTGTCGGGTCTGGTGAGTAGGCCTACTTGACGGCCTTCTTCTTTTGTTATTGTTGGCTTTTTCTATGCTGCAAACTATCTGTTCATATAGCATACGGTGTTCGCAGCCTATCGACGATACGCATCCTATGCTTTTGATATTGGGGCTTCACAATTTGCAGTTTTAAGGTGCTTATCGGTACTCTTAAAGGGTTCAACAATTAGGACTTTTGAACTGGAATTTATGCCGAGGTATCGGTCTGCACAAGGGTTTATCGATCGCTGGTCCACGCACGTTAGATGATCGTTTTACACGCACACGCAACCGTACAATACATGCGCGGGTCCAGTAAACCGGAGCGCTGTGCCGGAGTACTGTGACACGCGTAAATTCACTTCTATAGAGACAGGTAGCCAAGGCACTATGCATGGGGACCAGTTGAAAAATAGTGCCCTAGCGCTTCGAAATAGGGGTAACCACGGGGTGCATGGGGACCGTCTATTCCGAAGAGAAACCTATAAAATTCGTTTGCAGAAACGTGAATTCGTTGGCTTCACGTGCGGTTGGGGCGCGGAGGCGGGGCTTGATGCGCTGGTTGCTCGCCTAGCTAAGGTGTCGATCTCCCGGGAGGCTCTACCTCTCGGTTAATACTATTCCCCTTGAGGTGGGTGCTCATCGCTATTTCGTGGTAAGCCTACTTGTATTTCCTGCTCGCCTGGTCGTGTGGGAATCTTATTCGCTCTTATAATTGTTCTTTTTGCATGATAGTTTATCCGTTTTTCATGGTTTATCGGTTGGACCGATCTCGTCTAGTCCCCTTTGATGATGCGGTTTGATTTGATTTGATTTCTTTGTAGTTTTATTTATTATTCATTTGTCCATTGGATCTTTACCTCTATCATCGAGTTCGGTTTTTATATGTAGTGGAATGTTCTAGTCACGTTCCGTTACAATATATTGTAACATAGTTAGTAACGTACTAGCGCAGGATGTTATACAAAAATCATCGAGGCGAACATAGGGTTTCAAGCATCGTTCGGTATTTCGAACAGCTCGAGGAGGCAAAACAGACTCGGAATATAGAGAAACAGAAGAACACCTGTGAAAAGGCTTCGGTACAAGTGTACCGAAGTTCGCGGGCAATAGGCCACCGAACTCGCGTGAAAAACATGCGACGTCACGCCATCGGAATGCCCTCGCTGACATAACAACAGGACAGCGACCAACTGATTTTGGCCAAGCGGTGAGGGGAAGGCGGTGAGCGCGATAACGGCGGACGCCGAAACCAGGAAATGCGTCGAAATTCAAACTAAGAATCTGATGACGTAGGGCAAAGCGGAGCGAGGGGAAGGGTATAAAAGGCCGGTGCGAAGAGTGGGAGCTTTCTTGGTTCGATCGTCCTCTTATCACGAAAAACCTAAATATTGAAGAATTCTAATTAAAAAGTAGAAATTCAGGAGTTATTTATAAATTACATCTAGTAGAGTCGGTGTGAGCACAGGAAAAGTAAAAACAAGTGGGTGACACCCAGCAGCCCGCGAGAAAGAAAAAGACAGGCAAGAAATGACTAGATAATTAACAATAACAAGTGATAAAAATTAAGTTAGTGTATAAGGTGAATAGAGATAGGAATAGGAAATTAAGTGCATCAACTGCGAGCAGTATTTAATGAAATAGTAATAAGAGTATAGCGTTAAGCATATAGTATAAGTGCATTATATTCAGTGAAAAGATTTCGGGAAAGAAGTCGATCGGATTTTTAAACCAGCGAAAGTTTCTGCAGAACGCAAAATCACCTAAGTAGAACGGAGACAGAGTGCAAGGAAGACGAGAAAGAAAGAGAAAGAATTGTAAATAGAGTTTCTACACTCTATACAAGTAGTGTGGTGTGTGAGTGTGTAACCATAGCTCGAGCTCTGAAATACCGGGAATTTGCGCCCGAATAAGCCGAAATAATCATAACTAAAATCGAGGGAATTCCCTGATTTTCGAGACCAAAAGATAAAAGTCAGAAACATAGAAATAGGATAATCGTAATTAAATATAGAATAAGTAGCACTAAAACATAGAATAAATAAGACGAGGGGATGAGCGAGAGAAGCGTAAGAGTGCTAAAGAATTGTAAATAGGGTTCATACACCCTATAATAAGAGAAAATGCAAATTGGCGTGAACGAGAAGTGAAATCTCAGTGCGAAAAATATCGGATAACACTGTGTAACACCGAGTAATAAAGGAGTGAGTGCGAGCGAGGAAAGCAAGCTGTGCGGGATAGATATAGCGACGAACGAAATATAGTTATAGTGGAACTGCGCCACGAACCATAATAGACGTTCGAGTAATACCGAGAACCCGCGCATCACCAATAAAATATATAAATTGTGAAATTAATCGGTGCATCCCAAGCGTCAACGGGAATCCTCGGAAATTTGATAATTGTAATATAAAAAGAAGGAGGTCTGGCGATAAATTTTTTCTTCACCAATAAAACATCACTTTTCACCACTCTACATTAATTAGTTCAGTGTCGAGCCCGAATTCCCACGAAAAATAAAATATATAATAACGTTGAAATTACCGTTACAATATGCATACTACAACTTCCGTAAGATATGAAATATTCAGCTTAGCACGATAGGAACTGCAATTAACTACAAACATGTTGATACCACCATTTAATTTTGACTCGTTTTTGCTGACTTGTTTCGTTTCTGCTGATACGACTTGCCTTATTTTACATCAGTCAACATAATGTTAAATATCTCTGGACAAGAATAAACGAATTAAATTGATAACGAGGTTGAAATATAGCCAAGCAAACGAGCTTTCGAATAGTAATTTTCTCGCGTGCCTCCAGTCGTTTTACCGTGGATACGCCAAATTCTTTCTCTATACCGTTATTCGTAAAATATTTCCATTTTCATCGAGCCGTTGAATTATACACGCGTAAACAACTGACAAATTTTACCCTGTACGAATCTCACCTATGTACGATTTACCGGTGTATCGAATTACAGATATAGAGTTGAAAAATACAAGACTGAAGTCGAGGTTCTTTTTGTTATGGGCGTATGAACATGTCCTTAAATTCACACTTAAATCTATTCAGCAATGTCGAACTTTACGATCTCAGTCACAGCTCTGCTAAGTTGCACTCAAGTAAAAAAAATTTTTAACATGACTTTAAATAAATTATTTCCGCACTAGCAATGCAATTGAAAATAAATGACTTTCGTTATGTGTTTATAAATCGTGACTGAGAATTATCTATGTAGAATCTTACCTGACTGTGAGGGCTTCTAGCACTGCGCCTCTTGAAAACAGCAATTCCTACTATTGCAGCTGCCATCAGCGCGATGCCAGCAAACGCAAGTGTAAAGTAAACCGATCGACTCTCTCTCTGATAAACTTCCCGTCTAACAGAGAATCCCTGAAAAAATTTGTACGATTAATGAATTGCATAGAAAGTATAAGTATACAGTTGACAAATGGCGCTTAATATGCGTAATAATGTCTTACAGGCTCAGAGTGAGAAACGTCGTGAGTCATACTGTGAGCTGCTCTGATAACTCCCTCGTTGTGCATTGCTGCGACCTCCGTTGCCTGTTGTTGCCCTTCGAGCTGTGGCTGTTGCTGTTGCTGTAGTTGCGGCTGCTTCTGCTGCTGCTGTTGATATGGCTGCGCCGCTGGCACATCTTTCTTTTCTACGACGGGGTCACTCTCCTCATGCTGCTCTTGTTCCGTTCTTAACTCGCCCCGTTCTACTTTACGTTGCTCTTTGCGCTCACGCTCTAGTGCCTTTTGATGTTCCTTTTCTGCAAGATGACAAATGACAAAGGTTCACACCATTCAATCTCCATTATCCCTTTTTCGCTGACACCGCTCACCACAAAGTTCAAAATTCAAAATATGACATTTGAAATGGAATCCTCTACATTAACTTGATACTTGACATGAAATTCCCTGTATACTTTTCACACTTGACATGAAAAGGTCTATATTTTTTTGGGACTTGACATGGACCGCCTTATATATCTCGGGCCAGAGAGGGTTCTACGATCGGATGAGGTTCAATAAAATAGGGTCTCGGTTTTTGTACATGGCAGAGGCGGCGGCGGCGAGATGTTTTTATAATATAGAATGATAACATGAAACTATAAAATCACGTCTTAAGGTTTTTATCGATATGAGTATATAGCTATCGGTAATAAATAATAACGATGGCAGAGAGTTATAATTCTTTCTATCAACTGAACACACAAAAAAGCGTATGGTCCTAATAGAATTTTGGTTTTTACGATATGTGAGTTTTTAATTCGCGACTGCCCGTGATGCACCTCTTATGTATCACCTAACGATTATCAATAAATGACAGTATTGTATCTGCATACATTACAAAATTAACGAAATAAAGTTGTAACGTTAGTAGAGTCTTCCACCTGCAAAGAATTAATCTACACACTACCTTGGAGTGTGCGATTCATATTGGGTAGTCTGTTATCACTTTCCAATACTCTATGACCACTGTGCTTACCTTCGATATATTCTCTGTTTTACGGTTTGGTATCTTCAAACTTATATACTTTTGAACATTTAAAACAAGGGTACAAAGTAGAACCTTGCATGTTGCTTCTTCATTATTTTCCACCTTTCACAAAGCTAGAGGAAGTATGGTGATGAATGTTAACATATTTTTGGACAAAGCCTTATCGTCAAGATGTAAAATAATTAGGAAGCCTGAACTTCCTCAATATGCTAATAATAATAAAATTCAAGTTTAACAAAAATTTGATGAGAAACAGATTAATAAATCAGAATGCTCTAAGATCTCATAGTTTTTGATATACAATATACAATATAAACGAAGCGTGTAGTCAATGATGATAACTTCTTGCGTGACAAATTTTTCATTTTTCAAATTGTAGCAATCTTCAGTTAAAAAATTCAATGTTCTATAAAATTTCATTGCCTCTGTCGAATGTGATCAAATTTTTCTGTTCAACATTCTTTCACATCCTTATACATGTGTACAAAGTTTTGGCTTGATTTCATAAATTTTTTCAAATTTATATAGCAGCGATTAAATTGAAAAATCAAAATTCGAAAAATCCAGATTGGCGACACATTGAACCCTTTTACCAATTTCGTCCAAACTCGTTGTCAAACACCGCTGAATGTTGCTGCGACAAAGCGTACGAAAATTGGAAATATCACAATTGTATTTGAAAATTCAAAATCCCATAGAAACTGAACCTCTTTGCAGATTCAGCTCAAATTCAATATCATCCATAATTAAACATAATTTTAGTCGTAAAGAAGTGTTTAATTGGATATCTCCAAATTTGAGACAGCTAGAGCGTTTACAGATATTTTTCGAAAAATTCCAAATGTCATAAAATCTGAACCGTCGTATAAATTAAACGAAATCACAGTAAATAATAAGGTTACGCGATTTTTTTTTCGTGAAAACACACACACGCACACAGCAACGTACAGTGACACGGGTATTCCTTCTATTATCCCTGCGGGCCGTCAGAAGTAAAAAAAGGCAAATATTACAAGGAATATTATTGTGTAATGAAATGTCAAATTATAAATAGTTGATCACATACAAACTACTACGTAGAACTTTTTAAAATAATTAAGAAATTAGAACTTTCTCCACAACGAACCTTGTTGTTTACTAGCTACGTCGGCTTGGTATTTATCCAAAATTGCTGCCTCCGCCTCCCGAGTCATCGCTAGCAGAAGCCCTGGTGTTTCGTCCTTACTCCTGAGGGCCAACACATAATCATCCATCAGCCGTCCGATCTTTGCACTCAACTCCGGATACCTATGAACGAATACCACAAAAAACGTTAATCGCATAATCCCCCCCCCCCAACCTTGCACTTTTAATACCAATTCTCAATTTATTACTGCAGTAGTACTACTTGGATCAAGTCAATTTCCAGCGTATGCCAAACAATTTAACTCGGATTATCCGATCAACAGCAAAAATAAGTTAAGTGTGAGATAGAGATGGTAATTCGCTTTTCTACCGTTCCAGCATCAAGAGGCTCTGATTGGTGATCCTATCGATTTCCGCTAAATGCTCCAAAGTGGCTGGCTTTTCGCGTTGAGCCTGTTCTAGGCTGCTGTCCAAAAGATGTTTGTAGTGCGCGATCGTATGATGTCTGTCCTTGTGGAGCGCACGGAGCAATTTTTGCAGGCATTTCTGGATACGGTGCATCTACGATATTTTCCAATTAAAACATTATCGCAAGAATTATGTTTTAAAACGATTTTATATGGTTTATTTAAGTCATCTATAGGCCTCGGGTCTGATGATTGTGAGTACAATTATGATCTTGCAAAACGACATCTTTGGTTGTTCGTTAACCTTTTAAAAATTATGCCTTTGTAAAATTAAAAATTTGAAATTAACCCTTCGTAAAATTTTAAGTGTTTAGTGTTTTTTTTACTTGTGGTATTTAATTAGAAATTAATAACAATCGACCGTAATAAACTGGAAACCATTGGCCAAAAAACATTCGAAATGACAAATTTTATTCAGGGTGGTATTGCTAGGGAAAATCGTTGAAATATGTTACAAAACGTTTATTTGTGCTCGAATTAAGCGAAAAATGGCTCGACGAGGTTGTAGCTTTCGCTGAGTGCCAAGTTCAATTTTTTATATTAATCTTGTCGAACAAAAATAGGATAAGTGGTTCAATTTACTCAGTATACGGCGGTTTTTAATGTTAGTGTTTATGAATTTGAAATCTCATTCATTTCTTTTTTTTATGAAAAAATTACGGGCTCAATTCTTTTTTTAACTTCAATATTTCGGAAGTTAGAAGACGTTGAAATTTCGAAAGAAATATTTTTTTAAATCGAAAATGTGCTCTCTTTGAAATATTGATATCTTCGGTTTTCTTCATTTTACAGGCTGTTTTGAGTACTCATTTACAAGTTCTCGAAACGCACTTTCATCCATTGAAAAAACTTTTTTCTAGTTGTCATGCACAACAATATTATATAATACGTAATTAATAACATTTTTAAAGGGATGTTTTTCCGGCCGAAGGGGCGGAAAATTTCGGTCGCTTCTTAGATCATTTGAAAGCACCTAAATAACATTTAAATCTGGTATGAAAAAATCCGGCGGTGCTGCGTTGCCTCGATATAAAATTGCGGGGAGAGATACATGAATGTATTACATATACAAGGGCTGATAGACGTATACGAGCTGTAGATCGACTACGTCTGCTGCTTGCTGAATAAACAGTAGTCAGTCCAAGTCACATGAATGCGAAAGTCTCGATCATTATAAAGTTGTATAAAACCGGTATTGTTTATACAGCTGAAATATAACCTGATGGTCAATTAAGCAAGGAGCGTCCATGTGTTTGGACAACAACTCGGACCAATTGAGTGTTTACGAGATCTCTCCAACTTCGGATTCAAGCTCACCACCGACAACCAATACGACGTCGAGTACAAGATTGTGTAATGTTGTCGAGTCGAGTGTTTCCAATGACATGAATCTAAGCCTCGCAAAACGCATAATTCAACAGGATTCGAGTGGATTGTTCCAAGTCACAACCCGGCATAGAAGGAACTTGCAAAATTCGATATAGCCGTAGTAGATTCACTGAGACCAAGTGAACGAAAGACAGAAGAATATAGAGATAAACATCGAATCGTTTCTAGACACAGCATAGAACATTAAATACTAGTGGAAGACTTATAAAAACCTGCTCGCTCTAATTATCTACGCCATAAGTTCGATGTGCGACGCATAGATGAGACGTGGCAAGCTGATCTTGTTGCGATGCAGTTCTACGTTCGAGAGAACAAATGTTATAGGTTACTTTACCTGTCTGTATCTTTATACTGTATGTATATTTATCTTTATACTGTATGTATATTTATCTTTATACTGTCTGTATGTTTATCTGTAAAGATATGTAAACTCGTAAAGACATAACTGTAGCCATGGACTCTATACTTCGGCAAAGTAGAATATCATCGAATCTGTAGACCGACCAAGGCAAAGAATTCTAAAATGCGAGTTCCCAGAATTTTACGAAACGTACAGCAATCCCAATACATAGTCGAAGATTGCAAGAGTACACTGAAAAATAAGATGCGGACCAAATTCAGGCTTCACGGCACTTACAAATAACTAGGCATATTTCTTAATCCCGTAATGACATAGAATGTCATCAAACTATTGGTACGTAGTAGAAGGACATCACAGCAGACAACGTCGAATTGTTGTTGCAATGTTTCTCCTGCAATCGAATACACAGAGTATTAAAGGTCAAAATCGGCCACAAGGTACGAGTGAACAAGAAGAAACCCGTTTTCGAGAAAAGCTACACACCCAATTGGACATCCAAAATATTTACCATGAGTTAAGTGATAGCAACCAATCCAGTAACATAGAAGCTAAAGAACTATCAAGATAAACCTCTCGCTGGTGATTTCTACGAAGGGGAGCTACTGAAGATTAAGTATCCCGACGTCTATCTCGCGGAGAAAGTACTCACGGGACATAGGGATTTGTAATAGAAATAATGATAAAAATTAACATTATACATGAAAAGTTATTTATTCAATTATTATTTTTAAATAAAAATAAACAATTGTAAAACATTATACACTGTTGAATTCGATTTCATTCTCGTTGATTCTACTATATAATAGGTGGGCTGAAAAGTTCGTAGGCTAACATAGAAAAAATCTTGTTTTTGATAAATTTTGATTTTATTATTCAATATAGTGGCCTTCGAGGGCGATACAACGATTATAGCAGTAATACAATTTTTCGATACCATTTTTATAGTACGATTTGTCTTTAGACTCAAAATAGGCTTCAGTTTCGGCGATTACCTCTTCATCGGCGCTAAATTTCTTTCCAGCGAGCATTCTCTTGAGGTCTGAGAACAGGAAAAAGTCGCTGGGGGCCAGATCTGGAGAATACGGTGGATGCGGAAGCAATTCGAAGCCCAATTCATGCAATTTTGCCATCGTTTTCATTGATTTGTGACACGGTGCATTGTCGCTCACGCGGCACCCACTCTGAACAGAGCTTTTGCATACCCAAAGATTCTTTCTCGATATGTCCAACACGTTCCTTTGATATATTTAGGGTCTCAGCTATCTCGAATAACTTCACTTTACGGTTATCCAAAATTATTTTGTGGACTTTTTTGATGTTTTCATCGGTAACAGCCTCTTTGGAGCGTCCACTGCGTGCATCGTCCTCGGTGCTCATTTCGCCTCGTTTAAATTTAGCAAACCACTTCTCAACGGTTGATTTTCCTGGTGCAGAGTCCAAATAATGTTTATCAAGCCAAGCCTTGGCTTCAACAGTATTTTTCTTCGCCAAAAAGCAATGCTTTATTAACACACGAAATTCCTTTTTATCCATTTTTTCAAACTAACAAAAGTTGCTTCACTCAAAACGCTATATCTCACAAACTAATAGTGCGACAGCTGTTAAATTTATACACGTGTCTTTTGAAGGTTAGGGCTAACTAAAAATCATATGGATTTAATACTAGTAGCGCCATCTATGTGTCAGCCTACGAACTTTTCAGCCCACCTGATATGTACTATAGGAACAAGTTGCCGTCTGCGACCTTATATCTCATACGGTTGGACTGTGCCTCGTCTTTCTCAAGTGCATCCGAGGTGTGTTTCAGAATGAAAAGTTGGCAGTTGTATCCGAAACTGACAACGGTTTTACGTCCAGACTTTGTCTTGACATATTTTATCCTTGTTGAGGATTGTAGTATCTATTATGGTTCTCTGATGAGAACAGCAGTGGTCTTGCCGCCAATACAGTAGCCATTGTCGACGAGCATTTTGATTGGGAAGGGAGCACAGTGATCTGATTCGCCATCGGATTCCTACTCAAACATAGCATCTGACACACTCAGTGTAGGTTACGACACATTTAATGCAGCTTAAGAAATGTTCTGCGGTGCCCTACAATATCCACAAAACGGTGTATCTGTGGTATTAAGTAGCAGATATCATTCGTCGTCGTCGAAGTGTGAGCTTCACTTGTTTCTCTCTGTAAATATTGTGTAAGTGGGTAAGAACTTACCGTTCTCTTCTGTGCATCGATTGTTGTAGCAGGCATTGCAGGAAGTAATCATAGTTGCTTTCACCACTACCGTCATCATACTCCTCACCTTCTGGATACGGTCTGTATCTTATGATATACCTCTCTGGTGAACCGTCCTGAATGTTGACGTTTCACGAAACGGACGTCAATGTCTTCCGGACGTCCGACCCACTTGAAACTGCCGGAACGGAATGTTTCCATTATTGCCCAGTCGCAGAGGTTATGATGTCGTAGTACATGATATATTTAGTCACCTTGTAGCAGCTGTAACCCCTTATGTACTTGAAGTTGGCGCGGGCATAACGGTTGTAGCACTGACTCACGCCACCTCTCACTCTTCGCTCGACGAACGTATGGGTGGTTCTTATTTAGGATATAGGGAATTTTTTATACAGACGCTCTCTGTATCAACTCAAAATAAATAGTTAAAAGTTCCTCTAAATCGTCAGCTCTTTATATAACCTTAAGCCTTCCCCGGTTAAAGCGTTAAGTTTGCATCTTAAAATACATGTGTTCTTGCGAGTGTAATTAATTGCTAAAAAAATCTGAGATTATGAGAACGGACAGTATATAAAAGCTACTTTTGATAAAGAAGTACGAGTAGTAGCCGTATATGGATTTTGTTGGAGATGAGCATCGGCAAGGATAGAACCGATGCGCCGTCCTGTTCAGCCAAAAATAGTAGTCTTCAGAGCATTCCATATCAACCGTACCTATTTGAAACTCTAATTTTGTCTTGTCACGTTCAGAAGGGACTAGAGTGTTCGAAAAATTTGTGAATATGTAATTTGGTGCGAATGTTATAATATATTCACGGGTTCCTTGTCTCTGCTGTTTTAGCCCGGAATGTGCCAAACAGGGATTAGACTAACATAATTATAGGCATTAGTATTCAAAAGTACTTAATAGGCGCTGTCCGTAATATTCCCAAAATAAATTTAATTAAATGGGATGCAATTTATACTCAGGATTGAGTATACAGTATTTGTGTGGAATTATTTGATCGCTCAGAATTAGCGAGTAGTTGTTTGAGGGAGGATTAGAATATGAGTTAGCCTCTCAGGGCTCTGTCCTTCCAAGGAAATAAAGGAGTGAGTGAGCCTTTCAGGGCTCCGTCGTCATGAGGAAAGATTAGAGCATGAATGAGCTTCTCAGGGCTTCGTCCTCACACGGTTATATAGGAAGTGAGTAAGCCTCTCGGGGCTCCATCCTCACGAGGAATTTGGATGGGTTTTGCAAGGGAATGATCGATGATTCGTAGTGAACTATAATAAATAAGATTTTATTCAAAAAAATAATAGTGACAGAGCGCGAAAAGAAAAATACATTTGAGTCTTGAAAAAATATAATGATGTACATGTAATATGTGAACAGGGCAACTATGAGCGTCAGTCAGTGGCGATGAAAGAGACAAAAGGATTTAATAACAGTGCTGAGAAGGGATCTTGTGACTATCGCGAATGGCGTCTTATTTTACCTAGTGGTGACTCACCACTGGTTGCGAAGAGTGTTTGCTACTTGTGATTTTTGTTTTAATCGGTGTCTACTGGGAAACAATTAGTTATTCGTAGTTCAAGGAATGGATGAAGACAGCCTGATTGACGCACTGGTCCTCGTATTTATACAATAAAACTAGCTGATCTCAGCATAAAATAATCGACTTTGCTAGGCAACTGAACATTAACTTAACATTTAAGAGTAAGTTTAACATACTGGATGCACAGAATAATGGGGATGCTGTCGTCGGCGAGAGTTCGAGTGTGCGTGAAACGAATTGTCTCTGTGTTGAATGTATGAAGCGCAATAAGTGCAGGTATTATTAATTACAATGGTTTGACTTGAACTCGGAAGATTTTATTGGCGAACGTATGACTCTACTTTCACTATATATATATCTTAAAATTTCATGTTATTGATTTCGCTCAAAAGGGTTTTTAATTGAGAGCAGAAAGCTGCAAAGTATTAGGAGACCAAAATTAGTGAGGAGTTCTTCCTGGTTGCAATATTGTAATGGGTGAGAGAGAAAGAGAGAGAGAGAGAGAGAGAAAGGTGGCTATCAAGTAGCGAGGGTAGTGAGGGTCTATGCCCTGGTGACAAGTGCAGTGTCTGGTATTTACCTCGCGTTGTCGCGTGGCACTGAAGAGGATGCGCTGCTGATTGAGCATTTTGGTAGACGGCTCGTTCCACTATTCTGGCTTTTTTACCTTACGATCGAAAAGTACCCGGTATTTCTCATTTAAACGAGCCCCTCTTGAGATAATGTCAAAATAATTTTTTTTCTAGAATGGTATATCTGTCAGTTGCTTACATATCACTTTTAAGCGCAATGTGTCAGATGGTTTGTGCGTAATAGCTTTGTAAACAAGTCATTGTTTGATGAACTTTGCGAATTTCGCTATGTCGAAAGTAGAAGAGGCCCTTTATGGAAAGACAGGGCGTGGCCTCCTGGCGCCAGGGCGTGTCTAGACTAGCCCCGCCCCTCCCCACCACTATCCCCTCCCAATGCTGCTTTCTTATTGGGTGTTCCTTGGGTGTGAAAGGGGTGTGTCTGCCCCCAGTACCCCACCCCCGTTCCTGATTGGGCCCCCACAACCCCTACACCCCTTCCTGATTGGTCCCCACCAGTCCCCACCCCTATTCCACCCATCCTAGTGTTCTGATTGGTGCAGCGTCGCAGCGGCATCTGACGTATTTTGACCCGTACTTAATTGCCAATGTGCCATCTACTATTGGTAATCGTGTTACCGACAGTCGATAAAAGTATATCGAATGTTGGCAGCCGGTCCAGCAGAAAATTAATTACCGATGCGCCTTCTACTGTCAGTAAACGTGTTACCAACAGTCGGTAAAAGTAGATTGAATGTTGCAGCCGGTCCGGTAGAAAAATAATCACCGATGCGTCATCTACGGTTGGTAATCATGTTACCGACAGTCGGAAAAGTAAATTGAATGTTTGCAGCCGGTCTAGCAGAAAATGTATCGGCGATCGGTAAAGCGGATCAGTTGTCAACCGTCGGTATGTAGCCGACCATCGCTACTGTAAATTTGGGACTTACGTAAGATAAGTAGATTGGGTCTCACGGTAAATAATATTGTGTACTCATCCACCGGTTAAATATGCCCCAGTCGTCGATAACTGAGACACCTCCGTAGCTTTTTAAAAATTTTTGTTAATTAAAAAAATGTATTAATCGAAACGACTATTTACAACAACGGTAAATGAAAACGCTCGTTATTTTTTAGTTTCATAAAAAACTGTTTTATTTTAACATTTTCGTCTAACAAACATGTATTGTTCATCCGTAATTTTTAATGACATCCGCGGCAGTCACGGCGACCTGGTGGTCGACCGTCAATTTGTGTTTTCGTACCCGGTTTGATGTAATGTACATAGCACGGCATGTACGAGGAGACCTCATGGTCAACCTTCAGATGCTCCGGTAGTTTGTCATACAGAATTTCTATTTTTCCGCTCCAATGTTTCAACGGCAGCGGTTTCGGCATGTACGCAAGCACAGCTTTGGTGAAGTCTCGGGGATCCTTGCAGCCAATCACGAGTATACTGTCAATAGTATTCATTATGGTTGGAAAGAGATGCAAAAATACTTTCACAACGACGTTTCCTTTTCAACTAACTTTTTTCACAGCTGTTACCATTAGATATATACATCTCGCGTCGTTGGCCATCATAGTTAAATATGAAAATGTGTATGGTGAGCGTACTTTCGAATCATTAGACAGGAAATTCAAAGTTTCGAATTTATTCATAGTAATTCACAAGTAGCATTCAAATCGATCTGTACAAATTTGTATACATGTGTTTTTATTACAACCGTAGCCTTTAATATTATTGTGTTTTACATTTTTCACACGTTTCTGTCTGCGATTTGAATATTTTACGTGTTTATAGTATTGTGCAGCTATGCGGTCGTTTTTCACTCTGTTAGTCGTAAAATTCTTATGAAAATTATCCAGAGTATAACCACGAGCCATAAAATCAAGAAACATACTACAGTATTCACCGCATACTTTTAACTTGAGTGATTGAAGGGGCTGCGTGTTCCACTCGTAGCTTCGACAGTTTCTGCGTAGACGGTTATAGTGTTGGTTAATGATTGGGAGCAATCCATAACTATCGAAAAAGATTCCATGTCCATTTTTATCAACGTAAGTGGCAACCCAATGTCGCCCAGGTAGATTATGCTCGTCTGTGTTTAGAACTAATGCTGCGGGTCTAGACCAGCGACTCGGGATGCGATCGGCCGGAAATACTCCTTTCGTCTGAGCAGATATTCGTTGTAGAGCGTCTAATATCTGTAGGCTGTTCATGCTGTTTACATAACTGCTGGTGACGCTTAGAGTGTGATTGACGCTGTCTCTGCTGATGATAATGACGGTTGCGCGGTGGTTGCTCTGGCTGGTGTTTGTTACGTGGGGGTGGTGGTGGTTGTTTAGCACTCGGTGAGACTACTTGTTTTTCTCTGCCACGGAAAAGTACAGTTATTTCATCGTTAGCCGGTACAGTTCCTCCTTGCAGCGACGACTCATCACTGTTGCACGATAGTATAATATCGTTGAATATATACTCTACGCTTTGTGATATATCGAGAGTATTTTCCTCATTTGATGCCTCGTTGTTCGGTTGGCCTGTTGATTTTTAATAGATGTTGATTTATCGAAAGGTTGTGAACAAATGTGACTAACCGCGTCGAGCTCTTTAAACAGGAGCCACGAACGTATTTTTGCCACATTATTTAGAGCACATTTTACATCCTCTTCTTTCGAAATACCATGGTGAATACAGTAAACGTTGTTGATTGGCATGTTTTTTAACGATGGACCCTCGTATTCTTCCAGATTGATGATTTCGCGCCCCAGAACGTCGCGTAAAAGCTCGGCTTTCTGCAAGCCTCTTGTGTAAATACGCAAGGCATAACGACACGGTAAGCGTAGATTGATGTAGATTTTTTTCAACGGTGTATCACCGTCAAGCCATTCCAATCCATGATGAAAACACGTTTGTTTATTGTTGCTCGTACGTACACTCTTTGGTAGTTCACCAAAGTCATATGTTGGTTCGACAAGCCAATGGCCATAATGTTCTTCCTCAAGAGTTGTCACAGCTATCTCCTTTGGTAGAAAACGGTTGTTTGCATCATAGAGCGCTTGAATATCCATTGAAACGTCCATTATGAGGGTTTGATGTAGACTGATACCAGGTATAGTTGCGTAGACGAGTTTAAATATTACGGCGTCGGTTGTTGCGCCCTCTCACACACTAAAATCTGTAATGACCTGACGTGTGGAATCTACGCTCACCCGAAAAAAAAGCGGTACACTTAAAATTTGGAAAAAAATCACTAAATTTCAAATGACGGTAACTTCGTAAATAATAAAGATAGAAAGGTCTTAAAGAATGAAAATAAAACTTGGAATCTCTACTTAAAGGATCGATTTATTTTAAAGTTGCGAGATGAATTTGTTGAAAATGGCGGATGACAAAGCGAGAGCATGCGAAATTGAAAAATATTGTTCCGAGTTTGCGACGACCCATGGCGTAAGTCAGGTGTCGCACACAATGGGATAAAAAGCATGTGATAGTACAGAGTCTCCTCTTTAAAATGATTTTTTAATCGTTTCGATACGATGATATTTCGCCGAGTTATTCGCATTTAAAGTAAAAAACATCCTTTTTCTTCAAATGCGAATAACTCGGCGAAAAATCATCGGCAAAAAGAAAGATGACCAAGGGATCTAACATGACCAGATCCACGCCACCCCCCAAAGGCAGAGCACGGCAGAAACAACAAGGAAGAAAGGACCTAGCACTTACCAGCGCAGCCACTAGTCGCCCGGGCCAGGTGGGACCTATGCGTCGGTGACGGCGCAGCAGACGGGACCGAGGGACCCAACAGGGTGACAGACTGTGGGCAAGGGAATGGGGACACGGAAAAAGCCGCGGACCCGACCGACAAAACCCGACGTCATAGTCATCAAAGCGAAAGGGGACGGAAAGCCCGCCGGAATACTGGAACAAATGAGGTGGACCCTGCAATGGAAGGGGTGCGGGAGTGCGTTAGGAAATTCAAGAAGAACGCTGCCGGGGATTGGCTATTGGAACTTGAAAAATCAGAATCCCAGAAGTCACAGCAGCTGAAAGAATCGGTTGCTGTCTACCTCGGAGAGACCGCTGAAGTTAAGGTGGTAACACACGAGACCCCGGTCGAGCTCAAGGACCTTGACGAGCTAACGTCAAAGGATGAGATAGCAGCGGCTCTGTCAGGGCTGCTGCAGGTGCCCAACCTAGCAGCCGACGCGGTTAAGTCCATCCGCAAGGCTTATAGGGGAACCCAGACGGCCGTGGTCAGCCTTCCGGCGGACCTCGCCAGAAAAGCCATCGCACTTGGGAAGGTGAGGATAGGATGGGTTGTCTGCCGAATTAGAGAGAAGACAAGCGTCACAAGGTGCTTTAGATGCTGGGATTTCGGCCACCTGGCACGTAACTGCAAGGGAGTCGACAGGTCCAAGCAGTGCGATCGCTGCGGTGGAGATGGTCATACCGCCAAGGAGTGCTCGACAGACCCTATGTGCATCCTTTACCGAGGGAAGGGTAACACCAACCACCCTACGGACAGAGGCCAGTGTCCGGCTCTTCGGAAAGCCCTCCAAGTAGTAGCAAACAGGAAAAAATGAGAATCCTGCAACTCAACCTTAACCACTGTGAGGCCGCGCAGGACCTGTTGTCACAGACAGTACGCGAAATGAAGATAGACGTAGCAATCCTATGCGAGCAGTACAAAGACCTTGAAGGAGAAAGGTGGTCAGCTGATAGGTCGAAAAGAGCGGCCGTCTGGGCTTGCGGTAGATCACCGCTACAAGAAGTAGGTAATGACGCGAGGACTAGCTTCGTCTGGGCAAATGTAATGGGCATTCACATCTACAGCTGTTATGCCTCACCAAACGCAGAAATAGAGGAGTTCGAGGCTATGCTGGATCAGCTTGTAGCTGACGCGCGAGGAAAGAACCCACTAATTATAGCGGGGGGTTTCAATGCCTGGGCCGTGGAGTGGGGTAGCCGGGAAACCAACGTTAGGGCGGAAACCCTGCTGCGAGCGTTCGCACATCTCAACGTCGTGTTGGCAAATACAGGGGAAGAACCGACTTTCGCGCGTAGTGGCACACGCTCGATTGTCGATCTGACATTCTTGAGGGAAGGTCTCAATAATCAGCGTCCCACGTGTTTATTTATTTATTTATATCCCAATTTAGGTTCAGGAAGAAGCGCTCGACGATTGACGCCATAAATCGGGTGGTCAACACGGCCAGGGAGGCCATACAAGGTAAGAGGTGGAGAAGAGGCGCCAAAAAGTATTGTGTCATAGCGACACAGGATGTAAAGAACGCATTTAACTCAGCGAGGTAGAGCTGCATCCTGGAAGCGCTCCGAGTCCTGGAAGTTCCGGCGTACCTGAGAAGGATAACTATAGACTACTTTAGGGACAGAACCCTTATGTACGATACTGAAGATGGCATAAAGGCGTACGAAGTCACTGGCGGCGTTCCACAAGGCTCAGACCTGGGACCGCTGCTGTGGCATGTCATGTATGACACGCTGCTAAAACTTCAGTTGCCAGAAGGTGCACAGGTCGTAGGCTTCGCGGACGACGTGGCTGTTGTAGTGGTTGCTAAGCACACCGAAGAGATAGTGCAAATCGCCAATGAGGCAATTGACGATATGCGGCACTGGATGTCAACAGTGGGACTGCAGTTTGCGGAACATAAGACCGAAGTGGTACTCATTTCCAGCAGAAAGCAGAAGGAATCAATCATCCTAGCTGTAGGGGACCGGGACATTAAATCCCAACCCTCCCTAAAGTACTTGGGTGTAATGATAGATGAGAGGCTGCTATTCAACGAACATCTGCAGTACGCAAGCGAAAAGGCAGCTAAAGTAACGTCCGCGTTATCACGCTTAATGCCAAACATCGGCGGGCCTAGGCAGAGTCGTCGAAAGCTCTTGTCTAGCGTGATCACATCAATTCTGCTCTACGCAGCCCCGATTTTGGCCAATGCTATGAACACCGCAGCATATCTGCGGAAACCGGCGGCTGTATACCGCAGGAGTGCACTTAGAGTAACGAGCGCATCCGAACCGTGTCTTACGACGCGGCATGCGTGATAGCTGGCATGCCACCGATCGAGCTCCGAGCGGATCAACGACAGCGGCTCTACCGACGCTCACGGGACGATACACAATCGCGCAAGCAGGAGGTGGCCTTGGAAGAAAGGAAAAGGTGTGTAGAAGAATGGCAAAGAAGGTGGGATGCGTCGAGTAAAAGAAAATGGACTCATCGCCTTATCCCGTACATCGGAAGTTGGACTGATCGACCTCACGGGGAAGTAAGCTACTACTTGAGGCAACTGTTGAGCGGACATGGATGCTTTCGGGCATACCAACTCCGCTTTAAACTCGATAATACCTCGGTGTGCCTTGAATGCACGCCAGTGGTAGAAGACCCGGAGCACGTTTTCTTTGGATGCCCGCGTTTCCAGGCAGAACGCGACGAACTCGGGGAGATACTCGGACAACAGCCGAGGGCGGAGAACATAGTAGCGCAGATGGTGGCCACAAGAGGCCATTGGAGTGCAGTTGAGAGATTTGCCACAGGCATCGTGAAGAAGCTGCGAGCGGCAGAAAGAGGCAGAAGTGCAGTAGAAGGTGAACCGTGAAGCACAGGATGCGACGTAAAGCAATCAATAGACGGCTGTAGCCGAGCTCCCTTTGCGAAGCAGTGCCTAAAGACGGTCCCGCAAAGGAGAAGCAGCGGAGTACGAGGGTGGTTTTTAGTGGTAGGGCCGCATGCGGAGGAGTCCCACACTGCCGACAGGGCGCCGGCGTGCGTAAAAGCATTTTCCACCCTCACCTAGAAAAAAACACACACACACACACACACACATGCCACAAGGAGGGTTTGGAGTCTTAAAATACTGTGGAGCTGACGAACCAGGGAGTCCTTATCTTTGTGGTATACAAACAAACAAACACACACACACACACACACACACGCGCGCAGTACGACTGTGGTGGTCAACTTGGCCACAGCCAGCATCGACGCGATAAGGAAGAAGAAGCTCGAGGCATATGAACGCCTCGGTAGCAGACTGGACGAGCTTGCTGAGTATACGGAGGGCAAGATGAACGTCCATAAAGAAATCAAACGGCTCATAGCTGCATGCCGAAGCAGCTACAGAACAATGGGAGCGCCGGAAAGTATGCATCAACAGGCAGTGGTGCCGCCGTCTGCAACTATGCAGACAACGCAGACCACACCGGGCCTGGAAGCGCAGAGCGGCAAGCGTCGCAGGGGTTTATCCACCCCGCGAAAAATCAGGCCAGCCGGTAAGAAGCAGAAGCATAAGCAAAGGCTCCAGGCGGCGATATTGAACACTCCCACGCCGCAAAGCAGTAGACCGACACCCGCGTCAGAAGAAGACCCAGCGTGGCAGAGAGTGGGAAAAAAGAAGAGGGTCCCACGCCAGAGGCCCCCTCGACCAGATGCCCTGGTCATCAAGGCTGGTGAAAGCAAGTTGTATGCCGACATCCTGCGCCAAATGCGCACGGATGACACGGTAAAGGGAATTGCCACTGACGTCGAGAAAATTCGGCGAACGGCAGGGGGCGACTTGCTCTTGGTCCTGAGCCGCACCGCGGCAAAGCCGACGCACGAGCTTAAGGACTCGATGAAGGCGTTCCTTGGGGACCGTGCATGGACCCAAGAAATGCAACTCGAGATCAGAGATCTCGACGAAGTTGCAGACAAAGAGGAAGTCGCGAAAGCGCTGGCATTGCAGCTGAATGCCGAAAGCATCACAGTCTCGGCAGTGAAATCGCTGCGGAAGGCATACGGTGACACGCAAACTGTCGTTGTGAGTCTCCCAGCAACAATTGCGGGAACAGCCCTGGAACTGGGGAAAGTGAAGATCGGCTGGACAGTGTGTCGCATCCGCGAGCGAGACAGCAACCACCTGTCCCTAAGGTGCTTCAGATGCCACGACTTCAGCCACCGAGGGTAGAGCTGTAAAGGTGCAGACCGCTCAAAGCAGTGTTTGCGCTGTGGAGATGAGGGTCACCTCGCTAAGACGAGCGAAAAGGTGCCTACCTGCATGCTCTGCAAGAAGAAAGGTGCTGAGAAGATAGATCACGGAACTGGAAGCAGCCGGTGCCCGGTCTATTTATTGGCCCTCGAGAAACACAAACAAAGGAAGAGATGATGAGATTTTTGCAAATAAATCTCAACCACTGCTAGGTAGCACAAGACCTGCTCATGCAGACGGTGCGGGAGGAGGACATTGATGTGGCAATAATTTCGGAACAATACCGAAATAGGTCAGGCCCTTCCTGGAGAGCGGATACAACAGGCTTAGCTGATATCTGGGCTTGCGGTAGCCGCCTTATCCAGGAGATCATGAAAACGCCTGCAGAATATTTCGTGCGCGTGAAAGTTAACGGTGTGCATATATACAGCTATTATATGCCACCTCGACTGACGCAGCAGGAGTATGAGGAGGCCTTGGACCGATTGGTCAACGATGCCAGCAACCGACACCTAGTCGCAATCGCCAGGGACTTCAACGCCTGGGCCGTGGAATGGGGCAGCAAACGCACGACAGACCGAGGGCGGGCTCTTCTTGAGGCTTTCTCGGTGCTCAACCTCTGCACACATAGCGACCACTGTGCCATCACATGGCTCATACAGCCGCCATCGATGTCTGCAAACTGCGTATCGAAGCAGGCCAAAACCATCCGCTGGAAGGCGAACGCCCTCGACAAAGGCTCCCTATGTGCCTGCATGGAGGATGCCAAAATCACCGCAGAGACAGCAGAGGAAAAGACCAAGCAGGTCATGGATACTGTCGTGAGGGCATGTGACGCTGCGATGCCGCGACGCGGCAATGGAAACCAGCACGCTTCGGCATACTGGTGGAGCGACACGATTGCTGAGCTCCGTGCCCAATGTAAGCACGCCAGGAGACTCGCCCAAAGAGCCCGAAAAAGGCCAACCTTTCCGCAACTGGAAATGGCCTTCAAGGAGGCACGGTCCGAACTCGCTAAAGCTATCAAGCATAGCAAGAGAGAAGGATGGATCAGGCTTGTGGCGGAAGTTAACAACGACCCATTTGGGAGACCATATAGGGTTGTTATGTCAACGATCAAGACGCAGTCCCGGCAGCAGCCCACTTGCCCAACGCAACTAGAAAAAATCGTCGCGGTCGTACTGTTGTACGCTGCGCCGATTTAGCACGAGGCACTTAAGGTAGCTTCATACCGAAGAGAAATGGTGTCGGTATACCGCGGAACTCTTCTGAGAGTTGCTGCCGGGTACCGCATCATATCGTACGAGGCAGTATGTGTAGTAGCTGGCATGCCACCGCTGGAAATTCTTGCAGACGAACGGAGCAGGATCTACACCCGAGTTCAGCGGACTCCACTCGACAAGGAGATTATTGCCAAGGAGAAAAAGGCAACGTCACTACTGCAATGGCAGCAGCGCTGGGACGAGTCGCCTAAGGGCAGATTGACACATCGGCTGATTTCGTCGCTTGAGGCGTGGGTGAACCGCAACCATGGGGAGGTAGGTTTTTATCTTACCCAGCTTCTAACGGACCATGGCTGCTTTAGGAAATACCTTCACTGATTTAAGCTGGACGACAGTGAGGACTGCCCAGCTTGCAACGTGGCCAAAAACGCACAGCATGTATTTTTTATGTGCCCACGTTTTAACAGCGAGCGAGATCAGCTTCAGGAGCAACTCAGCGAACGGATTACTCCGGATAACATCGTGAAACTCATGCTCGATGCAGCAGATTCATGGAGCAGTATTGAGGACTTTCGCATGTGTTATTCGCATGAGGTTATTCGCATTTAAAAAAAAAGGATGTTTTTTACTTTAAATGCGAATAACTCGGCGAAAAATCATCGTATCCAAACGATTAAAAAATCATTTTAAAAAGGAGACTCTGTACTATCACGTGATTTTTATCCCATTGTGTTGCAACACCTGACTCATGCCATGGATCGTCGCAAACTCGGACCAATATTTGTCAATTTCGTATGCTCTCGCTTTGTCATACGCCATTTTCAATAAATTTATCTCGCAACATTGAAATGAATCGATCCTTTACGTAGAGATTTCAAGCTTTATTTTTATTCTTTAAAGACCTTTCTATCTTTATTATTTACGAAGTTACCGTCATTTAAAATTTAGTGATTTTTTTTCAAATTTTAACTGTAGCGCTTTTTTTCGCGTGAGTGTATCTCTATTACATTATCATACTCGGTGTATACCACACAATTTGATGTAGATGTCAGAGGTGCTGCAAACCGTACTTCGATCCTTACACTACCGTATCTTACGAGATTCTAGTGACCAAAGCAACTTGCTGATAAGTCCGATGTCAAATCAAAGAAATACAGACAGTAGCCTTTGGGATAGTCGCTCCTGGTAATATCTAGACCCTCATTCTGAAAGTGTATACCTGTACCGCTAAAGAGCGTATGATAACTGTCTATCCACTTTTCGTTACCATCAAACACCCGTTGCCGAGGCTTGCTCGGTATTTGTTGACCATCGACATACAGAGAGAGGAAATTGATCGAATGATTATTAAAGTTAAACGGATTTAAAGTTGTACTGCCATTAAATGCTCGATAATTCACAAAGCCAAGAATTATTCGTTTAGGTAATCGGCCTAGAATAACTTTATCCAGAGTATCGTCAATGATACCGCTATGCATCGTAAAAGCTTTAACCTCAACCCTTGTTATAGGATACTTGGCGGTTGTTTTTGCAAGTATTTTGGCGTGGGCTATCAGCATGCCTGGTACGATTTTTGCTCAACGGACGAGTAATGTAGCCTCAGTGATATGTAGTTTATGTGTCACACCGGCCGTAGGAGACTCGATAAGACAAAAATCGTGTTTTGAGCGTACAAGCCGTAACCATACTTCCACACCGTTCAGCAGAAATTTATCCTGATTAAAAACATCGCAATGTAAATGTCCAATCATATCTAAAGTCCGACCATTCTTTATGTACTTTTCACGATTATTCAGACCGATATTAGGGCTATTCGATGCACCTGGTAGAGTGTCAAACGTACCGGGCGTGTCAGCGTACCATAGCACGGTCGTTAAGTGAGAATTTTTAGCAGCCAGTCCATAATTGAGTAACGTCCCAATATATACTCTGTAGGGGTATGCATTGTTTGGCGGTGCCACGAGTTTCTGGTTAAAATATACGTCCACCTGATTGAACAGGCTATGCAGAAAGTTATTAACAGGTGCTACGTGATACTGTGATTCAGCTGTTGGAATAACCATAACATTTACAATAATTATTGTATGAGCTAGATCCAGGTATTCTTCACCGTGGCCAGGTATGACAAATTCCAGGGGTCCGTCATCCGTGAGGGACGACGCAAGCTTGTAGTGTATCCATTGTGATGCTTCTATAGCCGTCTGCGTTGGAGGTATGGTGAATAAGTCGAGCTCCGACTTCATACTCCGACTTCACTCGGAGGAGTGTGAGTGTAAGAACGACATTGTTAAACACCTCCGAAAATATCGTCGGTCTTTGCTCGTTTGCGCCTACTGCTTTCGATACCTCTTCTCTTTCTCTTTGTTATCCTTTTCTTTTTATTCTTTGCCACACCGCGATGTTTCCTTGCTGCAATGCGTCTACGTCTTGTTGACTTTTTTGTCTTCTTCTTCTTCTTTATTCCTAACGATTTTGTCGAAATACCAGTACGCCTTTTTCTCGTCCTCGTAGGCACGCGTCCCGATAACGACTGTATCATGCGAGCGGTGTCTACAGCATTATATCCTGAACCATTCATGAGAAGAGAGATTTTTTCATTGGCTTTTCGTTGTAAATTATCTGCAGATTCAGCTGCACGTCGACGCAATGACTCCTTGAATGGCATTTTGCGACCGCTCACATACTCGATAACGTGTAAACCCGTGCGAATGGCTTCTTTCCCTATAGCTTGAACACCTCCGATCCGCAGTGGTAAAATACTCCGAAATAGACCACCGAGAAAACTACCGATGCCGTGACCGCGCTGATGAGGGGAACCCGCAAACACGTTACCTACTATATATAACCACCTCCGCCACCTATTTGATTCTCATAATACGTCGTATAATAAGCACACATATTGTCTAATTGAGTCGTTTAAAATGAAGTGTGAGCGTTAACGTTCCATACTTGAATGCAATAGGATTACCCAGATGATCTCTTATATTCACCTCGATCGTTCTGAAGCAATTGTTGAGTAAGCCTATGTAATTTGACGATGAGAAACATTTTACTTGTGTTGTGCCATACGTGTAGTTTTTTGTATTTATATTTACAATCCTGAGTAGTGCTGTCTGTGTATCACCTACCGTATACGGTACACAAATATCGGTGTAGACAAAAAGCTGATCGGGCAGAGCCCTATTTATACAGGCGGGTACTCGGCCTACGCGTTGAACGCCTCGCATAAGCTGCAGGTAAAGACCCCCTGGGGTTTCTCGGTCAAGCAGCAGTTCTTCGTGTTTCTCGAAGCCCAATATACGTGCTATTTTACTACTCATTCGTAATACTCCAGGGTAGCCTAGAGGTTCAGGGCACGACTCTGTTACCTCAGACTCGAGGGCAACGTATCCTTTAGCCCTTTCAACATTTACAATTTTTATGCCTGCTTCTCGCAGCCCCGGTAAATCATTGATATTTTCCACAATTTCCTCGTGATTTTTGTACAAACCTCGAGGTATTCGGTCGGTAGTAACTTCTTTATTCTCACAAGCCATCCAACCAATTATCGTATATGCTTCTTATAAATGCGTCATTGTACAAGGTATATGACTTTCCGATAAGCCCACATCCCAGCGACCCTTTAACGATATTTCACGCGGCAATTGAGGGAAAATACTTCATACTGCTGTTGTTCGGTAGAACAAGAAAAAAATTATCCTCGTCATACATCGTTTGGACAAAATTTCGTTTATTCGAGACCGTGAACGTTTCACGCTGGTATCCAGGAGTTAAATTTCGCCGGATATCCCACCTAACTCACGAAAATTTGTTTTTTCACACCGTGTCCTTTTGTCCGTGAAACTTCATTAATCTTGAATTCTTTATTCTTCTCCATACGCTTCTCATGAACACTTGTCAATTCTTCTAGGTAAAAGAAAACATCGATAGTTTCATCTTCGAGATCGCACAACACATACACATACAAGCCCTGTCTATGTAAAACTTTTTTGATACGAAAAATTTCTTCACTCCAATTTTTCTCGTAACCTTTTTCGAAGGTGCCTTTAGTTCTACTGATTCGATCGTAATCGCCGAGTTTGTATTTATACGTTGTGAAACGTCTCTTTTCTGGTCGCTTTATCGCGCTAATTGTCATATTGCGCACCGCTGTATCGGCATTCTATAGGGTTACGGTGGCCGGCTGCATTTTAATACTCGAGTGTACAGCATGATTGTACGCATAAACCAATTGTTGTAGTATATCGATGTAATGATGAGTATTACGATGTGTGACGTAGCGCCACATCCGTTCTTTGAGAGTGCGATCTAAAACGTTCGACAATCGAGGCTTTTACATCAGGATTACGAGCAACGCGAAATTGTATGTTTTCATCTTTGAGAAATTTTTGAAGTTGACCACCGAGGAATTCTTTTCCACGGTCGGTTTATAGTGAAACAGGTGTACGACCTTCGTTACGCTCGAGAATACGTTTAAATGCCTTTGTTACTTCGCGCACAGTTTTGTCCTGCAAGGGTTCGACCCAGGCATATTTGCTGACAACGTCAATTACCATAGGCAGATAGGAGACGTTGTCGTTATAGCTACTCAATGAAAGTAGATCCACGAGATCGGCCTCCCATACATCGTCAATATGTGTAACATTGTAATACAGTCGTGGAAAGACACGGTGCACGGGTCTATGAATGGTTTAACTATCCTGCTGAGTGAGGCAGTCATACACGGTGGCTGCTTTATTTTTGCTACTGATTAAACGTCGCGCACCAGCGTATCCAGTTGGATGCGAAGGATCATAGTACACTTTTTCGAAAGCCATCTTTCACCGCTCGTTGTACAGCTTGTTCTAAATCTTTATCCACTTTTCAAATACTTTTATTACTTCTGTTTTCCAACGTTTTGAAGAAGTATTCCCAGGGTCTATATCGCCGCCGTCGTTGTCGTCGTAGTCGTCGTTGGAATTATCGCCGGCCGTATCCACATTCATAGAATGCGTGTTGTTATGTTGCATCATCTGAACATCTTTTCTTAGTCGTTTAGTACCTCTAGATATGCCTGAATCCTACAATCTCCTGTTGCCTATAAATTCATGCGAAACGCTCTTTGTTCGTAGACTAACGATAAACTCGTGTCTGCCTGTTGCTTTAAAGTTTTTTCTACCTTATACTGCATCGTTTATAAGGTCGACAATATTAGAATTTGGAGTGAGGATACCGTCTATTATTACACATCCTTTTTTGTCCCATTTTATGCTTTTCGATTCATCACTCGTGGGTTTGCGTAGAAACTTTAATAGTGCAATCGCTCGGCGTTTATACATATTTGGAACGCTTTTAACGATGTCAGCATCGCTCGTGGCTTTTGCATTATCTACGTCAGACGATGTTTCAGGTAGTGGTGGAAGTGGTGGTGAAAATGATGCATTTATCGTACCAACGGATATAGATAACGCTGCAACACTTGTAAATACTCTTTCCATTTTCTAGCGTCGTCTTTACCAGACTTGTTTGATTTAAAAATTTTGTATAGCTCAGTGTCTAGTCTTGAAACAGGAATACCCGGGGTCTATACTGTTATCTCGTTTTCCGCTGGTGCATGATTATTCCCAGAAGCGACCATAGGTATTTCGTCGTAACGACCGTCTGCATCACTACTTCCGTCCTTTACCTCGGACATTGTCACTAAAAACATTTTTTTCGCATGCTCGTTTGCCGCTGGTGCATGATTATTCCCAGAAGCGACCATAGGTATTTCGTCGCAACGACCGTCTGCATCATAATTTCCGTCCTTTACCTCCGACATTAGCACTAAAAACATTTTTTTCGCATGCTCCATTACGAGGATGAATTTTTATCCTTAACACAGTATTGTATTCTCAATCGTCACTACCACTGAAAAATTTACTAAATAAAGTTCTGATTATGGGAGCCAGTAAAAGTGGTAAAAAAGCACCACCCCCTTTTTGAATTATGAAGCATTTCTTCGCTCTCCAATTATATTTCCGCTGCTTACGAGCGACTGTACAAACACCACCACCACCACCACCACGTTGTTTTGTCACACATCCTGAGACAAGCTGTCGAAGTATATTTTTATATATTTTTAAACATTTTTTAACACTTGACTTGACACAAACAACTCCTTGTAAAATGTTTAACGCTCATTCACAGATGCAATTGATTAGAAGTTTATCAGCATTACGCAATATTGTTCTTCGCTGATTTTTATTTGAATGACGAATAGCATTAAGTAGGGCTATACAACGTTCATCGAATGGAATGTAATGTGTATTTTTCTTCTTCTTTTTTTTCTCGCTGGTCCTATCCCTCATTATTACAGTTTCACAGTAGATGTATTACGGGTGAATCCCCGAGTCTTTATGCGTGATGCGTACACGACTCATATCCATTACCGACTAATGTGGTGTCTACTTGTGCTTCCAATTGAATACGTTGACGAGTGTTTTTCGGTATGTAGATCAACATTCGTGGATCATCGGAAAATATCAATGTACGACATCGACAATAATCGGGTGTCGATCGTTTAAGATCCAAGAGTTGATAACCGTATGGCCGCGCGGTAGCATCGTAATATGACTCGGTTGGAAATCGTGGATTCTCGGGGTACACTTGTCTCGCTAGATGTGTAATTTGTGCTCGATCACGTGGATTTTTAAATATCTCCATATAATTGGCGTTTAATAAAATATCACGTTGTCCATGTCCCTGATGGAAAATATATTGTGTGATAAAAATCACACTAATGGCTACCTTTTGTGAAAAGGTCGACAATGGTATTATTTGAGGATTCGCGCATTAAATCATCGATAATAACCAATTTTTTCGAGTTATTGTCGCTCGAATAATCCTCCTGTTGCGGTAGACCCTCGTTAAATTCAATGTTTGGGATTTTGGATTTCTTATTACTTCCGGTCTTAGCGATTAACGACGACAGTTGTTGTTCACATGCGTTATTCAGAGCAGCGATATCAGAATCGAGAGTATATCCATAATGAAATATAATTTGGTCAAATTCGACGTTACTCATTGAATTGAGAAACTTTAGAAATTTTCTCACGAAAACTGTTTTCCCACATCCAGTGGGGCCACAAATCAGCGACGTCCACGGATGTTTCCAGCGTACATCCATTATTTTTACTTTTGATGCGTGACAAATCCACGATACTATTGATGATGATGATGATGATGATGATGATGATGATGATGATGATGATGATGATGATGATGATGATGATGATGATGATGATGATGATGATGATGATGATGATGATGATGATGATGATGATGATGATGATGATGATGATGATGATGATGATGATGATGATGATGATGATGATGATGATGATAATAATGACGGTGAATATCGTAGAGCAACGAGATGCAGAATCGCATACACCAAGTGCACAATAAGCGTGTTACCCAGCCAGGCGGCGGCGGCGGCGGCGCGTATCCACATGTCGTTATTAGCTTATCAGACGTGTTTGCGGACGCGGTTCAGCTTATACAGATACACGCTCGCCTGGTCATAAGCTTGTGTCGCCACGGTACATGCGCACCATTTAGCTTTTAAAGCGCATGTATACTCAGAAGATTGTGATTTTTTTGTTTTTCACTATTTGACGTACATTTTAAATAAATTTTTGCAAAGCAACTATTAATGCTGATGACGCTGAGTAAAAAACACGTTTAAATAGCATACATGTTAGTAGTATGTGTACACCTTTGCTCCATCCCACTCCTATCCCCACTCCTTCCCCCACCACGCGGCTACCCCCACCACCTCACTTTTCCACCGTCGAGCTACCCACTCTGCTAAACCAGTGTCGGTAACGTAGAGATTGTAAAGTAAGGTGGTGTGGGTACTCTGGTGAGAAAGAAAGACTGGAGATAAGAGCAGGATGGAGCAAAAGTGTACACATACTTGAAAAAAGGAAAAAAATTAGGTACTTACCTCTGTTGTTGTTGACGTCCACCTTCCTTCGACGGCGATTTTAAACTCCTGTCCCTCACTATCTCACACACACAAACACACAGACACACGCTCGCGCGCGTGTCGACACTTTCATAACCGAGCATCGTCTGCTTCAGGACGCTCGGGGTTCTCGAAGCCCTCGTCCACGTCGCCGCCATCGTACCCGATGTCTATTTCGGCACTGAGGACTCCCAAAACCCGCAAGCCTCGTAACGAGGATACATTGCGAAAAATACGTATTTGACTGCGCGACTACGAAGTTGAAGACAGACTGAATGCTCAGGATGCTGCTGGTTGGTATCACGGGGTTTAAAGATAGCAAACCGCCCTCTGAATCATAACTAAGGTGTCCGTGCGTACCGCTTTGCGCTGTGCTCTTCGCGAAGCGCTTGCTCTGTAGTAAAAGGCGCAGAATATGATACCGTACCGCGAGGGACCTCGATTATAATTTATATATAATTATAAAATAAGAGGCACAGTAAGACGATGTATTTGTTTTTAATTGATCAATATTACATTTAAATCACTTTACACATATTTACCGTCGTATGCAACATCCCTGCAAACACGGTAATCTTCGCTCGGAGACTCCTCCGCCGTTAAATTTATTTTTATCACTGTCTGATCGTCGAGAGGCAAAAGCATTGTAATATTCACGCACTAATCTGTCGTTTTTCATTACATTATCGCTAAAGAGATTGGTAAATCGCGACATGGTGAAGCCGCACGACATAAGATGTAGGAATACGATGCAAAATTGTCCACACACATCCGACGTATTACTCTGTAGCTGCTTGAGGCCGTACCGATAGAACTTGCAGTTTCTTCGAAGTCGTCCGAGATGTTGCGGTATAACCAGTGGTAGCCCGTAGCTATCAAAGTACATTCCTTTTCCACGATGGTTAACGTACATGGCGATCCAATGCTCTCCAGGTCCGTCGTGGTTATCCGTGTTAACTACGAGTCCGGCAGGTAACGACCATACACGAGGAATTCTGTCAGCCGGGTATACGCCAACGGTTGGAAGTGGTAGGTACTGCAGACTCTCGTAGATTTGTCTAGTGTTCATGCTGAACACATAGTCAATAATTAAATGGTGACCGATACGCTTTGAAGGACGTATATACGCAAAATTTATTTCACAGCGTCGTCGATCGTTTCACGACTACATGATGAAGATTTCTCCTCTTTCTTATTCTCTTCCTCTTCGTCTGCTGACCAAACATCCATATGATTCTCCTTTAAACGGGTGCTCGCGAAGCCAATTTTATATTTGGAAAGCCTGGCGCATTGCACAATGCGAAGACGCTGTATCGTTTATCATAGAGTGTCTGAAGCATTTTCGCAAAGATTTCGGCATAAATGTGTAAGATGGGGCGCCCTCCTCATCCTCCAGGTTGGAAATTTCACGACTCGTGATATCGCAAAGAAGTATAGCCTTCTCGTGACCGCGAGTATAGATGCGTCTTGATTTTCGCGAAATTTCACGCAAGTTAGCGTATGCCTGTTTACAGCTCACATCGCCCTCGTACCATTCCAGACCGTGAAAATATTTCGAGAAAAAATTATTCTGGCTTCTCGAATGCTGTGGTAATTCGGCAAAGTGACACGGCGGTGCGACGATCCGATGAGCAGAGTACGGTCTATCCACTGCTACCACGGCAATATCTTTCGGAATAAATTCCGAGTCATTACCACGCATTCCCTGTATATCCACGACGATATCCATTTTCACGTCTAATCCGTACAGATGCTCGAGTTCGACTGATTAGTTACTCACAGACACGCTTCTACATCTCTTAACACGAAACAATTTTATGCCGACATCAGCACATTTGTCGCTTATCCGGTAAAATCCGACATTACTTGCCGAGAGGCATCAATTTCAAGGACATTATCATATTCCGCGTAGACTACACAATTTATCGTTGAAGCAAGCGCATCCTCAAATCGTACCTCTATTCTCACACTACCGTGCTTTATTAAATTCCAATGTGTATTGCTGTTCGCCGAAAGATCGGGTGTCAAATCAAAAGCAAGCGGACAGTATCCATCGCGATAATTATCGCGATCGTCGAATTACCGTCGTTCAAGAAATGTATTCCAGTTCCCGAAAACAACGTTTGAAAAGCATCCACATATAGATCATTTTTCGTGAAATCAGGTTGTAACGGTTTCGAAGGTATTTGAGCACCATCTACATACAACGAGAGATAATTTATCTTGTAATTTTGGAAATTAAATGGATTCATACTGAAGTCGCCGTTGAACGCTATGTTATCGACAAAACCGATAATTATACGCTTCGGCAATTGACCTAACACGATATTATCGATAGTCTCTCCATGAACACCAGAGTGTATTGAAACGGCTTTTACCTCGACTCTCGTAAGAGGATATTTAGCCGTAGATTTTGCCAGAGTTCTAGCATGCGAGAGCAGCACACCAGGAGCTATTTTTGTTCTACGAACGAGAAGCGATGCCTCGAGAATCTTTAAGCCGCATTGACCATTCTTTGTATCCCCCACAAGACAAAATGAATCTCTAGACCGCACCAACCGTAGTCGCATCTCGACGCCGTTTAATAGGAACCGCTCCTGATTGAATATATCGCAATGCAGATGACCGAGCAAGTCTACAGTTTTTTTGACATTTAAAAATTGTTTTCTCTTCACAAGACCCGTATTTTCCGATGTTATATCATCCATTTTTCCATGGGTATTGTCGTACCAGAGAACACTCGTGAGATGCGAATTTTTTGCTGCTGGACCGTAATTCAAAAGTGTTTCTATGTACTGTGACGTACTAACTATCTAATAACGCGCGGTGCACACTAAGGCATCGCTACCGCGCGTTAAGCACACAGGGTAAGACCAGCCTATACTCGGCAGCTCACGACGCTCGGTACGCACACAACAAAGCACCGTTACCGAGCGTCACTCACACAAGCTAGGCCGGCATATCGGTGACCAAGTCCCGTTATTCCACCCGAAAAATACGAATAACGAAATATTAAAAACCAACGACGATTTTTAAAAATGAAGTACCAGTGGGCTACAGGACATGGGCTACAGGACCGCCACCAACTATAGTTATACTGAGATCACCTTGTTATTAACGTGCCGTTCCCGCCTCTCGGCCTACGACACGGCTCCCGCGAACGTGGGGCCGAGATACGCTCGGCCAACGCGCCCCCCCCGACTTGCATCGGGGCGGGCTACCAATCCCCGCTCGGTTTTACCCGAGTGTCACCTCTTGGTCTGAGGGGGAGCACTATCCATAAACTCCCTATTTACGCGTTGGCGTTTTTAAAAACCGTATGCCCGACAGAGTCCAACCCATTTAAAGGTTGTACACGGCAAAGCCGTGAGGCTGCAACAACCTCCCCATCTCCCAATTAGTCCGAAGACTTAACGTCTCGCTTGGTGAGCACCCGAGCCTACACCACGGCGGGGTTGCTAACTCCCGTACAGATAAGACGTTCACCCAGGGCAAGCAACCGAAGTTGCAATCTGGGTGGGCACAGTCCATCCGCGTGCGCCGGGAACTATAGTTATACTGAAAGCATGGGCCAGCTGGAGGGGATTCTGGTATAAAAAGACCAGAATTTCGGCACTCGAGGAACAGTTTTGTTCGCAGGTCCCGCCAACGCAGAAGTCCAGCTACCAGGAAGGAAGAGCAGCCAACCCTCGCTCGGTGCAGCCGCACTAATATCTAGAGAGAGCCCAGCTGTGGTACCTGACGTACATTTGACGAAAAGCAGCTGAGTTGGTGCTGCGTCCGAGGCCAACGCACCGCAGACCCAAACAACAACAGAGCGGTCTATCTCTGTCTCCTTTTCTCTCACTCTGGTAGCCGAGGACGGCCAAATACACGGGCTAGGCTATCAAAAACTAAAGATAATAATTAGGACTCAGTAAAATACGGAATATAACTAGCGGTATGGTTAAGGCCTATAAATAATAGGAGCATAAGAATTTGAGTGGGGATATAAACGTAGATAAACAGAAAAATATAAGAAGGCAATAAATGCACAGGGTACGGTCCTGAGAGATCAAGTAGCTGCGCATGCACTCCGAGTGTATCCCACCTACGCCAGATCGTAGCGGCGGTCGGGTGGACGCGTAAGTCAACCTTTAAAAAATATATATCCACTCCTACCAACGGGCCTGTAGCGTTGGAAATTGAACCACTCAGCGGTAGAATCAAGCGGCGACCGGTTAGTTACCGACGGTACGTATGCTAAACCAGTTACCTGGGGATCGCAATGAACAGATAGAAATTATCAAGCGGCGTTTATCCTTCTGTTGTCAAATCAATTTTAGTGAAAGAATACTTTCACATCAAAAATATATTACTTATCGACGTTTTCTCTCATACCATAGTCTATATTATTATGAAACATATTCTTTAAATTCACCCGCAGACACGATTATAAATGCACTCGTGTGCCCGGGAATGATGTCTTGTAAGGCGCGTGGTAGCCAGAATACCAGAAGAAAGGGTTATATATTTGGATTCTCTATTGATTTCTTTGATGTATCACAAAATTCTATCTATATATTTTTGAATAAACCCTACTTTTACCTACTACAAAAGCCTAAAATTACTTTCCTCCCTGCTCGAGTCCGAACAAGCCCTTTAAGGGTAATGTAAACGCTCAATACCGTTACAGTACGCTCGATAAGCGTAGGCATTATTTGGAGGTGAAACTAATTTTTGATTCAGGTATACATCCACCTGATTAAACATAGAATGCAAGAGATTGTTTACAGGGCCGGCACTTACTTTCGATGCTATACCCGCGGCATTTTCCGCAGTAGGAGATGTGATTTTTACTCTCAGACTAAGCATAGTATGCGCGAGATCGATATACTCATCACCCTGTCCAGGAATAACAAATTCAATCGGTGAATCATCTGTTAGCGAAGATATTGGTTTGTAATACACCCAATTGGAGCCTTCGATAGTAGTTTGCGTCGGTGGGAGTGAAAATAATTCAAGTTCCGATTTAAGACACTCGCACGAGTGCGCATGTAGAAAAGCCATCTTGTTTCAGCTATCCAAAAATATCTGCAACTGTTCGTTGACGAGTCTTCTTCTTCTTATTGTTCTTATTATTCTTCTTCTTCTTTATAACTTTTCTCTTTATTACACTTTTATTTTTACGGGAGATACGTCGTGGTTTACGTTCGTCCGATGAATGAGGAGTTCGCGAAATTTTACGCTTTTTATAACCAGACCCCCGCATGAGAGTGTCAATTTTTTCAGAGGCTTTGCGTTTGAGATTACTGCCTGATTCTCTCGCTCTCTCGCGAATAGCATCTTTCACAGCTATTTTTCTATCGAGGATATCACCGGCTACGTTAACACCAGCGCGCAATGCCTCTTCACCAACTGCTTTAGCGCCCTTCTTTAAAAGTGGTAACACTCGACGAAACAGGCCCCCGAGAAAGCTGCCGATACCGTGTCCTCGTTGATTAGGTGTTCCGATATAAACATGGCTAATACCGCCGTACCCGCGAAGGCCCCATCCGTGCTGCACACTATCATTATCATCCATAGTGATGTAATCAATCGTGGGACCTTTTGAAATGTAGTGTCAAAGTGAACGTTCCCTGCTCGAATGGTATAGGATCCCCAAATTCGTCTCTTATGTCGATCTCGATAGTGCGTAAATTATTGCGCAAGAGAGGTATATATCGTGGCGTTGAAAACGATTTAATTTTTATCGAACCATACTGACAGTCATCAGTATCAACGGGAACAACTTGTAAGAGGGGTGTTTGTAAATCGCCTGTAATATAGCTCTCGCAGATAGCTGTGTATAGAAACATGCTACCTGGTATAGCACCGGTGAGAGATGCTGGCCTCGACCCTGTGTATTCGCAATGCGTCTCTATCATTACAGACCTACAAGCCTCTTCCGAGAATCCTAAGAGCCTCGCGATAGCGGGTGATACGCGAAAGTCATGGTATCGTAGATCGTCGCATACGCGGGCCACTTCGATCTGCCCGCTCAGAAGCGATTTAAAGCGCAAATGACCGGCCACGTGAGGTAGCTTATTTATACTCTACAAAAGAGCGTCTATAGAGCGATATACACCATGTGGAACTTGGTCTCTATCAGAGCGTCTCCGTGTTAAAAGATTTAAACCCGATAAATCATAATCACTATCCTCAAAAGTTACGAGACTTCCCACAGTAAGAACATGTAAAAGAGTCATTGGATAAGCAATTTTCACAAGAGAAACAGACCATTCTCCGTGCAAACGTGTCTGACGCGGTAGTTTTGTAATAAATTTTGTCGTCGTATTATTCGGAAAAAACTGCATACTACTGTTGCTCGGTAGTACGACAAGAAAAAAGCTATCCTTGGAGCTCATAATTATCAGGGACGGTGATTCCGAGCGTTCTTCCTCTTTGTCCTCTTCTTCTTCTCATTCGTCTTCTCAGATGATGAAGGTACTCGTACTCGCGATAATTCTGCCTCGTAGAAAATACCGTCGATAGTCTCGTTATTCAGATCGTGTAAAATATACACGAATGGTTCCCGATTCATTGATATTCGTTGAATCTTGAATAATTCGTTACTCCAACCACGCTCATATGCTTTCACGAAAGCTGCTTTAGTTGTACTGATACGTACCAAGTCACCGACGCTGTATTTAGGCTTTTTAATTTTTCTCGCATTACGCTCGTACCGCCGTGCTAAATTGTCTCGGGCTATAGAGGCGTTTTCGAGGGTTACTTCGGTCGGGGGAATACGCGTTCCGCTGTCTAGTGTGATTATAAGCATATAAAAAATTTTGTAAAACATCGATGTAACGCTTATTTTGCGTGTATGTACAGTAGCGCCACATTCGCTCTTTTACCAGGTGTATGCATAAGTTTTTTCCGGTTTAGCTAAGAGATGGCGCCAGCGAAAAGTACGCAGCGTATTAATTTGACACATACGTCATTTTGTTCGTCTGACATTAACCTACAAACACACACAAGTTGAGTCCGCCAAAAACTAGCGTCTTTGTTTTATCGTTCAGTGATCATGTCGAGTTTTGTGCCTGAAAAAGAACATTTGCGGCACGCATTGCTTTTCTTATTTAATCAAAAGAAAAACGCTGCTGAAAGTCAACGTTTGCTGGCAGAAACATATGGTGGACACGCTCCATCGATTAGAACATGTGAGACATGGTTTCGACAATTTAAAAGTGGTGATTTCAATGTGAAAGACAGTGAGCGCTCTGGTAGACCACAAAAATGCGAAGACGAGCAATTGCAGGAGTTATTGGATGATGACCCAACTCAAACTCAACGGCAATTAGCAGAAGCATTACATGTGTCACAAGAAACGATCAGCAGACGTTTACGAGTAATGGGAAAGATCAATAAACTCGGTAAATGGGTCCCACACGATTTGAATAAACGTCAAATAGAAAATCGCAAAGTCACTTGTGAAGTGCTGCTTCAACGCCACGAAAGGAAATCATTTTTGCATCGAATTGTGACGGGTGACGAAAAATGGATTTATTTTGAAAACCCGAAGCGGAAAAAATCGTGGCTTTCACCTGGCAAAGCCGGTCCTTCAACACCAAGGCCAAATCGCTTTGGCAAGAAGACCATGCTCTGTGTCTGGTGGGACCAGAGCGGTATTGTGTATTATGAACTCTTGAAGCCCGGCGAAACCGTTAATACACAACGCTATCGCCAACAAATTATTAATTTAAACCACGCATTAATCGAAAGACGACCGGAATGGGACAGAAGACATGGCAAAGTGATTTTGTCACACGACAATGCGCCGTTTCACACAGCAAAAGCAGTGAAAGACACCTTGAAATCGCTTGGATAGGACATCCTTCCGCACCCGCCGCATTCGCCAGACCTGGCGCCATCTGACTATCACCTCTTCGCATCAATGGAGCACGCGCTCCCAGAGCAGCACTTCAGCAATTTCGAGGAAGTTGGAAAATGGCTCGACGAATGGTTTGCCGCAAAAGACAAGCAGGTTTTCTGGCATGGTATTCATAAGTTACCTGAAAGATGGGCGAAATGTGTAGAAGCCGATATCCAATATTTTGAATGAAACAAAAATTAATTTCCCTTAAAAATTACGTGTTTTTTTTACCAAAAAACCGGAAAAAACTTATGCATACACGTGGTATTGTTCGATTAAAGCGTTCGGCAATCGAGGCTTTTATATCAGGGTTACGAGCAGCGCGAAAATCGATATTCTTTTTCTTGAGAATTTGCTGAAATGGAGTGCCGATAAATTCTTTGCCTCGATCAGTTTGCAATTGCTGCGAGCGACGATTGTTACTGCGTGCGAGTATGCGTGTGAGACCGCGGGCCTCACTTGCACTCGTTTTGTCACGCAAGGCATCGACCCACGCGTATTTGCTCAATACGTCGATAACAACAAGCAGATATGCGTACCCATCGTTGTACGTGGCTATCGAGCGAAGATCAGCTAAATCAGCCTCCTATACACCGTCTATATTACTCACGTTGTACATACGACGGGGAAATCGTCGTCGCACGAGACGATGCATGTTATATAAATCCTGTGTCTCGAGCCATGGTAAAATATTTTTTCGCGCTACTCTTCGATCCACCAGGGCCAAATTTTTTGCTCGAGAATAGGACGCAGGATCAGTGGTGTCATAATAGATTTTTTAAAGAATTTTCATAATTTTAACGATGACCAGTTGAATGGATTCTTTTTCTTTTTCTTTTCTAACGGTGCGCGAGATCGATATTCTACTTGCGCGATGTTTTGCAATTGTTCGTCCTCTTCTTCATCCCCCTCCTAACCCTCGATGATATTGTTTTCAGCCATGAGCATTAAATCTCTGTTTGAGTGTGCGGTCTCGGCCTCGTTGTTGTTGCTACTGTTGCTGCTGTTGCTCCTGCTACTATCGCTTTCGCGTGGTAAAATAAGACGCCGCTGCGGTGTCGAGGATGATAATATTTTAAATAATATTTTTATCTAATTTCATGTATCATATTTACTATGTACAATACTTTAAAAAAATATATATATACTAGGTGACCCGGCAAACGTTGTTTTGCCATATAAATAATTTCCTAGTAATTTCTAGTGTAGACAAAAAATAGCTTACTTATTGTAAGTATGTATGTATGTTAGAATGCGTATGTTGTATGTATGTAAGAATGTGGTATATGCGTGAAATAAGCATGGAGCGCTGTGAACGATGAGGGAATATAAAAATAACAAAAGGCAAACATTATTTTTAAGTTATTATAATTTATTCCTTAAAATTATATATCATTAATTAAACAATTACGACAGTAACACTATTAAACAATATCAATCTCTTAATGCTATAGCGTGAACAATATTTTTTGTTAGTCCATCTTTAGCTAACACAAACAAACTGGATGGTTTACCCACTCGAGAGCATGCCACGTATAATTGTCCGTGTGAAAAACATGGTGTTCTCAAATCTAATCCACAAACAGACATCGTTTGACCTTGGGATTTGTTGATAGTCATTGCAAATGCCAATCTAATCGGAAACTGAATACGTTTGAATTGAATTGGCACATCTGTAGGTATAATAGGAATCCGTGGTATGAGTATATTTTCACCTCTGAACTTGCCATTTAAAATCCTGGCTTCGATCACGTTTTTCATTAATTTTTGAATGACTAATCGCGTACCGTTGCACAGCCGGGGCGGGTTCAAATTACGAAGCAAGATAATTGGAGATCCAACCTTTAATTGTAAATTATGCGGTGGCATGCCTGGCAAATCCAGTGAGTTCAAAAACTCTGTGGGAAAATTTACTGCTTCGCTGTCGTCGCAAACTGTATCAATAGATTTATATGATACCAAGTTCCCTGGCAACAACATTTGTATCTTCAGATTTAAATTGTCAACGTCTACATTTTTTGCCGCTAAAATCGCTCTTTCTGCAAGCCACTCATGATTTATGTACTGTGTGTGTACATCGGGAAATATTTGTTCAATGAGAGTATCTTGCGAATCAGCGATTGTGCAGAAATCGGTCGGTAATTTTACGTATCCAGTTTCATCTATAGCAACTTTTCCATCACCGATATCTAAGAGTTGTTTTGAAAATGTTTCAGCGGATGGATCTTGAAGCTTTTGAACGCGCATATTTATTTTTAGCTGTAATTTTTCAACATTACGCCACCATGGAGATGATTTTAAGCAAGCGTTGATCTCATCAGCGTATGTTGAACGTGGAATGACTGGAAGTGTTTGTCTGAAATCACCTGAAAGGACCAACAGAGTTCCGCCAAATAGTTTGTCACTGTTTTTAATATCTTTCAATGTCCTGTTCAACGCCTCAAGTGAATGTTTGTGTGCCATAGTACATTCATCCCAAATAATAATTTTACACCGTTTCAGCACAGTGGCCATGGACGATTGTTTCTTAATGTTGCATACTGCGTCAGGGTTATTCTGAATATTTAGTGGCAGCTTAAATACTGAATGAGCTGTTCTACCTCCATCCAATAAAGTTGCTGCAATGCCCGATGATGCAACGGCCAATGCGATGCCATTATTTGATCGTATTTCAGCAAGAATTAGCGAAATAACGAATGTTTTGCCAGTTCCACCCGGTGCATCCAAAAAGAAGAACCCACCTTGTCCAGCTGAAACTGCGAGCATAATGCGATCATAAATGGTTCTTTGTTCCTCATTCATTAGTGGGACATTGCGGGCAACAATCGCTGCCATTTCTACAGTACTGTACTGCAGTTCACGATTCATTTCAGTATTCATTAAATCAGATGCAGTTCGATTTGGCGAATTCATACCGAAATTACTAAGTGGTAAGTTGGCAATGACAATGCAAAGATCCTCAATAGCAATCAATGCTTCATTGTACATTTCGTCGCTGAATGTTATGGTTAGATCGTGGCACCGTATACGATGTTGATGCAATATATCATCAGTCATTGAATCTTTGTGATTTTCCCATAATATCTGTGCTCGGGCTGGGAAACATGTAGTCAACACTATAGCGAATAGTAGACGAATTTGTATTGCTGTACAGTTCAATGCAGCTTCAGCAAGCATGCATTCCCACTGGTTGTCGTCTTCCAGCAAGCCGAGTGCAAGGCATGCATCTTTATACGTTGGATATTGTTGCCCATTCACTTTACGTATATCTTGAAATGATAATGGGCCAGTAACATTAACCAACAACAGTCGAAGATAAAAGCACTCCGTGTGTCTTGGATTGACTGTAAATAATCGCCCCAAGGCGTTTGATTTAAATAAATTGAGACATGCAGCAACTGGTGAGCCTTGCTTGCGGGGCATCCATGTTTTTGTTTGAGTCCATGTGAAATAGCGTGGTACTTGTGAATAGAGTAATGTTCGTGCGAAGGCACCAAAATCATCCGCACGATTACACAATTCAAAAAATGCAGTGAGTGTAGTTTTAGGTGGATTTATTGCACGATCAATCGCTGTCTCGTTCGTGAAAAATACACGCTGACCGTTTTCAAGATGGATGGCTAACTGAACAACTGCTGGATCCCGTTCATGAATTGGAAAACCAAAGATACGCCAAGCAGCTTCATTGGAGCTGATGTACCGACCAATTTGGTAGAGCGTTATTTCATCGTTTTTATTCACTGGAGGAGCATTCACATTAGTATTTTCCACTCTAAACACAGCCATATCACTGCCTTTATGGACATACTTGCAAATGTATTTGATGCTCTTCACAGAACTGCAGAACTCAACATTAATATGAGCATTATATGTCTTGCTCAGCAGAGGCGAATATGGCACCACCCAACGATTGTCAATATCAATGTCTGTGTTGATGATATTTTTAATAAATGATTGTCCGCCATTTTCAGGATTTCTTCGACGATATATTGGGTATCCGTCGACATTTGTGACCGTATCATTGGTAAAATCTTTAGGGAAATTTTTAGTACATTTTCCATCAGCCATGCAAGGCGATGAACTATTAAGAGTACCACATGGACCATGAATCATGTTTGTTGTAACAATATCAAACAGCAGTTGGTCAGTGGATGGATCTGGAATTTCCGCAGAAATGATACTATCGATTTCTTCAGGACGGATTTTGTCGATGAACCAAACCGAAATGTGTGCATGAGGTAATCCTCGCTTTTGCCACTCAACCGAATACATCCAGCAACGTGTGGGACCAAATACATGTGATTTAGTAATGAAACTTATTAAAGACTTCAACTTTTGTCTGAACACACGTGCTGTAATGTCATGGCGATGTATTGCATTTTGGCCAGGCAGTAGGAAAGATGTAATCTCTGGCCATTTTGGATTACATGTGAACGTGATAAATAAACATGGTCGTCCATATTCGCGCACGAAAGTCAGAGCATCCTGTATATATTCTTGCATATGACGTGGACTGCCTACGTACGATGATGGTAAAATGACATGGTTACCAATTTCGGCGACGTCGGCGTTGTTGTTGATAGCGTCTCGCAAATGAATGTACTCTTCCGCGCGCAGCTTTTGTTGATTATATCGTAAGTATCGTAGTCGTTCGCTCTCAATCTTCGCGTACATGTCGACCATGAATTGTTGACAAAGCTCACGACATCGTAAAATGACGTTGTCCAGGCCACGTCTAATCATTAATCGGTACGCATAATAATCCTTTGAGCTAACGTTCTTGTTTATTTCAGCTCCTGTAATATTTGTTCATAAAAATTAATTTAAATTTATTACGTTCAATAATTTAATTGTTTTGTTAAATGATTAATGATCAAATTAATAATCAATGAAGTACCTGATACGGGATCTCGTTGTTTTATGTTTATGCAATATCCGTCTTGTCCCTTCCAGAATATTAGCGGATATTGGAGAGCGTCATATGAACGATGTGTGTCAGCAATGAACTGAAGATTATTATTTCTTCTACGAATCACAATTTCTCGTGCAGCTGTACAATCGCCAACCATGATTCCAGCAACATCATCAACAACGGGTGCATTGAATCTACGAATATGCTCTCCAGCTGGTGTTTTATCAGGATTAATGACGATAGCGTGATTATCGCTTTGTAATTGGTGCATATGTGATTTGAATATTTTCAACAACTCGTTGTGCTCGTTCAAAAGAGCATCTAGCTCGCTGACGATGCGCCTGGCATAAAGTGAATCAAGGTTATTATAATCACAACGTGCATTCACGCGATTGGCAAGTGCGCTTCCGGAATCCTCGCCGCCCATAAAGTAGATTTGTAAGAATTTATGTGGTTCGTTTGGCATTGGCAGCAGTGAGCCCATTTTATGATAAACTTGGCCTCTGATTTTGAATGTAGAATTGAATTGTTGACCATTTGCATTAGTATTTCGAACTATTTCTGTTGCTCCGAACGATGTCATTTGAAAGCATGAATTGAATCTTCGAATTGACTTCAGGAACACGTTAGAATCTGGATCCGTGCCGATAAGTAAGCCGTTCAATGGTTCAGGTGGTGTTTCAATTTCAGGTAGTTGCACTTTTCCTGACGCGCAACACATCCCAGCTGGCTCATTTTTGAATTTCAGAGCATGACAATGCGGACATTCCTTGTCCATAGCACCAATTACCACTTTTGAATGAGCATAATATTCAATATCGGGCTCATACTGGAATGCTAGACGCAGGAATGAATCAGATATAAATGCTCGATGTACCTGTTGTCGTTGTTGGTCATTTGTTCTTCGTCTATTGACTGTGAAACGGCGTGATTGTCGTTGTTCTAATCTTCTGACTTCATTGCGTTCAGCTCGTGTATCTTCTGGCTCTTCTTGATGCAATTGCGCCATTCTGACACGTGCATCAGTACTTTGTTGCTGGATTTGTTCTTCTGTTCTTTCGGATCTGCTATTTCGCAAGTTTCGAGCTTTACTTGTACTGCGGCTCAAATCAGCCCCTTTGCGTTTTCTTGGCATTGCTCACTGTACAAAACATACATAAATAGAATTAATGAAATTATTTAATGATGAAAAATGTTAAAAGTATAATTAGGGCCAGGATTTTTGCCGCAGTTTTGAAATGATTAGTTTTAATTTATGAAATTATAACAAAAATATAAGTTTTATGGAAAAATTTTTCAAACAAAAGTAAAAAATTAAATTTTATGAAAACATTGTCTCTTATAATTTTTTCATACAACCAATATTTCCATTGACATTTCAAAATAAAGATTCATAATGATTGATTTTTTGGAAACTATGAAAATCTTAATTGTTCAATTGCATTTTTTTAATAAAATTAAATTAAAATTACATTTTTATAAGATCAACAACATTTTCGATATTAATAAAAAAAAGTATACTTACAACACAAAATCCGTTGTTATTGGAAGCTCGTGTCACGTGTTGAGTACTTTTGAGGTTATAAAATCACTTGATTAACTAATCGTGCAAAATACACTCAAAATTGATAATTTAATTATTATTGATAAAATAGGAATGATTAAAAGTTAATATGAGAGTTACACTGAGATAGCAAAATAATAATTGTCAACGTTACTACTACACTTGATGCATAAACAATAATGATGGCCGACAACTGTGTAGGGAGTGAGAAAGAAAGGAGACCGGCTTCGTTCTCATCCCTACTCCGTGCTGTTTACTGGGTCAGAAGTGACACCTGTAGACATCTGGCGGGGATAACTAATTAAATGACGATTGATCAGTTTTCGACCGGAGAGGAAAAATGATTAAATTACTAAAATGGCTATTAAAAAATAAGGGTTGATCGTAGAAGGGTGAAAATTGAGGATTGTATGTATTTTTGTATGTTGTATCATAAAAAAATAGAAATTAAAAATTTTGTCTAAAAAATAAATAAATAAATTTAGGGGTGGACTACCCCTAACATTTAGGGGGATGAAAAATAGATGTTGGCCGATTCTCATAGATACCGGATAAGCACAAAAAATTTCATCAAAATCGGTCAAGCCGTTTCGGAGGAGTATGGCAACGAAAACTGTGACACGAGAATTTTATATATTAGATGGTACGATACCCTGGAACACTATCGATATGGACAAAATAAATAAATACTCGGCAGAGCAGTACGATACCCTACGATGAAGATGTTGGACTACGTCGAGCTGACAGATATACAGAGCTGACAGGGCGGAGTGACGCTGATTCGCCTGGCTTCGAGTCCTCCGATGAGATGAACTACGACGAGACGCACTACGATGAGACGAACTTCGATGATATATACTGCGATATAACGAGCTGCAATGTCATGTACTACGATAAGATGAACTGCAATAAGATGTACTATGTGACGCGAATGACAAGAGCACGACGCGAGATGAGACTAAATGTTAATGTACTAGTCAGTAGACTTTTCCGAAGTTTTCCAGTGATATAATGCCCGGTGTTCGTGATGTTGCACTGTTCCTTGACTGAGTAGCACAATGAGAACTGTAATTTAATGCACAAATGAGACGCACGCTTCACGAGGTGATGACTGAGCTGAACAAGAGTTTGTCGCAAGATCGATGCTCTTTTAAATTACTGTTCTCGCCAGCGCTGTTGAAGAGCGAAAGCGCGCAGCGAGCTGTTGTATGGCCTGCTGACCCAGTACGATTTTCATGCTCTCATGAAGTGCTGACGCACTTTGTGTTTATATTTATATTTGGAGTCGGCATCGTCATTACTGCTTCTTCCAATTCCTTCCTCTCCTCCCGAAAGCATGGGCACCGAAAAAAACGCATGTTCGGCACCTTCCGGTATTCCACATCCAGCTGGACACTCCGGAGGCTCTTCTTAGCTGAACCGGTGGAGGTAGGCTCTGAAGCAATCATATCTTGAGAGTAGCTGCGTCAGATAGTATTAAGTTGTTCGGAAAGTAATTTCGTTTTTTTTTAATGAAAATGAAAGACTATTTTCTTATAGTGAATTAGCATTTTATTCAATCCAATATTGTCCATTCTGATTCAATACCTTTTGCCATCTTTCCGGCAGTAGCATGATTCCACGCTCATAAAATGTTTGTTCTTTGCTGGCAAAAAACTGATCCAAGTGACTTTTGACCTCCTCATTTGAATTTAACGTTTTACCGTCTAAAAATGTTGTTAAGACGGGAACAGATGATAATCTGAAGGTGCAAGGTCTGGAGAGTATGGTGGGTGTGGCAGTATATCCCATCCAAGCACTAAAATTTTTTTACGAGTGGTCAAACTTGTATGTGGTCTCGCATTATCTTCTTGGACCTCTATACCTTTCCTATTGACCAATTCTGGCCTTTTTTCTTTAAGTGAATCGTTCAATTTGTCCAACTGATGACAGTGCATTTCAGAATTGATCGTTCTGTTGCTCGGTAGAAGCTCAAAATAAACGATTCCTTCGAAATCCCACCAAACAGATAGCATAACCTTTTTTTGATGAATATTGGCTCTCGAAATGTTTTGAGCCGATTCATCTTTTCTACTCCAGGATCTTTTGCGCTTAACATTGTTATAGACAACCCATTTCTCGTCCCCAGTGATGATACGCTTCAAAAAAGGGTCATTTTACTGGCGTTTGAGAAGCAAATCACAAACGTCAATGCAACGGCACACATTTTTTTCCGTAAGAAGATGAGGAACCCATATGTCGAGCTTTGAGGTTAAACCTAGCAGGTTCAAATGATCATGAACGGTCGAATTCAATAAATTTAATCTCCTAGCGATCTCACGAGTTGTTATTTGCCGGTTTGCATCAATTAATGCCTTTATTGTGTCTTCATCAGCTTCAACTGGCCTTCCAGAACGTGGTGCATCTTCGAGATCAAAATTGCCGGATCGAAATTTTGCAAACCAGTTTTGGCACTGGCGCTCACTTAACACATTTTCCCCATACACATCGGATAATTTTTTTCTTGCTTGAACAGAATTTTTACCTTTTCTATAGTAAAAAAGTAAAATATGCCGAAAATGCTGTTTTTCACTTTCCATATTTAAAAGAGTATCAACTAAAAACTACTGTGCAGAATCAATTGAATTTTTTCACAAGCAAGCCTTGCTATATCAGGTATCATAATACATATGATTGTGCGGCTTAAGTGTGAAGCTGGTTGTGAAAAAATACAATTAAGTCATCTGTTGGGAAAAAACGAAATTACTTTCCGAACGACCCAATAAGAATACAGGAATGAAATAACATAAACCAATGAGAAATCGTACAATAAACTATTTCCTCAAATTAAAAAACTCAGTCTCAGACAAAATGACTCCAAATTGACATGAAATACTTTCTATATACAGCCTCATGTAACATTAAGGAAATCCGAATAAATAAAAATGAAAGAATGGGTACAATCATCTTCCGATACAATATTTTCTCCAATTAAGACTGTCACATCCACGGTCGATTCTTATATTAAAACAGCCATACAAACACCCGCTAAATTATAAAACATAAATTTTAACCCATACCAGGTCTATAAATATGAAAGCGGAATTTGCCCATAGATGGCCCTAGCTGTCAATGTAGTTACCGTCAAACCGCGTCATTGGCGCCATTTCCTTGTTGACATCTCTGACAAAGATTTTCAACTCACAACAATACAAGTTTCATACAACAGCATAGTTTGTAATAGCGTTGAACATGTCGAATTTTGTGCCTGGAAACTACGATTTGGGGACAGCATTGATTTTCTGTTACCAATTGAAAAAAACTGCTGCAGAATCGCATCGAATGCTTGTCGAAGCTTACGGAGAGCATGCTCTTGGTAAATCACAGTGCCTACAGTGGTTTAAAAAATTCAAAAGTGGCGATTTTTACGTGAGAAACGAAGAACGTGAAAGACCACCGAAGAAGTTTGAAGACAGCGAATTGCAAGCATTGTTGGATGAGGATGACGCTCAAACGCAACAACAACTCGCGGATCAATTAAATGTGACACAAGAAGCCGTCTCCATACGTTTGAAAACCATGGGAAAAATCCAGAAGATGGGAAAATGGGTTCCACATGAACTGAATGAAAGACAGCAGGAAAACCGGAAAACCACTTGCGAAATGCTGCTCGCCAGGTACAAAAAAAAGTCATTTCTCCATCGAATTGTGACTGGCAATGAAAAGTGGATATATTTTGAGAATCCTAAGCGTAAAGGATCATGGGTAACTCCAGGCGAACCATCGACATCGACTGCAAGGCCAAATCGCTATGGACGGAAGACAATGCTCTGTGTTTGGTGGGATCAGAAGGGTGTGATCTATTATGAGCTGCTAAAACCTGGCGAAACCTCTAATACTGAACAATACCAATAAGAAATAATCGATTTGAATCAAGCTTTGCGTGAAAAACGACCAAAATATCAAAAAAGGCAACACAAAGTGATTTTGCTTCCTTATAAGGCACCATCACACACAGCAAAACTGGTCAAGGAAACGATTGAGGCGTTTAATTGGGAAATACTTTCGCATGCGGCTTACTCACCAGACTTGGCTCCGTCCGATTACTACTTATTTGCATCGATGGGACACGCACTTGCTGAGCAGCGCTTTACTTCTTATGAAAATGTACGAAAATGGCTCGATGACTGGTTTGCCTCAAAAGAGCAACAGTTTTTTTGGCGTGGCATCCACAAATTGTCAGACAGGTGGGAAAAATGTATAGGTAGCGATGGGCAATACTTCAAATAAAATATTTTTTATCATTTTCATACAATAAACGTGTACCAGGTGTATGCATAAGTTTTTTCCGGTTTAACTAAGAGATGGCGCCAGCGAAAAGTACGCAGCGTATTAATTTAACACATACGTCATTTTGTTCGTCTGACATTAACCTACAAACACACACAAGTTGAGTCCGCCAAAAACTAGCGTCTTTGTTTTATCGTTCAGTGATCATGTCGAGTTTTGTGCCTGAAAAAGAACATTTGCGGCACGCATTGCTTTTCTTATTTAATTAAAAGAAAAAGGCTGCTGAAAGTCAACGTTTGCTGGTAGAAACATATGGTGAACACGCTCCATCGATTAGAACATGTGAGACATGGTTTCGACAATTTAAAAGTGGTGATTTTAATGTGAAAGACAGTGAGCGCTCTGGTAGACCACAAAAATGCGAAGACGAGCAATTGCAGGAGTTATTGGATGATGACCCAACTCAAACTCAACGGCAATTAGCAGAAGCATTACATGTGTCACAAGAAACAATCAGCAGACGTTTACGAGTAATGGGGAAGATCAATAAACTCGGTAAATGGGTTCCACACGATTTGAATGAACGTCAAATAGAAAATCGCAAAGTCACTTGTGAAGTGCTGCTTCAACGCCACGAAAGGAAATCATTTTTGCATCGAATTGTGACGGGTGACGAAAAATGGATTTATTTTGAAAACCCGAAGCGGAAAAAATCGTGGCTTTCACCTGGCGAAGCCGGTCCTTCAACACCAAGGCCAAATCGCTTCGGCAAGAAGACCATGCTCTGTGTCTGGTGGGACCAGAGCGGTATTGTGTATTATGAACTCTTGAAGCCCGGCGAAACCGTTAGTACACAACTTTTTTGTTACACGACAATGCGCCGTCTCACACAGCAAAAGCAGTGAAAGACACCTTGAAATCGCTTGGATGGGACATCCTTCTGCACCCGCCGTATTCGCCAGACCTGGCGCCATCTGACTATCACCTCTTCGCATCAGTGGGGCACGCGCTCCCAGAGCAGCACTTCAGCAATTTCGAGGAAGTTGGAAAATGGCTCGACGAATGGTTTGCCGCAAAAGACAAGCAGTTTTTCTGGCATGGTATTCATAAGTTACCTGAAAGATGGGCGAAATGTGTAGAAGCCAATGGCCAATATTTTGAACAAAACAAAAATTAATTTCCCTTGAAAATTACGTGTTTTTTTTTACCAAAAAACCGAAAAAAACTTATGCATACACCTGGTATTATCTATACGAAAATTCCGGTTTCATATTTATAGACCTGGTAGACACTCTTCATACCAAATAATTCTATTTTCTATACAGTATACCAGGTGTACAAGTATAAAATGCGGATTTCAGACAGCAGATGGCCGACGAATGCAGTTTGTGCTATAAGTATTTGACACTGCGCCTTTTTATTGTTTCATGAACAAGTGTCAGACGCGCGCGAGTGATAAATTGAAAAAGTGTGTGCATAGTGTTGTGTTGTTGTGTTCAATATGCCGAAATTTATACCGAACGAAGAGTATTCGCGGACAGCATTAATTTTTTGTTTTCATTTGAAGAAAACTGCTGCTGAATCAAACCGATTACTTCGAGAAGTTTATGGTGAATATGCTCCATCGCAAGATACATGTAAACGATGGTTTCGGCGTTTTAAAAGTGGTGACTTCGATGTTGCAGACAAGGAACGTCGAAAGCCGCCAAAAAAATACGAAGATGTGGAATCGCAAGCATTGTTGGACGAAGATGATTCGCAAACACTAAAACAACTCGCCGAACAATTGGGCGTTTGTCAACAAGCTGTTTCCAATCGGCTACGAGAGATGGCAAAGATTCAAAAGACCGGTAGATGGGTACCACATGAGTTGAACGACAGAAAATGAAAAAGCGCAAAAACACATGTGACATTTTGCTCGCTCGGTACAAAATCAAGTCGTTTTTGCATCGTATAGTTACAGGGGATAAAAAGTGGATTTATTTTGAGAATCCCAAGTGTAAAAAATCATAGATAGACCCAGGCGCACCATCCACATTGACCGCAAGATCGAATCGCTTTGGCAGAAAGACGATACTCTGTGTTTGGTGTGACCAGAGGGGCGTGGTCTATTATGAGCTGTTAAAACCTGGGGAAGCGTTCAATATGAAACGTTACTAACAACAATTGGCCGATTTGAACCGTTCGCTGCTTGAAAAAAGCCCAGAATACCGAAAAAGGCAACACAAAGTCATTTTTCTTCATGACAATGCTCCATCACATACGGCAAAACTGGTTCGTGACACGTTGGAAGCACTCAGCTGGGAAGTTCTACCCCATGCGGCTTACTCGCCAGACTTGGCTCCTTCCGATTGCCATTTGTTTGCATCGATGGGTCACGCACTTGCTGAGCAGCGCTTTGGTTCGTACGAAGATGTGAAAAAATGGCTCGATGAATGGTTCGCCGCAAAAAGGGATGATTTTTACTGGCGTGGTATTCACAAATTGCCCGAAAGATGAGAAAAATGTATAACAAGCGATGGAGCATACTTTGAATAAAGCACTTTTTATCATTCTTCCGAATTTAACATGTTTTTTTAGAAAAAAAAATCCGCATTTTATACTTGTACACCTGGTATATACCTTACGATCAAAAAGTACCCGGAATTTGTCAATAAAACGAAAATGGTTCAATTATTCATCGATATTTATTTTATTACCTTCAAAATAATCTCCATCGTAAGCAACCCCCATATTCCTACGCTTCTTCAAATCTTTAAAACACTTTTCATAGGCTGATTTTGGAATCGCCTTCAGCTCCTTTTGCGAATTCTCTTTTATCGCCTCAATGGTCTCAAAACGCTTTCTGCCAAGTGGTAACTTGAGTCGTGAGAACAGGAAAATGTCATACGGGGCTATGTCAGGTGAATACGGAGCTTGCGGAACGGTATTAACGTATTTTGGCCCAAAGAAAGTATTTCTTTAGCGACTGCAATGCGATGCTGTTTCTGCAAAAAATTCAGCACTCTCGGCACAAGCCGCGCTTGAACTCGTCTCATGTCCAAAATATCGTGCATAACGCTCTACACCGATCCGAACGAGACACAAAGATGGGCTGCTATCTCCCTGATTCTCACACGACGATTTTCGAGCACAATTTTCTTAATTTTTTCGATATTTTCGTCAGTCACAGAGGTGGATGGACGACCGGAACGAGGCAAATCATCAACCACAGTACAGCCCGCTTTAAACTGCTTGTACCATTTGTATGTTTGTGTTTTTGACATTGTCGAGTCCCCGTAGGCTATCGTTAACATTTTCAATGCTTCCGCACATGATATTTTGTGAGAAACACAAAATTTCAGACACACTCTTTGCTCAACTAAATTCGACAGTAAAAGAAGCCCTTTATAGAAAGACAGGGCGTGGCCTCCTGGCGCCAGGGCGTGTCTAGACTAGCCCCACCCTCTCCCCACCACTATCCTCTCCCCATGCTGCGTCCTCATTGGTGATTCCTTGGGTGTGATGGAGGCGTGTCTGCCCTACTACCCCACCCCCGTTCCTGAATAAGCCCCCACAATCCCCACCACCCCTACCCCCATCCCGGATTGTTCCCCAGCAGTCCTCACCCCCAAAGCACCTATTTTAGTGTTCTGATTGGTGCAGCGTCGCAGCGCCATCTGACAGATTTTGACCCGTATTTAATTGCCGATGCGCCATCTCCTATTGGTAATCGTGTCACCAACAGTCGGTAAAAGTATATCGAATATTGGCAGTCGGTCCAGCAGAAAATTAATTATCGATGCGCCATCTACTGTCGGTAAACGTATCACCGACTGTCGGTGAAGTAGATTGAATGTTGGCAGCCGGTCCAGTAGAAAGTTAATTACCGATGCGCCATGTATGGTTGATAATCGTGTTACCGACAGTCGGTAAAGTCGATTGAATATTGGCAGCCGGTCTAGCAGATCGGTAAAGCGACGATCGGTAAAGCGGATCAGTTGTCAACCGTCGGTTTGTAGCCGACTATCGCTACAGCAAATTTGGGACTTACGGAAGATAAGTAGACCGGGTCTCACGGTAAATAATATTGTGTACCCATCCACCGATTAAATATGCCCCAGTCGTCGATAACCGAGACCCCTCCGTAGCCTTTTTTAAATTTTTTATAATTAAAAAAATGTCTTTATTGAAACGACTATTTACAATAACGGTAAATGAAACCACTCGTTATTGTTTAGTTTCATAAAAAACTGTTTTATTTTAACATTCTCGTCTAACAACCATGTATTGTTCACCCGTAATTTTCAATGGCATCCGTGGCCGTCACGGCAAGCCGGTGGTCGACCGTCAATTTGTGTTTTCGTACCCGATTTGTTGTAATGTACATAGCACGGCATGTACGAGCAGACCTCATGGTCAACATTGAGCTCCTCCGGTAGTTTGTTATACAGAATTTCTATATTTCCGCCCCAATGTTTCAACAGCAGCGGTTTCGGTATGTACGCGACCTCAGCTTTGGTGAAGTCTCGGGGATCCTTGCAGCAGTCGATCATGAGTATACTGACAATAGTATTCATTGTAGTTGGAAAGAGAGGCAAATATACTTTTACCACGACGTTTCCTTTTCAACTAACTGTTTTTCACAGCTGTTACCATTATATATATATAAGTAGTATGTGTACACCTTTGCTCCATCCCACTCCTATCCCCACTCCTTCCCCCACCACGCGGCTACCCCCACCACCCCACTTTTCCACCGCCGCGCTACTCACTCTGCTTGACCAGTGTCGGTAACATGGAGATGGTAAAGTGAGGTGGTGTGGGTACCTTGGTGAACAAGGAGGAGTAGAGATAAGAGTAGGATAGAGCAAAGGTGTACACATACTTGGAATAAAATTTTCAACTCACCCTTGTGTTGGCGGCATCTGCGACGACTCTCCAGGGTGACGGGCACAATATTCAGTCCAGGACACACACAGATGCACTCTCTCTCTCTCTCTCTCTCTCTCTCTCTCTCTCTCTCTCTCTCTCTCTCTCACTCACTCACTCACTCACTTACTCACTCACTCAGTCACGCACGCACGCACACGCTCACCCACGCATCAAAAGCCGCAGCTACGCGCTCTGGTAATACGAATTACCCGCACCCATGGAGCGTGGGCATCGGCAGGGGTAGGCATACGTACCCCGATCAGTGTATCGTTACCGCGCGTTACATCGATCCGATCTAGATATCCGTCCTCGTCAATTAAATGATCGAGGCCGAATATCGTACACTTCACGAGCAACACAGGTAACTCGCTAATCAGTGGCTCGGGGTGATATAGTTGCTGCCAATCGACGTATACCGATTCATCGATATCGACAAGCAGCACCTCGCAGCACCCGTCATCGTCCATGTTTACGATCTCACCGCGCAGAGCCCTTTGATGCCGCACAACGACACATGAGGCTCCCGCACACAACTCCTCAAATTCAAAAACACTCCTGTCTACAAATCCGTCAATATATAACCGCTCCAAATCGTCCTCTAAACTTAGCCACGCAGCACACATTAATTCAGTGCGCAGGAATATCGTGTTATCCCACGCACCGCAAACCACCCGAAACACAAAAGCCGCAACTAGCGCGAAGTTATCGTACCGCGGATACATTTTTTTCTATTAAAACTCGCGACGTGCACTGCTAAAGACAGACTGAATGCTCCGGATGAGGCTGGCGGTGATCACAGTGTTTGAAGATAACAAACCCCCCGCTGAGTCATAACTAGGTGTGCAGCGCTTTGAATGCAATGTCAGCAGTTTTGCACGTGTGTACCGCTTTGCGCTGTGCTTCTCGTGAAGCGAATGCTCTGCAGTAAAAGACACAGAATATGATACCGTGCCGCGAGAGGCCTCGATTATATTTTATATATAATTATAAAAGAAGAGACACAGTAAACCGATGTATTTGTTTTTAATTAATCAATATTTTATTTAAATCACTTTACAGATATTTACCGTCGTATGCAACATCCCTGCAAACACGGTAATCTTCGCTCGGAGACTCCTCTGCCGTTAAATTTATTTTTATCACTGTCTGATCGTCGAGAGGCAAAAGCATTGTAATATTCACGCACTAATCTGTCGTTTTTCGTTACATTATCGCTAAAGAGATTATTAAAGCGCGACATGGTGAAGCCGCACGACATAAGGTGTAGGAATACGATGCAAAATTGTCCACACACATCCGACGTATTACTCTGTAGCTGCTTGAGGACGTACCGATAGAACTTGCAGTTTCTTCGTAGTCGGGCGAGATGTTGCGGTATAACCCGTGGTAGCCCGTAGCTATCAAAGTACATTCCTTTTCCATGATGGTTAACGTACATGGCGATCCAATGCCCTCCAGGTCCGTCGTGGTTATCCGTGTTAACTACGAGTCCGGCTGGTAACGACCATACACGAGGAATTCTGTCAGCCGGGTATACGCCAACGGTTGAAAGTGGTAGATACTGCAGACTCTCGTAGATTTGTCTAGTGTTCATGCTGAACACATAGTCAATGATTAAATGATGACCGATACGCTTTGAAAGACGTATATATATGCAAAATCTATTTCACAGCGTCGTCGATCGTGTCACGACCTCATGATGAAGATTTCTCCTCTTTTTTATTCTCTTCCTCTTCGTCTGCTGACCAAACATCCATGTATGATTCTCCTTTAAATGGATGCTCGCGAAGCCAATTTTTTATTTGGAAAGCCTGGCGCATTGCACAATGCGAAGACGCTGTATCGTTTATCATAGCGTGTCTGAAGCATTTTCGCAAAGATTTCGGCATAAATGTGTACGATGGGGCGCCCTCCTCATCCTCCAGGTTGGAAATTTCACGACTCGTGATATCGCAAAGAAGTATAGCCTTCTCGTGACCGCGCGTATAGATGCGTCTTGATTTTCGCGAAATTTCACGCAAGTTAGCGTATACCTGTTTACAGCTCACATCGCCCTCCTACCACTCCATACCGTGAAAATATTTCGAGAGAAAATTATTCTGGCTTCTCGATTGCTGTGGTAATTCGGCAAAGTGACACGGCGGTGCAACGATCCAATGAGCAGAGTACGGTCTATCCACTGCTACCACGGCAATATCTTTCGGAATGAATTCCGAGTCTTCACCACGCATTCCCTGTATATCCACGACGATATCCATTTTCACGTCTTATCCGTACAGACGACCGAGTTCGACTGATTAGTTACTCGCGGACACGCTTCTACGTGTCTTAACACGAAATAATTTTATGCCGACATCAGCACATTTTTCGCTTATCCGGTAAAATCCACCATTACCTGCCGAGAGGCATCAATTTCAAGGACATTATCATATTCCGCGTAGACTACACAATTTATCGTTGAAGCAAGCGCATCCTCAAATCGTACCTCTATTCTCACACTACCGTGCTTTATTAAATTCCAATGTGTATTGCTGTTCGCCGAAAGATCGGGTGTCAAATCAAAAGCAAAAAGACAGTATCCATCGCGATAATTATCGCGATCGATCGAATTACCGTCGTTCAAGAAATGTATTCCAGTTCCCGAAAACAACGTTTGAAAAGCATCCACATATAGATGATTTTTCGTGAAATCAGGTTGTGACGGTTTCGAAGGTATTTGAGCACCATCTACATACAACGAGAATAATTTATCTTGTAATTTTGGAAATTGAACGGATTCATACTGAAGTCACCGTTAAACGCTTTGTTATCGACAAAACCGATAATTATACGCTTCGGCAACTGACCTAACACGATATTATCGATAGTCTCTCCATGAACACCCGAGTGTATTGAAACGGCTTTTACCTCGACTCTCGTAAGAGGATATTTAGCCGTAGATTTTGCCAGAGTTCTAACATGTGAGAGCAGCACACCAGGAGCTATTTTTGTTCTACGAACGAGAAGCGATGCCTCGAGAATCTTTCAGCCGCATTGACCATTCTTTGTATCCCCCACAAGACAAAATGAATCTCTAGACCGAACCAGCCGTAGGCGCATCTCGACACCGTTTAATAGGAACCGCTCCTGATTGAATATAGCGCAATGCAGATGACCGAGCAAGTCTACAGTTTTTTCGACATTTAAAAATTGTTTTCTCTTCACAAGACCCGTATTTTCCGATGTTATATCATCCATTTTTTCAGGTGTATCGTCGTACCAGAGAACGCTCGTGAGATGCGAATTTTTTGCTGCTGGACCGTAATTCAAAAGTGTTTCTATGTACGCTCGATAAGCGTAGGCATTATTTGGAGGTGAAACTAATTTTTGATTCAGGTATACATCCACCTGATTAAACATAGAATGCAAGAGATTGTTTACAGGGCCGGCACTTACTTTCGACGATGTGCCCGCGGCAATTTCCGTAATGGTAGGAGATGTTATTTTCACTCTCAGACTAAGCATAGTATGCGCGAGATCGATATACTCATCACCCTGTCCGGGAATAACAAATTCAATCGGTGAATCATCTGTTAGCGAAGATATTGGTTTGTAATACACCCAATTGGAGCCTTCAATAGTAGTTTGCGTCGGTGGGAGTGAAAATAATTCAAGCTCCGATTTAAGACACTCGCACGAGTGCGCATGTAGAAAAGCCATCTTGTTTCAGCTATCCAAAAATACCTGCAACTGTTCGTTGACGAGTCTTCTTCTTCTTATTGTTCTTATTATTCTTCTTCTTTATTGTTTTCCTCTTTATTACACTTTTATTTTCACGAGAGATACGTCGTGGTTTACGTTCGTTCGATGAATGAGGAGTACGTGAAATTTTGCGCTTTTTATAACCAGACCCCTGCATGAGAGTGTCAATTTTTTCAGAGGCTTTGCGTTTGAGATGACTACCTGATTCTCGCGCTCTCTCGCGAATAGCATCTTTCACAGATATATTTCTATCGAGGATATCACCGGCTACGTTTACACCAGCGCGCAACGCCTCTTTTTCAACTACTTTAGCGCCCTTCTTTAAAAAAGGTAACACTCGATGAAACAGGCCCCCGAGAAAGCTGCCGATACCGTGTCCTCGTTGATTAGGTGTTCCGATATAAACATGGCTAATACCGAAGTACCCGCGACGGCCCCATCCGTGCTGCACACTATCAATATCATCTATAGCGATGTAATCAATCGTGGGACCTTTTGAAATGTAGTGTCACAGTCAACGTTCCCTGCTCGAATGGTATAGGATCCCCAAATTCGTCTCTTATGTCGATCTCGATAGTGCGTAAATTATTGCGCAAGAGAGGTATATATCGTGGCGTTGAAAACGATTTAATTTTTATCGAACCATACTGACAGTCATCAGTATCAATGGGAACAACTTGTAAGAGGGGTGTTTGTAAATCGCCTGTAATATAGCTCTCGCAGATATCTGTGTATAGAAACATGCTACCTGGTATAGCACCAGTGAGAGATGCTGGCCTCGACCCTGTGTATTCGCATTGCGTCTCTATCATTACAGACCTACAAGCCTCTTCCGAGAATCCTAAGAGCCTCGCGATAGCGGGTGATACGCGAAAGTCATGGTATCGTAGATCGTCGCATACGCGGGCCACTTCGATCTGCCCGCTCGGAAGCGATTTAAAGCGCAAATGACCGGCCACGTGAGGTAGCTTATTTATACTCTCCAAAAGAGCGTCTATAGAGCGATATACACCATGTGGAACTTGGTCTCTATCAGAGCGTCTCCGTGTTAAAAGATTTAAACCCGATAAATCATAATCACCATCCTCAAAAGTTACGAGACTTCCCACAGTAGGAACATGTAAAAGAGTCATCGGATAAGCAATTTTCACAAGAGAAACAGACCATTCTCCGTGCAAACGTGTCTGACGCGGTAGTTTTGTAATAAAATTTGTCGTCGTATTATTCGGAAAAAACTGCATACTACTGTTGCTCGGTAGTACGACAAAAAAAGAGCTATCCTTGGAGCTCATAATTATCAGGGACGGTGATTCCGAGCGTTCTTCCTCTTTGTCCTCTTCTTCTTCTCTTTCGTCTTCTCAGATGATGGAGGTACTCGTACTCGCGATAATTCTGCCTCGTAGAAAATACCGTCGATAGTCTCGTTATTCAGATCGTGTAAAATATACACGAATGGGTCCCGATTCACTGATATTCGTTGAATCTTGAATAATTCGTTACTCCAACCACGCTCATATGCTTTTACGAAAGCTGCTTTAGCTGTACTGATACGTACCAAGTCACCGACGCTGTATTTGGGCTTTTTAATTTTTCTCGCATTACGCTCGTAACGCCGTGCTAAATTGTCTCGGGCTATAGAGGCGTTTTCGAGGGTTACTTCGCTCGGGGGAATACGCATTCCGCTGTGTCTAGTGTGATTATAAGCAAATAAAAAATTTTGTAAAACATCGATGTAACGCTTATTTTGCGTGTATGTAAAGTAGCGCCACATTCGCTCTTTTATTGTTCGATTAAAGCGTTCGGCAATCGAGGCTTTTATATCAGGGTTACGAGCAGCGCGAAAATCGATATTCTTTTTCTTGAGAATTTGCTGAAATGGAGTGCCGATAAATTCTTTGCCTCGATCAGTTTGCAATTGCTGCGAGCGACGATTGTTACTGCGTGCGAGTATGCGTGTGAGACCGCGGGCCTCACTTGCACTCGTTTTGTCACGCAAGATATCGACCCACGCGTATTTGCTCAACACGTCGATAACAACAAGCAGATATGCGTACTCATCGTTGTACGTGGCTATCGAGCGAAGATCAGCTAAATCAGCCTCCCATACATCGTCTATATTACTCACGTTGTACATACGACGGGGAAATCGTCGTCGCACGAGACGATGCATGTTATATGAATCCTGTGTCTCGAGCCATGGCAAAATATTTTTTCGCGCCACTCTTCGATCCACCAGGGCCAAATTTTTTGCTCGAGAATAGGACGCAGGATGAGTTGTGTCATAATAGATTTTTTGAAGAATTTTCATAATTTTAACGATGACCAGTTAAATGGAATCTTTTTCTTTTTCTTTTCTAACGGTGCGCGAGATCGATATTCTACTTGTGCGATGTTTTGCAATTGTTCGTCCTCTTCTTCATCCCCCTCCTAACCCTCGATGATATCGTTTTCAGCCGTGAGCATTAAATCTCTGTTTGAGTGTGCGGTCTCGGCCTCGTTGTTGTTGCTACTGTTGCTGCTGTTGCTGCTGCTACTATCGCTTTCGCGTGGTAAAATAAGACGCCGCTGCGGTGTCGAGGATTATGTAGGTGTAGGCTCGTGTAGTAACTCGGGATTGCCGATAAATTCGCGTGGCATCTGTATCGCTCGCAGGAGTTTGGCAAAGTGAGATCGTCCGATGGGTTTCTCGCGTTTTCTAGCTCGCATAGCATCGTTAACAAGATCAACGATATTGGAATTTGAAATTCTTCTACCGTCTATGGAAACAACACCATTACGATCCCATGTCATTTTTTTACCAACGGCGCTGCGATGCAAATTGCGAAGCAACGATATTGCTTTAGATTTAAAATTTTTTGGTACGCTATCGATAATAAGTGTGTCATTGAGTCGAGATTTAACTTTGTTCATTAAAACGTCGTCGGATTTATTCTCGTGACTATCGAGTATTGCTATTTTTCGTTTTGATGAAATATTCGGTACTGCATTATCGTACTCGACCATATGAAGATAACGCTGTAAAACCTGCTGGTACGCTATCCATTTCTCTCTCTCGCTCTTATACGAGTGAGAGTTTAGAATTTCACTCGGCTCAGAGTCGAGGCGCGATAATGGCGTACCGGTAGTCTGTACGGAGGGCAACGGGTCTGCACTAGTAGTAGTAGTAGTAGTAGCAGCAGTAGTGGCGAGTCCAGCGAGACGATGTATGTTATCATGAGGTATAAGTACCATCTTTATGGCATATTCCATGGCTCGTGTAGGCCAAGACAGGCACAAGAAGCAACTTGAGAAATCCGACACAGTGCTCGACGATGATCTTCCTCTTACCGCTCCAATTTCTCCTTTTGGCGGCTAGCCGTCGAAGAATTGTCGCGTGCCTCCGAAGATGATTCTTTTGCACGTTTTTCAGACTCACGTTTCCCTGTAAAACGTTTAGAGCATACTCGCATATACAGCGCACGAGCGCTACATCTGCTTTGCGCAAAATTGCACGTCGTTGCTCTTGCTTCAGATAACACAGCGCTTGCAATATAATTATTTGCTTTTTATCGAGAGGTCCGCGCAACGCCATTACAGGCGCATTACTAGTACATCGCGCGTCGCATCGCGAACTTTTATTGCTTTTTGAGGCACGTAAATGTAATGGTATTGGTCATCGTGAAATATACAGGCGCGAAATCGACAATTATCAGGCGTCGATTGTTTCAAGTCGAATAATAGATAGCCGTGCGGTGCAGCCGTTGCATCGAAATATACCTCCTGCAAAAATCGCGGGTGCTCGGGACATACCTGACGGGCTAGGTGCTGAATTTGCGCGCGATCTCGTGGATTTTTGAAGACAACGATATAATTAGCGTTTAAGGAGATATCGCGTTGTCCGTGACCCTGATGGAAGAGATTTTGCGTGATGAAAATGACACTAAGATTTTTATGATGGCTACCCTTGGTGAAAAGATCGGCCACAGTATTGTTGGAAGCCTCGCGCATTAGATCGTCAATGACCACAAGTTTAGGTCTTGTATCATTCGAGTAGTCCGCTGCTTGCGGTAAACCCTCGTGAAAGTCGATTTTATCACCGTACTCTGAATACCCGGACTGCCACTCTGAGTAATAAAAAAGTATACGCTCGAACGGGACATCCGTCATTTCGCGCATGTATTTAAAGAATTTTTTTACAAAATATGTTTTACCACAACCCGTAGGACCGCTTATCACAGCTGTCCATGGATGTTTCCAACGTGTATCCATATCGATAAGTGTCTATCAAAATCAATCAGCTGACTCTTAAATAAGCTTATACCGCGACGGCGGCGACCCCGCGGCATCAGCTATTTTCGCGGCCTTAACGAGCTGATAAGACGCGGCGCGCCTGCACTAGCTGATGAGGCGCGGTCCCTCGGTATAAGCTGGTGTTTACGCCGTATGTAAATTAAATAACGATAGTTTTTATATTTCTCACAAATAAAGCAATATTTTTATTTCACTATGCATTAATCTCTATGTGCAAATTTTACGACTTATCAAATTCTAAACAGCAATATCATATCTACGGATGTAGTACGAGAAAGTCAGAACAAAAGAAAACACTCGATAAGAAAGACGGGACAAAAGTAATCAACGATGAGAAAGGCAGAACAATAGGGAACGGTAGAGATAGCAGCTACTGCTACGAATAGCAGCACAAAAAGAACGAGCCGACAACGGTTTTATACATAATAAATCAATCTAATATATAAAATTCTCGTGTCACAGTTTTCGTTGCCATACTCCTCCGAAACGGCTTGACCGATTTTGATGAAATTTTTTGTGCTTATCCGGTATCTATGAGAATCGGCCAACATCTATTTTTCATCCCCCTAAATGTTAGGGGTAGTCCACCCCTAAATTTATTTATTTATTTTTTAGACAACATTTTTAATTTCTATTTTTTTATGATACAACATACAAAAATACATACAATCCTCAATTTTCACCCTTCTACGATCAACCCTTATTTTTTAATAGCCATTTTAGTAATTTAATCATTTTTCCTCTCCGGTCGAAAACTGATCAATCGTCATTTAATTAGTTATCCCCGCCAGATGTCTACAGGTGTCACTTCTGACCCAGTAAACAGCACGGAGTAGGGATGAGAACGAAGCCGGTCTCCTTTCTTTCTCACTCCCTACACAGTTGTCGGCCATCATTATTGTTTATGCATCAAGTGTAGTAGTAACGTTGACAATTATTATTTTGCTATCTCAGTGTAACTCTCATATTAACTTTTAATCATTCCTATTTTATCAATAATAATTAAATTATCAATTTTGAGTGTATTTTGCACGATTAGTTAATCAAGTGATTTTATAACCTCAAAAGTACTCAACACGTGACACGAGCTTCCAATAACAACGGATTTTGTGTTGTAAGTATACTTTTTTTTATTAATATCGAAAATGTTGTTGATCTTATAAAAATGTAATTTTAATTTAATTTTATTAAAAAAATGCAATTGAACAATTAAGATTTTCATAGTTTCCAAAAAATCAATCATTATGAATCTTTATTTTGAAATGTCAATGGAAATATTGGTTGTATGAAAAAATTATAAGAGACAATGTTTTCATAAAATTTAATTTTTTACTTTTGTTTGAAAAATTTTTCCATAAAACTTATATTTTTGTTATAATTTCATAAATTAAAACTAATCATTTCAAAACTGCGGCAAAAATCCTGGCCCTAATTATACTTTTAACATTTTTCATCATTAAATAATTTCATTAATTCTATTTATGTATGTTTTGTACAGTGAGCAATGCCAAGAAAACGCAAAGGGGCTGATTTGAGCCGCAGTACAAGTAAAGCTCGAAACTTGCGAAATAGCAGATCCGAAAGAACAGAAGAACAAATCCAGCAACAAAGTACTGATGCACGTGTCAGAATGGCGCAATTGCATCAAGAAGAGCCAGAAGATACACGAGCTGAATGCAATGAAGTCAGAAGATTAGAACAACGACAATCACGCCGTTTCACAGTCAATAGACGAAGAACAAATGACCAACAACGACAACAGGTACATCGAGCATTTATATCTGATTCATTCCTGCGTCTAGCATTCCAGTATGAGCCCGATATTGAATATTATGCTCATTCAAAAGTGGTAATTGGTGCTATGGACAAGGAATGTCCGCATTGTCATGCTCTGAAATTCAAAAATGAGCCAGCTGGGATGTGTTGCGCGTCAGGAAAAGTGCAACTACCTGAAATTGAAACACCACCTGAACCATTGAACGGCTTACTTATCGGCACGGATCCAGATTCTAACGTGTTCCTGAAGTCAATTCGAACTGCCAAATGACATCGTTCGGAGCAACAGAAATAGTTCGAAATACTAATGCAAATGGTCAACAATTCAATTCTACATTCAAAATCAGAGGCCAAGTTTATCATAAAATGGGCTCACTGCTGCCAATGCCAAACGAACCACATAAATTCTTACAAATCTACTTTATGGGCGGCGAGGATTCCGGAAGCGCACTTGCCAATCGCGTGAATGCACGTTGTGATTATAATAACCTTGATTCACTTTGTGCCAGGCGCATCGTCAGCGAGCTAGATGCTCTTTTGAACGAGCACAACGAGTTGTTGAAAATATTCAAATCACATATGCACCAATTACAAAGCGATAATCACGCTATCGTCATTAATCCTGATAAAACACCAGCTGGAGAGCATATTCGTAGATTCAATGCACCCGTTGTTGATGATGTTGCTGGAAAGTCAATCGTGAACTGCAGTACAGTACTGTAGAAATGGCAGCGATTGTTGCCCGCAATGTCCCACTAATGAATGAGGAACAAAGAACCATTTATGATCGCATTATGCTCGCAGTTTCAGCTGGACAAGGTGGGTTCTTCTTTTTGGATGCACCGGGTGGAACTGGCAAAACATTCGTTATTTCGCTAATTCTTGCTGAAATACGATCAAATAATGGCATCGCATTGGCCGTTGCATCATCGGGCATTGCAGCAACTTTATTGGATGGAGGTAGAACAGCTCATTCAGTATTTAAGCTGCCACTAAATATTCAGAATAACCCTGACGCAGTATGCAACATTAAGAAACAATCGTCCATGGCCACTGTGCTGAAACGGTGTAAAATTATTATTTGGGATGAATGTACTATGGCACACAAACATTCACTTGAGGCGTTGAACAGGACATTGAAAGATATTAAAAACAGTGACAAACTATTTGGCGGAACTCTGTTGGTCCTTTCAGGTGATTTCAGACAAACACTTCCAGTCATTCCACGTTCAACATACGCTGATGAGATCAACGCTTGCTTAAAATCATCTCCATTGTGGCGTAATGTTGAAAAATTACAGCTAAAAATAAATATGCGCGTTCAAAAGCTTCAAGATCCATCCGCTGAAACATTTTCAAAACAACTCTTAGATATCGGTGATGGAAAAGTTGCTATAGATGAAACTGGATACGTAAAATTACCGACCGATTTCTGCACAATCGCTGATTCGCAAGATACTCTCATTGAACAAATATTTCCCGATGTACACACACAGTACATAAATCATGAGTGGCTTGCAGAAAGAGCGATTTTAGCGGCAAAAAATGTAGACGTTGACAATTTAAATCTGAAGATACAAATGTTGTTGCCAGGGAACTTGGTATCATATAAATCTATTGATACAGTTTGCGACGACAGCGAAGCAGTAAATTTTCCCACAGAGTTTTTGAACTCACTGGATTTGCCAGGCATGCCACCGCATAATTTACAATTAAAGGTTGGATCTCCAATTATCTTGCTTCGTAATTTGAACCCGCCCCGGCTGTGCAACGGTACGCGATTAGTCATTCAAAAATTAATGAAAAACGTGATCGAAGCCAGGATTTTAAATGGCAAGTTCAGAGGTGAAAATATACTCATACCACGGATTCCTATTATACCTACAGATGTGCCAATTCAATTCAAACGTATTCAGTTTCCGATTAGATTGGCATTTGCAATGACTATCAACAAATCCCAAGGTCAAACGATGTCTGTTTGTGGATTAGATTTGAGAACACCATGTTTTTCACACGGACAATTATACGTGGCATGCTCTCGAGTGGGTAAACCATCCAGTTTGTTTGTGTTAGCTAAAGATGGACTAACAAAAAATATTGTTCACGCTATAGCATTAAGAGATTGATATTGTTTAATAGTGTTACTGTCGTAATTGTTTAATTAATGATATATAATTTTAAGGAATAAATTATAATAACTTAAAAATAATGTTTGCCTTTTGTTATTTTTATATTCCCTCATCGTTCACAGCGCTCCATGCTTATTTCACGCATATACCACATTCTTACATACATACAATATACACATTCTAACATACATACATACTTACAATAAGTAAGCTATTTTTTGTCTACACTAGAAATTACTAGGAAATTATTTATATGGCAAAACAACGTTTGCCGGGCAGCTAGTATATATATATATATAAGAGTCTAGAGCTTGCACGTACTAACTGGTGCACTCTCTCGCAGCGTCATGTATGATAAGGGCAAACGAGCTCATGTCGATGAGGGCATAGAGGCGTCTTCTGGAAAGAAGCGCTCAGTGCCACCATCGACCACTGATACACCGCTCATGCGGTCAAGCTCACGGACAAGCTCGCCTGCACGATTGCTAAGCGAGTTTCATGGCGCAATCTCAGAGCAGCAGTATCGAAGACAACAAAGTAATACCACAAGCGCTGCCATGTGAGCCGGCAGAAATATCGAACGAGCAACTTGGTGCGCTGTGGAATCGAGTCGAAGAGCCACAAGGCTCTCCTGAAGACACATCAATGCTTCGAGGTGGCATGACCTGGGCTTGTATCAACCATGCATACATTGCAAAAAGCATGCATCTAGAAGAGGCAGAGATCACCGTGGACGTTATGATGGCCATAGTGTCACTGCGAAGCAGGCTGCTGTCGGCACGGATGCCGCCTGCTCCTGCAGAAGACCAGCGGCTTACTAGCGTTCAGATATTACACTACCTGCGAAGTAGTGTTACAGGCAGTGCGACTCAGTTAATCGCGGGTTTAGTACTCACCGGAGATTCTTTTTAGCCATCATGGGATATTTTATCAACAAGATTCGAGAATAAGCGTCTCGTCATGAAGGAACGCCTGGACAGCATTTTCGTCATCTCAACACCATCTGAGCGCGATATCAGGTCTTTGTCAGAAGTAATCGTTACTTACTGTGGAGAACAAGTAAGCGTAGAGATAAGAGCAGGATGGAGCAAAGTCGGCCACATACGCGGAATAAAATTTTTAATTCACCCTTATGCTGCTGCTGGCGGCATCTACGATGGCTTTCCAGGGTGACGACCAGAATAATTCCTTCTGCGCGTGCAAGCACACACGCACGAATACACGTAGACGCATTCACTCTCTCTCTCTCACTCTCTCTCTCTCTCTCACTCACTCACACATCAGCCCCCGCAGCTAAGCGTCCGTGGAATATGCACTAGCCGCACTCATGGAGCGTGGGCTCTGTCGGGGTAGGCATCCGTATACCGATTGGCGCTCCCCCACGTTTCCTTGATCAGATCTTGATTTCCGTCCTCGTCAACACCATGATCATCGTCGAATACCACACACTTCACGAGCAACACCGGTAGCGTACTAATCGGCGGCTCGTGGTGAAATAGCCGCGGCCAGTCGATGTATATCGATTTCTCGAAATCGATCAGCAGGACCTCGCCACACCCATCATCATCCACGTCGATAATTTCCCCGCACACAGTTCTTTAATGACGCACTACGACAAAGGCCACCCCCGCGAACAAGACCTCAAACGTAGAACACCTCCTCTCGATGCACTCCTTAATATACATCCTGTCCAAATTATCCTCCAGCTCGAGGAACGCCGTGCACATTAGATCCTTGCGAAGGTACACATCATTGTCACTCGCACGACAAATCGCCCGACATACGAAAGCCTCGGCTAGCTGGATGTCCTGATAACACGAATACATTTTTTGTAGTTTCCATGAGCGACAGACTGAGTGCTCTGGCTGCTGCTAGAGGGTAACATAGGCTTAAAGATAACAACCTTTTCTGAATCATAACCAAGTGTTCAGCGCCTTGAATGCAGCGATAGCGACTTTCAACGTGCGCGTGGCTTTGTGCTGTGTTCTTCATGAAATGCTTGCTCTGCAGTAAAAGGGGAGAGAGAGAGAGAGAGAGAGAGAGAGAGAGAGAGAGAGAGAGAGAGAGAGAGAGAGAGAGAGAGAGAAAGAGAGAGAGAGAGAGTTTACTTATAATGATCTAATTATCAAACGATTCCTCCACCGTTAAATTTATTTTTATCACTGTCCGCTTGTCGAAAGGTATGTTACATCCTGACGTAACGTCGCATTTATCTGTTTTTAATTTCGATTACGTTAAAGTTCTTCTGTTTTAGTTTCGCTACAGTAAAAGTAACTTTCTACAATTTTCTTTTATTTTCGAACTTCTTAAGAGGAGAGGAGAGCGATTTTAGCGACAGAGATCGGAACAGGGTGATGATGCGGCTTTACTGACCGTCTCCCGGAAAAATTAATCTTGTAAAGATGGAATTTTTCAGCGCTCCCGGTCAAAAGGCAAACTTTCAAAACATGGGATCTACTGCGTAGACCCGGTTAGCGACTGCCATTTATGGATCTATGATTCAGCGCAGCCTTACTCTCAATCCTAGACCAGGGGTTCGGCTAGTCGCCGTCGGAGCGTTGTTGGTCATAGGGGAGCGGTTGGAGGGAACGCTATCACGTGACCAGGCGACCACACCGTTTCTTTTCGCTCTTGCCTGAACTCTTCTCTCTCTCTCTCTCTCTCTCTCTCTCTCTCTCTCTCTTTACAAAGGTGATAAAATCGCGAACAATTATTAACTGAGCGAAACAATTAACAAAAGTGGAATAACTGTTGATTTAAACGAAAGATTAAAGTGTTCACACGAATACTATAGGTAAAATATCAGCAGCAAAAAGAACAACAAAAAAGAGTACAACCCACATTGAATTAATGAGTTTACCAGTTGTAATCGGGTAATAGAAGAAAGATCAATATATCAGGATTAATTTCCTTTTCCTCTTGAGATTATATTAATAAGTCTCTCGTAAAATATCGGAATTTATAGTAAAAATAGCATTATATATATATAGAATATGTAATGCATATATAGAAAAGATAAAGGAAATATTAGGATTAATTTACGGTAAAATAGCGAAAAAATAGACGAAACTCGAAAGAGATGAGACTAAAATTGAGTTGCAATGAAGCTTCCTCTGCAAGAAAGCGAGGCTGGCTGACTCTCCGCGCCACGATAAACGCCTTGGCGCGAGGGCTGAACGGCGATCTAGCCGACTTGCGTACGCACGAAATGTACGAGTAACCGAGTTAGGCGAGTCGCTCTCAAGTAAAATACCTTCTCTCTCTCTCTCTCTCGCTCTCGTTTCTATAACACAAGAATGATTGTCTAACTAACAAGTTATTTAAGAAAACTTATTAACTATAGGTAGAGTAATTACTAATTAAACGAATAACCAATAATGATTAGAATAAGCCATAATTCAACAAAAATATTTGTACTTATAAGAGATTAACGCAAAAATCAGCTTGCATACGACGAGTTAATGAGTCTCTCGCTCTCATTTCTATAGTACGAGAATAATCGTCTAACTAACAAATTATTTAAGAAACCTTATTAACTATAAGAAGTCTAACGTCTAACCAACAAATTATTTAAGAAAACTTATTAGCTATATAAGTAGAGTAATCATTAATTTAACGAATAACCAATGATGCTTGGAATAAGCCATAACACAACAAAAACCATTTATACTAATAAGAGATTAACGCAGAAATCAGGTTGCATACGTCAAAGTTAACTACAGAATCTGTAACAAAATTATTACTAGTGGTTTGATGTGAAGGATTTCATTAAATCCCGTACAAATGCTGAAATTCTTAGCCATTACCATAGACACATCTACATAGAAGCGTGCATAAGGATATTACCTAACTAAGAAACTCTATCGAGAGAAGGCCAAGAAGCGGGGTGGTAAAAATCGCCTCATTTTCACAGGAAAAACGCTTCGAGCGCGTTCCCTCACCTAATCGCGTGATCCTCTGTGTATCACATCGCGCGTACAAATCAGAGCGCGCCATACCGATGCACTTGCATAGATCTATGGCTCTGCATGTCGGGAGTAGCTGCGGAGTAAGGGGAATGAATACGTGTATGGTTGAGATAGACCACGGGGAAATTCTTATCATCAGGATAAGGTTTTATCCCTTCTTTTCTTAATACGCGCTTGACGACAAGATTTTTCGACGCTCAGGAGCCCTATAAAAGGCCGCGAAAATCTGCCGGCGACACAGTTTCACGGGGGGTCAAGTTTCCCAGGCAGCAAGTAGTACTGTTTGCCAGGGAATAAAGAAGGACACTTTAACGGGGAATAAAGAGTACAATTTCCCAGGCAGCAAGTAGTACTGTTGGCCAGGGAGTAAAGTAGTGCAGTTCAAGAGTTATTTCACCGCGGCTCAATTTCACAAAGTATAGTTTCAAGTAGTACAGAGTACGAGTACAGTACTTATAATTATTAACGCGTGCGAAATCGGGAATATTGAACGTACAACATTCGACTACTCATGTAGTTTTATTTCAATAAGTAATTATTAATACGCACCAACGCATACGATCGATTTTGAGTTTGTCCGACTACACGAGTCTACGTCCAACCAACGTTCAACAGCAAGAACCACAGCACAAACAACCGTAAGTACAATTTTCTTTTACCAATTAAAGTGAAATCTTGCTCCACATGAAATTGTCATTCAAGTCCCACCCCATTATTCGTGAAGTGATTATCCCCAACCAAGAACAAAACGCACGGAAAATATACACCGAAACGTGCATCTATGTATATAAATATACATAGATATACTATAAATTCGTGGGTTTCGTAAGATAGGCCGCGATTTTGACGTAACATGTAAAAGCATTGTAATATTCACGTACTATTCTATCGTTTTTCATTACATTATCGCTAAAGAGATTATTAAATCGCGACATGGTGAATCCGCACGACATAAGATGCAGTAATACGATATTAAATTGTCCACATCCGACGTATTACTCTGTAGTTGCTTCAGGTTGTACCGATAGAGCTTGCAGTTTCTTCGTAGCCGTGCGAGATGTTGCGGTACAATCGGTGGTAGCCCGTAGCTATTAAAGTACATTCCTTTTCCATGATGGTCAACGTACATGCCGATCCAGTACTCGTCAGGTCCAACCACGTTATCCGTGTTAACTACGAGTCCGGCCGGTAACAACCATAGACTTAGAATTCTGTCAGCAGGGTAAACTACACCAATTGAAAGCGGTAGATACTGCAGACTCTCGTAGATTTGTCTAGTGTTCATGCTGAACACATAGTCAATAATTAAATAATGACCTATGCGCTTTGATAGACGTGTATACCGCAGTATGCAAAATTTATTTCACAGCATCGGCCATCGTATCAGAACTACATGGGGAAGATTTCTCCTCTTACTTGTCCCCTTCCTCTTCATCTGCCGACCAAACATCCATGTACGATTTTCCTTTGAACGGGTGCTCCCGAAGTCAATTTTTTATTTGGAAAGCCTGGCACACTGCACAGTGCGCAGATGCTGTATCGCTTATCATAACTTGCCTAAAGCATTTTCGGAACGATTTCGGCATAAATTTGTACGATGGTGAGCCCTCCTCCAATATGAGATGCTGTTCGCCGAAAGATCGGGAGTCAAATCAAAAGCAAATAGACATTATCGATTACGATAATTATCGCGATCGATAGAATTGCCATCGTTCAAGAAATGTATTCCCGAAAAGAACGTTTGAAAAGCATCCACATACAGATGATTTTTCGTGAAATTCGTTTGTAACGGTTTAGAAGGTACTTGAGCACCGTTTACATACAACGAGAGATAATTTATCTTATAATTTTGGAAATTGAATGGATTCATACTGAAGTCGCCGTTAGACGCTTTGTGATCGCCAAAATCGATAATTCTACGCTTCGGCAATAGACCTAGCACGATATTATCGATCGTCTTTCCATGAACACCGGAGTGTATTAAAATGGCATTTACCTCGACTCTCACAAAATCATATTTTGCCGCAGATTTTGCCGGAGTTCTAGCATGCGAGAGCAGCACATCAGGAGCTATTTTTGTTCAACGAACGAGAAGCGATGCCTCGAAAATCTTTACGCCACATTGACCATTCTTTGGAACGCCCACAAGATAAAATGAATATCTAAACCGCACCAGTCATAGTCCCATCTCGAAACCGTTTAATAGGAACCGCTTCTGATAGAATATATCGCAATGCAAATGGCCGAGCAAGTCTAAAGTTTTTCCGACATTTAAAAATTGTTTTCTCTTTACAAGACCGTCATTCCCCGATGTTATATTGTGCATTTTTTCGGGGTCATCATCGTACCAGAGATCGCTCGTGACATGTAAATTTTTGGCAGCTGTATCGTAATTCAAAAGTATTCCGATGTACGCTCGATAAGTGTAGGCATTATTTGGGGGTAAAACTAGCTTTTGATTCAGGTATACATCCACCTGATTAAACATAGAATGCAAGAGATTGTTTACAGGGCCAGTGCTTACTTTTGGCACTGTACCCGTAGCAATTCCCGTACAAAAAGATGTTATTTTCACTCTCAGACTAAGCATAGTATGCGCGAGATCGATATACTTATCACCCTGCCCAGAAATAAAGAATTTGTTTGAGAATTCAGTTGTTGGAGAGAAGTGGACTATAACATTGTAGCTGGTGAATTAATAAGCAGTACACAGATGTGGCTTACAGTGGCATTTATTGCTCCACCTGTTGCTCGGCAGAGTAGAACGATGAGAATTATTAAGATGCACTGAACTATATTGTTAACACACTAGTTACGGAAACCGTCAAAACCATGCAAGAGCAAAACGCAAGATGGCTGCGTTATACGAAGCAGCCGTTGTCTCGCCAAGCAGTCGTGGAGCGCGTGCGCGCAGTGACCTGTTGCTTGGCACCATGACCCAGTGCGAGTTTACTGCTCCTGTGAGGTGCTGCCGCTAAGCAGCAACAGCAAACAGTTGCCCACGCTAGCTTGTAGTGCGCGGTCCAGTAACGCGTAGCAGAATGCTCAAGCATTCTCAAATATTCCGCCCGCCATCAGCAATGTGGTTGCTGATTCTCCTCAACGTGATGGTCTGCTGAGGGAACTGGCAGCACTGCAAGCTTGGCGATGGGCCGTGTGAGCGTCGCCGTAGCTGCCTTAATGGCCACCACCCTTGTGAGCCCGTCACTGCTAGGAGGCAGCGCAGTCTCCCGTCCAAGTGGCCACTTGCATGGTGGGAAGCGCTCATCTGTGAGCAAAACAAGTGAGCCGACCTGGAAGTTGTTGTCAGGGTAAGACCATTTCGAAATCGACTGTTGACGCTGGAGATAATGAGCAGACCACTGAGCCCAGAAACTTTCAATTTTCTGGTGTATGAGCTGCCATCGGGAGAGCTTTGCGATCACTAGATCCTTCTGAGATGGTTCTAGGATGGTGTTAAGTGTACTGCCAATGAGAAAATGCCCTGGTGAGAGAGCTGACACATCTTCAGGATCGTCGCTGAACGGTTCAAGATGCCTTGATTTAACAACAGCTTCAATTTGAGTCAGCAGAGTCATCAATTCCTCGTAGGTGAGGACGGTTTCACCCACCTTCCGACGAAGGTGATACTTCACCGACTTCACTGCTGCTTCCCATTTGTCACCCATGTGTGGTGCCGCTGGAGCGTTAAACCGCCATTGCACACGATCCTGTGAGAGAGCATTTGTAACGATGAGATGTTCAGATGAGCATGATGAGAATAGTCGCCGCAGCTCTTTGCTAGCTCCGACGAAGTTTATACCACAATCTGAGCTGAGAGCACGAGGTATTCCTCGTCGGGCTGAGAAGCGCCGAAAAACAGCGAGGAATGCGTTGGTTGAACAGACAGTAACGCCCTTCATGGTTTGAGTGTAGCGGACCTGGGTAGTCAACTCCAGTCTCTGTGAACGGCTGCGCAGGTGTGTGTCGAGAGAGAGGTAGTTGACCCATCAGTTGTGAGCTGAGTACCGCCGTGGAGGTATCATCTTGAGCCGTGCTATCACCCTCGAGCAGAGAGCTGTGAGCCGATACAATTTGTTGAGGGAGGACTACCTGTGTACCAGATCCCAATGACAGTCCTGCTTTGATGTTGCCTCCATCAGGGCAACCCCTGATCCGCTATTGGCCGAGACTCCAATAACACCTGGATTTTCGGCCAATGCAGCCTGAGCAGGGCATGATTCTTGCAATTGATTGAGCCATCGTGGCCCGTCCACTACAACGGATGGGCCCTGAGCTGTTATGTAGTTATGCCTCTAGAGGCACTGTCCGCCGGATCGGAAACGCCAGGAACATGTCGCCACTGAGCGCGCTCTGTAAGATCTTCTATTTGAGTGACTCGGTTCCTAACGTAATCTTTCCAGCGCGACGGATGAAATTTGATCCACATGAGCGTGACTGATGAATCCGTCCACAGATGAGCAGATGCGATGTTTAATTTGAGTGTGACTTGAACACTTGAGATGAGTTTGGCTAAGAGCAGAGCTGCTGTGAGCTCCAACCGGGGTATAGTGAGCCTTTTGAGCGGTGCATTTTTTTTCTTGTTTTTGAGCACACGAGTGACGTCACTTTTGTTGCGGACGGTAAGATGACAGTGATGTACAACCTTCATCAAAAAGTTTTAGGACTTTATTCATAAAATCGAAAATTCAAATTTATTCATCAAAATCGATATGGTCCCCTTCAAAGTATTCCCCATCGACTGCAACACACTTACCAGCGCTTGATCCAATCCTCGAAACCCCGCTGGTACTCGATTTTCGGTATGTCCATCAGAGCCGTCTTCGATTTTTTTATGACATCCCCTCGGGTGCTGTAACGCGTTCCGCGAAGCGGTTTTTTAAGTCGGTTGGACAGGAAAAAGTCGCAGGGAGCCAGATCAGGTGAATTCGAAGGCTGTTGGATAGTATTCGTGTTGTTTTCGGTCAAAAACTCACGGATAACGATCGATTTGTTCGACGGTGCGTTATCGTGGTGCAAAATTCACGAGTTGTTTTCCGACAAATCCGGTATTTTTTGGCGAATTGCTTCACGCGAACGTCTCATAACGCCCAAATAATACTCCTTGTTGACTGTCTGTTTTTCTGGCAAGAATTCATGAAGCACAACACCGTTGTAATTTATGAAAACCGTAAGTATCGACTTCTTTTTTAACTGACGTGGTTTTTTCGGTCTCGGCTCATTCGGTGCGCGCCATTCACTCGCTTGATGTCTGGATTGCATGTCATACTCATGAATCCACGTCTCGTCGCCAGTGATGATCCGTTTGATAAATGTTGGGTCGGATTTGGCCGTGGAAATCATGTCTTTCGCGATTTCAACGTGGTCCTTTTTGTGCATGAAATTGAGGTCTTTCGGAACCAGTTTTGCAGCGACATGTCTGAGGCCCAAATGACTAACCAAAATGACTTGAGCGGATCCATGAGCAATGTTCAAGTCCTCTACCAGCTCTTTGATAGTTAATTAGTGGTTTTCGGCTAACATTTCTTCGATTTTATCAATATTTTCATCGGTTTTCGACGTCGACGGCCTGCCACTGCGTTCGTCATCCTCGACCGACCCATGGCCACTTCTGAAGCGTTCTTCTCAACGAAAAACGTTTGGTCTCGAAAGAGTATCGTTGCCGAAACACATCTCCAACATTTCCAAGGTCTGCGGACCGTTAAATTCGTTTTTCACACAAAATTTAATGCAAACTCGTTGATGCACAGTTGATGCCATTTTCAAACTGTAAAAAAAAAGAAAGCACGCAGAAAGGTGGATGTACTCAGTACAGCGTAACTTTTACAATTGTTAAGCTATGACGCTGAATTTGGAGGGAAGTGTCGATGACAGATATGGTAACCTAGCAAAGAAAAAAATTCCAATCGGGTGACTGATAGCGCCACACGGTGGCCGGTCCTAAAACTTTTGATCAAGGTAGTATATCAATGCAGACATTGCTAGCTGAGAGGCGTGTGTGAAACCATGTACTTCCACTGTGGAGCTGCTCTAAGAACCAACGAGAGATTGAATTCCTGGCCAGGCAAGTGTGTTCCTCCCTGATTGCTAGCCACCTTGATAAGACCTGGGATGGCAGTGGATCATCCTCTTTAAGCTTGTGTACCGAAGCTCCTGCAAAAGCATTTTGACACGTATCACAATTGGTGAGATGAACCCGAGTGGATCAAATATCTGAGCCACTTCAGATAGGATGAGAAGCTTGTTGAAGTTTGCAGGTGCTGAGCTGAACTGGCTTGAGGACACAAACTGATCTTCGTGCGGAAGCCACGTAAGTCCAAGTATTTTTGTTGAACAGTTGTCTAATATAATATCTGGACAAGATGACTCGGTAGCAGCGATGCTGGCCAGTATGTCCGAGTCTGTTGCGTGCCACTTGGCAAGCGAGAATCCGCCTGTTATGCATAACTCCTTTAGCTGTTGAGCAATCTGATTGTGCTGTTCTACTGCATCTGCCCCTCCAAAAATGTCATCCACGTAACGGCCATGCATGATGGACGCACCGCGAGTGGAAATCTCATACGTTCGTCTTCCATGAGCAGGATGAATGCTCGAACTGTCAGAAAGGATGCAGCTTTGGTACCGTAGGTGATTGTCTTCAGCCGGTATGGCACATCCTCGAGCTGGTCATTGATCCACAGTATTCGTTGCAAGTCACAGTCCTCTTTGTGTACCAGGATCTGTCGGTACATCTTGGTGATGTCCGTGGCGAAGATGTGGCGATGATGGCGAATCCAAATGAGCATGTCCGAGATGTTGAGCAGCAGGTTGGCATCAGTGTGCATGATGTCGTTTAAGGAGAACCCAGATGATGTTGCACTTGAGCCGTTGAACACCACTCTCAATTTTGTAGTGGTACTCGCTGGCCTGAGAACTCCATGATGCGGCAGATAATAATGCACTGCACTTGATGGTAATGCTGGCGCATTCTCCATATGACCGAGCTACTCATATTCTGCCATGAATTGATGGTAAAGTTGTTTGGATTCATCATCCCTCGAGTGTCGTTTTAAAACTCGAAACAGACAGTTATGAGCAGTCGAAAATGAACTTCCCAAGACTGTTGCCGGTGATTTGAGCGGGATCCTGACGATGTACCTCCCTGATGAGTCACGCCTATGGGTCGACCTGAAGTGATCATCACCCTCCTATTCTTCAGGTGTGAGGGCGCTGTCAGTATTGATTCGTAATTCCTCTTGGACCCAGAACTTCATGAGAGCTTCTTGCAGCGCTTGCTCCTCCTGTTGAAGGTGAGCATGATGAGACGAACTGGCAAGCGGTTGTGTTGAGATAATTGATCCAAGCACCAGCCATTCGAACACCGACAGCTGAACAATTGGCATTGATGGTGAACTCCTGATGATAAGAGGCTTGATGATCTGCCCATAAACATCAGCCCCGATGATCATGTCGATTGACCGAGGACGTAGAAACTGTAAGTCTGCCAATTTGAGCTTGTTGATGTGAGGCCATGTCTGAGTTGGTATTTCGACAGATGGTAATATCACCGTTAAAGTTTTGACGATGTGAACAATCATGGTGACAACAGCAGCTGTGTGCTGAGAATAAAGAGTGAGCGGAGTCAAGCCGCGTGTTTGAGCTGATCTCTTGCGACCAATGCCAAAGATCAAAATGGATGCTCGCTGACGTGTGAGTTTGAGCTGAGTGAAGAGGCTTTTTGCTACGAAAGATAGTTCCGATCCTGGATCTATGAGCAGCTGAACTTGATGAGTTAAAATTGATGTTTTAACGAGTGCTAAAGCACTTGCAAGGAGTGTTGAGCTGACTATGTTGAGCGGCCCTGAATTCTGGACGACTGCACCTCTCTTTCAATGAGCTGCAGGTTGAGCAGACGTACCCGATGGCAATCGCCTTGGCTGGATTGATGAATTGACAAGTGCACCGACAATTGCAGCGATACTTCAACCAGATGAGCATTCCCTTGATTAACTCTAAGCGGTTTAAGGTGCTGGGGCAGAAGCTGATGTTTCGAATGCTGAAAATAGGTGCATATTCTAATGCAATTTCCAGATGTTGATGAGCTATCCAGAGGGCCTCGCAGAGCCGAGGCTGTGCCTCGCAGGCATGCCGCGTTAAGCGAGAGGTTATCTCTCTCGCTTGACTTCGGCTTCGCTCACCGGCTATCTCACTCATTTGACTTCAACGCTCAACGACGCTTTCGTAAAGTGCAACCATATTGTAAAATCTGACACTTCTGTGAAAACCCACTGGGACAGCGCACACATCCCCGGTACACTCGCTCGGACTTTTCACCATCTCACCGGATCTTCTCAACGTATTCGTGCTCATCAGGACTCAAAACTCAGGTAAGAGTACACCGTTACAATTTATCGTAATTCAATGACGGTGAGGAGTGGAAAACTCATCGGTACATCATACATAAAGTTCTCACACGTTGATGTCCTCTGCAGCGCGGGCTGCACCACGTTTTTCACACTAGTTGTTGCTCACCCAATTAATACAATTGCGTGTGTTCTTATTAATTCACTGTACTTTCCCCCAACTAAGATTGCTGGGAAAGTACTGTGAATTTATTCCACTGATTTGTGCATCCTCAAGCTCACTTGGCCGTGCTCTGCAGCGTTGGCTGTGGCACGGTCTGTCAAGTAAAAATTCCAGCACTCAAGCAATATATTTGCAAGTGCTCTCACTCTTTCCCTGTACATTCTCTTTTGCAATTCTACAGAGAATTTACTGGGAACGAGTGGCATCTTATAAACTCTCACATGTCTCATCGCGTGGCATGCTCGCAGCGCTGGCTGCAGCGCATATACTACACTCAATTAATACAGCACACAATTAATATAATTATGTACTACTCAAGTAATAAAAGACAGCATACAATTAATATAATTGGGTGCTGGTCTCTCAACCAAATTGAATTCAACTCAATTTACTTTTGTATTTATTCTTTTATCATTTAAATTTTTCTGAATTTAACATATTTTTGTAATTGACGTGCCGAAGGTCGAATAAACTACTTTCTCTACCAACATCTGTTAGTCTGGTTATTTATCACCCTGCCGTGAGTGAAAACTCATAATTTTCAATATCTTACAGAGTCGTTCCAACTACACCAAGAAGGAATTCTCAAACAAATTGAATTGATTGAATTGAATTGATTGAATTGATTTGATTGAATTGAATTGATTGATTTGAATTGATTGAATTGAATTGATTGAATTGAATTGATTGAATTGAATTGATTGAATTGAATTGATTGAATTGAGTTGATTGAATTGAATTGATTGAATTGAATTGATTGAATTGAATTGATTGAATTGAATTGATTGAATTGAATTGATTGAATTGAATTGATTTAATTGAATTGATTGAATTGAATTGATTGAATTGAATTGATTGAATTGAATTGATTGAATTGAATTGATTGAATTGAATTGATAGAATTGAATTGATTGAATTGAATTGATTGAATTGAATTGATTGAATTGAATTGATTGAATTGAATTGATTGAATTGATTGAATTGATTGAATTGAATTGATTGAATTGAATTGATTGAATTGAATTGATTGAATTGAATTGATTGAATTGAATTGATTGAATTGAATTGATTGAATTGAATTGATTGAATTGAATTGATTGAATTGAATTGATTGAATTGAATTGATTGAATTGAATTGATTGAATTGAATTGATTGAATTGAATTGATTGAATTGAATTGATTGAATTGAATTGATTGAATTGAATTGATTGAATTGAATTGATTGAATTGAATTGATTGAATTGAATTGATTGAATTGAATTGATTGAATTGAATTGATTTAATTGAATTGATTGAATTGAATTGATTGAATTGAATTGATTGAATTGAATTGATTGAATTGAATTGATTGAATTGAATTGATTGAATTGAATTGATTGAATTGAATTGATTGAATTGACTGAATTGAATTGATTGAATTGAATTGATTGAATTGAATTGATTGAATTGAATTGATTGAATTGAATTGATTGAATTGAATTGATTGAATTGAATTGATTGAATTGAATTGATTGAATTGAATTGATTGAATTGAATTGATTGAATTGATTAAATTGAATTGATTAAATTGAATTGATTGAATTGAATTGATTGAATTGAATTGATTGAATTGAATTGATTGAATTGAATTGATTGAATTGAATTGATTGAATTGAATTGATTGCATTGATTGAATTGAATTAATTGCATTGAATTGAATTAAAGTGAATTGAATAAATAAATACTCCACAAAGCAGTACGATGCCTCATGAAGAAGATGTTGGACTGCATCGGGCTGACAGATGCACAGAGCTGATGGTGCGGAGCGGTGATGGCTCGCCTGGCTGCGAGTGCTTACGTATATTTCATTCGCGCTAAACGCTCCAGAAAGATTTGAGTCGGACATGTATCTGTGACAATTCTCTGATGGCTTCAATACAGCTACGTAGAAATTGCACCTTGGCGACGTGCTTGTTCGGCAGTCGAGCAGGTGAGCTTGAGCGAGGACATGATTGTGTAGGTGTGCATCGATGGTAGGTGGTGTTTGCTATGGCTAGCGGGCATCAGCAGTTTCTTACCAGAAGCCCACTCGACTCTTCCACCGACCTTACCTGGCTCGGCGTCATCTGCTATGATTCTACGAGAGAGTGCACGATTTAATATGTGCAAACTCTACATCTTTGCAAATAGGCGATACACTTTTGAGCACTGTTAATGTGAAAGTATAAAGAAATGAACAAAATAAAACTCCGCAGAGCTGTACGATACCCCACGATGCAGATGTGAAGCTGCGGCGAGCCGATCGATATGCAGAGTCGTTACTGCGGAGCTAGGCTGACAGGCCCCGCTGTGAGTGCTAGAGTTTGTTGAGCTGTCCGATCGTCCTCCGACGAGGTGAGCTAGTGGAACTTGTTCCTGCTGGGTGCGCTAGCTGAGAGTGCGTCCACGCACTTAATGCTAGAGCACGATGCTAGTGGTACTGCTATCTGGCTCGAAGGACCAAATGGTCGAAAATTCCGTTGTTGGAGAGAAGTGGATTGTAAAATTGTAGCAGGTGAATTTATAAGCAGTACACAGATGTGGTTTACAGTGGCATTTATTGCTGCACTTGTCAAATGCCGTGGACGAAAACATACGAATAAAACAAGTGAAATATAACAAATTATATATCAAAATGAGCGTAAAAAAAAAGTTAATAAATGCAGGTGAACTTGTTACCACATACGATTATATTAATAGGTGTAAGTGATGAGATGTGCTATCACGATTGGGCCTCGCGATGAAGCTGAAGCCGGGCGCACGACACCATGAGTCAATATGTTGATGTACTAGTAGACTGACGTCAATATATCAACGCTGATATGATGGATGAGTTTTGTAGTGACTGTTGGTCGGGATAGTGGAACGATGAGAATTACTAAGATGCGCTGAACAATGCTGTGAGCACACGAGTCACGGAAACGGTCAAAACCGTGTAAGAGCAAAACGCAAGATGGCTGCGTTATACGAAGCAGCCGTTGTCTCGCCAAGCAGTCGTGGAGCGCATGCGTGCAGCGACCTGTTGCTTGGCACGCTGACCCAGTGTGAGTTTACTGCTCGTGTGAGGTGCTGCCGCTAAGCAGCAACAGCAAGCAGTTTCCCACGCTAGCGTGCAGTGCGCAGCCCAGCAACGCGTAGCAGAATGCTCAAGCATCTCAAACAGAATTCAATACGTAAATCATCTGTTAGCGAAGAAATTGGATTATAATGTACCCAATTGGAGCCTTCGAGAGTTTTTTGCGTCGTTGGGAGTGAAAATAATTCAAGTTCCGATTAAAGGCACTCGCACAAGTGCACATGAAGAAAAGCCATCTTGATCCAGCTATCCAAAAATATCTGCAACCATTCGACACTGTATTCAGGCTTTTTAGTTTTTCTCGCGATAATATACACCGTCTCGCGGGTCTCGATACTGCTGCTACCACTACTATTATTACTACTACAAAGTCGTCGCCCTCTGTACAGACCACCGGTACACCATTATCGCGCCCCGACTCTGCGCTGAGTGAAATTCTAAACTCTCACTCGTACAAGAGCGAGAGGGAGAAATGGACAGCGTACCTGCAGGTTCTACAACGTTGTCTTCACTTGGCCGAGTACGATATTACAGTATCGAATATTCCGTCACAACGAAAAATATCAGCACTCGATAGCCGCGAGGATAAAATCGATAACGTTTTATTGAACGAAGTAAAATCTCGGCTCAATAACAAACTTATTATCGATAGAGTGCCCAAAAAATTTTAATCTAAAGCAATATCGTTGCTTCGTAATTTGCATCACAGTGCGGTCGGTAAAAAAATGACATGAGATCGTAACGGTGTTATTTCCGTAGATGGCAGAAGAATATGAAATTCCAATATCGTTGATCTCGTTAATGATGCTATGCGTGCTAGAAAACGCGAGAAACCCGTCGGCCGATCTGTCTTTGTCAAACTCCTGCGAACGATACAGATGGCTCGTCAATTTATCGCCAATTCCGAGTTACTACACGAGCCTACACCTACGTCATCCTCGATACAGCAGCAGCAACAGTAGCAGCAAGGAGGTCGAGACCGCACACGCCAACAGAGATTCAATGCTCACGGCGGACAACGACATCATCGAGGGGTAGGATGGGGAAAAAGAAAAGGAATAACAATTGCAGAACATCGCACAAGTAGAGAGCCAACGACACCCCAGCGGATATCAGTCTCCCGCACAGTTAGTAAAGAAGAAAAAAGAATCCATTTAACTGGTCCCCGTTAAAATTATGAAAATTCTGGAGAAAATCTATTATTTCACTGCTCATGCTGCATCCTATTTTCGAGCAAAAAATTTGACTCAGGTGGAACGGAGAGGGGAGCAAAAAAATGTTTTACAATGGGCCGAGCCGCATCATTCATACAACATGCATCGTCTCGTGCGACGGCGATTTCCTCGTCGTACGTACATCGGGAGTAATATAGACGAAGTATTGAAGGATGATTTTGCTGATGTCGCTCGATAGTTACGTATAAAAATGCGTACGGATATCTGCTTGTTGTTATCGATGTATTCAACAAATACGCGTGGGTCGAGGCTTTGCGTGACAAAACGAGTGCAAACGTGGCCCGCGGTCTCGCACGCATACTCGCACGCATTAACAATCATCGCCCGCCGCAATTGCAAACTGATCGAGGCCAAGAATTTATCGGCACTTCATTTCAGTAAATTCTCAAGAAAAAGAATACCGATTTTAGGACTGCACGTAACCTTTATATAAAAGCCTCGATTGCCAAACACTTTAATCGCACAATGAAGAAGCGAATGTGGCGCTACTTTACATACAAGCGAAATAAGCCTTACATCGATGTTTTACCAAATTTTTTATATGCATATAATCACACGAGACACAGCCGAACGCGTATTCCTCCGAGCGAGGTGACCCTAGAAAACGCTTCTGTAGTCCGAGAAAATTTAGCACGGCGTTACGAGCGTAACGCAAGAAAAACTAAAAATCCTAAATACAGTGTCGGTGATTTGGTACGTATATGTACAGCTAAAGCAACATTCATAAAAGGATATGAGCGTGGTTGGAATAACGAGTTATTCGAAATTCAACGAATATCAGTGAATCGATAACTATTCATGTATATTTTGCACGATCTGAATAATGAGACTATCGACGGTATTTTCTACGAGGCAGAGCTATCGTGAGTAAGAGTCCCTCCGTCGCCTGAGAAAACGAAAGAGAAGAAGAGGACAGAGTGGACGAACGCTCGGAATCACCGTTCTTGATAAATATGAGCTCCAAGGATAGCTCTTTCTTTGTTGTACTACCGAGCAACAGCAGTCTGCAGTATTTTTCGGATAATACGACGACGAAATTTATTACAAAACTACCGCGTCAGATACGTTTGCACGGAGAATGGTCTGTTTCTCTTGTGGAAATTGCTTATCCGATGACTCTTTTACAGGTTCCTACTGTAGAAAATCTCGTATCTTTTGAGGATGTTGATTATGATTTATCGGGTTTAAATCTTTTAACACGGAGACGCGTAGATAGAGGTCAAGTTCTATCTGGTGTATATCGCTCTATAGACGCTCTTTTGGAGAGCATACCTAAGTTACCTCACGTGGCCGGTCATCCGCGCTTTAAATCGCTCCCGAGCGATCAGGTCGAGGTGGCGCGCGTATGCAACGATCTACGATACCACGAATTTCGCGTATCGCGCGCTAACGCAAGGCTACTCGGATTGTCGGAAGAGGCCTGTAGGTCTGTAATGATAGAATCGTATTGTGAATACACGGGATTGAGGCCTGCATCTCTGACTGCCGCTATACCAGGTAGCATGTTTCTACCTCACGCTCAAAAACTACCCGGGATTTATCAATAAAACGAAAACGGTTCAGTTATTCATCGATATTTATTTTATTCTCTTCAAAGTAATCTCTATCGTAAGCAATACACATATTCCAACGCTTCGTCCAATCTTTAAGACACATTTCATAGGCCGGTTTGGAATCGCCTTCAGTTCCTTCTGCGAATTCTCCTTTATCGCCTCAATAGTCTCAAAACGCTTTCCACGCAGTGGTAACTTGAGTCGTGAGAACAGGAAAAAGTCACACGGGGCCATGTCAGGTGAATACGGAGCTTGCGGAACGGTATTGGCGTTGTTTTTGATCAAACAGTCGTGGACAAGATGAGATGTGTGAGTCGGTGCATTGTCGGAGTGAAGGAACCACGAGTTATTGCTCCACAATTCCGGCCCCTTGCGACGAGCATTCTCCCTCAAACGCTTCAGTACGCTCATACAATACTCCTTCTTTACTGTCAGGCCTGGCGGAAGGAATTCGGAGATGACAACACCACGGCAATCAAAGAAAACGGTCAAGAAAACCTTGATTTTGGATCGACTTTGTCGTGGTTTTTTGGGTATTAGCTCGTCTGATTGTGAGAAGCGCCATTTCGATGATTATTGGTTCGTTTCGATGTCATATTTATAGATCTATGTCTCGTTACCGGTAATAATGGCTTCGATAACATTTTAGCCCAAAGAAAGCATTTCTGTAGCGACTGCAATGGGATGCTGTTTCTGCAAAAATGTAGCACTCTCGGCACATGCCGCGCTTGAACTCGTCTCATGTCCAAAACATCGTGCGTAACGCTCTGTCCGAACCGAACGAGACACCAAAATCGGCTGCTATCTCCCTGATGCTCACACGACGATCTGCGAGCACAATTTTCTTAACTTCTTCGATGTTTTTGTCAGACAGAGAGGTGGATGGACGACCGGAACGAGGCAAATCATCAACGACAGTACGGCCCGCTTTAAACTCTTTGTACCACTGGTATGCTTGTGTTTATCAGTGAGAGCTATATTACAGGCGATGTACAAACATCCCACTTACGAGTTGTTCCCATTAATACAGTCGACTTTCAGTATGATTCGATAAAAATTAAATGGTTTTCGGTGCCACGATATATACCTCTCTTGCGCAACAATTTACACACCATCGAGATCGATATGGATGATATTGACGGTGTTCAGCACGGATGGGGCCGTCTAGAGTACGGCGGTATTAGCCATGTTTATTTCGGAGCGCCTCATCAACGAAATGTGGCAGCTTTCTCGGGGGCCTGTTTGATCGAGTATTGCCACTTTTAACGAAGGGTGCTAAAGTAATTGGAAAAGAGGCATTGCGTGCTGGTGTGAACGTAGTCGGCGATATTTTCGATAGATATATAGCTGTGAAAGATGCCATTCGTTAGAGCGCACGAGAATCCGACAGTGATATCAAACGCAAGGCCTCTGAAAAAATTGATACTCTCATGCGGTGGTCCGGTTCTGAAAATCGCAAAATTTCGCGAGCTGCTCATTCACCGAACGAATATAAGCCACGACGTATCTACCATAAAAACAACAGTGTAATAAAGAGAAAAGTAATAAAGACGAATAATAATTATAATACTCGTAATAATAAGAAGAAGAAGACTCGTCAACGAACGGTTGCAAATACTTTTGGATAGCTGAAACGAGATGACTTTTCTGCATGCGCACTCGTGCGAGTCTTAAATCGGAACTTGAATTATTTTCAATCCCACCGACGCAAACAACTGTCGAAGGCTCCAATTGGGTACATTATAAGCTAATTTCTTCGCTAACAGATGATTCATATATTGAATGTGTTATTCCTGGACAGGGTGATTAGTATATCGATCTCGCGCATAATATGCTTAATGTGAGAGTGAAAATAACATCTCCTTCTACGGAAATTGTCATGGGTGCAGCGCCGAAAGTAAGTACCGGGCCTGTAAACAATCTCTTTCATTCTATGTTTAATCAGGTGGATGTATACCTGAATCAAAAACTAGTTTCACCTCCAAATAATGCCTACGCTTATCGAGCGTACATAGAAACACTTTTGAATTACGGTCCAGCTGACAAAAGTTCGCATCTCACGAGCGTTCTCTGGTACCGTGATACCCCTGGAAAAATGAATGATATAACATCTGGAAATGCAGGTTTTGAAAAGAGAAAACAATTTTTAAATGTCGGAAAAAATGTAGACTTTCTCGGCCTTCTGCATTGTGAAATATTTAATCAGGAGCGGTAACTATTAAACGGTGTCGAGACGTAGTGTCTAGTGCGGTCTGGAGATTTATTTTGTCTTGTGGGCGATACAAAGAATGTTTAATGCAGCTTAAAGATTCTCGAAGCATCGCTACTCGTTCGTAACGAGGACTTCAGGAGCTGACCACCACAGCTGATGAGAAACCAGTTGATATGTCATAATTCCCCGAGAGGCACAATCCGCTGGATTGCTGGCGTCTGACACATGATGTGACTAAGCGTTGGGAGTGAGTTCCTGAAATTGAGGTACTTTATTCCGGACATAATCCTTCCACCGTGCTGGATGAGCTTTGATCCACGTGAGTGTTACCAGAGAAAGCGTTGGGAGTGAGTTCCTGAAATTGAGATACTTTATTCCGGACATAATCCTTCCACCGTGCTGGATGAGCTTTGATCCACGTGAGTGTTACCAGAGAGTCCGTCCACAGGTGCAACTAACAGCGCAGCAGTTAGTTCGAGCCGTGGTATGGTGAGCTTCTTAGAATGGTGCTACTCGGGTTTAAGAGTAGACCAGTAGAGCGTCATTTCCTGTGGATGATGAGTTGACAGTGATGTAAATCACTGCAGCCATGGCTAATTGAGATGCACCAGAAAAGCCGTGCAATTCCACTATTGAGTTGCTCCATGTATTGAACCAACGAGGAATTGAGATCTTGGCCAGGTAAGTGAGATCTTCTCTAATGGCGATCCAACGAGATGAGATTTGGGGTAGCAGTGGATCACCCCATTTGAGCTTGTGAAGCCAGAGCTCTTGTAAGAGTATCTTGGCTCTGATCACAACAAGTGAGACAAAACCGAGTGGATCAAAGAGTTGAGCTACTTCTGAAAGAACGAGGCGTTTAGTGAGATTTATTTGAGTTGAGTTGAACCTTAATGAGAATGTAAACTTGTCCACGTGAGGAAGCCAAGTCAAACCGAGAATTTTGGTTTCGCAGTCGTCCATTGAGATAGATGAGCTTGACGGTGACTTTGAGATACTAGCAAGAACCTTGAGGTCCGTCGAGTGCCATTTGGAGAGGGGCAAACCGCCCGCCATGCAGAAGTCCTTGAGCTGTTGAGCAATATCAATGAGCTGATGTGTGGTATCCGCCCCTACGAAGATGTCATCCACGTACCTGCCAGAGGTGATAGCTGGCACAGCAAGTGGAAAGCGATGTCCCTCATCCGCGTTGAGCTGAATGAGAGTCCTAACTGCTAGGAAAGGTGCAGCCTTTATACCATATGTTATAGTTGTCCGGTGGTATAGTACTGCGTTGAGTTGATCGTCTCTCCACAAAATCCGTTACAGATTCCAGTCTTCGTGATGAATAAGAATTTGACGATACATTTTAGTAACGCCAGTGGAAAATATGTGTTTGTAGTGATGGATCCAAATAAGCACATCCGAAATAATGAGCAATAAGTTAGGGCCAGTGTGCATGATGTCATTGAGAGACTGTGCAGATAACGTCTGCACAGGAGCTAGAGCCATTAAATACCACTCTTAGTTTGGTGGTGACTCTGTCCGGCCTGAGAACCCCATGGTAGGCGGGTAATAATGTGCCTCTCCTGATGTAGATTTTGAAGCCTTCAACATGTGACCAATTTGCTCATATTCTTCGATGAACGTATGATGTGTTGCAGACACTGGTGAGCTTTTAAGAATGAGCTGCCCAGATTTGCAGGCGAAGAAGTGCGAGGAAGCTGAACGACGTACCGTGCAGTAGTATCACGCTAATACGTGTTGCGAAAGTGATCCTCGCAAGCCTGCTCCTCTGGTGTTAGTTGATCGACCTTGTCCTTTGGTGGTTCTTCTTGAACACAACATTTTGTGAGCACCTATTGCAATGCCTTATCATCCTGCTGTACGGCAGCATGGTGAACAGTGAGTGCTTCTGGCTGGCATGAGTTGACTGGTCCAATGATGAGTCATCTAAATATTGATAACTGTGCGATGGGCATTGATGTTGTGCCTTTGATGATTTTGGGCTTGATAACCTGCCCGTAGATATCCGCACCAATGATTATATCAATGAACCGAGATTTGAGAAAGCCCGGATCCGCCAGCGTCAGTTTCACAATGTGAGACTATGTTCGTGCTGGTGACTCAAATGATGGTAAATGAGTCGTTATCGTTTTGGGTATATGGGCCAGTACCGTAACTTTCTTCTATGTGTGAGTAGAACATGAGATTATTTGAGCAGCTGAGCTGCAAACGCAGCTACGCAGATACATCAACCGCTCCACATCAGTGAGTCTCGCGTTTGCTATGACAAGAGAGCTAAAGAGGTCGCGAAAGGCTGGCCATCTAGCGTATTCTCCTTTGAAGGTGGGAAGCTTAAATAAAAATCCTCGTTCGATGGGAGATTCGTTTGTTCCTATATCGTCATGGAGTTAATGCATTCGTAGGAAAATACAATACTATAATGTACTGGTCGTCTAATAACGCGCGGTGCACACAGCGAAGCACCGCTACAGCGCATGACTCACGCAATGTAGGCAGGCATGTCGGACACCGAATCCCATTATTCGGTTAGAAAAGCACGACTAGGGAAGCACCATTTTAGACCAGTGGGAATTAACAACCATCGTTAAAGACAAACGACGAATTTTAAAAAGGATGGGCTAAAGGAGATGGGCTGAAGGACCGCCATCACATGTAGTAATATCAAAAATATAGGGTGAACGAAGGGGATGCCGGTATAAAACCACCGGAAATTTGGCATTCGGGGAGCAGTTTTGTTCACAGATCCCACCGATGCCGAAGCCCAGCTACCAGGAAGGAAGACCAGATGAGCCATCGATAGTCTGCAGCCGCACTGGTATACTCGAGACCCAGCTGTGACGTCAGACCCACACTAGACGGATAGCAGCTGAGCCTATGCTGCGTCCAAGTCCAGCCGAACTACATTCCCGTCGAAACGACAACAAAGCGGACTCACTCTGGTAGCCAAAGATAAACGATCCAGCAATTTATTATATAATACCAAACGGAATCGAGAGAATACAGTAAATCGAGCATTTAAAATCATCAACCAAGTATATATCACGATGGCATAAGGATGTAGAAAGGTAAGAAAATAAAAAATTATATTAAATGATAAGTAGGATCGATAATTACAACTGAGAGAAAATGTAAAATTATATTAAATTCTACGAGGTTCAGCCCTGACATGTGCTACCTATGCGAATGCACTCCGAGTGTATCTCCACGGGAATCTCAGGCGGGAGCTCCACTCCTACCACAGGTCCCATGACGTAGGAAGCGTATATCGATTGGCGGAATAAAGTTCAGAGGAGAGTCAGAGCTTCACGAGAAGGTACTGGCAACTTACCGACAGTACGCGTGCTCAGATGAATTATCTAGCGAATGTAGCAGGTCATTCGAATTATCGACCGACACTCATAATTTCACTCTAAAGCGAATCGTATCATAACACATTTTTTAATTCTCCATCTCAGCGTACACGATCATAAAGGCATGCAAGAGCCCGGGAATAACCATTTGTAAGGCGCGTGGTAGCCAGAAATACCAGAAAGAGGTATCGAAGCAGTACAACTGAATTCAATATTTATTCTTTTTCGCTCATGTATCGCAACAATCATCGTCATGTTTTCTTGAATAAACCCTACTTCTACCTACTATTGAAGCCTACATTAATTTCCTCCCTGCTCGAGTCCGAACTAAACCCCTTCAGGGTAATTAAATTTAATATTAACGGGAAATACCTTTACAATACGCATTTCCTCTTTAATATTTCAAACTTGTCGTCGACAACTCGCTTCTTACGATCTTGAGCGCGTTCAAGTACGAAGCTAGTTTTTTTTCAGCGACAAAGTCATTATTCACAACGTATTTATCTACTAACGAAATTACCTCTTGTCTCTAATGTCAACCTCACCATGGGTTTAGGGTTCATGTACATCCCTTCGAGGTTTTTCACGAATTATTTAAGCTTGAACGTATTATTTTGCGGGTATCGCATCTCTGTAGCTACGGAACTTTTACATCGAGTCGTCATAACTACATTTTGAATAGTTTCCTCTGCTAAATGCTACATGCTGTTGGTAAGCGTTTTTATCGCAAGTAGGTTTCAGCAGGTACTCAAAGTCAGTGTATACGATGATCGGAACTTTCGCTTTGTTGCAGTAATTCGTGAAATGTAGAATCTTATTCTTCTATAGGCAGCGATCACGAATATGATGCTTCTGGTCTCCCTGTAATAGATGATACCGGAAGAGACAAGTTGCCCAGACATAATGTAATTTCCGTTACTGGTAAATTTCATTACTATTTCTCTTTTCCCTCCTCCTCATCGGCTTAATGATCTCGTACAAGAAGGACAATTTACGTGTTGTGTTTCTTCGAGGAAGTTACATAAAGGGTACTGTCTCAAACTTCTCCTTCCGCTTCTTTAAAATATAAACTTTGACCGACACTTCACATTATTTCTTAAATTTTGAGATTGTATTTAGAAACACCGGCTGGATTATGTACAGCACGGTGTACACAATGAAATCTTCTGTCATCTTCTAGCCCACTTAAAGTACACGTTATCTTTGTTTTTCGGATTGATACATGCCTATTTGTTACGTATATCTTCAGGTTATTTGATGTAACAGCTGCCTCGCATTAGACTAAACTTGTTAATCTTCACCGTTAGATTAATGATTGAATGCAACGACCAACCCGAATCCTGCTTTTTAAATTCCTCTATTTTCCTCTGTGTAGGATCTCGAACGTTGGTAGTGGATCAGTCTTTTACGTCAGTCGTCGGGTAAATCAATTCAGCCGTCCTGTTGAATAATTTTTTCATCATTTTCGGTTTCCAAAAATTTTGGGGCTACACAATGTGAACTTTCACTATGCTTATCACTCTATCTTTCTTAATCACACTTCGAATTTGAGATCGAAAGTGCCATAGAGTCTTCCATGAACGGATTTACGTCAACGTCGTTCAAGTTTTGTAGTCACACCGATCTTGATATAAACCTTGAACGCTGATTATCAGATCCGTCCATCTTACAAGATCTTTTGCCGTTTTACATATTTTGAACGCCCTTACCATGGTTTATCAAGCATTCTGGGGTGATTTAAAATCAAAAAAACCGGACGGCGAATAGAACTCAATTTTTTTCAAGTACTTGTTGTGAATGTCAGCAATAGTTCGAATGATTTGATTATTTTCGCGAGTCGTTTCATCCACACCATAGATTTCATCAGTTTCTATTTTGCAAAAGCCCGAATACTTGTTCGTAAGTCGTCATGATGTTCTTATACTCGCGGGAGTTTTTTTACTACACCGTAAACGATACTCAGTTGATGATGGCTACCTTACGGAAGAATCGACAATTTTATTATTTCTCTTAAATTCTTGTGTAGTGTACTTGGCAGTTAATCCCTTAAGGGGCAGAATTTCATCTAAGCATATAGCGTATCGACGTACCAGTGCGTTAAGGGGTTAAATGGGTTTCGAAGTCAAAAAAGCATGTTTGGTCGATTTTTTTTCACATTATATATAAATTATTTTATTCAAAATGTTAAGTCCGTCAAAGAGTAACATTTTAACAGTATTTAAAAAAATTATCATTCAAAAATTTTGGAAATTGAGCCGGTGGAACCTGGTTTTCGGAGACTCCTAAAAAAAAGTGTCCTCGCGGGGGTCACGATAACTCGTGACAGCTTGATCTGAAATTAAAAAACAAAATATTTTCTGTTAGTAGATAAGTATAGCTCGTGATTAAACGAAGGATTTTTAAAAAAATAAATAATTGAATTTTTAGCAGAGTTGTATGCAAAATAATACATTTTTGGTACAATTTACACTACGTATAGCCTTGTGAAATGAGTTGTAATAGAAAAATATATCCTTCGTTCAATCACTAGTCAATACTATTTTAAAGAAGTGTGCATGATTTCAATAAGATCGGTGCATTAGTTTGTGCGAAATTGTGTCCACCGACTTCAACAATAGTGTTTCGAGAAAAACGCGATTAAAGTTTTCAGTAGAAATAAAACGACGAAATGTTTTTTTTTAATTTAAATAGAATCGTCGATTACAGCTCTATAAAGTAAAGATCCTGCTGTAGCTGCGATGTCCAGGGCATCATTTTGTTCCTGCCTGAGTCAAATTCTGGCGTCTCGAGTACAAGTACCTTACCTTTTTTCTCAGCTATGAGCATACGATGTTCATCCTCTTTTTGCGCGTACTCGTGGCTATTTCGGGCAAGTTTGATGTCCGTCTCGTGCAAAAACCGTAACAGTGCTGAAATCCCTTCGATGAAATTACAAGCAACAACTGATGCAGCAATTTCAACTATTTTGGAACCAGCAGGAAGTATTTTTGGAGTGATTTTCCAAATTACCTGGTTTATACTCACATTATTATTTTGCGTAAAGCCACCAACACATCGTTCTAGAAGCACATCTTTGCTAAGGTCCGCATACATAGCCTTGATAGCTGACAAAGTATCACTTGGCAATGGAGCATAATCATGTTTGAATGATGATAAGGCGTTCATAGCTGAAGCACGCTGCCAAACGCACCACGAGTCAGAGCCGCTTGGGCATTTTTCGTGCTGTGGGTTTCGGTCCGTAGAGCTATAGTGGAAGTACGTTGCCCATATAGCGTTCTTCATGTTTTGAACTGAATCGCAATTTCTTCTTATAACCAGTCCGTAATAAACTGTTAATTTATCAATTAATTTATCCGTAAGCTTGCCTTTGCCGGATAGAGTTTTTTTTACTAACCGTTTTACCTTCGATTTTTTTTTCACAAAAGTTTTTTTCACTAAATTTCGTAAGCGGGTGTCCATTCTCTTTTGGACGTATCCTATGCAATCTTTTCTATTTATTTGAACATTTCACCATAAGGTTTGGAATTAAGAACATTCGGAATATGTTTTGGAGTCTCCGCGCCCGGCCGGTTTTTCCCACCGGTGGAATTCCCAAAGGTTCTCTCTCCTAGAGTTCTAATCCGATTGACGTAAAAATTTAGGAAAATATTCTGGACATATTGTTCTATCAGATAATTTTTTTTTTTTAATTCATTTTTTGAATTTTCCAAACCCATGTAACCCTTTAATGCCGTCCAACGAGTTCGTTTGCAAGACATATCTTGAATATGCAACATTTTCAAAAATATTATATATACAAAGACGATACGGCCTGAGTATACAAAAGTTTTCACGCGGTGACGTCCAGGAAATTCTTTTAAAAACAACACTAAATAAATGAAATTATGTGAAAGTCAATAAACCAGCGAGTTTCTCATTTTTACTGATACACAATTTGCAACGCACGTAGCTGGAGAAATGGAGAGTTTTAACTTGGAAACTGAAATCGCTGTATTTGCATTCATTCCCTGGGGAAATATAGACTATCATCACATTATTTTTTCTGCAAATAGTCTTCAAAGCGTAGAACTCGTGCATGGCTCAATGAGTGCGTGGCGCATATCTTGTTAAAACGAGGAAATACAAATGTCGATGGACCAATCTCATATTTACACGCCTTTGTATATGACCACCCTTGACTATTAACGAACGCAAATAGTTGCGAGGATAAGGTCTGCCCTTTATATCAGTCAGATTGAATGTTACAGCTTTTCATAAAGGTCCACCAGCCGCCCATCGGCCGTGCTGCACCGACATCTATTAATTAACATCTATTAATTATTAAAGGCACCTTTGTTCCTATTTTTTATGTATTGGTAGTGAACGATGCTACCTTCTCACCCTGTAACAAACGATATTTTCACGGAACCTACTGTTTTCGTTTGTGATATAAACAATAACTACTTTGGCCAATACGCTGTCACAGCACAGGGTGAAGCCAGTGATGCCAGACGGCAAGGTAGTCTTATATTAAATGAATGTCATTAAATATTATATAATAAATATATATAAATTGTAACGGAACGCAATTAAGGCGATCCGCTACTATAACTAACAACCTTGATTCAATCTAACAAACCAACCCACACAAACTAAAACAAGACACATAACATACCAAAACCAGACAAAGTCAACAAGTAGTTATCGGAAGATAAAACACTCCATAACATCTCAAAAGAAGTACCCACCGGACAAGGAGAACAGAAGGGACAAGTAGGTACGCACGTAGACTCGTAAGTACACACCTTAAAAACAATGGCGTAAATAAAAGGCCCGCCTAGCCTGAAGACCGCCATGTAAACAGAACAGAGCACGCAAGGGGAACCTCCCCCGAACGAAGCCAACTAGACAGGAGGCGGAACAGCAAGCACACGCCGGGCTTATTAGACCAGCGCAATAGCCCCCGCCCTATACGAAGACCGGGCCAAGCCTAAACGCAGTCGGCACCACCCAAATAGGCCATACTACTCGAAAGGCGAGAACACCGAGAACGCCACAGCACGGCGAAAAGAGAAAATAATTCATGGAACTCTCGAGATTCTACGAAACACCGAGACAGATCAAAAGGGTACCTTCGCATGAAACTTCTCCACGTACCCCCACTCACAGATAAAACATTAACATTAAGAAAAACACATAAAACAAACCTATCTTTTACAAAAACTAAGAAATAAATATATGAAAAGACAATCCTTACACAGGAGAATACACGGAAACAAGAAGAACGTAAAAATCAGCGAGAAATCCGTAAAAAACTCACAAAGAAAGACATAATTAACAATAATTAATTATCCTTGGCAAATAATTATCAATAAAACAGACAGGCAACGGCATACGAAGCAGGGAAGGACCCATATGGGCCTAAAGCATAGAAAAACCATGACCAAACCACAAAAACCACCTGTAAAAAGTTTGAACCTCCAGCAGGTAGGAATATAAGGTTGTCTGACGAAATTCAACCTCGCTGAAACCTCGTCTCAAACCCTAGAAGGACAAAGCCCGGCTAAGAATAGAAATTCAAGAAATAACAGTACACCTACACGTCACCCCGCACCTCTCTCACCTAGTGATTGAAGTGCGACAAACATCACATGACCTACCACAAAACATCCCCCCGGGGTCCATCCGCCAACCTATATAAACCGCAACGGGACAAGCCTCGGGGCTCTTGTCAAAATTCATAAGTCAAGACGAAGTGCTGCTCGACAGCCTACCTAATAGATAAAATCACTCGGAAAATCCACATGGAATAGACACGTGTTCTTTCGATCAAGTTGATTCCGCTGCATTGCGCTTGGCCGTCGTTTGATCGAACGAACCTATTAAACTACCATAGATAACATCACTCGGAAAATCCACACGTGTTCTTTCGATCAAGTCGATTCCCCTGCATTGCGCTTGGCCGTCGTTTGATCGAACGAACCTGTTAAACAACAATAATTAACAGTTTGGAACACAGCATGGTAGAACCAGTGTTCTTTCTCTCAACTGATTCCCCTGCACCGCGCTTGGCCGTCAGTTGAGCGAACGAACTCATCAGAATACTCTATGAGGAGTACGGCTCCCCTGCATTGCGCTTGGCCGCCCCTACTCACAGCGTCAGGGCACACTCCACTATCGGGTCCCCACGCACGGCGTCGTGGCTATCCGTCTCTTGGAGTGTGAAGAAGCACGAGTGACACAAGGTCAAGGGAGTGGCATCCCGACTAAGTGCACCGCGCACTAGATTCGTAGGGTGTACCTGCGTGGGTGGGACCACGTCAGGGCCAGCACTAGCTACCACCTGTAACCTACGAATACCTCGGCTGCACAATCATTAAGAAAACCGAATCGTAAGCCTCTTAATGGCACGATAAGGTGGCTTAATTGATCGTGAATAAAGGCTTCAGTATCCGGGGTACAGGAAGAGTTAGCTGGTCATAGCTGCGAACCCGGTGTCTTGTGCGAACAGCGAAGCTATAGCCAGGGACCCAAACAATAACAAAGACGAGTAGGATAGGTAGGTAGATTCATACACACACACTACCTCACGGAACGACACTCGCGATTCCCCTATAAGCTTACCGCGTAAACATCAGTAGGGCGGAGCCCTAAAGGCAAGTCACACGGTTACTCCTATCTATGGAATACCGAAATAATAAATCACCAGGTAAAACGTCCAATGATTCAAAACAAAGGCCGACCGGTACGTCTTACGACGGTACCACGGAATGCCCCATATGAGGACAAGCACAGGTAGTAGCAACTAAGCAGGACCCACCCGTTGAAGATCAAATAGACACAGGTGGAAACGAATATACCAATGAATGGGAAGCTCCGCATAAAATGTATCCTGTAAGCCGTAATTAACCGACCAATTCCACTCACGTAGTTTTAAGAAAATCGCGCATTAGCAAACGCGATGACCCCAGAATTAGATAAATTAAGTGTTAAGCTCCGTAAAAGTGATATCTAATCACTTTACGAACAATTAAGTCAAAACCCGAAATAACTTGGAATTATTCCACATACGTATTTTTAAGAAAATCGCGCATTTTGCAAACGCGATGATATCTCATCGCTTTACGAATAATAGAATCACATCCCTAAATAACCGGAAATAAAATCCGCATACGTAATTTTAATTATCACATAGAAAAGCGACAACCCGAAATTACATAAATTGAGTGTTGAGCTCCGTATGCACGAGACCTCTTCGTCACACGAATATTAGAGTCCAAACCGAAACACTGGAATTTATTCTATCTCTGGAGTTACGGTGGCGAGTAGAATAGCGCTAGGACGCGATTCTTAGGAAAATCCGTTCGAACGACACGAGATCGTCATCCTGAACCATCAATATCCATTCCAGTCTCCTCACAAAATATTGCAAACAACTAACGCCTTAAGCACAACAAAAAGAAAAGAAACAGAGAATTACCCTACAAATATAAAAGACCGATGATGAAAGGGTAACGAACCGCATGTCCACCACGGACGATGCAACTCATAAAAAAAAATTCAACCTGAGGTCTCTTACACAAACAATCAAAAGAATTAACCATAATAGAATCTACCACACACCCTCATAAATCAATAAACATCACTCTTTGCATCCAGCCCAGAGCACGAACCTACCTCGAGCCACCAGTCCTCACCGATGGTTTAGGATAACTCACGCTCGAAATAAAAATAAAACCCACGCGATTTCACTCCGCCGCCTAACAGACGCGCATCGTAGCGAAAAATTAAGGTGCATAAAATCGCGAAACGTTTCAAAATACTATATTATTTAATAAAATTAAATAAATCTCACGACTTGGTGACAATAGAAGCTTTCATCTTAGAATATCCCTGCGCTGGAGACTAACTCAGCTATAACTTAAAATGTGCGGGTGTATTGTCCTTGCGCCAACCAATCATATACCGGCATTAGTTCTCCGATATATTATGGAATGGAATGGTGGATTCATGATTGTCTGTGAGAGTTATACGATACGCAAATTAAACATCTAAGATTGCATAGATACATCCGACTCGTGTTGGACGCATGCAGAAAAATAATCTTCGAACTGTGATGGCAGCATTCGCACAGGTACACTTCGATTACGGGTGAGGGAGCCGTTACAGGACTGGAGGGTTGATCGCTGCTAAATGGAATCTATAAAATGACAGGTCATGCCGCCACAATGCAATAATGCGCTGATGTGGGAAGACATACACAATAAACGATATTAATGTCAGCACGGATAATCGATATTGAAAGTGCGATATTAAAAGTGCGATATTTGATTTCAAAGAAGATCGGTAACGCAGTGTTAACACTCTAGCCTTACAATCCGAAGGTTTGCGGTTCGAATCTCGAGCTGATTTTTTTCTTTTTGTCGTGACAATTGACTCTTTGATAGTACAATATATTGCCGTGGCAAAAAGACCAAGTCTACTCTCTTTGATTCGTGTTAACGCAGGTACACTGAGAAAAGAATTTATTTAATGTTAACAAATCTAGAGTTAGATATAGCGAATTAAAGGTTTAGTTAATATCGCTGTTAGGTCCTGGATTCGCAAAAGAAAACGCGACTAGGGATAATGATTAATTTTTTTATTTTGAGCCAGAATGTGCTGGTTCGGGATCGGAGCGCGGTCTGGTGATTGGAAGGGCGGGTTATATAAATAAATTGTTTGAAAGCACCACTATGTATATATTATGATTAAAACGTTAACGTGGTAACACAATTATGAATGAATCACAAATAAACGTTTTTGAATGGTCGACCATACCGAATAGAATTGTTGATTTTGCTGTTACGAGGGTCGACCGTCGTGGTCGGCCCCCGGAGATGAACTGCTCGAAAGTAGTGCTGAAGGCTCCGCGCAAGAATAACGTCAAAAGGTACTGAGTGATTAGCAAGTGGCAGCGCGTCTCGCTGATGCTCTGCGGGACTGCTGACCTAAGCAAAAGGTGTACCAGATCTATAAATATGAAACCAGAATTTCGCCCATAGATGGCCCTAGCTGTCAATGTAGTCACCGTCAAACCGCGTCATTGGCGCCATTTCCTTGTTGACATCTCTGACAAAGATTTTCAACTCACAACAATACAAGTTTCATACAACAGCATAGTTTGTTATAGCGTTGAACATGTCGAATTTTGTGCCTGGATACTACGATTTGCGGACAGCATTGATTTTCTATTACCATTTGAAGAAAACTGCTGCAGAATCGCATCGAATGCTTGTCGAGGCTTACGGTGAGCATACTCTTGGTAAATCACAGTGCTTTGAGTGGTTTAAAAAATTCAATAGTGGCGATTTTGACGTGAGAAACGAAGAACGTGGAAGACCACCGAAAAAGTTTGAAGACAGCGAATTGCAAGCATTGTTGGATGAGGATGACGCTCAAATGCAACAACAACTCGCGGATCAATTAAATGTGACACAAGAAGCCGTCTCCATACGTTTGAAAGCCATGGGAAAGATCCAGAAGATGGGAAAATGGGTTCCACATAAACTGAATGAAAGACAGCAGGAAAACCGAAAAACCGCTTGCGAAATGCTGCTCGCCAGGTACAAAAGAAAGTCATTTCTCCATCGAATTGTGAGTGGCGATGAAAAGTGGATATATTTTGAGAATCCTAAGCGTAAAAGGTCATAGGTAACTCCAGGCGAACCATCGACATTGCCTGCAAGGCCAAATCGCTATGGACGGAAGACAATGCTCTGTGTTTGGTGGGATCAGAAGGGTGTGATCTATTATGAGCTGCTAAAACCTAGCGAAACCGTTAATACTGAACGCTACCGACAACAAATGATCGATTTGAATCAAGCGTTGCGTGAAAAACGACCAGAATATCAAAAAAGGAAACACAAAGTGATTTTGCTTCATGATAATGCACCATCACACACAGCAAAACTGGTCAAGGAAACGATTGAGGCGTTTAGTTGGGAAATACTTTCGCATGCGAATTACTCACCAGACTTGGCTCCGTCCGATTACTACTTATTTGCATCGATGGGACACGCACTTGCTGAGCAGCGCTTTACTTCTTATGAAAATGTACGAAAATGGCTCGATGACTGGTTTGCCTCAAAAGAGCAACAGTTTTTTTGGCGTGGCATCCACAAATTGTCAGACAGGTGGGAAAAATGTATAGCTAGCGATGGGCAATACTTCGCATAAAATATTTTTTATCATTTTCATACAATAAACGTGTATTTTCTATACAAAAATTCCGGTTTCATATTTATAGACCTGGTATACCCAGCAGTGATAAGCACTACTGGGTCGCGATAGAACAAATGCGCGTATGCGCGGTTAAAACGAAAAAATATTATACACAAATAAAAATACTCCGGATGTAACAATTGCCAAATTTCAATTGGGCTAAATAATATTAGTTTGAGTAAAATAAAGTTAGAAATTTGCTAACTATGAAAAAATTTTATCTGGCTGGACTCTAATTTAGTTATAATAATTAAACATTTATTTCGCTATATCCAATTCTAGATGTGTTAATAGTCAATAAATTCGTTTTTTATTGTACACTTGGGTAATGCAGTGGTAGCGTTCCAGTCTTACAATCCGAAGATTTGTGATTCCAATCTCGAGCTAGTCAACGTGTAATTTTTTTTTGTCGCTATAATTCACTTTCGAAAAGTAAATTGTCGCAACAAAAAGACAAAATCGACGAACTTCGTAATATGATCTACTAAGTATCCATGTCCTTGACATTACATGATAAAATTTTTTCCGACTGTTACAGAAAAACACATAAAAAATCAATAACTTCAATAATTAATTACAGCAAACATTTTATTGATCGATTAAGAATATACAGATAATAGTATTGCCTATAATTGGATTGATCGTTTATTTTGTATTTTATACAGCGCGGCGGTGTAATCAGTGCTGACTGGTCGGTGCGCGCGCGGAAGGCAGACCGTGAGACTGGTGAGGGACTATACCAGACGTGGTGGTGGGTTCCAACAAAATTTCCAAATCAGGAATTGTTCCCTTATTCTGGCATCACCGAGTAAAGGGTTTTCTTTTTGATTCTAACGAATAACGTAGCACCCGTCCAGAAAATATTAAACTCAAATGATGAAACGTTATGTAGACGAAACGATACGTTGACTCTGTAGCTTCAATAAGTAAAAAATATGTGATGAAGAACAAATGAAGGAAAAAATTTACCCGATAATATCTAATCCTCACAAAAGTTTAAAAGTTCCATTTAATCCAAATCAAATTTTGAAAAAATTCTTTAAGACGATGAGGACTTTTATCAACGGTACGTATTAAATTAAGCGTAATCATACTTTAACCGCTTTTCGCCGCTGTCGATAGGTTTAATATTAACGTAAAAAAGTAGAAAGAACGTCAGAATAATAAACTTTTCACTTGCTTTACCGTCGACTTTTGCGACTTACACAACTATACACTCACAAGGAAGGATAGTTTGGTGTCCCCCTCCGATTTTGATGAAACTTACGTATGTTGTAGAGCATCGAAAACTAAAAGACACGTATTTTTTTTTATCGACGGAAAAACATTTCTAAGGGGTGAAATCGCCCTTGAAAGTTAGGCATGTCGAGGGGTGATTATGCAGTTTCACCCAGAAGGCGTCAACCGATTTTAATGAAAAAAAAACGAAAATACTCCTCATTGAAGACAATAAAAATTCCACGTGAAGTTAAAGAAAAAAATTCATTTGCAGGGGTGAAACTGCATAATCACGCCTAACTTTCGAGGGCGATTTCACCCCTTAGAAACGTTTTTCCGCCAATAAAAAAAAACGTGTCTTTTAGTTTTCGATGCTCTACAACATACGTGAGTTTCATCAAAATCGGAGGGGGACAGTAAACTATGCTTCCTTGTAAATTGAATGAATTGTTCGTTCATTCTTTCTCGTTCGTTCGCTCGCTTGTTCTTTTATCCGTCCGTTCGTTCGTTCGTTCGTTCGTTCGTTAAGTTGCGCCCAGAATTATTCTCGAATGTTACTCGAAATCGAATGAATTCATTTTAATGCATTACATTCATTTTAACTGACGCGATCGCAAGGCCAGACACAGGTATACAGGAATGTGCTGAGACAGACACTTGCAGCCGCCACCTCAAAGCGCAACCAACGAGGGTACGCGAAGTAAAGGTAAATTCAGCATTTCCGACAAACGCAATTAGCTTTGCGGAAAGCAGTCTTTTACTAAATTTTGAATATAATGAATGGTCTCGTCGTATAGACTCGAATACAGAATTAATTTGTGAAATCTTAAATTTGTTTAAACGTTGTGTAATTAATTGTTTACTGCGTACAATAAACTTACTATTATTTACTATATTCACACAAGTTTTAACTCTTTATTTACGATCCCAAAAATTCTAGAAACAATTCATTCGACTTAACGTTTCCGTGTTGAACGGCATCACAGCTCATTCGTTTGCTCCATCGTTCGTTTACTGTACACCCCGAAAAAATGTACCGATCGTTAATAGTATCAGGGGTACAAATTGAAAATGCGGGTTTGATAACAGATGGCGTTACTAACGCTATACGCATCAGGCAGTACTGTGACTATGTTCATGTCAAAGCTACGTCTTATAGCTTTAATTTTCAGTATGTGTCAATTTGTCGCAGTGTCAAATTCATAGTTTTTTTGAGCTCTCAATATGTCGAGTTTCGTGTCAACAAAACAGCATTTGCAGGAAGTTTTAATTTACTTCTTTAATTTGAAGAAAAGTGCTGCTGAAGCACATCGATTGGTCTCCGAGGCTTATCCGAGTCATGTTCCATCGGTTTCAACGTGCGAGAGATGGTTTGTGCGGTTTAGAAGTGGTGATTTTGACGTTGAGGACAAAGAGCGGCCGGGCCAAGTGAAAAAGTTTGAGAATGCTGAATTGAAGGCAATACTCAATGAAGACTCGTGTCAAACTCAACAAGAGCTCGCAGATTCATTGGGAGTGACACAACAAGCCATTTCCCATCGTATAAAAGCCCTCGGAATGATCCAAAAGCAAGGACATTGGGTGCCGTATGAGCTGAAGCCGAGAGACGTCGAGCGCCGTTTTTTTGCATGCGAACTGCTGCTCGAACGGCAAAAACGGAAGGGTTTTTTGCATCGCATTGTCACTGGTGATGAAAAGTGGATCCATTACGATAACCCGAAGCGCAAAAAATCATATGGTTACCCCGGCCATGCATCATCATCGACGGCCAAACCAAATATTCACGGCGCCAAGCTCATGCTCTGTATTTGGTGGGACCAGCTGGGTGTGGTGTATTATGAGCTATTGAAATCGAACGAAACCATCACAGGAGCACTATACCGAACTCAATTGATGCGTTTGAGCCGCGCACTCAAAGAAAAACGGCCACAATACGAGCAAAGACACGACAAAGTAATTTTGCAACATGACAACGCTCGGCCACATGTTGCAGCGCCGGTCAAAACATACCTACAAACGCTGAAATGGGAAGTCTTACCCCACCCGCCGTATAGCCCAGATATTGCTCCTTCCAATTACCACCTTTTCCGATCGATGACACATGGCCTAGCTGACCAGCGCTTCCATTCTTACGAAGAAGCCCAAAAATGGGTCGATGACTGGATAGCAGCCAAGCCGGCCGAATTTTTTCGCGACGGTATCCGTAAATTGCCAGAAAGATGGGAAAAAGTTGTGGCTAGCGATGGACAATACTTTGAATAATTCATTTGTTACCATTTTTTCAGAATAAACGTTCAAAAATAGAAAAAAATCCCGCATTTTCTATTTGTACTCCTGATATATCTGCAGTGATTTGCATACTCTTGTACGAAGTATAAGGAAGATTCCTAACGGGCATCCAAGCTCATGAAAGTTGGAAGGGCTCAAACTTTACGATGGATTTTTCGCCAATCAACAAATTTGTAAGATTAGCAACGTTTCTCCCATTAGAAAGCTGTCCGAGCTGGAACTCGAAAAATACTTCATCACTAATATGAGAGGTGTACAGATTAAATTGGGTCAGCGTATTGTCATCAATGAGGAGAACGAATTATCATACTTTCTACCAATGAGATTCATCAAGGCCTCCGACAAACTCGATGCAATGTTTTAAAAGCTGATACGTACAGCTGCACGCGACAATGATTTGCTTATGCCGTACCATGGGACAAAATTCAATAATCTGGAATTCAAAGGCCCTATAAAGAAAATTCCAATGCAACGATAATCATGTAACTTTTTGGGGACCGTCTTATGCAGGTAAAATAAGTGATCTATACGCCTTTTCAGGCATTCATTCTCAAATAAGGCATGAATGCCTATTGCAATTGTCCTCCACGCTTCTGTGTTCTCCTCGGAACTGTCAAACCAATGTTGTTATTCATCGGTATACAGCTTCATTCCGGTGAACTCAAGAAACGCAGAGTTTGATGCTGCTTATATAATTTAAACTATATAATTACCTTCAAAAAAGCTTTTTTTTTTTTACCAAAAACACCGATTTTGTGTCCGTCTCGCGACATCACTCAGCAAATACTAAACAGAGTTGTTTTTCCTGTATATCACTTTCTCATATAATGACAGTGAACTTTCCCATACAGTTATAACCTATTCAAGTAATTAGAACTATATGAATTCCATCGAAATACCTTTTAATACCTTTTTTGGTTTGTTTACATTTGGACTTATTATTTTCAAACACGCGAAGCAATTTTCTATCGTTTTACAGTTTCACTTCATTTTAATACAAAAAAACAAATGTCTGAAATTTAAAGCTCATTACACAATTTCAAGTGCGGAATTTTATAGGGTCATTCCGGTTTGAAAGCTGAAAAATTGGCGATTTTCAAGATTTTTTAAAAACAGGGTGCCCGATTTATCTGAAGACATTGAAATATTTCGAAAACTACGCATCGCATCAAAAAAAGTTCTGAATAAAATTTGTTCGTCTGGAAGAGGATCATCCAATGATACAAAAGTCAACCCTTCACCCCTACCCCCTGAGGTGGGGGTGGGGACAACTTTGAAATCGTACATGGGAACCCCCATTTTTATTGCAGGTTCGGATTCCCCATAAAAAATAAGTTACTTGTATCTGAAATTTTTTTTTCGATTTGTGATACATGGCGCTGTAATCGCAAGAAACCTGAGTTTTGCAGATATCTCGAGAAATTACACATCGGATCGAAAAAAGAAAAAACACATGTTTAATTTTTCAAAAAGCTATTCAGCGATACTAAACTCGATCCACCCTCCCCCCACTCGCCTAAAACAAGCACCCCGATTGGAACAAAAAACAACTACGTACACGACGTTGTTCCTGGGTGACGCTAAAAGTAGTTGTTAACTTATTGATAAACGAATGCATGCTTTCGATTGCAGCACCACGTGTGAGAAAATTTAATATCAACAATAAAGTCAAATCAATGGATTTCGTCATGGAAAACCAGCAAAAAAATAGAGTTTTCCAGCTACGATTTTGAAGCAACTTCCATTTTCACCACAATGGAGTAGGGATGAGGGGAGGGTGGATCGGGTTTCGTATCGCTGAAAAGCTTTTTGAAAAAATAAACATGTGTTTTTTCTTTTTTCGATCCGATGTGTAATTTCTCGAGATAGTCACAAAAATCAGGTTTCTTGCGATTACAGCGCCATCTATCACGAATCGAAAAAAAATGTTTCAGGTAAAAGTTATTTATTTTTTATGGAGAATCCGAATCTGCAATAAAAAATCAGGGTTCCCATTCACGATTTAAAAGTTGCACCCACCCCACCCCCTGGGGTGGGGGTGAGAGGTCGACTTTGGTATTATTGGATGTCCCTCTTTCAGGCAAACAAATTTTATTCAGAACTTTTTTTGATCCGATGCGTAGTTTTCGAAATATATTTCAATGTCTTCAGATAAATCGGCCACCCTGTATAATGTAGTAAAGGATCAATTCAATTTTTTTTTGAGTTTATTATACAGCTTTTATAGTATGATAAAATAATAATTTAAATATAATTTTAGCGATCTACTTACGTTAGGTGGCGTATCATTCAGCGCCGCTGTGTAACATGACATTGCCTCTTCGTTTCTCTGCTTCACAGCTTCCTAGAAGCCGTAATATTACATGAATGATTAGAACGCCTCATGTGTAGGGTGATTGACGGCAAGGAATAATAGGAAGAAGCTATTCGGTGCCCTCAGTTGCTTTAGATGCAACCCCTTTTACATCTCGAGACGTTGCAAGCAGTGGTTACGCACTTGTACACGCTGTTGATGCATGGCGCTTAGTTGGTGCTTTTCAGCCGCTCCACTCGCTTCCAAGGCGGCCACTGTCTCTTGGAATCTTGCAGTCATCCAACGTTTAAAGGCATCCGCAGCCACGGGATTTCTCGCCCTGATGTCCTGATACCGTTCTTCGAGATCACTCCAGTCCTTCATCACCTGAAAACGTTGTAGCACGGGAGATTTCGACAACAATGCTTTCCAACCTTCCAAAACCACCCACTTTTCCGAAACTTCGAATTGCGAAAAAATTAAAAAATACTAAAGTATTTTTTAGAATCAGATTCATAATATTAATGCAGGATTGTCAAAAGATCAAATACTTGTTTTTATAATAAAAAAATATTTACTTTTTTTTATCAGATAGGTACGAGGGTGGTTTGAAAAGTCCGTGCAAAGTCAGAGAGAGGGCACTACTGCTGCCTATCGAAGTTATTTTCAGTTGGTAGCATCTCTTGGAAGAACACACACCAAGTTTCAGCTAGATCGGTTTATTTCTTTGTGTTTGGCGTTCGTTTGAATCGAAGAAGTCGAAAGGTTTTCAAAACATGGACGAAAAAGAATTTGGCGTGTTGATTAAACATTACTTTATGAAAGGCAAATCGCCTCAGGAGACTAAAGAGAAGCTTGATAAACATTATGGTGACTCTGCACCTTCAATTGGAACAGTTTATAAGTGGTTTCAAAATTTTCGGAGTGGCCATATGGACACAAGTGACGCTGAACGTTCTGGACGCCCTGTTTCGGCCACTACTCCAGAAATCATTGATAAAATCCATGATATGGTGATGGATGACAGAAGAGTGAAGGTGCGTGAGATTGCTAGAGCTGTGAGCATCTCAAATGAACGGGTACATAATATTTCGCAGCAACATTTGGGCATGAAAAGTTATCCGCAAGATGGGTGCCGCGATTGCTCACGATTGATCAAAAACGAAATCGTGTCAGGCGTTGCATGGAGGGTTTGCAGCTGTTGCATCGGAATCCGCAGGACTTTAAGCGTCGTTTCGTGACTGTGGATGAAACATGGATACACCACTACACTCCTGAGACCAAACAACAGTCCAAACAGTGGGTTGGCAAGAGGGAATCTGCACCAAAAAAGGCGAAGACTGTTCCTTCGGCCGGGAAGGTTATGGCAACTGTCTTTTGGGATTCGCAAGGAATAATGTTTATTGATTATTTGGAAAAGGGTAAAACTATTACAGGCGCATATTATTCATCGTTGTTGGACCGTTTGCAAATCGAGCTGCAAGAAAAACGTCCACGATTGGCCCACAAAAAAGTCCTTATCCATCACGATAACGCACCAGCTCACACCTCAGCAGTTGTGGCCGCAAAACTGATGGAAGTAGGGTTCCAACTCATTCCACATCCCCCCTATTCTCCAGATTTGGCTCCCTCGCACTATTACTTGTTCCCCAACATGAAGAAATGGCTGGCGGGAAAAAGATTTTACTCAAACGAGGAGGTGATTGCAGAAACGAATGCCTATTTGACACACTTAGACAAATCCTATTATTCGGAAGGGATCAACAAACTAGAGCATCGCTGGACGAAATGTATTAGTCTAAAAGGAGTTTATGTTGAAAAATAAAAATGATCTATCCTAAAAAATTAAGTAGTTTTCATTTTTGCACGGACTTTTCAAACCGCCCTCGTATGCTTTGTAGATGTTTCAAAATCTTCATTTATTCGTGTAGACCTATGGATATAAATAGTACTCCTAGCCAAAATATCAAGAAATATGTGAGGATATGTGGAAAGACTATGCGGGATATAATATACTTTTCGAAAGTTTCCTGCAATTTTTGTAAGTGACTTGACAGCATTTTACTAACAAGGAAAGATAGTTTGGTGTCCCCCTCCGATTTTGATGAAACTCACGTATGTTGTAGAGCATCGAAAACTAAAACACACGTGTTTTTTTTTATCGGCGGAAAAACATTTCTAAGGGGTGAAATCGCCCTTCAAAATTAGCATGTCGAGGGGTGATTTTGCAGTTTCACCCAGAAGGCGTCAACCGATTTTAATGAAACAAAAACCAAAATACTCCTCATAAGTTGAAGAAAAAAATTCATTTGCAGGGGTGAACAACCCCCTGATTTTTCAATTTTCCACCCTACACAAAAAACTAACCAACCAAATTGAACAGAACATGTACCATTTGGAAGGGCAAGTTAAAATAAAGTTGACGAATTTTTGCACATTCACAGGAAAATGAGTTTACGGGGGTAAACTACCCCTTATCCATTAGTACGTATATTTGTGCGTACATTCTTGTTTCTCGTTATTTAAATGTCCGAATTGATTCAAAACATTCCTATTAGCCGAAGTCAACGGGGGGCACTTCGCATGATGCTTTATTTAGTGTTAAGGGGGTGACCGGCTGGTACTTACAAGAAGGTCAGTTTGGTGTCCCCCTCCGATTTTGATGAAACTCACGTATGTTGTAGAGCATCGAAAACTAAAAGACACGTGTTTTTTTTATCGGTGGAAAAACATTTCTAAGGGGTGAAATCGCCCTTCAAAATTAGCATGTCGAGGGGTGATTATGCAGTTTCACCCAGAAGGCGTCAATCGATTTTAATGAAACAAAAACCAAAATACTCCTCATTGAAGAAAATCAAAATTCCACGTGAATTTGAAGAAAAAAATTCATTTGCAGGGGTGAACAACCCCCTGATTTTTCAATTTTCCACCCTACACAAAAAACTAACCAACCAAATTGAACAGAACATACACCATTTGGAAGCGCAAGTTAAAATAAAGATGACGTATTTTTGCACATTCACAAGAAAATGAATTTACGGGGGTAAACTACCCCTTATCCCTTGGTACGTATATTTGTGCGTACATTCTTGTTTCTCGTTACTTAAATGTCCGAATTGATTCAAAACATTCCTGTTAGCCGAAGTCAACGGGGGGCACTTCAGATGATGCTTTGTTTATTATTAAGGGGGTGACCGGCTGTTACTTACAATTAGAATGGTCCATTTACGAGTTTCGCGTTATTTACTGAAAAAAATAGCTTGTTCAAATACAGAATACTGGGGAATGTTGCTGGAGTTGAGTGGTTGTATAGCATATGAAGGGTGGTTAAATTGTAAGGGCCGATGTTGAATGTGAACCACACCTAAACGTCAAGTTTTTTTCTGCATTTCATTTGACATTTCTCAATTTCAGACTAACTTAATTTAAACCATGGAAAGATACACAATCGAGCAACGCGTTAAAGTTATTCAGGCTTATTATGAAAATGGGCGTTCAAATCAAAATGCATACCGTGCACTTCGTGATTTTTTCGGTCAATTTAATCGTCCAAATGTGCGTACAATCGGAAAAATCGTGAAAAATTTGAGCAAACCGGGTCTGTAGGAGATATTAAAACACCAGTGCATGCTCGTACAGCTCGTACTGCAGAAAATATTGCTGCTGTTCGCGATAGTGTGGCTGAAGAGCCGTCAACCTCAACTCGTCGTCGTGCCCAACAATTGCACCTCTCACGCTCGTCGTTGATGAACATTATGCATAAAGACTTGCATTTATACGCTTAACGGCCCTTAAAATTTAACCACCCTTTATGTATGACTGTATTTCGAAACAGCGGCAATCAGCTGAGGACATAGGCGAGAAATAACAAATACCCGGTTTCGGCAAGCGCATTTTTCGACTGTCGTCCTTTTCACGTCCCGTGCTATCGCTCTCCCCACTCTCCATTCTCTCACAATTATTCTTACCGCCTTGCGCATCTACATACACCACAGTATATAATATAATTTATCATTCCTTTTACAATTCATCAACGTGCACATTACTGTCATAACTTGCAGCAATCATGGTTCGTAAGTCGTGCAGAAGTGATACTCTTCAAAAAAATGTTGCAAGCATAAAGACTTCTTGCACCATGAGCATCTGAAGATGGCCACATTATTACAACCTAGTACTTCACAGTGTGCTTGAGACGATTGACCGAAACCAAAACTCACTGGATTGTCGAACTCGTTTGGCTTATCGGTTATATAATTACTTTTGAACCATGCATATTTGAAAAGATTTATATATCTGGGTGATGAAAGTTGATTGTGTGCGAGCAATTGCAGTTTGATTATGTTGTTTCTCAAGTGTAAATTAATATCAGAATTAAGTAATAGTACACTGTCGGAAAAATGTCGTACAAAATTTTTCCATATTCGGAAACCAAAAACGTCGAGTGGTTGGATTTTCCCTGTGGTGCCTTTAGGTATTATCTTTATGGTTGTTTTTTCCCCGAGGTGTTGCATTTTGAACAGCTTCTGAGCAGTGTCCACTCCACGAGTCTATCAACAATACGCTGTTACGGCCGGTGTTGGGGAAGAATACTTTTTCCAACCAAACTTTAAAGTGCTCTATACATAGGATGATATTGGTTATCGATATAGTATAATTCATCATATGTTCAATATTTTCTGACAATCATTTTTGTCCATACCTGAAGTAATTTTTCCGGATTTCGTTGCTGTTAAAAATACGTTTTCTGGCCTGAATAAATTTTTTTCCACGATTGGGCCGAACTCACCCTTTCCCTCTTTTAGAACGATAAAAAGAGGTGACAGTAATTTTCCATCTGCATTTATGGTTGGCTGGATAGTGTAGCTGCGAGTTGTAGATGATACGGATTGTACCACACATTGCACTTGTTTAGTTCCTTCAGCCGTCAGAGCCCTGCCAGAGTGGATTTCCAGTTGAAAACTGCTCTGATCTGAATTATATATGTTTTCCGGTCCACATTTTTGAATATATGGTTTAATTTCATTCACGAAGTTTTCTGCATTCATCCTTAAAACTGGTTCGTCTTCTATAATCTTTCGTGTTACGAATTTATTAATTTTCCTGGACACAATACGATGTGATTTCTTGAACTTCCGAACCCAATCACGAGAAGCTTTAAAACGAATGTCTTCGTGACCTATATCTTTTTGAGCTTGTAGAGCCCACTTTTGAAGGTCGATATCATGAACAATGAAACCAGCATCTACTGCGGCTTGTATGTTTTTCAAAGTATATTCAGAGATTTGAGCTAATTTCTCCTTGTAGGTCCCACCTTTGTTCATTTGATTTGCCCAGCGTTTTAATTGTCGTACAGATTTGACTTTTTTGAATTACTGACTGACGGTATGAACACTGTAATTTTTCTTCTTACCGGATCTCCAGTATTCGATAGCTTTGCATTTGTAATCGTAGCTTATGTCTTCTTCGTCTTTAGAACAAGTATCAGAATCCACTGGACCTTCATCTTGTTGCCAAAGAGTGTCCTCGACAGGGTTAACATCATATTGCTTGAATGGCTCTTGAAAATCTAGCGATTGTTTCTCGATAATTTCAACTTCGTTATAATCGTCCATGCAGTCGACCAGAACTTTTTCGAAATTCTGCTTTACCTCGATTTCTGCATTGTTAATCGGAGTTTCGGGAATATTCATGGCTTCAAATGTAGCCAAAAGAAGTTTAATGACGTTGATTGGATTCACTTTCATGGTCTATTGATTTTTTTTATCAGAAATTATAACTGACGCACTGGCACTCCGTTCAAATGAGCAACTGAAGATTCCTGTATGTATTGCGATTTTTATATTTGAAAGACTTGTTGTTGAACCTCATGCGATATCAGCAGATAATACGCAGTCCCAGATAGCCGCCTATGTAGAAAACACCTCTTACTGCGTCGAAAGTATTTTTATCATATTGGCGTATGATTAGATTACTCAAAAAAATAAGATCATATTCATTTTGTTGGAATAATTGACAATGTTCTATAGATGGAACGACTGTTGCATCATCGACTTATTCCGAAATTTGCGCCGAATCAAAATACAATCTAATCGAAAGGTCGATAACACATGACGATAAATTATTGATAAGCACAAAATCAGCACAAAGAGTGAACGCAAGCAGCTCTTTAACATGTAAATAACGAGAAACAAGAATGTACGCACAAATATACATACTAATGGATAAGGGGTAGTTTACCCCCGTAAATTCATTTTCCTGGAAATTTGCAAAAATACGTCATCTTTATTTTAACTTGCGCTTCCAAATGTTATATGCTCTGTTCAATTTGGTTGGTTAGTTTTTTGTGTAGGGTGGAAAATTGAAAAATCAGGGGGTTGTTCACCCCTGCAAATGAATTTTTTTCGTCAACTTCACGTGGAATTTTGATTGTCTTCAATGAGGAGTATTTTGGTTTTTGTTTCATTAAAATCGTTTGACGCCTTCTGGGTGAAACTGCAAAATCACCCCTCGACATGCTAATTTTGAAGGGCGATTTCACCCCTTAGAAATATTTTTCCGCCGATAAAAAAAATACGTGTCTTTTAGTTTTCGATGCTCTACAACATACGTGAGTTTCATCAAAATCGGAGGGGGACACCAAACTATCATTCCCCGTACAGGGTAACTTTACGTACACACATCTTTTAACCTACCAAAGTCAGCATTTCCTTTTCAGTATGTCCAATGCACACCAAAGCTTACCACTATGTTTTAATAATAACTCGCCTCCGCCATGTAGGATAATTGAGAAATGTCTCTGGGGTCTGAGATCCCCAAGCCTTGATTTTTTTCATTTCCTTAAGAAGATAATCCCCTACAAGTCCTGATTTTTATAAGTCCCTTAATGAGACCATGCCTCAAGCCTTAAATGTCCTAAGTCCCTTGATAAGACTCTTTAGGCCCCAGGGGTCTAATTTTCTTTGTCCTTTAAGGAGACGCTGCACCAAGCGGCGATTTTTCAAAGTCACTTATGGAAAGCCTGCTCCAGACTTTGAATATTCTAATTCTCAACCAAACAGAGACAACGCATCAAAAAAAGTACCTTTGGCGTATAGTCGAAAACTTTTTCGAATCGGACTGTCGATACGTGTGCAGATTGCAGGGTCAAATATTAAATGGATCTCTATTATGCATAAAGGATGACGTCTGGTGAGATATTTGATAATGTGTAAAGCAAACAGGATAAGCCCTAGGCGAGTGCTGAACATATGCACATCTCACAAAATCAGTCTTACATGCGTATATTGTGGTCAGAATCTACCGGCTTACCTTGGTAACTTTTTCTTTGTGAACTTCCTCCAGCCTCATTTGTGCTTGTTTATAACTTTGGTGTTCGGATCTTGCATCAAAGTGTGTTAGATAGGGATCGGGTGTTCCCTGAGGTTGATAGGATTGCTCAGTGCTCGAGCTCATTGAAAGTGGCATCAGAGTCGCTCCCTGCTTACTCTTTTCCGTCGTCGGTGAATTTGTCGATAGTCGCCTAAAAATAAAGTTGAGAAAAAATGAACAGAGATAAATTTAAACACTTCAGTCAATCCACTCGTTGACAAAGGATATTTAATGTAAATTTGCTGATAGTTATTTCTGGTTTATTCTCGGGATTCGGTCCATTGAATGATACATACGATGAGCCGGCTGTCGTGTCATAGTCATCGAGATAAGTCTCGTCGCTTTCATCGTCGTAAGCTTGATCGCTGAGTACATCCTCGAGGTCACCGTCCTCTGCATCCACATTGAGATCGTCCTCATCATCAAGGTCATCCTCGTCTTCTTCAATATCATCGATCACTTCTTTAGGAATGGGTAGATCAAATGGTTTTTTTGGCTTTAGATTTGCTACAATTGAAACAAAATAAAAGTATAATTATTTGCGAAAAAGTGAATGTTGGAATAAAATCACATTTTTTATATCTTGAATATCGGCTGCAGTACAAATACATATCGTAGCAAAAAATCAGTAGGTCCACGTAATTTTGCCTATACATGATTTTAATGACTCCTCGTTTTTCCGGATTATATTACGGAAACTTCATTATGCCGAACGTAATTTTCTCTAATTGCCATTTACCCGGACGATATTTTTTGAAATCGTCATTTACCCGGATGTCATGGAGCTAGCCGTCTTTTTGTTAGTCGAATATATTTACACGGAAGAAGGCATTGAGGTGAAATTTCGTCATTCTAAATACTAAAAAATCATGCAGTCAAATGCAATTGCACCGAACACTATTAAACTGAAACATTAATGGCCTGAATTTCGAAGTTCACAAATTCACACCATTTCTTTGAGAATGCTTGAGCATTCTGCTACGCGTAGCTAGACTGCGCACTGCAGGCTAGCATGGGCAACTGCTTGCTGCTGCCACGCAGCGGCAGCATCACGCAGAAGCTGTAAATCTCGCACTAGGTCTGCGCGCCGACCAACAGGTCGCTGCGCTCAAGCGCTCTACGACGGCTTGGCTTAACAACGGCTGCTTTGGATAACGTAGCCATCTTGCGTTTTGCTCTCGCACAGTTTTCATCGTCACCGAGTTCGTGCCTGCTCATCAAAGTTCTGTGCATCTTAATAAGACTCAACGATCAACTCGGCCGACCTATAGTCTCCACAACCCAGTCATCATATCTGCAGTGATATATCGACGTCGGCACACCTGTACCTCATCATTTGGCTCATCTTGTCGTGCACCCAGCGTCAGCTTCACCGCGAGGCGCGGTCGTGACAGATCTTCTCATCGATTACACACGATTAATATAATCGTGTGTGGTAATTAGCTCACCGAGATTTACTCTCTCCTCTATACGCTTATCTTAATATATTCCTTTCTTTATTTCACTTGTATTTATTTGTATTATATATTTGTGTCTGCTGCACTTGACGGGAGGAGCAATAAATGCTATTGTAATTAACACCTGTGTACCGATTATTAATTCACCTGCGAATATTTACAGTCCAGTTTACTCTACCAACTGAATTCTCGAACATTTGGTTCGAGAGCCGGATATCAGTACCACCAGCATCGTGCTCTAACGTCAAGTGCGTAGACCCATACTTAGCCAGCGCACCCACTAGGAACACGTTTCACCAGCTCACCTCGTCGAAGGACGATCCGACAGCTCAACGAGCACATAGCACTCACAGTGGAGCCCACTAGCCTCGCTCCGCAGTATCGACTCTGCACATAAACTGGCTCGTAGCAGTTCGACATCTGCATCGGTTTGGGTATCGTACAGCTCTGCGGAATTTTTATTTACTTTCTCCTCTCTATTATACTTGTTGGTGCTTAAAGCGTATCGCTTATTGCCAAAAGTGCTAAGTTTGCTCAAATCTAATGAGTACCTCTCTCGGTGATGGAATCGAGGAGGCTTCCGCAAAGAAGTTGCAGGTGCCACCACCTACTATCGACCAAACATCCTACGCAATCAAGTCCTCGCTCAAGCTCACCTGCTCGACTGCCGAGCAAGCTCGTCGCCAAGGCACAATGTCAGCGTAGCTGTATTGAAGCCATCAGAAAATTGTCAAAGATTCGTGCCTGACTCAAATCTTTCTGGAGAGTTTTGCGCGAATGAAATACGTAAGCACTCGCAGCCAGGCCATCACAGCTCCGCACCATCAGCTCTGTGCATCTGTCAGCTCCATGCAGTCTAACATGTTCTTCATAAGGCACCATACTGCTTTGTGGAGTATTTATTCATTTAATTCATTTCAATTCAATTAATTCAATTCAATTCAATTCAATACAATTCAATTCAATTCAATTCAATTGTTTAAAGTACTCGGAAATAAATCAGGTCCGAATATCAGTATTTCTGTTTGGAAGATCTCTTAATAGGGTGTTTATGCAGTAGTCAACCTTTTTCTTTCTCGGTAAAGTTTAATAACTGAAGACCAGCAAATCCAGGTTTTCCTAGTTGTTGTTAAACGGTGACACTCTGCTACCATTGTTTTAAAAATCAATGGCAAACGATTCATTCTAAATATATAGTATATATTTATTTAATCTAGTTCCGAGATTGAGAATTCAATTGAAGGAAACTTATTTAAGTCAACACACATGAATGAGTGTTGCTCACCAATCATTTTGTATTCACAATGGACATGTGTACTTCGCCAACCTTTTGTAACAAGAAGAAGCATAGCTCACCTGGAGCACAAGGCTCGCACTTGGTCAGTTCAACCAAGGATTTTGGATAGCGCTTCAACATCTAGAAATTGCATTAGAAATGGCAACTACTTTCAGCAGTCGAAACATCAGCTTCTGCCTCAGCACCTTAAAACGCTTAGAGTTAATCAAATGAATGGTCATCTGGTTGAAGTATTGCTGCAATTGCCGGTACAACTGTAAATTCATCAAACAAACTCAAAGCGATTAACATCGAGTACGTCTGCTCAACCGGCAGCTCATTAAGAGGGAGGTGCAGTCGTCCAGATATCAGAACTGCTCAACAAAGTCAGCTCATCACTCTTCGCAACTGCTTTAGCACTTATTAAAACAACAATTTCAACCCATCAAGTTCAGCTGCTCATAGATCCAGGATCGGAACTACCTTTCATGGCAGAAAGTCTCTGAACTCAGCTGAAACTAACACGTCAGCGCGCATCCATTCCGATCTTTGGTATTGGTGGCAAGAGATCAGCTCAAACACGCGGCTTGAGTCAGCTCACTCTTCATTCTCAGCACACAGTTGCTATTGTCACCATGAATGCTCACATCCTCAAAACCTTAACGGTGATATTACTATCTGTGGAACTACCAACTCAGACGTGGCCTCACATCTACAAGCTCAAATTGGCTGACTCAGAATTTCGACGCTCTCGGTCAATCGACATCATCATCTGAGCCGAAGTTTATGGGCAGATCATCAAGCCTAATATCATCAGGAGCTCACCGACATTGCCAATTGCTCAGCTGTCGGTGTTCGGATGACTGATGCTTGGAGCAATTACTTTAGCAGAACTGCTTGCCAGTCCATTTCATCATGCTCACCTTCAACAGGAGGAATAAGCACTGCAAGAAGTTCTTACGAAGTTCTAGGTCCAAGAGTTATTACCAACCAATACTGACAGCTCACTCACACCTGAAGAACAGGAGTGTGAGGATCACTTCAAGTCGACGAATAGGCGTGACTCATCAGGGAAGTACATCGTCAGGATCCCGCTCGAATCACCGGCAACGCTCTTGGGGAGTTCATTCTCGACTGCTCATCACTGTCTGTCTCGAGTTTAAAACGACACTCGAGGGATAACGAATCCGAACAACTTTATCATCAATTCATGGTAGAATACGAAAAGCTCGGTCATATAGAGAGGGCGCCAGCATTACCATCAAGTGCAGTGCATGATTTGGGTTCTCCTTAAACGACATCATGCACAGTGGTACCAACCTGCTGCTCAATAGCTAAAGGAGTTGTGCATGGCGGGCGGATTCTCGCTTGCCAACTGGCACGCAACAGACTCGGATATACTGGCCAGCATCGCTGCTACCGAATCATCTTGCGCAGAAGTTATATTGGACGACTGCTCAATCAAAATACTCGGACTTACGTGGTTTCCGCACAAAAGATCAGTTCGTGTTCTCAACCCAGCTCAGCTCAGCATCTGCAAACTTTAATAAGCGTCTCATCATATATGAAGTGGCTCAGATATTTGATCCACTCGAGTTCATCTCACCAATCATGATACGTACCAAAATGCTTTTGCAGGTGCTTTGTCTACTCCAGCTCACAAGGGATGATTCACTGATATCCCAGATCTTATCAAGGTGGCTAGCAATCAGGGAGGATCATACTTGCTTGGCCAGGATTTCAATCTCTCGTTAGTTCAACTCTCAGAGCAGCTCAACAGTGGAAGTGCATGGTTTCACAGACACCTCTCAGCTAGCAATGTCGGCAGTGACATATATCACTGTCATCTCACCGTCCGCAACAAAAGTGACGTCACTCGTGTGCTCAAGGACCAAAATTGCACCGCTCAAAAAGCTCACCATACCCCGGTTGGCGCTCACAGCAGCGCTGCTTTTAGCCAAGCTTATCTGAAGTGTTCAAGCCACACTCAAATTGAACATTCCATCTACTCATCTGTGGACGGATTCATCAGTCACGCTCATGTGGATCAAAGTTCATCCGTCGCGCTGGAAAGATTACGTTAGGAACCGAGTCACTCAAATACAAGATCTTACAGAGCGCGCTCAGTGACGACATGTTCCTGGCATGTCCAATCTGGTGGACTGTGCTTCTAGAGGTACAACTACAGAACAGCTCAGAGCTCATTCATTGCGGGGCCACCAGGGCTCAATCGATCGATTTGGTGCACAGGTATTCGCCAGCTCAACAAATTGTATCGGCTCACAGCTCTCTGCTCGAGAGTGATAGCACGGCTTAAGAGGATACCTGGCTCAACACCAGTCACACTCATCTCAGCACATGAGATCGACGAATCGAAGGTGGTTTGGGTCAATGCACACCCAGGCAGCTTACTTCTCGCACGAGCTCAAAGTGATGTCATCTGGAATGCTGCTGCCAGCCTCTAATCCTTTCAGTAGGCTCACAGCCTACCTCGATCAACAAGGCGTAATCAGGGTGGGAGGACGGCTCAAACAATCAGCACTCAACTTTGAAGCGTGTCATCCAGCAATTTTGCCTCATCAGTCTCGTCTCACATCACTCATGATAAACCAAGATCATAAGCGCACGTTTCACGGCGGTGCTCAACTCACTTTAGCGTAAGTTCGACAAGCTCACTGGATCATTGGGGGTAGAGCTCCAGTCAAAACTCATATCTTGCGCTGTGTAGTGTGTGCTCGGCAGAGAGTGATCCGTGCTCAGCAACTGATGGGTCAACTACCTCTCTCTCTCGAGGCACACCTGTGCGGCCATTCAAAGACTGAAGTTGACTACGCAGGTCCGCTCACACTCAAACCATGGAGGGCGTTACTGACTACTCAACCGACGCATTCCTCGTTGCTTTTCGGCGCTTCTCGGCCGAACGAGGAATACATCACGCTCTCAGCTTAGATTGTGGTAAGAATTTCGTCGGAGCTAGCAAGAAGCTGCGACAACCATTCTCGTCATACTCATCTGAACATCTCATCGTTGCAAATGCTCTCTCACAGGATCGTGTAGAATGGCGGTTCAACCCTCCATCAGCACCACACATAGGTGGCAAATGTATAGTTGACGACACTGCTGACTCAAATTGGTGCTGGTCTCAATTCAAGGCCTCTAGAACCTCTCAGCGACGATCCTGAAGATGTGTCAGCTCTAACACCAGGGCGTTTTCTCATTGGCAGAGCACTTACCACTACCCCAGAACCATCTCTGAAGAATCTGGCGAACGCAAAGCTCTCTCGATGGCAGCTCAGACAGCAGAAATTTCAAAGTTTCTGGGCTCAGTGGTCTGCTCATTATCTCCAGCGTCAACAGGCAATTTCGAAATGGCACCACCCTAACAACAACATCCAGATCGGCTCACTTGTTTTGCTTACGGATGAGCGCTTTCCACCGTGCAAGTGACCACTTGCACGAGTGATTGCACTGTATCCTAGCAGTGACGGGCTCACAAGAGTAGTGACCATTAAGACAGCTACGGCGACGCTCCCACGGCCCATTGCCAAACTTGCAGTGCTGCCAATTCCCTCAGCAGAACATCACGTTAAGGAGAATCAGCAACCACATTGCTGATGGCGGGCGGAATGTTTGAGAATGCTTGAGCATTCTGCTACGCGTAGCTAGACTGCGCACTGCAGGCTAGCATGGGCAACTGTTTGCTGCTGCCACTCAGCGGCAGCACCACGCAGAAGCTGTAAATCTCGCACTAGGTCTGCGTGCCGACCAACAGGTCGCTGCGCTCAAGCGCTCTATGACGGCTTGGCTTGACAACGGCTGCTTTGGATAACGTAGCCATCTTGCGTTTTGCTCTCGCACGGTTTTCATCGTCACCGTGTTCGTGCGTGCCCATCAAAGTTCTGTGCATCTTAATAAGACTCAACGATCAACTCGGCCGACCTATAGTCTCCACAATCCAGTCATCATATCTGCAGTGATATACCGACGTCGGCACACCTGTACATCATCATTTGGCTCATCTTGTCGTGCACCCAGCGTCAGCTTCACCGCGAGGCCCGGTCGTGACAGATTTTCTCATCGATTACACACGATTAATATAATCGTGTGTGGTAATTAGCTCACCGACATTTACTCTCTCCTTTATATGCTTATCTTAATATATTCCTTTCTTTATTTCACTTGTATTGATTTGTATATTTGTGTCTGCTGCACTTGACAGGTGGAGCAATAAATGCTATTGTAATGAACACCTGTGTACCGATTATTAATCCACCTGCGAATCTTTACAGTCCACTTTACTCTACCAACTGAATTCTCGAACACCATTGTTATATGGTTTTTTCGGTTTGCTGCACCAGGCTAATCTTGGTACCTATACTACGAGAACGTAAATGATTGCTCCAGACTCCTGTTCTGTCGTCTATTTCATACACAATGCCCTCTCTCTCTATTCTTTTCCCACTCATAGTCAGTATCCGGCCATATTGCTCATCGGTCCGTTATGTAGTCCACCTGTCCCTACCTTTTTTGAACACCCTTATTCCGGCGGGAAGTTTCATCTACCTCTCGACCTTAAGAAAAAATCTCCCTTGTAACGGTATTTCCATGTTAACATTAATTTTTTAATCTTCTGATGGGAAGAGTTCGGGCTCGAACACAAGAATAATTAATTAAGACTTCTGAAGTAGGTATAAGTAGGGTTTATTCGAGAAAGTAAAAAGATATTTCGTTTTCCGGCTTCCTGGCGCCGTTTACCAGTACAATTATCATCTGCTATAGTACGCTATACCGTGACCCTTTGCTCCTCTTGATCTCACGTAACTGTGGCTCCTTCACTGCAGTACCCTCTTGGTCAGTGCCGAACACCGCAGATATGCAAAGACGTGTTCTCTCGTCATGCGTTGTAGCCCCTTGGCCTACCGAACTGCGTCGTCTGCTACTCAGTACGAGTACCACCCGTCGCTAGCGTACCTGTCACCAGACATGTACGCTGGATCCGCGCATGTGTCCTCGATTTAAAAGAAAACGTGCATATTTGGGTGTTTCCAGTCCGTTTTTTATGTGGGTTCCACCCTCAAGTGCTCGTGCTATTTCCGTGGACCGTTTATGGGTCTTTCCAACGTGACAGAATCTCTGTGCAGTGAAGTGAATACAGCTGTTTCGAATGTCAAAAACCGGCCTTTATCGATTACCAGGATCTGTCAGATCTCCGGACCTACAGGAAAGTTCGATTCCTCTCGATGCTGGTGCTGGATGTCTCAGCTCCGGTAAGTTGTCGTATCCTATTGTCTAATTCGTCACATGTGTGTTTCTACGTAGCGAGTCGCGAATACTTATCCTATATTATATACCCTACAGCGTCTTTGTTATTCTTATAATTATCTTTATCTCCCCATTATTTTACTTATATTCGGTCCGATCCTCTCGATCTTCCTGACTACTCGCAGATCATCCGCCTATCTGCTTATACTTATTGTTAGTAGAAATGCCTAATTTAATTCTAATTCTCAACTCACTTATTTCTTCTAATTATTTTAAATGTCACACACGCTTAATCGGATTTCGCTCAAGTCCTTTAAGTCGATTAAATTCACTCGCCTACCTTATTTCCTTCACTGGTATTGGTCGCTTACTGGATTCGATAACTTACAAAAATGTAACTTGTCTGACGTTATCTTCTTGAGAATGCACTCGCTGTTGTTTTCTCGGCTTCTTCAAACGTAAGACCTTATTCCCTCTTCCGCAGACTATTTTATAGCCTCCCTATCCGCCTCATTGCCCTCCATATCGTTTTCAACTTTAATTTTGAAATGTAACGCAATTTCATAATTTTTCAGATTGTTACCGGTGCGCCACTCGTCTTCTCCTCGCCGCCAAGCGACGCCAGCTGGTCGCTGACCTCCGGTTAGACGGCCGAGTGCCCGCATTCTATCGCGCGTTTGGAAATAAGCTTTCCTATTGTGGAAGCTAAATATAATAGCACTGGATAGAGATGTGAATATGCCACAGCTTCCAGCTTTTGAGAAATGCCGTCTTTTGTCTTTAAGCGATAATGCCACTTCGCGCTTTCAATAAAAAGGTTACGTCACTCCTTTGAGCGAGAACATCGCCTCACCTATTTATTTCCTGATATTACTATAAGGGCCAGAGTCGCATGTCCACACACACTCACGCCAAACTATATGTGCGAGCCCACCGGTAGTTCTCACAGTATATACAGATTGCCCATATAAAACTTGCCATTACAAGAACTTTCCGTAGTATCATCTATTCTATTTAAAAAAAATGATGTAGACGCTTCCTTGCCTTACACTATGTTAACTACAATTATGTGATGGTTATTCTATAGACCGGCTTTACTAATTTTACGAATATTCACGGGCAGGTAGTGTTTTAAATGTCTATAACTTCTTCGCTTTGAATAAAAGTTCATAAAATCTTTCGTGCACTACAGCTTAGATAAATCTGGCTAAATATCTTCAAGCATTACGGTTTCAATCTGAGCCTTCAAAGAGCTTGAATAACAAAGTGGAAGCGGGGTAGAATTTGTTTAAGATAATATATTTGAGACGTTTATCTATTCAGATATTTCAGCAAATAATGTTTGAATGGCTTTAAGACTTTTAGAAATGTTACGTTGATCGAAATAAAATACGCAGTGCAGTTAAAAAAAAATTTGTTTTATTGACAGTAAAATATACAGGGTGCGCCATCTCAATCTGGTCGATGGAAGTATTGAATAACTTAGAGAATTTTCAACAGATTTCACAAAGTCGTATTTTTTTATTAAATTTGATTCATTACAATTTATTTTAATTAGTTTCCAAAAACCACATCGATCAAATGTCCGCCTTTATTACTGAGACAAAAATGAGCTCTTTTTTCGACATTTTCCATTGTATTTGCCAGCGTCTCGGGCGATATCGCTGCGATTTCGGCTCGAATGTTGTTTTTTAGCTCCTCTATGGTCTTCGGCTTGTTGGCATAGACTTTACTTTTCAAAAATCCCCACAAGAAGAAGTCCGGTGCAGTCAAATCCGGCGATCTTGGTGGCCAGTCAATATCACCTTTCTTTGATATCACACGTCCTGGGAACTTCCGACGCAAATAGTCCATTGTTGAGCGCGCAGTGTGACATGTCGCACCATCTTGTTGGAACCAAAATTCCTTAAGACCTTTTTCACGCATTTGTGGTAAAACAAAGTGTGCCAACATCCACCGATATCGATCCCCATTGACAGTTTCACCAGCTCTGAAGAAAAATGGTCCAATGGTGGTTTTTGAGCAAACACCGGCCCAAACTGTCACTTTCTCATCGTGCAATGGAGTTTCGTGAATAATATGAGGATTATCGGTGCCCCACATGCGACAGTTTTGTTTGTTGACAGCGCCAGAGAGGGTGAAATGAGCCTCGTCGGTCATCAGAATTCGCTCCCAAAAATCCGGCTCAGCTTCCTTCATTCGACTAACGTTATTAGCGTAAGCCAAGCGTCGCGGCTTGTCAGTTTCCAATAATCTTTGAGTCAACTGCACTTTGTACGGAAACATGTGAAGATCTTGCTTTAAAATCCTTCTCAAAGTGGTTCCACTGATGTTTAATTGCTGAGACCGGCGGCGGTATGAGACATTTGGATTTTCTGCAACACTCTGTCGAACAGCTTCGATATTTTCATTTGAACGACCTGAACGCGGTCGAGCTTGATGTTGGAGATTCGCTACAGACCCGTGCTCCATGAAATTTAAAGCTAAATGACGGATAGTGTCGCCTTTGGGCGCAGAACGTCCGCGATATTTTTTACGATACGCACGCTGAGTTGACACAACTGAACGATTATTTTCAATGTAAAGCGAAACTATTTCGGCGCGTTCTTTCGGCGTATAGCGATACATGGTTGAAATTGTACTGAAATAACCTATACGAAACGTGTTGTACGACGCTGGTCGGTTAAAATCTGTCAGAGTTATTCAATACTTCCATCGACCAGATTGAGATGGCGCACCCTGTATAAGATTTGTGTTTATGTATTGTGATGACCAACGGTCAGGGCACATCAATAGGTTGCTGCTGAGTGTGTGGGCATGCGACTCGGGACTGCAGGCCAGCAGAATAGAGAGAAATAGGCGTAGTGGCGGATTTCAGGAATGTCGCGAAGTGGCAGGTCAGAGGCCGAAGGCAGACGATTTCCATACAGGTGGGCTAAAACGAAACGGTTCTACTAAAGTGCGAAAACAAAAAAAAATATTTGAGATAGGTTACTTTCCTCCTTCTTCGAGTCCGAACCCTAGACTTTTTAGGGTCGGTGGAAAATGTATCAATACAAAATAGAATTACTAATATTTCCCTATTCGATGGTACTGGAGCCGATGTGCCCCTGAAATATTTCCTTCAGGACATTAGGAACTGGAGTACATTTGTTTCTCCTGGTTCCGAACTAGAATTTGAGAGCGCCATAATCTCGCGATTAAATGGTAATGCACGAAACTGCGTTTACGGACGGACCATAAACACAGTGGAAGAGTTAATCCCAGCATTAAAATCACGTTTAGCTCGCAGTAATATCTTCGATTACTATGCGGGAAAAATTTCGCACACGCGCATGAAGCAGAGCGAGACAGTCGGCAAGTTCTACGACCAGATGCAAATGTTGGTTAGTGGTGGGCGCAACGCTTGGAAAGAGGAATATGACTCAAATCCACCCTCCCCCACACTAGAACGTGACACTCTATCTAAAATCACCCTCGGTTCTTTCATAGATGCGTTACCCACTCACATAAATGACACGGTAAGCATGCGAGAGCTGGAGACTCTGGATGACGCGTTTAAGTTAGCAGAGAGGCCCGCTATTCGAACTGAGCGGAAACGCGCTGGCGTGAACGATTGCCCGCCACAAAATTCAACCGAGCCGTCGGTACTTTTCGCTAGAGATGACGCGAATTATGATAGATCTCGTTCTCTCTCCCGTTCGTACTTACGACCCCATGCAGCCACGGTTGCTCTACCTGGCTCGGTTTCGTCAGTTGGCCCTCGACCAACACACAGTGGGACAGATCTCAGAAAAGTTGGCCAAAAATAGAAAGAAGTTCTAAATTTAAACGTACATTGGTATATAAGGATTTTCGAGGTCGCTGATTACGAATTTCATATTATAATTTGAACATTCAAAATGGCGGATCCAATATGGCCGACCACTTCATTAAAAATTGTTCGGAATCTCATATAAATTTGTATATAAGAGTTTTCGAGGTCGCTGATTACGAATTTCATAGTATCAGGGGTACAAATTGAAAATGCGGGTTTGATAACAGATGGCGTTACTAACGCTATACGCATCAGGCAGTACTGTGACTATGTTCATGTCAAAGCTACGTCTTATAGCTTTAATTTTCAGTATGTGTCAATTTGTCGCAGTGTCAAATTCATAGTTTTTTTGAGCTCTCAATATGTCGAGTTTCGTGCCAACAAAACAGCATTTGCGGGAAGTTTTAATTTACTTCTTTAATTTGAAGAAAAGTGCTGCTGAAGCACATCGATTGGTCTCCGAGGCTTATCCGAGTCATGTTCCATCGGTTTCAACGTGCGAGAGATGGTTTGTGCGGTTTAGAAGTGGTGATTTTGACGTTGAGGACAAAGAGCGGCCGGGCCAAGTGAAAAAGTTTGAGAATGCTGAATTGGAGGCAATACTCAATGAAGACTCGTGTCAAACTCAACAAGAGCTCGCAGATTCATTGGGAGTGACACAACAAGCCATTTCCCATCGTATAAAAGCCCTCGGAATGATCCAAAAGCAAGGACATTGGGTGCCGTATGAGCTGAAGCCGAGAGACGTCGAGCGCCGTTTTTTTGCATGCGAACTGCTGCTCGAACGGCAAAAACGGAAGGGTTTTTTGCATCGCATTGTCACTGGTGATGAAAAGTGGATCCATTACGATAACCCGAAGCGCCAAAAATCATATGGTTACCCCGGCCATGCATCATCATCGACGGCCAAACCAAATATTCACGGCGCCAAGCTCATGCTCTGTATTTGGTGGGACCAGCTGGGTGTGGTGTATTATGAGCTATTGAAATCGAACGAAACCATCACAGGAGCACTATACCGAACTCAATTGATGCGTTTGAGCCGCGCACTCAAAGAAAAACGGCCACAATACGAGCAAAGACACGACAAAGTAATTTTGCAACATGACAACGCTCGGCCACATGTTGCAGCGCCGGTCAAAACATACCTACAAACGCTGAAATGGGAAGTCTTACCCCACCCGCCGTATAGCCCAGATATTGCTCCTTCCGATTACCACCTTTTCCGATCGATGACACATGGCCTAGCTGACCAGCGCTTCCATTCTTACGAAGAAGCCCAAAAATGGGTCGATGACTGGATAGCAGCCAAGCCGGCCGAATTTTTTCGCGACGGTATCCGTAAATTGCCAGAAAGATGGGACAAAGTTGTGGCTAGCGATGGACAATACTTTGAATAATTCATTTGTTACCATTTTTTCAGAATAAACGTTCAAAAATAGAAAAAATCCCGCATTTTCAATTTGTACTCCTGATATAATTTCAAAATTCAAAATGGCGGATCCAATATTGCCGACCACTTCATTAAAAATTGTTTGGAATTTCATATAAATTGGTATATAAGGGTATTCAAGGTTGCTAATAACGATTATAATATTACAATTGCGGAATAAAAAACAGTTTCTGTTTGATTGATTTTTATTTACAAAATTGTCGGAGTAGCAGTTATTATGTAATAATGCGTACAGTTAAGAAAATAAGTAAATAAGAAAAAATTCTAAAAATCAGTCGCTATCACTGTCGGGAGAATTATCATGTTTGAAATCAGAGTCAGTATCATGCTTATCAGAAATTTCTAGAACATTTTGAAACTCATCATCATCAGGGAAAAATAAAAGCTCTCGGGTCTCCGATGACAAATTTTTACTCTTTTTGGGTTTTATTTTTCTCATGCTCGAAATAAGTGGATCTGAAGATACCAGGAGCCAATGAAACACATCTTCCATTGTATTTGTGCGTAAATTTTTTCTGGAAAACCCTTCACGATATTTTCTGATATCCTTATTTCTGGCTTCCTGAGCATCTTCAGATAATTGACCGATTGGCAATACGGCTCATTCTATGATTTGAGCACCATGTATTAAAATTTTATGAACTGTCGTAGACATGTAATACCAAGGAAACTTGTCTACGCACATTTCCGCAGTATAATGACAATATTTATGAAATTTATCGACGTTCACTTTATAGCCACATGACATGACCTGCAAGATAACGTGAAATCGATGAATGAAATCTTCGTCCAATCCCAGTATTTGAGCAGACACTGATGAGTTCTCAAAAAAACGACGAGCTGTATTGCCGTCGTTGGACTTGCCGTATCCTACTTTTGGGCGATCAACAAGAAGCCCTAGCTGCATCTGAAACCCCTTCTGAATTGTTTTTTTCCGAATCTCGAAACTCTTTTTGTCTTCCCTTGATCGCAATTGCCATTTTTTATTCTCGAGTTTATATCCAAGATGTAGCAAGTACTCAAAGCAAGGGATCCATGCGTGTAACGTTGATAATCCGTAATGTAAATTAGAAACATCAATTACTTTATTTTTCACAAAATCGAGATTATTAAATTGTTTTGACGTTGCTCCGCACAAATAGCAGCGCATAGCTGATGTAGTAGACGTTACAGCATTACAGACCTTGCCATCAATCATGGTGAAAACCATTTCGTAATGCATTATTATTTCTTTTCCGTCCTGAACAGTTTTAAAAGGAAGGAGAGACGCAACTTGATCTTCAATATATTTCTTTTCATTTAAAATATACTCTACATTCTCGTGTAAAAATTGTAGCCTTATAGGTCTACAAAAACGAGGTGACGAAGGCGCAGGATTTTTCTATATCACTACTTCCTTTCGAAATTGATTATCCGTGGATACTAGTTGCAATGGAACTAATAAAGTAATAAAAACATAAGCGTCAGAATCACTTCCATCAGTAAACTTTTGTTTGTACTCGCTGTGCCCTGAAGATCCATCGCACCCCCATTTTAAAATCAACTTGGCATTTTCTAAAATTGCTGGAGATAATGTTTTTATAGTGTCGCTTTGAACATGTAAAATTCTTTCTGATGTGTGATTTAAGAGTGCTTGTACACTGACTTCCGCACGAGTCTCAGTTATCTGTATATTTGATGGGTAACATCGAAGTTTGGCTTGTGTAATTGTTTGATAACAGGGATTTTTCATTGAATTTCTAATAAGCATGTACTGATATTTCGATAACTTTCATTCAACGACATCGGACAATGCCTCATCGGCAGACATTTTAATAATATGAGGAATTGCTGATAATTTTAATGCTGCTCTGTATTTATCAGCTCGCGTTGGTGACTTTGTCGTGATTTCTCTGACGATGCTGGCAGCACTAGAGGCCTCAGAAGAACGAAGGCTCATTTGAGTAGCCAAAGATAATTCCAATGTGCTTACTGTGTTACGTAAATCAGTGGCTTTTCTTTTTTTGCTTCGATCACTTGCTTTCTCAAACTCCATACTTGGTCGACCACGCTGCCTGGATTCCGTGGATTTTGATTTCGCTGTACTCGTTGTCGCCGTATTTGAATCCGCAGGTTCTTCATTAGTCGTCCAAACATTCTGTGGAGTACATAATGGAATTATTGTGAGAAATTTTGAATCTAACTTTAAGTTTTTTTAATAATTCGAATTAAATTTACATATTTCTGTATTAAATTTCAATACTCACGTTAATAATCGTGGAAGAACAAAGCCACTCTTCATTGTTTTGAAGAAAGCGTTCTGTTGTTCTTTGAAATCGTTGCCATCTTCTTTTAAGGTTGGACAAAAAGATCTTCAAAGATTGTCGATCCTCGTCATGGATTTGAAAACTACATTCCATTCTTGTAACAAAATGTTGTTCCAAACATTTAAGTTGCGTGGTCAAGTCCGAGTTCAAATCGTTCCGTACGATCTCGAACAGTTCTCGAAGAGTACAGATTATTTTATCAATACGCGATTCTAAAATACAGACATAATGCGATGTAATATTAAGTAAAAACACATTTCTCATATAATAAGCTTTATTTAATTATAAATAAGAAAAATTACATGTATACACAATAATATTTTCGCGGAGTGTTATTCGAATGATTAATTGCAAAAACGATACAAATTTAATAATACATTAAAATAAGACACCCAGTATATATATGAAAATTATCAAAAAAAGCAACGGTATACTTTTCTACATATTTCAATAGCAGGTAGTCCCGGACCCCTGCGGTGTGCCTCTGCGTCGACTCTTACCTAACAAATCAGCTGCTCGGCGTCGCGTATTTCTAACCTCAAAAGTACAGAGGCAGAGACGGGCAGAATTTTCTTCCAGATTCTATTACAAGACATCGTAAACTATATCTTGATTCCCGCTGAATAGATAACTTTTTGCTAATTTACGGTAAAAATTTTCACAGGAAAAACCATTATGTAGACCCATCTTTGACATAATTTCTAACACACGCGAGTATAAATTGATGAAAACGTTATATACGTAAATATTCTACATACCTTTCTTAACACCCTCCATCAAACAGAATTGAAAAAGGACGCTGGACTAAAAAGTTACACGCACTTGAAGTAGCAGTGAATTTCGGAGCCGCAACACGGTTTACGCTGTGCCGAGAATGGGTAACTTTGAACTAACGTAGCGTCTCAGGTATAAAAGTTATCTCACTTCCCTTTTGGAATAACAAGCACCAAAGCCCCCTCTACAAGATTCTATGGTACTAAACTCATTTGGTGACTATCATTCTTTCGATTTTTGGCCACCTTTTTTCAGATCTGTCCCACTGTGCAACGGGCATTTTAAAATCAGGAGCACCCTATAGAGAAAGAGAGTTGAGTCCCCGTAACGACGGCAACCATACAGGATGTGAGCTGCGTTATTGCTGTCTGCGTGGCATGGGCTGCACTTGCTGCCCGTGGAACAGAGGATCGAAACGCGTGAGAGGAATAGGGGACGGTTGCTCGCACCAATATTGCTGTGTGAGAGAAACGGGATGCGCATGCCGTCTGTGGAACCGCTGGGCTCCCCGCCCGTCGCAGGCCTCACCGGAATGCTTTGCCTATCCCCTCTCGAAATAATCGTACCTCAAATTCGTACGACCATTTAAACTTGCAACCGGTTCGTCTCGGCAGAACGGCAGTGAGCCAGCCGGATGCGAAGAAGTTAGAGGTGTCTCGTGGTGTCGAAGAGGGAGAGGTCGAATCTCTGGTTGTAAAAATGTCGGCTTCTGATCTGAAAAATGGCTCTGAAAATGTTTAATTATCAAATTATCCGCGCTCTATGGCGAAGTTTTTGTGGATGAGAGCGCGAATACGAAATTCGAAGGACTCTAAAAATCAAAGGCTCCGACTCTTGGCACAGTAGAAATCCACTTCAGAGACGAGCCCACGATATTTCATGTGGTACGAGAATTTCCCACACAAAGTAACGGAGTGTTGGAAAAACTTTATATGCACCACGACATGCAGAGGTTTCTTTCTGTCATGAAAATGATGAAAATGGTGGATCATGGTTTTCATGGTGAAGGCACGCTCGCGAACTCTAGTACCTCTGCCTACTATAAATTGCGATTTGTCGGAGGGGTATCTGCCACGTGTCGATGCACCGAATGGCTTATTTTTAGGAAATGCCCTTGTCAACCAGAAATATGGCATTTACCACGCATTGGATGTAAACACTTTAAACGAAGACGTAGAGCTTTCAGTACCGCTAGTCGAGCTGCAGTCCTTTGAGTACTGTTGTTCGGACTTGGATTACACGTCGGATGAATGCGACTCCTCAGACAGTGGGGCGCCGTCACCGACGGATCGAGTCGGGGCGATTTTAGGGGCCCTGTGTCTTGAGGGTCGAAACGATTTGGAAATAAAACACATGTCGCTTAGTCGAAGAATTCTCTGAGCGATTTAAATTGCCAGGGAATAAATTGCCTTGTACGGGTCGGGTTTCTCATCGCATCCCCACGGCACATGAATTACCGGTCAACACGCGACATTATCGGTTTCCTATCATACATCGGGACGAAGTTGAGACCCAAGTTCGTAAAAAACTCGATAACCAAGTGATAGAGGAGTCTCAATCTCCGTATAATTCCCCTGTATGGATGGTGCCGAAAAAGACAGACTCTCAAGGTCGATCCCGTATGCGTATGGTGATTGACTTTCGCAAACTCAATGAGAAGACAATCTCCGATGCATACCCTTTACCGAATATAACGGATATTCTTGATCAGCTGGGATAAGCCCAGTACTTCTTGACGTTTGATTTAGCGAGCGGCTACCAACAGATCGTGATGCACCCAGAGGATCGCAAGGAAACGGTATTCCTAACGGCTAATGGTCACTACGAATATGCCCGTATACCAGAAAACTTTAAGAACGCGCCATCAACCTTCCAGTGTCTCATGTATAATGTGCAGCGCGGTCTCGAGGGTACAGGATTATTTGTATGCCTGGACATCGTAGTATTTGCTAGGACATTGGGAGAACACGAAAAAAGGTGCGTCGCCTCATGAGTCGATTGGTGGAAGCGAACCTAGTGCTTACCAGGTGTATGCATAAGTTTTTTCCGGTTTTTTGGTAAAAAAAACACGTAATTTTCAAGGGAAATTAATTTTTGTTTTATTCAAAATATTGGCCATCGGCTTCTACACATTTCGCCCATCTTTCAGGTAATTTATGAATACCATGCCAGAAAAACTGCTTGTCTTTTGCGGCAAACCATTCGTCAAGCCATTTTCCAACTTCCTCGAAATTGCTGAAGTGCTGCTCTGGGAGCGCGTGCCCCATTGATGCGAAGAGGTGATAGTCAGATGGCGCCAGGTCTGGCGAATACGGCGGGTGCGGAAGGATGTCCCATCCAAGCGATTTCAAGGTGTCTTTCACTGCTTTTGCTGTGTGAGACGGCGAGTGACTTTGCGATTTTCTATTTGACGTTTATTCAAATCGTGTGGGACCCATTTACCCAGTTTATTGATCTTCCCCATTACTCGTAAACGTCTGCTGATTGTTTCTTGTGACACATGTAATGCTTCTGCTAATTGCCGTTGAGTTTGAGTTGGGTCATCATCCAATAACTCCTGCAATTGCTCGTCTTCGCATTTTTGTGGTCTACCAGAGCGCTCACTGTCTTTCACATTGAAATCACCACTCTTAAATTGTCGAAACCATGTCTCACATGTTCTAATCGATGGAGCGTGTTCACTATATGTTTCTACCAGCAAACGTTGACTTTCAGCAGCCTTTTTATTTTGATTAAATAAGAAAAGCAATGCGTGCCGCAAATGTTCTTTTTCAGGCACAAAACTCGACATGATCACTGAACGATAAAACAAAGACGCTAGTTTTTGGCGGACTCAACTTGTGTGTGTTTGTAGGTTAATGTCAGACGAACAAAATGACGTATGTGTCAATTTAATACGCTGCGTACTTTTCGCTGGCGCCATCTCTTAGTTAAATCGGAAAAAACTTATGCATACACCTGGTAAACCAGATAAGAGCGAATTCTTAAGAAAAGAAGTCGGTTATCTGGGTCACATAATCGGTCGCGACGGATTGATATCCGTTCCAAAAAATTATTGTGCGTTAAAAGATTTCCAACACCGAAAAATAAAAAGAGCGTGCGACAATTTCTAGGCCTTATTGGTTATTATCGACGTTTCATTCCTGATTTTTTGAAAATTGCTAAACCTCTATCAGATTTGACAAAGAAAAAGGCGCCCTCCAGGTGGACTAGAGCCGCGCGCGGGAGCTTCCGATATCTTCACAAGCTCCTCTGCAGAGAGACTTCAGTCAACCTTTCATCCTCACCACCTATGCTTCTGACATGGCCGTCAAGGCTGTACTTAGTCAAGAGCAGGTTGGCGAAGATCGATCCATCGCTTATTTCTTTAAAATTCACAGCCCTGCCGAGTGTAACTACGAAAAGCCCCCTGCAGTAGCCAACCTACGCCAAGACGTGAGCCACCGTACCGACGGCTGAATAGTACTAAGGGATAGTGTCGCAGACCTTACCCCGATAATCGGGGCCCTGTCGGGGTCGACCTTTATTTACCTAGATACTTGTGGGACAATAATAGGCTGCGATAAAAAACAAACAAAAACAAATCAGCGAAGACCGGAAAAGGAACAGACGGATAAAGCGCGTCCCTTGAGGGACCACAACAGCAGCAGTAAGCAGTTGGGATTACTGAGGGCCCCTCTACTACTGTCGAGATTAGGGATAACCCGAACAGCAACGACGAGGGCTGTTTCCGGGATGCTGAGTCTACGAAAGATATCAGCAAGTTGACAGGCCTAGGGTGGGCATCCTTGTCAGAGGTGTAACCACTACCCTAATGGTGGAATTTTACTGGAGGGACCTCATGGCTATCAAACTCGAGACGACTCTGGACGGGGGACGGAGAGAAATCGTCGTGGCATCGTCTTATATGCCCTACGACTCTTCGGAACTCCCATCATCAGATGATATCGCGAGACTTGGGGAGAACTGCAGGCTCAAAGGACACTAGCTCATTATCGGATGCGACGCTAACACCCACCATACGGTGTGGGGTAGCACGAACATCAACACACGGGGTGAGGCTTTCTTGAAATCCTTAACTGGAACGGAGATACAGATCCTGAATAAAGGTAGGGAGCCGTCATTTCGTATTACTAACAGGCTGGAGGTTAATGGTCTAACTTTGAAAATGACAGGAATGGCGGACAGGATCAGAAACACGTATACACTTAACGCGACGGCAGTTAGGAGAGAAAGGGGACCGGTAAGGAACCCAAGAACGACGGACTGTCCGTCATACATGGCTGTGATCGGCAGGTGCAGGGGTCACGTTTAAAAGGTACGTGGCCAGCCGGTGTAGCCGAGCCGCTTAGACCGAACAACCTGGATATTTTCCGGGTTATCCTGCTGGGACCGAGCGCAAGCTGGTGACTCCGCCTCCACGTGGCCCCCCCCCTGGTGACAGTCCGGGCGATCCGGTACGGCCCCGGCATAGCCGGATTGCCGGGACTGGCTAAGAGAGTCACTTCCCCCACTAAGGGGGTAGGTCCAACTTGTCTAATTACCTTTAAATGGCGAAGGCAGGGTTTTTCCAAGCCGACCGTGACATAACAACTATTCACGGCCGATCAACTGGCGGTGGTGAGCTGGATGGTAGATCAAGATTAAGTAACGTCCGTCGAACAACAGACGTGATTTAGCAGTGCTGGTGTGGGGTAACCCGAGGAACAGCTATCGTCTAACGAGCTAATAGAACAACTATTAAATATCCGTCATACATGGAAGAGTTGCGGAACAAAATGACATAATTCCCGAGTAGATACGGTAGGTGGGGAGAGATCACACCGGCGGCAGAAATACTGAAAGAATCGATTATACACTCCTATGAGAAGAATATACTGCATGTCGAAACCGGCGTACAGAGACAAAAGTCCGTGGTGGAACCAGCGCTTACAGAAACTGCGGGCGGCCAGCAGGAGATCCTTCAAAGGCGAGGGCATCCGATAGCCTCTAAGACTGGAAAAATCCCCGAAGAGACTAGATGGAATACAAGGAGGCCATAAGAACAGCCAACAGAGAATCGTGGCGGAGACACTGTTGAGGGATAGAGAGCGTCCCCGAAACCAGAAAAATACAGCGGGTGCTCAGAAAGGACTCTATACCGATGAGCGGCTCACTGAGGAGACCAGGAGGTGGGTTTACCGATATCTCGAGGGAGGAGCTAAACGTAATGTTGTGGAAGCACTTTCCCGGCTTCACCTTCACTAGTGGCTGGACGGACTGGCCATATCCTCTGTGCAGACACGGAAATATGGACTGGACGACGGCTGCTGGCATTGTCGACCCCTCCAAGGTTTGATGGATCATTATGGGCTTCGAGCCATACAAGGCGGCTGGCACGGATTGGATTTTCCGACCATTGCTGATAAGTCAACAGATGCGGCCCATACTACAGGCTGGTATACAGACTGGAGGAGACACGGAGCAAAGACTGTATAGTAGTCGGATCGTTTCTGGAAATCGAGTGGGCGGTTAATTGCTCCACGGTGGAATCGATCTGTTCGGCGGCGGGGAGGCATGGTCTAGGGCCCACCGTGATCAGGTACATGCTTTCCACCAGATTGCTTACAGTCACCAGATGAGAATTGAGATTCTGTAGTGTCTAGTGGTGGATTAACTACTAGACAGACTTGGCAAAGCGGACATATACAAGCAGGGTTGAGCAGATGACCTAACAGTAATTATACGCATAAGTGACGCTAACACAGTGCCAAATTTGGCGCAAAGGGCACTCAATCTGGTCAGCAGATGGTGCAGAAAGGTCGGGCTGAACGTCAATCTGAAGAAGACCGAAATGGAGGGAAAGCTGGAGGGACCCAACATTTCGGGGTACAGCTGTCGTACCAACGGACAAAGTAAATTATCTAGGAGTCATTCTGGATGCTAAGCTAAACTGTCGGCCGCATATGCAAGAGACTCACGACAAGGCTTGTGCCTTCTATGCGCCACGCGTAGGATCGATAGCGCTACTTAGGGCCTGATCTTCAAGGTAACGCACTGGATATATACGACAATGGTCAAACAGGCCATGACATATGGGGCCGTGGTACGGTGGAGCAGAATCCGACTGGTAACAGCGAGCGGCATGCTCACACACATTCAGCAGCTGGCGAGCAGCGGCACTGCAAGTAACATGAAGATTACTCCCAGCATGGCGTTACAGACGCTGCTAAGCTGGCCACTGCTCTCTATGGCAGTACAGAGCGTAGCAGCAGCAGCCTACATGCTAATGAGAACGGCACAGTGGCAGGGAAATTTGCCGCAGGGATGCCATACAGATATCGTAGGAATGCTGTAGATAGCGAGCCCTGCGGTGCTTATGAGACAAAACAGGGATCTACCAAGATCCCAGTTTATTCACACCTATAAGGGGGTATATCCGAAACGAGAAGACTAGACCGCTGAAACAGAACCGTTACGAGAACAGGAATGATTTGGCATACAGATGGCTCTAAAACGGAGAAAGGCTCGGGCGCGAGATTGTGCCTTGATAGCTCGAATAAGGAGGCACACATTTCGCTAGGGAAGTGCGCCGGGTACAGCCTTCCAGGCAGAGATTAAGGCTAGACTATGGTGTGCACTGGAAAAAGGCTCAGTGGTGTACAGAGACAAGAAGATGTATATTTGTTCGAATAGTCAAGCTGCACTGAAAGCATTAGTACAGTGCAATATCAACGCACACTTGGTGTGGGGCTGCAGAGAGGTATTACAGATTCTAGCAGACGACAACAGGGTGACGCTGATATGGGTCCCAGGGTTCGAGGGCATTGCCGGCGACAAGGGAGCGGACGAGCAAGCCTGACGGGGGTCAGATATCCCGCTCCGGGGGTCTAAACCGGTGGAGGGTATAGCAGGCGGCCACATTAAGGCGTACATAGCCAGATGGGTGAAGGAGCAGCACCAAACCTGTTTGGAGCGAGGCCTGTTATGAGGCAATCGAAATCACTCATAAACCGTAATTTTGGAAATTGAATGGATTCATACTGAAGTCGCCGTTAAACGCTTTGTTATCGACAAAACTGATAATTATACGCTTCGGCAATTGACCTAGCACGATGTTATCGATATAGTTCTAGCATGCGAGAGCAGCACACCAGGAGCTATTTTTGTTCTACGAACGAGAAGCGATGCCTCCAGAATCTTTAAGCCGCATTGACCATTCTTTGTATCGTCCACGAGACAAAATTAATCTCTAGACCTCACCAGCCGTAGTTTCATCTCGACACCGTTTAATAGGAACCGCTCCTGATTGAATATATCGCAATGCAGATGGCCGAGCATGTCTATAGTTTTTCCGACATTTAGAAATTGTTTTCTCTTTACAAGACCCGCATTTCCCGATGTAATATCATCCATTATTCCAGAGGTATCATCATACCAGAGAACACTCGTGAGATGCGAATTTTTAGCAGCTGGACCGTAATTCAAAAGTGTTTCTATGTACGCTCGATAAGCGTAGGCATTATTTTAAGGTGAAATTAGTTTTTGATTCAGGTATACATCCACATGATTAAACAGAGAGTTCTGCAGGGGTCGGAATAAGTGATAGTCAGAGGGTGCTATGTCAGGACTATACGATGGATGCAGCAAAACTTCCCAACCAAGTTTTCGCAATTTATGACGGGTCATCAAAGAAGTGTGTGGTCGGGCGTTGTCATGATGGAAGACAACACCTTTCCTATTAATCAATTCGGGCCGTTTTCTTTCAATTGCTTGGCGGAATCTCTCTAGTTGTCTACAGTAGAGTTGAGAATCAATCGTCTGACCAACTGGAAGTAGGTCATGGTGGACGATTCCCTCCCAGGCCCACCACACACACAGCATCACCTTTTTCGCCATCAATCCTGGCTTCGCGAACGCTTGTGACGGCTTACCATCCCTTGTCCACGATCTTTGACGCTTCCGATTGTCGTACGTGATCCATTTTTCATCACCGGTTATAACACATTTCAGAAATGGCTCGATTTCATTGCGTTTCAGCAGCGCATCGCAGATGTTAATTCGGTCTATCATGTTTTTCGCGCTCAACTCATGAGGAACCCATACATCGAGCTTCTTTTTGTAGCCAGCTTTGGGTAAATGGTTCAAAACAGTTTTGTGGTCAATACCTAGCTCCATACCAATATCAACACTGCTAATATGCTTATCTTGCTGGATTTTTCAAGAATTTAATCAGCTTTTTCAGTGATTGGACGACCCGAGGGTGACTCATCTTTCACATCAAAATTACCAGAACGAAAGCAAGCGAACCATATCCGCGCAGCAGATTTTGATAAAGTACCATCACCCTACACAGCACATTTGTTCACAAGGCTGCGGAGCGTTCTTCCTTTTGCCGTAATAATATTGCAAAATATAGCGCAATTTTTTATTACTTTTCTCCATTTTCAAACGCAAACAACTTTCCAACCACTGCACCAATTTCGAGGTTTACACACTCAAATTAACGCTCGAAGTGTCACCTTTCCAACGAGCGTTTAGTGGTGTCGCTGCGATCTGTGTTTCCTGACTTATTTGCAATTGATGCTATCTATCGGGAAAAACGCCACGAACTTTTTCCCAGACCCAATATTTCATCGAGATCTTTAACCTCGTCGTCGGCGCATGTCAATCCAATGTCAGGATCTCGAGTAAATCAAGAAAAACCGGAAAACACGATTTTTGGCGTCAGGATTAGCAAGAGTGAATTAGATACCTAAAAGTCAAGCAATCTTACTTTTTCTTGATGACAACCAAGATGCAATAGGGGCGGACTGAGTTCTAGACAGGGCACTTTTCATATATTTTCTTATACCCTTTTCATATAAAGGGTGGTTAAATTGTAAGGGCCGATGTTGAATGTGAACCACACCTAAACGTCAAGTTTTTTTCTGCATTTCATTTGACATTTCTCAATTTCAGACTAACTCAATTTGAACCATAGAAAGATACACAACCGAGCAACGCGTTAAAGTTATTCAGGCTTATTATGAAAATGGGCGTTCAAATCAAAATGCATATCGTGCACTTCGTGATTTTTTCGGTCAATTTAATCGTCCAAATGTGCGTACAATCGGAAATATCGTGCAAAAATTTGAGCAAACCGGGTCTGTAGGAGATATTAAAACACCAGTGCATGCTCGTACAGCTCGTACTGCAGAAAATATTGCTGCTGTTCGCGATAGTGTGGCTGAAGAGCCGTCCACCTCAACTCGTCGTCGTGCCCAACAATTGCACCTCTCACGCTTTACAACATTATGCATAAAGACTTGCATTTACACGCTTATAAGGTGCAATTGACTCAAGAACTAAAGCCTCTTGACCATTCCAAACGTCGTCAATGGTCAGAATGGTGGCAAGAAATGGCAACAGTGGATGATCAATTTTCGAAGAAAATCATCTTCAGTGATGAGGCACATTTTCACCTCAGTGGATTCGTCAATAAGCAGAATTGCCGCATTTGGGCAAATCATAATCCAAGAGTGATTGTCGAAAAACCAATGCACCCACAAAGAGTGACTGTTTGGTGCGGTTTATGGGCTGGCGGCATCATCGGGCCGTATTTTTTCCAAAATGAGGCCGGTCAGGCAGTTACTGTGAATGGTGTTCGCTATCGTGAGATGATAACGAACTTTTTATGGCCCGAATTGGAAGATATGGATGTGGGCGATATGTGGTTTCAGCAGGACGGTGCCACTTGCCACACAGCTAACGAAACAATGGCTCTTTTGCGCGACAAATTCAATGGCCGTGTTATCTCACGTGGTGGCGATGTCAATTGGCCGCCAAGATCATGTGATTTGACACCGTTGGACTTCTTTCTTTGGGGTTATTTGAAAGAAAAGGTGTACGTCGATAAGCCAGCAACAATTCAAGAGCTAAAGGATGAGATAATTCGGCACATTAACGGCATAGAACCTCAATTATGCCTAAGCGTCATCGAAAATTTGGACCATCGGATGGAGGTGTGCCGCCGAGGTCGCGGCGGCCATTTGTTTCCTACCATTTCTCATACCTATTTTTGCGGGCCTCAGCGCCACTGGAACATTGTGTGGTGGTGCGGTTGGCATAGCCAAAGCTATAAATTCCGCTCAAGAGGCTAAACGGAAATTTGGTGAAAGTAAGCGGCATAATCGCACGATGGAGGCTATTACGTTGGTTAAAGATTTGCATCTTAAGCCAAACATGCATGGATTTGGTCTTGATATCACGCCAAAAAAGTACAGTAACGCTAACCCCACTAAACACTAATCGATGCTGATCTCTTCAAGCATGCAAAAATCATGGGAATTTCACATTTTTGTGGAGCTCTTGTGCGAAACAAAATACCGGACAGTGGGCCATCAAATTGTGAATCTGGCAGAAGATATGGGTCGTATTACACACACTGTTGCTAAAATATCAGGGGTACAAATTGAAAATGCGGGTTTGATAACAGATGGCGTTACTAACGCTATACGCATCAGGCAGTACTGTGACTATGTTCATGTCAAAGCTACGTCTTATAGCTTTAATTTTCAGTATGTGTCAATTTGTCGCAGTGTCAAATTCATAGTTTTTTTGAGCTCTCAATATGTCGAGTTTCGTGCCAACAAAACAGCATTTGCGGGAAGTTTTAATTTACTTCTTTAATTTGAAGAAAAGTGCTGCTGAAGCACATCGATTGGTCTCCGAGGCTTATCCGAGTCATGTTCCATCGGTTTCAACGTGCGAGAGATGGTTTGTGCGGTTTAGAAGTGGTGATTTTGACGTTGAGGACAAAGAGCGGCCGGGCCAAGTGAAAAAGTTTGAGAATGCTGAATTGGAGGCAATACTCAATGAAGACTCGTGTCAAACTCAACAAGAGCTCGCAGATTCATTGGGAGTGACACAACAAGCCATTTCCCATCGTATAAAAGCCCTCGGAATGATCCAAAAGCAAGGACATTGGGTGCCGTATGAGCTGAAGCCGAGAGACGTCGAGCGCCGTTTTTTTGCATGCGAACTGCTGCTCGAACGGCAAAAACGGAAGGGTTTTTTGCATCGCATTGTCACTGGTGATGAAAAGTGGATCCATTACGATAACCCGAAGCGAAAAAATCATATGGTTACCCCGGCCATGCATCATCATCGACGGCCAAACCAAATATTCACGGCGCCAAGCTCATGCTCTGTATTTGGTGGGACCAGCTGGGTGTGGTGTATTATGAGCTATTGAAATCGAACGAAACCATCACAGGAGCACTATACCGAACTCAATTGATGCATTTGAGCCGCGCACTCAAAGAAAAACGGCCACAATACGAGCAAAGACACGACAAAGTAATTTTGCAACATGACAACGCTCGGCCACATGTTGCAGCGCCGGTCAAAACATACCTACAAACGCTGAAATGGGAAGTCTTACCCCACCCGCCGTATAGCCCAGATATTGCTCCTTCCGATTACCACCTTTTCCGATCGATGACACATGGCCTAGCTGACCAGCGCTTCCATTCTTACGAAGAAGCCCAAAAATGGGTCGATGACTGGATAGCAGCCAAGCCGGCCGAATTTTTTCGCGACGGTATCCGTAAATTGCCAGAAAGATGGGAAAAAGTTGTGGCTAGCGATGGACAATACTTTGAATAGTTCATTTGTTACCATTTTTTCAGAATAAACGTTCAAAAATAGAAAAAAATCCCGCATTTTCAATTTGTACTCCTGATAGTAATAATTTTTGTAATAATAAAAAATAATAAAATTGATGTGTGAAACGGAATATTCACCGTACCTACTGACAGCTATGAAATGGAACATATTGCCACATTTTTGCAAACTAAATTGTCGAATGAAAATATTACCATTAATATTGAGCCAAATATTAATAATCTTCGCAGTAAAATGAAGTGTAATCGTGATATAAATTGTATGCCTATTAGAATTCACCCGACGTAGCTTGTAAGTACGCTGGTGCTTATATTAACCAGCAAAAAGTACATACAATTCATGAACTTTTCCAATACCTACCACTCGGATATAAAATCATTGGAATTCCATCCCACGGTATTTATCTACCAATCACGAGCAGGCCAATAGATAACATCCAGCTTCGAATAGTGAATCAGGAAATTTAGTAAATTTCCGCAGTGAAGGTATAACCTATCGATTGCGTAGCGACGGCTAATGCATCGCATCTACGCGCGCCGCACACACGCGCACTTCTATATCACGCTCCACGCACACCTATCCGATAGCGGTAGGGCAGCGACTTGACTATCATTACTCGGTCGGCGAGAAGCAAACAAGTCGCCGCTACAATTGGAGTGCCACTTGGAACAGAAACACAATTCAATTGGACGTTGGACAGCTACTGTTGTGAAAGTAGCTACTTTCACTTTTTCAGGCTATCGATAGGTCACAGAACTGCTTCTAACTATAGTAATGATTTATGATACAGGCATAACAGAAATTGAAGGATGGGATATTTGTATAAAACAAGGCGAAGTGCGACAGTCAGAGCACACTTTGTTCATAGACAGCCGTCGACGCTGAGGCCCTGCAACTATCAAAGGAAAAAGTACCAGACCAGCCATTTCTGCCGAGCAATGTTAACGGGACTAAGATCGTCACCGTTGCCACTCACAATATATTATATTAATTCGACTGAAAATCGAGCTGCGCCAGGGTCTGGGAGGGTGAGAGGAAGTCGAAACAGGCTGAACATATGGAATAAGCAAGTGTTAGGTGTGACGAAGGATAAAAATAGCAGACTTAACATCCATTGATTTAACGATAATGCATAATAAATCAATCCGTTATTGGAGTCAGGCACGAATAACATAGATACAACACTAATTTACACTATAACAGCTGTGAAAACATGCAAAAAATGATAATATTATCTCGATAATCTCAAGATCATGACGCGCGACAGCCCTATCGTGACTCGCTAACGCTCGATGGTAGCGGCGTTCGTGATCGCGAGCTACCAGACTAGAGAAGCAAGCGCGCGCAAGACATTAGCCCCGCTCACGGGGTAGTGCATAGTGAGTGCAAATCCAAGCAGTAACTCACTGAATAATCGTTTTACAAGCGCTAGTGGACCGGCGGTACATAGATTTTCAATGTAGTCTTAGGTGAACACTGGGAGGCCCATTCACACAGAAATAGTGACGCCGGTAGAACCGGCCACCACTAAAAATCACTGGGTGATACGGACACTGAACGGAATCTAAAAAATTACAAAATGTTGTTAAATTCAAACTAAATTGAAAAAATGCAAGAAAGAGAAAGGCGCGGCAAGGGACGAATAAAACCCAGTGCATTGAAGCCTCGGCCTCTTCTTCTGCGTACCATCACTGCGTAAAAGTAATAAGACATTTAAGGGTATCTAAAGAATTAGTAGAGAGGGAATTTCTCAGAAGTACTCGAATGACGTATATTAAATAAGAATAACCGATAATTTAATGGAAGAAACTCCAGAGTAGAAGTAGTTAAGGTGGAGAAATTCATCCGAGAGATCAGGAGAGTGTTTGAGGAGTAAATCGGAGGATGAATTATAGAAAGAAGTCAAAAAAATTTTTTAAATAGAATTAAGAACTAATATCGATAAACCACATAGGATTAGGCATTATAGGCTAATGAGAATCGATCTGAAATAATAAGACCAGACCAAGCCAGCAACTGGGGTCATATTTCACTAATACCCGACCAATACAATAGGCGAATTATGAAATATTAACCAGGAAGATACAGTAAGTTCGGAATGACCAAGGAAGAGAGCTCACGGAAAGACAAACAACCTCATAGAAAGGTAGAAGTTCCTAAAGAGAAAGTGCTTGAAGTCACGCAACTTTCACTGTGGCGCGGTGGAACAAGATAACAGAGAGAAGAAAGAAAACCAGGGGAAATTATTCCAGACACTAGACAGGGAATACAATAAGAATGGATATTAAGTAGAGAATTGGTCAAACACGTTACAATAGGGAGAGAAAGAGGAAAATTAAACCCAGGAAAAGTAGAATAACAGTCAAGACAGCAAAGAAACAAGGTAAATAGCAACCAAAAAAAGCAGCAATTCACCAAACACTTTATTCCTCGGTCATTAACTAAAGAGCGAGAATCGGAGGACTAGGCCGAATAACAGTAAAAGGATCCACACTGTTGAATAAAAATGAATTTCTGGATAAATAAACAATATCCAAACGCCGTCTCACAAGAAAAAAACATTACAACTTGTGGCCCGGAGGCCACACTATCATCAAACCGCACTGAAAGAGGCATAGGGGACGACATGCATACTTACAGCACTACTAAATAAGACAAACATTTATACTCAAGGAATACGCGAATTGCCAGGACGCGCGATCTGTGGTAGCGAGGACACATACGCCGTAGACGATATCTTCGTCGGCGACGATAGGGCCAGGCAACTCGTCTTGCCCGAAGGCATGAGCGATGCGGTTGCATACAGCGACTCGGGACTAGTAACGATCGAGACAGAAACTCGGTGCACGGGATTCGCACAAGGATCAATCTGAGAACCACCCACAGGTAAAGAAGAGATTGTTCGAAAAATAGGAAATATAAAAGACCCAAGTATTGTACTGGCAGATAGCGCCATGAAGTTCATTTCACATATTTCCTGCCTTTAAGGTCCGGTTCCACGACTCGAAATTAAGAGTTTAAACTCTGGTAACCCTATGTTAAAACTAGGTAAACAAATTGAACCAGGTTTAAACTGCTTTTATAGAACCGGCCTTAAGTGAATAAACCCTACTGTTGTTTATTGAGAAAGTCTAAAATTAATTGACGCACTGTTCGAGTCCGAATTCTAGACGCTCTAGAATAACGGCTTTAGTGTTAGCGGGAAAATGGAGTTACAATATGGACCGTATATTTTGCATATATACGGTATATATGCAAAATTTATTTCACAGCATCGTCGATCGTGTCACGACTACATGATGAAGATTTCTCCTCTTTCTTATTCTCTTCCTCTTCATCTGCTGACCAAACATCCATGTATGATTCTCCTTCAAATGGGTGCTCGCGAAGCCAATTTTTAATTTGGAAAGCCTGGCGCATTGCACAATGCGAAGACGCTGTATCGTTTATCATAGCGTGTCTGAAGCATTTTCGCAAAGATTTCGGCATAAATGTGTACGATGGGGCGCCGTTTTCATCCTCCAGGTTGGAAATTTCACGACTCGTGATATCGCAAAGAAGTATAGCCTTCTCGTGAACGCGTGTATACATACGTCTTGATTTTCGCGAAATACCTGATAAGGAGCGGCGCGCCTGCACTAGCTGATGAGGCGCGGGCCCGCGGTATAAGCTCGTTAAGGCCCCGAAAATAGCTGATGCCGCGGGGTCGCCGCCGCCGCCGCCGCCGGCGGCGTAGCGGTATAAGCTTATTTAAGAGTCAGCTGATTGATTTTGATAGACGCTCATCGATATGGATACACGTTGGAAACATCCATGGACAGCTGTGATAAGCGGTCCTACGGGTCGTGGTAAAACATATTTTGTAAAAAAATTCTTTAAATACATGCGCGAAATGACGGATGTCCCGTTCGAGCGTATATTTTTTTATTACTCAGAGTGGCAGTCCGGGTATTCAGAGTACGGTGATAAAATCAAATTTCGCGAGGGTTTACCGCAAGCAGTATATAACTCGAATGATACAAGACCTAAACTTGTGGTCATTGACGATCTATTGCGCGAGGCATCCAACAATACTGTGGTCGATCTTTTAACCAAGGGTAGCCATCATAAAAATCTTAGTGTCATTTTCATCACGCAAAATCTCTTCCATCAGGGTCACGGGCAGCGCGATATCTCCTTAAACGCTAATCATATCGTTGTCTTCAAAAATCCGCGAGATCGCGCGCAAATTCAGCACCTAGCCCGTCAGGTATGTCCCGAGAATCCGCGATTTTTGCAGGAGGTATATTTCGATGCAACAGCCGCACGGCTATCTATTATTCGACTTGAGACAAGCGACGCCAGATAATTATCGATTTCGCGCCTGTATATTTCCCGATGACCAATACCATTACGTTTACGTGCCTCAAAAAGCAATAAAAGTTCGCGATGCGACGCGCGATGTATCAGGAGTACAAATTGAAAATGCGGGATTTTTTTCTATTTTTGAACGTTTATTCTGAAAAAATGGTAACAAATGAATTATTCAAAGTATTGTCCATCGCTAGCCACAACTTTTTCCCATCTTTCTGGCAATTTACGGATACCGTCGCGAAAAAATTCGGCCGGCTTGGCTGCTATCCAGTCATCGACGCATTTTTGGGCTTCTTCGTAAGAATGGAAGCGCTGGTCAGCTAGGCCATGTGTCATCGATCGGAAAAGGTGGTAATCGGAAGGAGCAATATCTGGGCTATACGGCGGGTGGGGTAAGACTTCCCATTTCAGCGTTTGTAGGTATGTTTTGACCGGCGCTGCAACATGTGGCCGAGCGTTGTCATGTTGCAAAATTACTTTGTCGTGTCTTTGCTCGTATTGTGGCCGTTTTTCTTTGAGTGCGCGGCTCAAACGCATCAATTGAGTTCGGTATAGTGCTCCTGTGATGGTTTCGTTCGATTTCAATAGCTCATAATACACCACACCCAGCTGGTCCCACCAAATACAGAGCATGAGCTTGGCGCCGTGAATATTTGGTTTGGCCGTCGATGATGATGCATGGCCGGGGTAACCATATGATTTTTTGCGCTTCGGGTTATCGTAATGGATCCACTTTTCATCACCAGTGACAATGCGATGCGAAAAACCCTTCCGTTTTTGCCGTTCGAGCAGCAGTTCGCATGCAAAAAAACGGCGCTCGACGTCTCTCGGCTTCAGCTCATACGGCACCCAATGTCCTTGCTTTTGGATCATTCCGAGGGCTTTTATACGATGGGAAATGGCTTGTTGTGTCACTCCCAATGAATCTGCGAGCTCTTGTTGAGTTTGACACGAGTCTTCATTGAGTATTGCCTCCAATTCAGCATTCTCAAACTTTTTCACTTGGCCCGGCCGCTCTTTGTCCTCAACGTCAAAATCACCACTTCTAAACCGCACAAACCATCTCTCGCACGTTGAAACCGATGGAACATGACTCGGATAAGCCTCGGAGACCAATCGATGTGCTTCAGCAGCACTTTTCTTCAAATTAAAGAAGTAAATTAAAACTTCCCGCAAATGCTGTTTTGTTGGCACGAAACTCGACATATTGAGAGCTCAAAAAAACTATGAATTTGACACTGCGACAAATTGACACATACTGAAAATTAAAGCTATAAGACGTAGCTTTGACATGAACATAGTCACAGTACTGCCTGATGCGTATAGCGTTAGTAACGCCATCTGTTATCAAACCCGCATTTTCAATTTGTACCCCTGATACCAGTAATGCGCTTGTAATGGCGTTGCGCGGACCTCTTGATAAAAAGCAAATAATTATATTGCAAGCGCTGTGTTAGCTGAAGCAAGAGCAACGACGTGCAATTTTTCGCAAAACAGATGTAGCTCTCGTACGCTGTATATGCGAGTGTGCTCTAAACGTTTTACAGGGAAACGTGAGTCTGAACAACGTGCAAAAGAATCATCTTCGGAGGCACGCGACAATTCTTCAACGACTAGCCGCCAAAACGGGAAATTGGAGCGGTAAGAGGAAGATCATCGTCGAGCACTGTGTCGGATGTCTCAAGTTGCTTCTTGTGCCTGTCTTGGCCTACACGAGACATAGAATATGCCAGAAAGATGGTACTTATTTCTCATGATAACATACATCGTCTCGCTGGACTCGCCACTACTACTACTACTACTACTACTACTACTACTACTAGTGCAGCCCTGTTGCCTTCCGTACAGACTACCGGTACGCCATTATCGCGCCTCGACTCTGAGCTGAGTGAAATTCTAAACTCTCACTCGTACAAGAGCGAGAGAGAGAAATGGATAGCGTACCAGCAGGTTTTACAGCGTTATCTTCACATGGTCGAGTACGATAATGCAGTACCGAATAATTTATCAAAACGAAAAATAGCAATACTCGATAGCCACGAAAATAAATCCGAAGACGTTTTAATGAACAAAGTTAGATCTCGACTCGATGACACACTTATTATCGATAGCGTACCAAAAAAATTTTAATCTAAAGCAATATCGTTGCTTCGCAATTTGCATCGCAGCGCCGTTAGTAAAAAAATGACATGAGATCGTAACGGCGTTGTTTCCATAGACGGCAGAAGAATTTCAAATTCCAATATCGTTGATCTTGTTAACGATGCTATGCGAGCTAGAAAACCGCGAGAAACCCATCGAACGATCTCACTTTGCCAAACTCCTGCGAGCGATACAGATGTCACGCGAATTTATCGGCAATCCCGAGTACTACACGAGCCTACACCTACATTATCCGCGACACCACAGCGGCGTCTTATTTTACCACGCGATAACGATAGTAGCAGCAGCAGCAGCAGCAACAGTAGCAACAACAACAACGAGGTCGAGACCGCACACTCAAACAGAGATTTAATGCTCACGGCTGAAAACGACATCATCGAGGGTAAGGATGGGGATGAAAAAGAGGACGAATAATTGCAAAACATCGCACAAACAGAATATCGAACCCCCACACAGTTAGAAAAGAAAAAGGAAAAGAATCCATTTAACTGGTCATCGCTAAAATTATAAAAATTCTTCAAAAAATCTATTATGACACCGCTCATCCTGCTTCCTATTCTCGAGCAAAAAATTCAGCCCAGGTGGATCGAAGAGTAGCGCGAAAAAATGTTTTACCATGGCTCGAGACCCAGGATTCATATAACATGCATCGTCTCGTGCGACGACGATTTCCCCGTCGTACGTACAGCGTGAGTAATATTGACGAGGTATGGGAGGCTGATTTAGCTGATCTTCGATCGATAGCCACGTACAGCGATGGGTACGCGTATCTGCGTGTTGTTATCGATGTGTTGAGCAAATACGCGTGGGTCGAGGCTTTGCGTGACAAAACGAGCGCAAACGTGGCCCGCGGTCTCACACGCATACTCGCACGCAGTAATAATCGTCACCCGCAGCAATTGCAAACTGATCGAGGCAAAGAATTTATCGGCGCTTCCGTTTCAGCAAATTCTCAAGAAAAAGAATATCGATTTTCGCGCTGCTCGTAACCCTGATATAAAAGCCTCGATTGCCGAACGCTTTAATCGAACAATAAAAAAGCGAATGTGGCGCTACTTTACATACACGCGAAATAAGCATTACATCGATGTTTTACAAAATTTTTTATATGCTTATAATCACACTAGACACAGCGGAACGCGTATTCCTCCGAGCGAAGTAACCCTCGTAACGCGAAAAAAATTAAAAAGCCTAAATACAGCGTCGGTGACTTAGTACTTATCAGTACAGCTAAAGCAGCTTTCGTGAAAGGATATGAGCGTGGTTGGAGTAACGAATTATTCAAGATTTAACGAATATCAGTGAATCGAGAACCATTCGTGTATATTTTACACGATCTGAATAACGAGACTATCGACGGTATTTTCTACGAGGCAGAATTGTCACGAGTACGAGTGCCTCCGTCATCTGAGAAGACGAAAGAGAAGAAGAGGACAAAGAAGAAGAACGCTCGGAATCATCGTCCCTGATAAATATGAGCTCCAAGGATAGCTCTTTCTTTGTCGTACTACCGAGCAACAGTAGTATGCAGTATTTTCCGAATAATACGACGACGAAATTTATTACAAAACTACAGCGTCAGATACGCTTGCACGGAGAATGGTCTGTTTCTCTTGTGGAAATTGCTTATCCGATGACTCTTTTACATGTTCTTACTGTAGGATATCTCGTAACTTTTGAGGATGGTGATTATGATTTATCGGGTTTGAATCTTTTAACACGGAGACGCGCTGATAGAGACCAAGTTGCACCTGGTGTATATCGCTCTATAGACGCTCTTTTGGAGAGTATAAATAAGTTACCTCGCGTGGCTGGTCATTTGCGCTTTAAATCGCTTCCGAGCGGGCAGGTCGAAGTGGCGCGCGTATGCGACGATCTACGCTACCACGACTTTCGCATATCGCCCTCTATCGCAAGGCTACTAGGATTCTCGGAAGAGGCCTGTAGGTCAGTAATGATAGAACCGCATTGCGAATACACAGGGTCGAGGCCTGCATGTCTCACCGGTGCTATACCAGGTGGCATGTTTCTATACACAGATATCTGCAAGAGCTATATTACAGGCGATGTACAAACACCCCTCTTACGAGTTGTTCCCATTGACACTGACGCCTGTCAGTATGGTTCGATAAAAATCGAATCGTTCTCAACGCCACAATATATACCTCTCTTGCGCAATAATTTACACACTATCGAGATCGATATAAGAGACGAATTTGGGGATCCTATACCATTCGAGCAGGAAACGTTGACTGTGACACTACATTTCAAAAGGTCCCACGATTGATTACACCACTATGGATGATATTGACAGTGTGCAACACGGATGGGGCCGTCGCGGGTACGCCGGTATTAGCCATGTTTATATCGGAACACCTAATCAACGAGGACACGGTATCGGCAGCTTTCTCGGGGGCCTGTTTTGTCGAGTGTTACCACTTTTAAAGAAGGGCGCTAAAGCAGTTGGAAAAGAGGCGTTGCGCGCTGGTGTAAACGTAGCCGGTGACATCCTCGATAGAAATATAGCTGTGAAAGATGCTATTCGTGAGAGAGCGAGAGAATCAGGCAGTAATCTCAAACGCAGAGCCTCTGAAAAAATTGACACTCTCATACGGGGGTCTGGTTATAAAAAGCGCAAAATTTCGCGAACTCCTCATTCATCGGACGAACGTAAACCACGACGTATCTCCCGTAAAAATAAAAGTGTAATAAAGAGAAAAGTTATAAAGAAGAAGAAGAATAATAAGAACAATAAGAAGAAGAAGACTCGTCAACGAACAGTTGCAGATATTTTTGGATAGCTGAAACAAGATGGCTTTTCTACATGCGCACTTGTGCGAATGTCTTAAGTCGGAACTTGAATTATTTTCACTCCCACCGACGCAAACTACTATCGAAGGCTTCAATTGGATGTATCACAAGCCAATATCTTCGCTAACAGATGATTCACCGATTGAATTTGTTATTCCTGGACAGGGTGATGAGTATATCGATCTCGCGCATAGTATGCTTAGCCTGAGAGTGAAAATAACATCTCCTACTACTACGGAAATTGCCGCGGGTACATCGTCGAAAGTAAGTGCCGGCCTGTAAACAATATCTTGCATTCTATGTTTAATCAGGTGGATGTATACCTGAATCAAAAATTAGTTTCACCTCCAAATAATGCCTACGCTTATCGAGCGTACATAGAAACACTTTTGAACACACTTTACGGTCCAGCAGCAAAAAATTCGCATCTCACGAGCGTTCTCTGGTACGACGATACCCCTGGAAAATGCATGATATAACATCGGAAAATACGGGTCTTCTGAAGAGAAAACAATTTTTAAATGTCGAAAAAACTGTAGACTTGCTCGGTCATCTGCATTGCGATATATTCAATCCGGAGCAGTTCCTATTAAACGGCGTCAAGATGCGACTACGGTGGGTGCGGTCTAGAGATTCATTTTGTCTTGTGGGGGATACAAAGAATGTCCAATGCGGCTTAAAGATTCTCGAGGCATCGCTTCTCGTTCGTAGAACAAAAATACCTCCTGGTGTGCTGTTCTTGCATGCTAGAACTCTGGCAAAATCTACGGCTAAACATCCTCTTACGAGAGTCGAGGTGAAAGCCGTTTCAATACACTCTAGTGGTCATGGAGAGACTATCGATAATATCGTGTTAGGTCAATTACCGAAGCGTATAATTATCGGTTTTGTCGATAACAAGGCTTTTAACGGCGACTTCAGTATGAATCCATTCAATTTCCAAAATTACAAGATAAATTATCTCTCGTTGTATGTAGATGGTCCTCAAATACCTTCGAAACCGTTACAACCTGATTTCACGAAAAATCATCTATACGTGGAAGCTTTTCAAACGTTGTTTTCGGGAACTGGAATACATTTCTTGAACGACGGTAATTCGATCGAACGCGATAATTATCGCGATGGATACTATCTGTTTGCTTTTGATTTGACACCCGTTCTTTCGGCGAACAGCAATACACATTGGAATTTAATAAAGCACGGTAGTGTGAGAATAGAGGTACGATTTGAGGATGCGCTTGCTTCAACGATAAATTGTGTAGGCTACGCGGAATATGATAATGTCGTTGAAATTGATGCCTCACGGCAGGTAATGGTGGATTTTACCGGATAAGCGAAAAATGTGCTGATGTCGGCATAAAATTATTTTGTGTTAAGAGACGTAGAAGCGTGTCTGTGAGTAACTAATCAGTCGAACTCGAGCATCTGTACGGATTAGACGTGAAAATGGATATCGTCCTGGATATACAGGGAATTCGTGGTAAAGACTCGGAATTCATTCCGAAAGAAATTGTCGTGGTAGCAGTGGATAGACCGTACTCTGCTCATTGGATCGTCGCACCGCCATGTCACTTTGCCGAATTACCACAGCATTCGAGAAGCCAGAATAATTTTCTCTCGAAATATTTTCACGGTCTTGAATGGTACGAGGGCGATGTGAACTGTAAACAAGCATACGCTAACTTGCGTGAAATTTCGCGAAAATCAAGACGCATCTATACACGCGGTCACGAGAAGGCTATACTTCTTTGCGATATCACGAGTCGTGAAATTTCCAACCTGGAGGATGAGGAGGGCACCCTATCGTACACATTTATGCCGACATCTTTGCGAAAATGCTTCAGACACGCTATGATAAACGATACAGCGTCTTCGCATTGTGCAATGCGCCAGGCTTTCCAAATAAAAAATGGGCTTCGCGAGCACCCATTTGAAGGACAATCATACATGGATGTTTGGTCAGCAGACGAAGAGGAAGAGAATAAGAAAGAGGAGAAATCTTCATCATGTAGTCGTGACACGATCGACGATGCTGTGAAATAAATTTTGCATATATATACGTCTTTCAAAGCGTATCGGTCATCATTTAATCATTAACTACGTGTTCAGCATGAACACTAGACAAATCTACGAGAGTCTGCAGTATCTACCACTTTCAACCGTTGGCGTATACCCAGCTCACAGAATTCCTCGTGTATGTTTGTTACCTGCCGGACTCGTAGTTAACACGGATAACCACGACGGACCTGGAGAGCATTGGATCGCCATGTACGTTAACTATCATGGATATACCGCAACATCTCGCACGACTACGAAGAAACTGCAAGTTCTATCGGTACGGCCTCAAGCAGCTACAGAGTAATACGTCGGATGTGTGTGGACAATTTTGCATCGTATTCCTACATCTTATGTCGTGCGGCTTCACCATGTCGCGATTTAATAATCTCTTTAGCGATAATGTAATGAAAAACGACAGATTAGTGCGTGAATATTACGATGCTTTTGCCTCTAGATGATCAGACAGTGATAAAAATAAATTTAACGGCGGAGGAGTCTCCGAGCGAAGATTACCGTGTTTGCAGGGATGTTGCATACGACGGTAAATATGTGTAAAGTGATTTAAATAAAATATTGATTAATTAAAAACAAATACATCGGCTTAGTGTGTCTCTTATTTTATAATTATATATAAATTATAATCGAGGTCTCTCGCGGTACGGTATCATATTCTGCGTCTTTTACTGCAGAGCTATCGCTTCACGAAAAGAACATCACAAAGCGGTACGCACGTGCAAAGCCGCTGACATTGCCTTCAAAGCGCTGCACACCTAGTTATGATTCAGAGGGGCGTTTGTTATCTTCAAACGCTGTGATCACCGCTAGCATCATTCGGAGCATTCAGTCTGTCTTTAGCAGTGCACGACGATAGTTTAAATCGATAAAAAATATGTATCCACGGTACGACAACTTCGCTCTAGCCGTGGCTTTTGTGTGTCGGGTGGTTTGCGGAGCAGGGGATAACGCGATATTCCTACGTACGGGATTAATGTGTGTTGCGTGGCAAAAACTAGAGGACGATTTGGAGAAACTATATATTGATGGACTTGCCGAGAGGAGTGTATTTAAATTTGAGGACTTGTGTGCGGGAGCCTCATGTGTCGTTGTGCGGCATCAAAGGGCTATGCGCGGTGATATCATCGATATGGATGATGACGGGTGCTGCGAGGTGCTGCTTGTCGATATCGATGAATCGATATACGTCGATTGGCAGCAACTATTCTACCCCGAGCCGCCGATTAGTGTGTTACCGGCGTTGCTCGTGGAGTGTACGATATTCGGCCTCAATCATTTAATTGACGATCACGGCTATCTAGATCGGATCGATGGAACGCGTAGTAATGATACGCTGATCGGGATACGCATGCGAAACCCTGACGGTGCCCATGCTCCATGGGTGCGGGTAATTCCCATTACCCTGGCGCGTAGCTGTGGTTTTTGATGTGAGGGTGAGTGAGTGAGTGAGTGAGTGAGTGAGTGAGTGAGTGAGTGAGTGAGTGAGTGAGTGAGTGAGTGAGTGAGTGAGTGAGTGAGTGAGTGAGAGAGAGAGAGAGAGAGAGAGAGAGAGAGAGAGAGAGAGAGAGAGAGAGAGAGAGAGAGAGAGAGAGAGAATGCGTGTATGTGCATATGTGCGTGAGCCCGTCACCCTGGAGAGTCGTCGTAGATGCCGCCAGCACAAGGGTGAGTTAAAAATTTTATTCCAAGTATGTGTACACCTTTGCTCCATCCTGCTCTTATCTCTACTCTTCCTTGTTCACCAAGGTACCCACACCACCTCACTTTACCATCTCCACGTTACCGACACTGGTCAAGCAGAGTGGGTAGCGCGGCGGTGGAAAAGTGGGGTGGTGGGAGTAGCCGCGTGGTGGGGGAAGGAGTGGGTTGGAGCAAAGGTGTACACATACTACTTATGTAGAATGAATTCATATAAGATTGTTGCTACTAACATTGAACGGAATAACCCGAACGATGTGCAGGGTATGTGAAACGTTTACGAGTTTCCACCAGAAATATCGTCTTCTCAGCCTTATTCACAGCTGCGTTGTCAAAGTAGTCATACATCACAGGAATCTTCTCAAAATTCTTCCATTAGCTTTCCTTCATCAACAGAGGACCTCTCGTTTAAATGTATACAGAAGGAGACTGTAGTTCGGGAAACCGTATATGTCTATGCCATTTACTCGGGTAGTGGCTACACATTATTATTGCTTTTTGTGCGAATATAGTAAAATAACTAAGAACTAAGAAAAAGAACTAAGCTCGCCCAAGTTCCATTGACTGCTCGGATTCAAATGTTTTCGTCGCGACGATTATATATTCCTCGAGGTAACAGATGCTGTAATTAAGTTCGTAGCGATTTCACGATTTCTGAAGACCGTCTAAAAGTATTTACAGAAGCGTGACACAAGCTTTGATTGTATTTTTATTTTAGATCCGAACTAGTGATCCCGACGCATTAACAGCGTCTCTATTCGAAATTGATAATGAGCGAAAGATATCGGATATGCGAAAATCAGTTTTAAAGGCATTTGAAACGGATATCTTAATTAAAAGTTTCGGGTTGTCAAATGTTTCGAGAGAAGATCTAATTAGAAACCACACTTTAGCGATATAAAAAAAATTACACGGTGAGAATAAACTCATCCTCATATGCGACGGGTCGTACATACGCTACCAAAAAAGTTCAAATAACGAGTAGGAGAGGAAATCGTATTCTGCGCGGAAAAATATCCTTTTATGCAAGCCCTTCACGTCGAGTCGCTGAGCGACCACAATTACATCCTAACCGAGGTCGGAGGCACGACATCGACCCCACCGCCTAGGATAAACTGTTTATCGACGATAGGATACCAGTCTGATTATCAAAGGCAAGACCCAAATCTAACGGTCAGCAATAAGATTAATTTATCGACGGCAGGGCATAACGTTTTACAGGCAGCAGTGTAACGCCAAATTGCTGATTGACCTTACCATCTTCGAATTTCATGTACTTAACTTGTTAGTTGTAAGTTTCCACACAAAAGCAGCAGCACTTGATGCTTCTAGCTAGCGGGTTCCCCATCTGGGTTCCCCCACTTTAAGTACGTAGGCGCAGGCCTGCTATAAATAAGCCACGCACGCCTCGGCAGGGGGTCATTCGAATTAAAAATTGTAAACGTATATATGTATAGATTGTGAATAAAAGTCTTTATTCAACGTAAACTTTATTATTCAAAATTTACTCCGTGACAAATTTTGGCGATCCTGCCAGGATAGTAAATCCACGATTACGATCAAAAGATTGCTATCTTGTGACGAATCCAGGGACTCCACGGACTCCTGTAAAAATACACGGAAAAAAAAAAATAATAATAATTAGAAGAGAAGAAACTTCGACAAATCCTACACGGTGAATTTAGTAACTGTTATTACGAAAGGATTTCGAGAAAATACAAAACGTTATATCGGATTACATTCCGATCTCTGAACGTAATTATCTTCTAAAGAAGAAAGAAGCAGACGTCACCAAACAGAGCTTGCACCGCTGACATCTCGACTTCAATCATCGCAGCAGCAGCCCGAGACAACTCCGAAGCACCACGGTACACTAGGACATCTCCTGGCCAGCCACACTGCAACAATCTCAGCGTTCACGTAAGAATTCGACCCGTAGGACTGGATCCGCGAATCCATATCCTCCGTTAATAAAAATCGAAACTCTACTCTGAATTAGTGAGCAAGTTTGTAGCAACTTGCTTCCCAATAACAGAGCTAAAACAAAAGGCCGGAGGCAAGGCTATCTCCAACCACGGTCCAACATTACAATTCCTACGGTTAACCGCGTCGCGAATCCACACCCGATACACCCGTACGATAGTATAAGCACACAAATAATTCACGAGTATAATAATTGTTAGGGTATTTTATTACTTAAAAGTTAAAAACAATACGCTGGCATTTCGTGAGTATAGAACTCAAAAGCCGCATTTTTCTACCGAGGATAGCGACGACGATACTGACAAAGACGCCACTAAAATCAGACGAACCCCTCCTGATATCAATCCTACAATGATGAAATCACGAGCTAATTCTCCATCTACAATATCAGACAAAGAGTCATCCCTAGCTAAAATCATGGAGGCAATCAAGGCTCAAGGAGCTCTTGCCAACGAAAGATACCAACAAATCTCCGAAAAATTTGCATTAACCGAAAAACGGTTTGAAGTAGCAAACCAAGAAAATAAACAACGATTAAACGACATCAGAAGGCTCGCAAAACACATGAAGGTTCTCGCCACCGAGGAAGAGGAACAAAGCGATGACGAAATTGAAAAAACTTCGGTCCCACGAACCTCGCCACAAAGACGACCCTCGACCTCTTCGGGCTCCTTATCACCGGAACTCAGTAGACTAAACAACCCGCTCGCGCACGCTGCGACTCACGACCGAACTGAAGGGCCACACTGTGTAAACAATCACGTATTCCCAGCCAAGGAACTGATACGTACTATCGAAAGCCTTCGAGGAAAAGACGACGTAGGAACAAAGGATTTTATCCGTAGCGTTCGTCGAGCGAGAGACCGCTATTCTCAACCCGAATTATCACTCGATTTTATCTTGGCCGAAAAAATTCAGGATAATGCTAAGCGAGCGATCCGATATATTCGGATTGAATCATTTGAAGAATTATACGATGCTTTAAAAAAAATGTAGCAGTAACGACTTCTGTCGAGACTGCTCGTTCACGTCTCGACAACATTTGACAACAACCAACTCAAAATATGCAGGGCTATGCACTACGTTTTCGTCAATTATTGAATGAGTTAAAATACGCCGTTCAAAGCGAACATTCCAGCACACGACACCGTGCTGTAGCTATGCAGATCGAGGAAAAATCGGCGACTAAACGCTACGTGATGAATCTTCGAGAAGAAATCGGTTCGCAAGTACGCGCTCAACGCCCCGACGATGTCAATGCAACTTACCAAGAGGCACTCGAAGCTGAATGCTGGATAAGAGAAAAACAAAGTAAAGGACACACCATTCAGACCTTCGATAAGCAACGAGCTACAGCAGATGGTCGAACCGCTCCGACTGGGTCGCGCACGCGTTATCATTCTATACCTTTGGCTGACCGAACAAAGCTGTTTTGCAACATCTGCAAGCGAAGCGGTCATATGGATGAAACATGTTAAGCGAAGAATAAACAGACTCAAAATTTTCAACAGCCCTACAATCAAAAGAGACCGCCGCAAAACAACCATGTGCGAACGACGACCACCAATCTAAGCGAAGACAGAACCAACGAACAAGAGGAAGACCAACCGATCGAGCAAGAAGAGACAGAGTATCAGCAGTATCTGGAAGATTGCAATCAATCGCAATCCGATTATGGGGAACAACAAGAACAGGAAAATTACTAACAGATAGTGGATCTTCGATTAATCTCATGAAAAAAGAACTCGTTTCCCCAGAACATCGAGTACTAAGAGAAACAGGAATTTTTACCATGGGAAGAGACAAACATGAGACCGAAGAGATGACAAATTTATATTTTCAAGGAAAACGACATTCATTTCATATAGTTCCGGACAACTTTCCCATGCCTGAGGATGGACTAATTGGTCTGCCCTTTCTACACGCATACAAATATTGTTTATCGAACGACGTACTGCAGCTTGATGAAAACAAATATCCCCTTCAAACTAACGAAATTTATTTACCGGCTAATAGCGTCACTAAAATCACGGTATCTGTAGCGCAACAGTCAGGCAATCTCCTTATTGAAAATATTAAAGGAATACCCAACGCTATATACGGAGGAGAAATAAAAATTCCTATTCACAATGAAAAAGCATCCCCAATCAAAATAACAATTGGCCAAGTACAAGGAACACCTGTGAGCATTCCAAAAAAACGAATATTCACTATCACAGCTAGCGAACTAACTAAACGCTTAGAAATCTTAAAGAATCACACAAGATTAGGACATATCGAAAATGCACATCAAGAGTCGATCGCTCGAATTATTCAAGCGTATCACGAAATCACTTTCGAAGGAGATCCTCTCCCATGCACGAACCTCGCGCACCACCAAATTGTTCTCACCGATAACAAACCCATAAACAACGTGTCCTATCGACCACCAGAGTGCCATAAGACAGAAATTTCTCGGCAAATAACAGAAATGCTCAATAAACGAGTGATCACATACTCGAAATCACCATATAATTCGCCAATTTGGGTGGTTCCAAAGAAGGATGATGCATCTGGAATAAAGAAATGGAGAATTGTAGTTGATTACCGAAAACTTAATGAAAAAACCGATCACGACGCTTATCCGTTACCAGTGATCAACGATATTTTAGACCAGTTAGGAAAAGCTAAGTTTTTCTCAGCCTTAGATCTGAGCTCCGGATTCCATCAAGTTCCTATGGAACAATCATCAAAAAAGTACACAGCTTTTTCCACGCCCGAGGGACATTTTGAGTACGAGCGAATGCCCTTCGGACTAAAGAATGCTCCAGCTACTTTCCAGCGAATGATGGACATGGCCCTCAGGGGGTTAGTCGGAAGAATCTGCTTCGTTTACCTCGATGACATAATTGTCTTCGGATCATCGTTAAAGGAGCACAATGAAAATTTAGTAATTTTGTTTGAACGACTTAAACAAACTGGGCTGGAGCTGCAGCCGGACAAGTGTGAGTTTCTAAAACCTGAACTGGAATATCTTGGGCATGTTATCACAGACGAGGGCGTCAAACCTAATGCAGGTAAATTAGAAGCCGTGAGAAATTTTAGAACTCCATTAACACCAACCGAGGTGAAGTCTTTCCTGGGGCTTGCCGGATATTACAGAAAATTTATGGAAAATTTCTCAACAATAGCAAAACCTCTCACTGATTTAACAAAAAAATATCATATTTGTAACTGGACTTCGAACTGCCAAAACCGTTTCACACTTTGAAGGACATGTTGTGTTCTGCACCAGTGTTAAGATATCTGGACTACAGTAAGGAATTTATACTAACCCCGACGCGTCAAACGTAGGACTCGGTGCTGTGCTGTCGCAGGAAGGACATCCATGTATTTATATATCCAGAACACTCAATAAACCTGAGGTTAACTATAATACGTCCGAAAAGGAGTTATTGGCGGTTGTTTAGGCCTGTAAAAGACTCCGACAATATTTATTGGGACGAAAATTTACAATTCAAACAGATCATAAAGCTCTTCAGTAGCTCGTTAACGTGAAGGATCAATCATCGAAACTGCTACGATAAAGACTGCGTTTAAAGGAGTATGACTACAAGATCGAATACAAAAAAGGCTCAGAGAATCAAGCAGCTGCCGCTCTGTCTAGAGTTTTTATAACTACCGAAAAGGAAATTGAGAACGACGAAGCCACCGCTTTACTGGGACGCTATAAACAATGGATTTCCAGTAACCAACTGCCTGCTAAGTATGTGGTCAAGCCGAATGCCATTGGAAAACTCTGGAAAAAGATCATTAAAACGCCAGAGAGATTGACTAACAACGAAACGGTTTTGCCAGATTACGACGAACAACAATGGTTGAGAATCCTAACAAATCTCGCGATGAACATGCTCTCGCAAAAATTCACTACAATACGATTCCATTTGTGCGATCCACAGTTCACAAAAACAGAAAAACTGCGCATACGTCAGATCTGTGATTACATATCACGCGAGGTAACCCCAGATTACAAATTAATCATCTGCGATACAGACAAAACCGAACTAACTCAAGAGGAAAACGATAACATCATTAGAGAAGCACACGACTCTCCAGCTAGTCAACATTTCGGCGAAAATAAAACCCTCGATAGAATAAAAAAAATCGCACAATGGAAAGGAATCGAAGAGGACATCATAAAATTTGTAAAGAGCTGTGACGTATGTCAATGACAGAAATTGACGCGCGTACGACCACGCTCGGAAGCAGTGATCCCCGATACTGCGTTGGAACCCAACGACAAAATAGCGATGGATATTTTTGGACCGCTACCTCTATCTAGCAAAAACAACAAGTATATCTTGAGCATCCAAGATACACTTACGAAGTATCTGACACTAGTACCTCTAGCTAGAACAGATAGCGAAAGAATTATCGATCAGTTATTTAAGCACTTCATCTATATATTTGGTTCACCAAAAAGTATACTCACAGACCAAGGTGCAAATTTCATATCGAATCTTATACAAGATTTCGAAAATCTATTTCAAATGAATCACGTGAAAAAAACAGCGTTCCACCCGCAAGGGAACGGATCCCTCGAAAGAGCACACGCTGTCGTAAAAGATCTTATTAAAACAACAATGGACAGGAATGCCACTGATTGGGATAACAATTTAAAATTTATTACACTAACCTACAATACGTCAAAACACGAGAGTCTGGACCAAACTCCTTTCGAATTAACTTTTGGACGGTAGGCTAATTTGCCCTCCATCCTAGGAACCACGACTTCCCTCACACACCACGAACTACAGGCGAAAGCTAAGCATAAAGAAATATATGATTCTAAGATAGCTATAGTCATGCCAGTCTTTAAACCAGGTGACATGGTCATGATTCACAACGATCATAAACTAAATAAGCTCTCCCTGGAATGGATTGGACCTTTTGAAATAGCTTCGGAATTATTGAACAACAATTACAAAATATCAACTAAAGACAAAGAAGTCAACGTACACGTGAATCGATTAAAACCTTATTTTAAACGTCAAACACACTTTGCATGATGAAGACACGAGAACTGACACTCCTTTTGGTCGTCGTCACAACTGTTGCCAGCGAGTTAAAATTTACTTCACTAGAAGGAACAACAATATATGCAGAGCACGTTGGAACCGCGCAAATCTATCACGACGAGTGGAAATTGGTCGTAGGAACCGATATAAGCCAGCTTCACGATCGATACGTCAAACTACACGAAATTTTTACAGATACCGCCATCGCTTGTGAACACTGTAACGAAGATCTCGAAATGAAAGTGCTTGAAGGACGACTGAAACGATTAGATAGCTTGAGGAATATTCTTGGGAGTGTATTGCACGAAACAGCATTCCGAAAGAGAAGAGGACTGCTTAATGCTATTGGAAGTGTATCCAAGATACTGTTTGGAACGCTAGATCAAAGCGATTTGGATTACATTAACAAAGAATTAGACAAGCACTACGAAGACAATAAAATATTAGCAAACAGTATCTCTAACCAAACAAAAATCATCAAAACTCTGCTAAAGTCAGAAAGTCACGCCATTGCTGCCCTTACTGAACAAAGCAATAAAAATCTTAGAGATTACGATCGTCTTATTCAAACTCTGAATAATCAGACGAAAGATATACTCCTAAGTAACCAGTTGACTATTTGCACTTTAATCTTGGACGAATTAAATACCGACATAAATATGATACTCGACGCTGTGAGCATTGGTAAAACTGGAGTAATCCACTCTCAACTACTAACTCCTACCATCCTGAAAGACGGCATTGCAGAATTCGAAAAAACCTATCACACCCGCTACCCAATCGAAAACACTGAAACAAACTACGGACACATAATTGACATCTCTGAGGTAGCCATACAGATACAAAGATTGCGACTAGTATATGTACTCTGAATTCCGCTTCTTCAACCGGAAGAATGGGCGCTCACTAGATTTATCCCTATACCCTTCAAACGCAATGGCAATTTTCAAGCTCTGTTACCACAAAACGAGTATTTATTGTTAAGCACTCCAGTTGTTTCATATATCCCTATAGATAAACTACAAATCGATAAATGTAAAAATCTATTATCATACTACATTTGCAGACGAGAACAACCAACATATCTACTTGCTGAAACCACCAATTGTGAAACGTCTATTCTAAAAAATCAAGAAAATTCTGTTAAACAATGTAGCATCTCACCATTTTCCATAAAAACGTTAACGTATATACCACTGACTTATAGAACAGGATACATATTAATCCCAAGTGAAACTGTCGAAATCCAGACATTGTGTGGTGGAAAGGCTTCCCGATTCAAAATACATGACCCCACCTTAGTAACATGCACGAGGGATTGCATGCTCCATACGAATGGAGCTGTAATAAAATTGTATCGTTCAGAAGAACTTCGTCAGGACTTCACATATAATAAGACTGTCGAGTTTTCATTTGACATTACTGACCTACATTTGTTGAAACATAAATTAATACCTCTCCAAAACGAAGTTCATCCACAAATAATGAAAGATCTCGGAATGAGCCTTGACGACATCGAGAGCTCTCTGAATAGAGTCAGACAAAATCAACGAATAAAAACATGGACAGAAACTGCCTCAGAAACAATGACATATCAGGGTTATGCGAGCATGGCAGTATTAAGCCTAGGAATCATGAACAAGTGCGGAATATTGGGTCTGTTATCTCGATGTATGCTCAGCATCTGCATAAGCTTATTTTGTTTCCCTAATATTATTAATAATAGAGAGCGAACTCCTGTTGTACGATATGTGAGACAGGAAAATCCAGGAGTTGAACATGAGCCCAAAATTCGAAAACGACACCCGCGTTCAGATGAGGGTATGACCCCTAGCGAAAGAATGCGCCTTTAAGGTGCAAGGCGAATCTAGAAGGGGGTATGTAACGCCAAATTGCCGATTGACCTTACCATCTTCGAATTTCATGTACTTAACTTGTTAGTTGTAAGTTTCCACACCAAAGCAGCAGCACTTGATGCTTCTAGCTAGCGGGTTCCCCCTCTGGGTTCCCCCACTTTAAGTACGTAGGCGCAGGCCTGCTATAAATAAGCCACGCACGCCTCGGCAGGGGGTCATTCGAATTTAAAATTGTAAACGTATATATATAGATTGTGAATAAAAGTCTTTATTCAACGTAAACATTATTATTAAAAATTTACCCCGTGACAGCAGAGCGCAAGATTTTTTACCAGCCGTCCGGCCCAATCTGCTTATCGACTGTATGTCTATAGCCTGCCTTGCCAACTGTATGCCCACTCTACATTACTTACGGTCGGTAACATACGATACACCTAATACATACAAAAATGCTAAATGTAGATATGGATGATATCATCTTTAGAAAAAAACTGATCTATCATAGAATTAGCAAAACATTAATGACGCTTAAAAACTCCAACGTGTATACACAAAGATTTTTTAACATTAAAAAAGTAAGGCTTACTATGTTATGTTTTGAAGTACGTAATAGTTATCAAAAAACTTCAACGATTACGTTGTGTCAAAAACTTCCATACGCATAACTTTATTTTCGGTAGTAGAGATTATTTGCTCTCTCTTGTTCTCACAGAGATATAATTTACTCGAGAAATCGGTATAATGACCATGACATACAATATAATTTATCACGACGACTACGACGACGGCAACGATATACACCCGGGGAAAACTTCTTCAAAACGTAGGAAAACAAAAGTAATACAAGTGTTTGAAAAGTGGATAAAGATTTGGAACAAGTTGTACAACGAGCGGTGAGGGATGACTTTCGGAAAAGTGTACTATGATCCTTCGCATCCATAAAGCAGACTCCGGGTATGACTGACTGACTCAGCAGGAAAGTTATACCATTCATAGACCCGTGCACCGTGTCTTTCCACGACTGTATTACAATGTTACAAATATTGACGATGTCTGGGAGGTCGATCTCGTGGATCTACGTTCATTGAGAAGCTAGAACGACAACGTCTCCTACTTACGCCTGGGTCGAACCCTTGCAGGACAAAACTGTGCGCGAGGTAACAAAGGCATTTAAACGTATTCTCGAGCGTAACGATGGTCGTACACCTGTTTCACTACAAACCGACCGTGGAAAAGAATTCCTCGGTGGTCAACTTCAAAAATTTCTCAAAGATAAAAACATACAATTTCGCGTTGCTCGTAATCCGGATGTAAAAGCCTCGATTGTCGAGCGTTTTAATTGCACTCTCAAGGAGCGAATGTGGCGTTACTTCACACATCGTAATACTCATCCTTACATCGATATACTACAATAAATGGTTTATGCGTACAATCATGCTATACACTCGAGCATTAAAATGCAGCCGGCTGCCGTAACGCTATATAATGCCGATACAGCGGTGCGTAATATGACAATTAGTGCCGTAAAGCGACGTGAAAAGAGACGTTTTACAACGTATAAATACAAACCCGGAGATTACATTCGAACCAGTAGAACTAAAGACACCTTCGAAAAAGGTTACGAGAAAAATTGGAGTGAAGAAATTTTCCGTATCAAAAAAGTTTTACATAGGCAGGGATTGTATTTGTATGTGTTGAGTGATCTCGAAGACGAAAATATTGATGGTTTCTTTTACCCCGAAGAATTGACGAGTGTTCATGAGAAGCGTGTGGAGAAGAATAAAGAATTCAAGATTGATCAAGTTTTACGGACAAAAGGACACGGTGCGAAAAAACAAATTTTCGTGAGTTGGGTAGGATATCCGGCAAAATTTAACTCGTGGATACCAGCGTCAAACGTTCACGGTCTCGAATATATGAAATTTTGTGGATACAGCGAGCAAAGAACGTCTTTCACCCTTTGCTACCTGTTCGAATGCACTAGAGATTGCTATTTGCTCTGTGCCGTAAGTGTACAGAGTCTATGGTTCAAGACTCGTGCATTCATGAGAACCCTGATCACAGTGCTTTCACCGGTACCTGGGTGACGGATGAGGTCCAGAAGGCAATAGATATGAGCTTTAAAATCTTTAAAATCTCGATGATTTGGGCGTACAAAACAAGAATGTTCAATTCTGATACACACGAAGGTGGACTGTTTGCCGCTTACCAGGTCTATAATTATAAAACCGGAATTTTTGTATAGGAAATACACGTTTATTGTATGAAAATGATAAAAAATATTTTATTCGAAGTATTGCCTATCGCTAGCTATACATTTTTCCCACCTGTCTGACAATTTGTGGATGCCACGCCAAAAAAACTGTTGCTCTTTTGAGGCAAACCAGTCATCGAGCCATTTTCGTACATTTTCGTAAAAAGTAAAGCGCTGCTCAGCAAGTGCGTGTCCCATCGATGCAAATAAGTAGTAATCGGACGGAGCCAAGTCTGGTGAGTAAGCCGCATGCGAAAATATTTCCCAACTAAACGCCTCAATCGTTTCCTTGACCAGTTTTGCTGTGTGTGATGGTGCATTATCATAAAGCAAAATCACTTTGTGTTGCCTTTTTTGATATTCTGGTCGTTTTTCACGCAAAGCTTGATTCAAATCGATCATTTGTTGTCAGTAGCGTTCAGTATTAACGGTTTCGCCAGATTTTAGCAGCTCATAATAGATCACACCCTTCTGATCCTACCAAACACAGAGTATTGTCTTCCGTCCATAGCGATTTGGCCTTGCAGTCGATGTCGATGGTTCGTATGGAATTACACATGATCTTTTACGCTTAGGATTCTCAAAATATATCCACTTTTCATCGCCAGTCACAGATCGATGGAGAAATGACTTTCTTTTGTACCTGGCGAGCAGCATTTCGCAAGTGGTTTTTCGGTTTTCCTGCTGTCTTTCATTCAGTTCATGTGGAACCCATTTTCCCATCTTCTGGATCTTTCCCATGGCTTTCAAACGTATGGAGACGCCTTCTTGTGTCACATTTAATTGATCCGCGAGTTGTTGTTGCGTTTGAGCGTCATCCTCATCCAACAATGCTTGCAATTCGCTGTCTTCAAACTTTTTCGGTGGTCTTCCACGTTCTTCGTTTCTCACGTCAAAATCGCCACTTTTATATTTTTTAAACCACTAAAAGCACTGTGATTTACCAAGAGCATGCTCACCGTAAGCTTCGAAAAGCATTCGATGCGATTCTGCAGCAGTTTTCTTCAAATGGTAACAGAAAATCATTGCTGCCCGCAAATCGTAGTTACCAGGCACAAAATGCGACATGTTCAACGCTATTACAAACTATGCTGTTGTATGAAACTTGTATTGTTGTGAGTTGAAAATCTTTGTCAGAGATATCAACAAGGAAATGGCGCCAATGACGCGGTTTGATGGTAATTAAATTGACAGCTAGGGCCATCTATGGGCAAATTCCGGTTTCATATTTATAGACCTGGTATGTAAATATTATACATTTTTGAAGATTAAACAGGAGGCAAGCGGTTGGCTCGACCACTGTATCGACGAAGCGTCTCGCGACGAATATATAAATTATTACAAGCACGTGGAAGGTATCCGGCTGAACGCTACCAAGATTACGCGTAATCAGGGCTTACGCCCAGTTGCTAAGCTTTGCTTAAATTCGTTTTGGGGTAAGTACGGTCAGCGGCATAACCTGACGCGCATGGAAATAATTCAAACTCGTGAGAAGCTATTGTTGTATTTGATTGATGATTTGATGATTTGTTATATTTGAGCTGGGTATCTCGCGACGAGGCTATTGTCCCTAGCCTTTTAACTAGTGTGGTTATCGCTGCATTTACAATGACCTTGGTCCGTCTGAAACTTTATAGCTACCTCGAGCTATTGGACAGACGGGTTTTGCACTACGATACGGACTCCGTTATTTACGTGAGTACTGGTGATGATGCTTAGGAGCCCTGGGTAGGTAATCTCCTCGGTGACATGACCAACGAGTTGATATCGGTGGCTCCAAACGCTTATATCAACTCGTTCGTCTCCGGAGGCCCGAAATTTTATAGTTATACGGCTACGCCTACCGCGGATCCCAAAACGGTGGTGGACACTGTTTGCAAAGTGAAGGGGATAAGTTTGAATTATTAACCCCTTAACCTACAACGACGGGCATAGCCCGTAGTAGATGATCGGACCAAACATAAATATTACGGGCATAGCCCGTAGTACGATGATCGGGCCAAATATAAATATTAGCGGCGGCGTCCTCCTAAAGTTATAAATATTTGTGGAATATTTGATAAGTAATTATAACCTGATGCAATAATTGTGGTAGATGCAAGTAATACGAAAAGTTTATTTATAGAAAAATCAGTAATACAAAATTATTAATCTGCAATGGTGTGATACAATTCTAAACATTCTGGTAGATGTAAGGAAACTTTGCACTTCTTACACTCCCAAGTTGTTTCTGTACGTTTTTTATTTTTTCGGCAAACTCTACAACGTTTTGACGGTCTTAATTTTGATGCTGTTGGGTCAATGTGTTTTGGAAAATGAGCCCAATGCTTCGCGTGCAGTCTCTCTGGCATATCTCCGGAAGATAATTGTCCTCGTTCTTTATAATTCGGTTTTGGCATATTCTCCAATAGTGATTCGGCTATGTTGATCTTATAGTCGACGTAACATTGTTTCTTCCCGTTATTTATTTTGTTGCATAAAATGTATCAATTAAAAAGACCAATATCGAACACATAAAAAAAATTTTTTTTATATCCTTTCATGTATTTCCTCATTACTGGAAAGCATGCTAATATTTGGTCTTGGAGATCAATTCCATTCATTCCCTTGTTGTACTCTGTAATACATTTTGGTTTTGGAGGACGATTGGATCCTTGTGTAGTCATTTCGACTGTTTCATGTTTTGTCGTCATAATATAAACATCTCGCTTGTCTTTCCATTTTATAGCGAGTATTCGGTTGCAGCTTCTTATTGCGTATTCCCCCCTTTTTAATTTTACATTACACAGATCTTTTGGCATATGCTTCCTATTTCCACGTACTGTGCCAATTACATTTGTTTTATAATTAAACGATAATGTCATAAACAATTTTGGGGAAGAATACCAGTTATCTATGTATAAAGTGTGACCCCTGTGCAACACTGATTGAGAAAGCTCTTTCACAACACTTTCCAAAGCGCTATCATCACGGTTTATTTATCGTGGCCTGTATATATTTTTAATTCATAGCAATAGCCTGAATCGGACTCACACAATTTATAAAATTTAACGCCAAACCTTGCCCTTTTTGATGGGTTAAATTGCCTATAAGATAGGCACCCCTTGAATTTCATGAGCGATTCATCAATAGCAATGTCTTCTTTAATTATATGGTACATACTTCTTTAAATTTTTGGTTCAATAAATTGATCACAGGTTTAAACTTGCTCAATTTATCTGTATTGGCAACCAGACTATTGTTTGCGAAATGCAAACACCTTGTAATTTGCAGAAATCTTTTCAAAGGCATTGATTTTCTAAATATCGGCGTTTCGATAACAGCCCTCTTCGACCAAATCATTTGTATTCTTGGTTTTTTTACTTGTGCCATTATTATGGACAATGCGAAATATCTTTTAATTTCGTTAGAATCTACAGGACACCAAGTGTCGTCCATTTCTCGTGTTCTGCGTGGATTCGCTCGTATTTGATCTGCATACCGGTTAGTTTCGGTTACAATGTTTTCCCAGAATATGTCATCAAATATTAGATTAAATATATCTAATTCTTTTCTACTTCCTCCTAATTGACGTAAGGCTGCTTCTTTTATGCCAGGAGTTATCGTATAGTCCCAGATTTTTGGACTATTTCTTATTTCTTTCCAAAGCCAGGGCTCTGGTAGTTGATCGTCGTCAGAAGTATCATCAATAACTAATCGCATGCATTTTTTTCGAACAAAACGTATAATATCACTACTGTCACTTTCGGTAGAGGGATTTTTAGCACAATTCTCATTGCTCTCATCACGAAATCTTTTTCTTGAAAACATCTTGTGGGGTTGCTTCTCTAGAATTTATGAAAATAAATTTCGATGTGCGAATGTGACCAAGAATAACTTGTAACTGATCACAGTAGTAAGGGCACAAGATAGAGAGACTTGTGGGCGTGGCCTATCTATATTTCTGCTGGCTTGTGATTGGTCCCCCCTACCTTCTCACCCCCACTTCGCTCCTGCAGCTGATTGGTTGCCCCCACTTTGAGGCCCCTACTGACGTGCCACCTGGACGCCACGTGGGCCATCTGTCGGACGCATGTTACCGGTGAGCCATTTATTGTAAATATTTGACAGGAGGTATGTTACCGATGGGTGGTAGTACAATGGTACATTGGGGCCCTACATGCGATAGGACAGATTGGGCCTTACCAGCGAAAAGAAGAAAAATTTTGTAGCTTGACATCGGTAAAAAGATTTACGTCCGATCGTGTCCTACACATCCGAAGTTTTTGCTTTTTTTTTTACTGCTTGACACTAATTAAAAATAAATCTTTCGATACTTTAAAACCAGTTATTGATATCAATAGTAATAATGGGTAAAAACATTTGAAGAACAAATATGTTTTATTGACAATAGCATTATGTATACAGCTTTAATAACTCTAATTAGATTAAGCGAGCCATAGGATGACGATAACGAGACGGGGCAGTACATAATTAATACAAAGTCATACGATAATTATCTTCTCATCTAGAAGTAGTAAAATTAATTATTATCTTTTATAAACATGTGTTATTAGGTGAATGATTAAATACTACTTTAACTAGTTTTTATACTCGTTCTCCGATTATTATTCCATCGGCTTTGTAGCTACTAGTGAAATGTCTGTGAGTGTTTTTTTCACTTCATAGGTTATGAATGGAATACAAAATACCTTCAACTCCAGGAACAGTATATCGAAATATTCAATGAATGAAGGATCGACACGATGGCGTACAGCCTCACACAGATTAGAGCTATTCTGTGTTAAGAGTTCTCTAATGCGCACTTGATCCACATTTTTGGCTAACTCTTTAGTGGGTATATGAATAAGTAATTCAGCACATAGAATTTCGATACAGTTTTTCACATAAGAGGTGTAGCGTTGGAGACGTCTCAAGCGCTCATCGACGCACACTGTTACGGCACATAAACCGTTGAATGATTTCTTCTGCATCACTATAGCCGGTGAATAGATGTTCTTCTTCTTCGCTGGCGGTGGTTCCACTTGACTCTCTTCGTTCTGGTCGACACCGACCTCAGTGGTTGACTCATCAATGCAGCGATCAAACACAATGGATTTGGACCCGAACGATGTTGTAAAGTATACCTCAAAGTCTCCAAATTTGAGCGTGTTTGGGGTACGGTAATCGGTCTGCTTACCATAATTCCTACACTCCTTGAAATATGAGTCTATTTCAGGTAGTGCATCTTGTAGTTTATCCCAGGTAGGGATATCGAGGATGATTCCTCCCGATGAGTTATTATTCTGTAGCTTGATGATTGGTACGACATCGCCGTTTATACGCGGTTGAAGTCCCACACTTATCTTCTTCGTTTCTGAATAATTTAGATTGTATGTTGTACCGAGAAGCAGTGGTGTCTCGAGGTTTTTCTTCTCATCGACGGATATAAGTCGATACATGGCGGCCATACCCATATCGGCGGAACTCATATTGAGCAACACGCGTAAACTTGACGAAATCTATCGCTGCTAGATGTGGTTTCTAGTGTGTCACGGGCCTGACTGCCGGTTAGCCCTTTCAACGATTCATTTTATAGGTAAGTATGGATAATCGTATTGTATATTATTGAATGGAGGGGATGGATGAAAACAGGTGTACAGCTTCCTGCGCGACCCTCCGCTAGCATCGTATTAGTCACATTGTAAACACACTGTTTAGATGAATATTTTAATTATGTATGTTCGTTTTGACAATACAGCTTGATTCCAAAATGCGGGAGTCCAAGACGTTATGTGTACGGTCTTGTAGACAGGCTGTGTAGGTGTATACATACATTAAAATTAGGGATACGAGGTCTGACAATACAGCCTGCTACCGAAAATGAAGGAGTTCGAGGGCTTGTATTGACTGTTATGTAAACAAGTCTACGCTACCGTAGACAGAAAGTGCAGGTGCATACATAAATTAGGGATACTCGTTCTGACAATACCGTTTGCTTTCGAAAATGTAGAAATACGAGAGTTCGTATTTACTGGCTTGTGAACAGATGTATATAAAAATTGAAATGAGTAATACTCGCCCACCAACAGCTTGGTCCAGAAAACGTGGGAACGCAAAGACTCGTATTTAGAGGATTTTCAAAATGGTTACCATAGAATTGTGTAATGCATAATACGATATGAAGGTATCTTTATGAATAGACACTAGGGATAACCGTAAACCCTGAATATAACAGGTCACATCGTAGACTTCAACTTTCACCATTCTTAAAAGAACTTTTGCTACATTTCTTAGATTATACAGTGTATAAGGTGAAAAGTCAAAATGCATTTATAGCTAGAGAAGAGGGGGGCTATGGTCAAAATATAAAAGCGAATGGCATCAAAATTTTCGTCTAATTCCGTGTTGAAACGCAGCAGTGCAACCACAGTTTTGTTTTGCTCTTGTGTTTTTCAATTTATCTCGCTTTTTAAAAATGGTTTTTCCGCGTCGTTCACTTTTGGAAATAGTGCGTGCAACGGCTCGTGCTTTAATCATACACGATCGACGACTTGTGCGGCGGTATACGGTGCGGTGGTTTGCGCATATCTCGAACTTTACGTTCGAGCGGTTGACTACGGAGTTCACCAGAGTGCTTCGTCAAGGTGGTGTTGAAGGTATCACTGTAGCCTTCAACATGGGTGCCTTCTCAGGATCGGTGTTTGCACAACGTTTCGTTGTGAGGCATCTAGGGAGCCATGGCGGGATGCTTCACCCACCACTGAGGGACCTCATAATGAGAGTCGATAATATTTATGGTGAGTTTTAAACACGTTTTGAATTATACCGAAAACATTAACCATGTTGTGAATTGGGTATTATATTTTGAAACGTGTATTATTAAATAATGTGTTTACAAATAATATTTCTAATAGAAAATAATTTTCGTTACAGCCCGACGTAATTTATTAACCTCAAGTGACACCAGTGACGCCGACACAACGGATGATGAAATGGCTGTCGATGAACCAGTGGTGTCTGGTAGTATCGATAGTGATAATACAGACGAACACGACGACGACGATGCCTACATGGGTGACAGCGAGGACGTTGATGACGACAATGGGTCTGCAGTCGGCGGTGAAAGTACCGCCGACGACGACGACAACGATAGCACGGATGATGAGGAGGAGGAGGACACGAATGAGGATAGCGTCGACGCCGCCGACCGCGACAGGAAGGTCGGTGAGGTGATGGAGCAATCTATGATTGAGCATCCCTACAACATCGACGAGGCGTTCGAGGGTTTTGACGACAACGACGACGACGACGACGACGACGACGACGACGACGACGACGACGACGACGACGACGACGACGACGACGACGACGACGACGACGACGACGACGACGACGACGACAGAGAGGCCACAGAGTCGGTAGAACAACATATAATTCAGCGGCCGTACAACATCGACGAGGCGTCCACGGAGTTTGAGGACAGCGACGACGACGACGACGACGACGACGACGACGACGACGACGACGACGCTGATGCTTCAGACAATGGTAAGTAAAAATTTTCTTTTACTTTCATATAGATATAATTTTATATATATATATATATTATATATATATTATATAAAATTTATATATAATAATATAATAATTTTATTATATATATGTATATAAAATTATATTAATATTATAATCTAATAATATAAATAAATAATATAATTTATAAACACATATATAATAAAATTATTTTTATAAATTCAGAGTTGCTCGTATGGCAACAGCCGCACGGGTGGTTTGGTGATCGCGAGGGGGATGGAATACCGGACAGCCCCGAGTCACCACCACCTCATGAAAGGGGTATTTTTATACCTAATAATGAGGATGCGGCTCGGTTGGTTACTGTGCCGTATTTCAACGCTGATGGAGATGTCGGTGTTGAATCTGATCCCTACGACGACGACGCCGATTTGATAGCCGTTCGTTTATACGAGACCTGTGCTGGAGCATCTGAAGAGTAATTACTCAAATTACAGATCGTACGCCGCTCCCCACGGCATACGTGTCATCATCATCAACATCTTCATCGTCATCGTCATCGTTATCGTCATCGTCATCATCATCAGCATCATCAACATCATCAGTATCGTCATCATCATCGACATCATTATCATCGTCGTGTTCTACAGCCGCGGAAGACTCCTCGAGAGCGGGATCCCCTGTGAACTTCGATGTGTCACACGACCATTTCTACCAGGTAGGTGGTAGTGGTATTCGTAAGCGCGCTCATAGCAGTAGTAGTATTAATAGTAGTAGTAGCAGTAGTAGTAGTAGCGGTAGTAGTAGTAGTAGTAGGACGAGGTTGTCAAAAGCGGTAGCAGGCGGTAATAAACGTAGTCGCAACGATAATACCATTGAAAACGTTAACAGGGCTAATGAAACCAGCGTTGAATCGCACTTAGACAATATTAACATCACACTACCACCGGGAAATCGTTTTACAATCGTAAACGTGGAAAGAAATCGGTATTTAAAGCGTTTTGGGGTTTTAGCACGGGAAGTTGATCTAACGTTAGTGCCACCTCCTACATCTACAAATCCCATCACATGGATACGAAATGCAGTGAGTGATATTTATTATCATTTTATTAAGGATCGTGATGATACGGATTTGATAGGTGTAGGATTCGTCACGGATGAGATGGTTAACGGTGCAGCGGGGTTATCGCTCAGACCTATATCACGGTTCACCGACGACCAACTATGGGGTTTGATGTGTGCTGTGAATCAAAGCTCAAGGGTGCTCGCTGCATCTGACACGCTGCGATTCACGGTCACATACGTAACAGTACCGAGTGGTCGAGGGATACGTGTATCTATGGCGAAGAGCAAATCGGTTTATGTTATTCGAAACGATGACGATTTGTGTTTTCCGCGATCGCTCGTTGTAGCCCTAGCGAACAATAAACACAAACGTGACCGTAGTACAGCGTCGATAAAAGCCTGGAATCTTATAAGGCATAAGGCGTCGCCAGACCAGCGTAAGAAAGCACGTGCTCTAGTTGAAAAGGCTCAAGTGCAAATCCCTGCAGAAGGCTGTGGTATTTCGGAAATACAGAAATTCCAACGATACCTCACACCTTCGAGGGTTGCAATTGTAGTTTACGATTGGGAGGCCCTCGGTAACGGTGAGCCGCCGATTTTCAATGGATGTTCGTCTTTTGAAACAAGCCCGCCATCTGAGATTGTTAATATAGCGTATAGTGCTATTTTAAAACACTATTCACCTATTACCAATCTAATGGGTGCAGCGGGTGGTAAGAATTATTGTATACCCTGCAATAAATCTTACCGGCGTGTCTCGGAGCATCGGTGCACAAGTAAGTGCCCCCGGTGCTTTTGTGTACCACCCTGCGTTACGGAGGTTGTCCCAACAGTCGACAAAGAGCTCGTACCTGGTTCTGTAGCGGTGACTGCGCAGGCAGTAACGTCTGCAGGACCGGTAAACAATGAGCGCTCGTGTGACGATTGTGGTCGCTCGTTCTTCGGAGCTGTGTGTTTCGCCAACCATCTAAAACCTATCGAAAGACGTACCAAAGTCGTGACAGGTGTACGACTGTCTATTTGTGAGTTATACCGTGTTTGTAAAACTTGTGGAAAACTCATACGCAGAGATCACGATGTGCACAAATGCGGTGTTGGTTTTTGTCGGTTGTGCTGTCGTTCGCACGGGTTCAACGAGCGATGCTATATGCAAATAGTGAAACAACGCAAAGAAAAACGTGAACCCACCAGCGCTGCAAAACACCCTGAAACGCTTTTTATATTTTATGATTTTGAAACGCGTCAAGATAAGTTATATACAGGTACATCGGGTGATGCCCACGAGCATATTGTCACTCATTGTGTCGCACAACAGTTGTGTGAAATTTGCTTATCCGCGGGAGAACAGCAGCCGTTAGATATTTGCGAGTGGTGTGGTGTGCACGAGTTTGTTTTTAACAAAAATCCTGTTACAGAGTTTGTAAATTTGGCTGTGCGACCTTCTACGGAATTTCGTAATATAGTATGTATTGCACACAATGCCAAGGCATTCGATGCTCAATTTATATTACGGAATATCGTAGAACGTTGCACGGATATGCCCACCCCCAGTATAGTACTAACAGGCAATTCAATTATATCGATGAGGGTGGGACGCACTAGTTTCATCGACAGTATTAATTATTTTCATATGCGACTTAGCGCACTACCCAAGGCTTTCGGGTTTAACGATGAAATGGGTAAGGGCTACTTCCCGCATCTTTTCAATACGGAAGATGCACGTGGTTATAACGGTGTTCTCCCGGCAGCAAAGTATTACGCACCTGATACAATGAGTGAGTACGACCGGTTAGAATTTTACGATTGGTATGCGAAAGAGCTTAATAAAAACGCGATATTTAATTTTGAAAACGAGATTGTTAAGTACTGTAAGATGGATGTTGATATACTCCGTCGAGCTTGCTATGAATTCCGTAAAATATTTTTATGTGTAGGTAACGTATGTCCGTTTACTGAAGCCGTAACAATAGCATCGGCTTGCTCACTCGTGTACCGTCGTAACTTTCTACGACCACAAACGATTGGTCTCATCCCTGCACAGGGGTATAGACGTGTTGGAAATCATTCGCAGCAGGCTGTTGACTGGCTCCTGTGGGTCGAGCACGAGCTCGGGCGTGAACTCATTCACGCAGCCCGGGCTCACGAGTATAAATTACCCGAAGGACCGCTCGTCGATGGCTACCTGGAGCTGGATAATCGTCGTATTGTATACCAATACCACGGTTGTTATTGGCATGGGTGCTACAAATGCTTTCCCAACGATCGTGCGAGAAATTCTAATACTGGAAACGAGAGTTTAGACTCGCGATATGCGCGGACTGTGGCTACGAGTTTAAAAATTCGTTCATACGGTTACGAAGTGGTTGAGATGTGGGAGTGTGATTTTAATACACTCCGTAAAGACGAACCGCGAATAAACGAATTTTTAAATAACCATCCACGACGTGTCACAGAGAGACTGAACCCTCGTGCAGCATTCTATGGCGGTCGTACGGGTAATATAGTTACGTCGTACGATGTAGCGCCGGGCGAGAAGATTTCGTACATCGACATTTGCTCGTTGTACCCGTATATATGCAAGACGGGCCGCTACCCTATAGGTCACCCTAAAATATACCTCGGTGCCGAGTGCGAGGCTTTGTTAGGGTGTTCGTACGATGCTCTAGGCGTCACAGTCAATGGTTTGATCGAGTGCACTATATTGCCGCCACGCCGACTCTTTCACCCTGTTCTACCTGTGCGAATGCACGAGAAACTGTTGTTCGCCTTATGTCGTAAATGCGCAGAGGACGTGACTCAGGACTCGTGCATTCATGAAAACCCCGACGATAGAGCTTTCACAGGTACCTGGGTGACGGATGAGGTACGGAAGGCAATAGAGTGCGGTTATAAAATATTAAAAATTTCTATTATCTGGGCGTACGATACGACAATTTATAACGCTGATACACGTGAGGGTGGCTTGTTTGTAGAATATGTAAACACATTTTTACAAATTAAACAAGAGGCTAGCGGGTGGCCCGAACAGTGTATCGATGAGATGTCTCGCAAACAGTACATTGACGATTACGAACGCACTGAAGGTATCCGTTTGAACGCTGATAACATAAAGAAAAATCCAGGGCTGCGCTCGGTCGCTAAACTTTGTTTAAATTCTTTCTGGGGCAAGTTCGGTCAGAGGGATAACTTAGTGCGTACGGAAATTGTGGAAACTCGCGAGAAGCTATTGTTGTATTTGTACGACAATGATAAAGAAATTAAACGTCTGCTACCGGTAAATGATAATCTGTTATATCTTAATTGGGTATCCCGCGATGAGGCTGTAGCTCCTAATCCATTAACTAACGTAGTAATTGCGGCGTTTACGACAGCTTTAGCACGTTTAAAACTATACAGCTACCTTGAGCGTTTAGATAGGCGTGTTTTATATTACGACACCGATTCGGTTATTTACGTGAGTAAGGGTGATGATTGGCAGCCCTCGGTAGGCGACATGCTTGGAGACATGACCAACGAATTGCTTCCGTTGGGTTCTAACGCTTATATAAATTCGTTCGTCTCCGGGGGTCCGAAATTCTATGGTTATACGGTCACCACTACCGAGGACCCTGGAACAATCGTAGACACTGTATGCAAAGTGAAGGGTTTGAGTTTAAATTATGCAAATTCTAAAGTAATCAATTTCACCTCGATTAGTGATCTTATAAAATCCGAATTACCAATAGTTAATAATACTTCACTAAAATTACAATTTTCGACAATAAATACAACACCCCTTCACAATGTAATCACCCAAACCATGTATAAAACTTGTCAGGTCGTATGTCGTAAACGCCGACACCTTAGTCATATATTATCTTTACCTTTTGGTTATAAAAATTAAAGGAGATGTAGAGTATCGAGACAGCGTAAAAGTAACCTTTACGAAAAACAATTTGAAAACTTTTTCTATTGTACATATTTTTATAGTATATAAGCACATGTATAAATTGTAAATATCAATGTAATATTTAAAAAATTTGAACACTTTTTCTATTGTATATATTTTATAGTATATAAGCACATGTATAAATTATAAATATCATTGTAAATATTAAGGTGTGTGTGTGTGTGTGTGTGTGTGTGTGTGTCTGTGTGTGTGTGTAAATACGTATATAAATGTAACAAAATGTAATTAAAAAAGTGTTTATACCCATGTACCTAAATGTATTTTATTACAAAATGTTATGTTAAACAAATGCTGATCCTATAAACATGTGCACACATTTATCGATTTTTAATAAAAACTAAAATTCATACGTGTAAATGCTGTTGGTGTTGATATATGTATACGATTATAGATTTTTTAAATAAAAACTAAAATTCATGTATATTTACGGTGTTGTTGTTGTTGTTGTTGTTTTTATTGTTGTATTACATTCACAGTCCCCAACCACCTGTGGTCATTAGCTAACAACACATGCGACGTGTAAGCTGAATTGTGCGCATGTGTCGCGGTGGCACACACTCGCTCATAAGCTTATGAGCAGGCGAGTGTGTGTCTGTATAAGCTGAACCGCGTTCGCGCACACGTCTCATAAGCAAATAACTACGTGTGGAGCCGCACCGCCGCCGCCGCCGCCCCAGGAGGGTAATAAGCTTATTGTATACAGTTTGCATCTTAGCAACGTAGATTCGAATAAGTGAAAATAATGGATGTGCGCTGGAAACATCCGTGGACTTCGCTGATTTGTGGCCCAACAGGATGTGGGAAAACAGTTTTTGTTCGAAAATTTCTAAAGTTTCTCAATTCAATGAGCAACGTTGAATTTGATCGAATTATATTTTATTATGGCGATTCTCTCGATCCTGATACCGCTGCTCTGAATTCCATATATCAACAACAGCCGTCGTCGTCGTCGTCGTCGTCGTTAATTACTAAGAACATCAGTAATAAAAAACGTAAAATACCAAAAATTGAATTTAACGAGGGTCTACCGCAACAGGCGGATTATTCGGGTGATAATAATTTGAAAAAATTGGTTATCATCGATGATTTAATGCGTGAATCCTCAAACAATACAATTGTCGACCTTTTCACAAAAGGTAGCCATCATAAAAACATTAGTGTAATTTTTATCACACAAAATATTTTCCATCAGGGTCATGGACAACGCGATATATCTTTAAACGCCAATTATATCGTTATATTTAAAAATCCACGTGATCGTGCGCAAATTAGACATTTAGCGAGACAAGTATACCCCGAAAACCCACGCTTTTTAACTGAGTCATATCACGATGCTACCACACAGCCACACGGATATCTACTGTTGGATCTTAAACAATCGACACCTGATTATTGTCGTTGTCGTACAATGATATTTCCCGATGATCCACGAATGTTGGTCTACGTACCGAAAAACACTCATCAACGTATTTAACTGGAAGCGCAAGTAGACAACGCATCAGTCAGTAATGGGGATGACTCGTGTACGCATCAACATCATACAGCGAGTTGTTTTTCAACGAACCCCATCTATTGTGAAACTACGTTAATGATGGATAGCGGTACCAACACCAGCAGCAAGAAGAAGAAAAAGAAGAAAAATAATACGCATTACATTCCATTCAATGAACGCTGTATAGCTCTGCTTAACGCTATTTGTCATTCGAATAAAAAACAGCGAAAAGCAATATTGCGTAATGCCGATAAACCGTTAATCAATTGTATCTGTGAGTGTGCGTTAAACATTTTACAAGGAGTCATTTGTGTCAAGTCAAGTGTTAAAAAACGTTTAAAAAAATATAAAAATATACTTCGACAGCTTGTCTCAGGGTGTGTGACAAAGCAGAGTGGTGGTGGTGGTGGTGGTGGTGGTTGTAGTAGAGGCAGCCGCAAGAAACGACAATATAATTGGCGAGCGAAGAAACGCTTAATAATTCAAAAAGGAAGTGGTGTTTTTTTACCACTTTTACTGGCTCCCATCATCACAACTTTGTTTAGTAAATTGTTTGGCGGTAGTGACGCTTGAGAAAACAGTTCTGTGTATTACGGATAAAATTATTAATCATTTCCATTTACGTAATGGAGTATGCGAAAAAAATGTTTTTAGTACCAATGACCGAGGTAAACGATGGTAATACCGATACTGACTCCCGTTGCGATGAAATTCCTATGCGTGGTTCTGGCAATGATCATACATCAGTAGCTAACGAGAAAACAGTGCAGACACAGGGTGATCCTGTTTCAAGACTGGACGCTGAGTTATACAAAATTTTAAAATCAAACAAGCATGGTGAAGATGCCGCTAGTAAATGGAAAGAGTATTTACAAGTATTACAGCGTTATCTATATCTCGTTGGTTCGAAAAATAAATTGTTTTCACTACCGACTCTATCATCCACGCCTGAAACATCGTCTGAGTTGAATAATACAGAATCCACGAATGATACTGACATCGTTAATAGCGTTCCAAATATGTATAAACGTCGAGCGACTGCGCTACTAAAGTTTCTACGCAAACCCACGAATGATGAATCAAAAAGCATAAGATGGGACAAAAAAGGTTGCGTGACAATAGACAGTGTTCTCGTTCCAAATTCTAATATTGTCGACCTTATAAACGATGCTGTACGAGGTAGAAAAAACTTTAAAGCAACAGGTAGACGAGAGTTCATCGTTAGTCTACGAGCAAAGAGCGTTCCACGTGAATTCGTAGGAAACAGTGCATTGTGGGATTTAGGTATATCCAGAGGTACTAAACGACCAAGAAAAGATTATCAGACGTTGCAGCATAACGATACGCATTCTATGGATGTGAGTGCGATCGACGATAATTCTAACGACGACTACGACGACGACGACGACAGCGGCGAAATACACCCTTCTTCAAAACGACGGAAAACAAAAGTAATAAAAACGTTTCAAAAGTGGATAAAGATTTAGAACAAGTTGTACAACGAGAGGTGAAAGATGACTTTCGAAAAAGTGTACTATGACCCCTCACATCCAGCTGGATACGCTGGTGCGCGACGTTTGATCAGTGGCTCAAATAAAGCAGACGCTGTGTACGACTGGCTGACGCAGCAGGATAGTTATACCATTCATAGACCCGTGCGACGCGTCTTTCCACGGTTGTATTATAATGTTACAAATATTGACGATGTCTGGGAGGCTGATCTCGTGGATCTACGTTCTTTGAGGAGCTATAACGACAACGTCTCCTACCTGCTTATGGTGATCGACGTCCTCAGCAAATACGCCTGGGTCGAGCCCTTGCAGGACAAAACGGTGCGCGAGGTAACAAAAGCCTTTAAACGTATTCTCGAGCGTAACGAGGGACGTACACCTGTTTCACTACAAACCGACCGCGGTAAAGAATTTCTCGGCAGTGAACTCCAAAAATTTCTCAAAGATGAAAACATACAATTTCGCATCGCTCGTAATCCTGATGTAAAAGCCTCGATTGTCGAGCATTTTAATCGCACTCTCAAGGAGCGGATGTGGCGTTACTTCACACATCGCAATACTCATCGTTACATCGATATACTACAACAAATGGTTTATGCGTACAATCATGCTATACATTCAACCATAAAAATGCAGCCGGCTGCCGTGACACTGCATAATGCCGATACAGCAATGCGTAATATGACAATTAGTGCTGTGAAGCGACGTGAAAAGAGACGTTTCACAACGTATAAATACAAACCCGGGGATTACGTTCGAATCAGTAGAACTAAAGGTACCTTCGAAAAAGGTTACGAGAAAAATTGGAGTGAAGAGATTTTCCGTATCAAAAAAGTTTTACATCGACAGGGTTTGTATGTGTATGTATTGTGCGATCTCGAAGACGATACTATCGATGGTTTCTTTTACCCCGAAGAATTGACGAGTGTTCATGAGAAACGTATGGAGAAGAATAAAGAATTCAAGATTGATCAAGTTTTACGGACAAAAGGACGCGGTGCGAAAAAACAAATTTTCGTGAGTTGGGTGGGATATCCGGCAAAATTTAACTCGTGGATACCAGCGTCAAGCGTTCACGGTCTCGAATAAATGAAAATTTATGCAAAATGCATGACGATGATAATTTTTTTCTTGTTCTGCCGAGCAACAGCAGTATGAAGTATTTTCCCGAAAATACGACAACACATTTTACAACTCAGTTGCCACGCGAAATATCGTTAAAGGGCCATTGGGTCGTTGGCTTATCGGAAATTCATATACCCTGTACAATGACGCATTTACAAGAAGACGATAGGATAATCGGTTGGGTGGTTTGTGAGAATAAAGAAGTTACTACAAACCGAATACCTCGAGGGTTGTACAAAAGTCATGAGGAAATTGTGGAACATATCAATGATTTACCAAGGCTGCGAGAAGCAGGTATAAAAATTGTAAATGTTGAAAGGGCCAAAGGCTACGTTGCCATTGAGGCTGAGGTAACAGACACGTGTCCTGAGCCTCTAGGCTACCCCGGTGTATTACGAGTGAGTAGTAAAATAGCGCGTATACTGGGTTTCGAGAAACACGAAGAACTGGCGCTTGACCGAGAAACCCCAGGGAATCTTTACCTGCAGCTTATGCGAGGCGTTCCACGCGTAGGACGAGTACCAGCCTGTATAAATAGGGCTCTACCCGATCAGCTTTTTGTCTACACAGATATATGTGTACCGTATACGGTAGGTGATACACAGACAGCACTACTCAGGATTGTAAATTTAAATACAAAAAACTACACGTATGGTACAACGCAAGTAAAAAGTTTCGCATCGTCAAATTACATGGGTTTACTCAACAATTGCTTCAGAACGATCGAGGTAGATATAAGAGATCATCTGGGTAATCCTATTGCATTCGAGTATGGAACGTTAACGCTCACGCTTCATTTCAAACGACTCAATTAGACAATATGTGTGCTCATTATACGGCGTATTATGAGAATCAAATAGGGGGTAGACACGGTTATATAGGTAACGTGTTTGCGGGCTCCCCACATCAGCGCGGTCACGGTATCGGTAGTTTTCTCGGGGGTCTATTTCGAAGTGTTTTACCACTGTTGACCAGAGGTGCTAAGGCTATAGGGAAAGAAGCCATTCGCGCGGGTTTACACGTTATCGAGGATGTGAGCGGTCACAAAATACCATTCAGGGAGTCATTGCGACGACGTGCAGCCGAATCTGGAGATAATTTACAACGAAAAGCCAATGAAAAAATTTCTCTTCTCATGGATGGTTCAGGATATAACACTGTGGGCACAGCACGCATGTTGCAGTCGTTATCAGGACAGTCACCTACGCGGACGACACCGAAAAGACGTACTGCTATTTCGAAAAAGGCGATAGGAATAAAGAAGAAGAAGAAGAAGAAAAAGTCAACGAGACGTAGACGTGTTACTACTACAAAGAAACATCGTGGTAGCCCAAAGAATAAAAAGAAGAGGACAACAACAACAACAAAGAGAAAGAGAGGTATAGGAAGCAGTAGCAGTAGGCGCAAACGAGTAAAGACCAGCGATATTTTTGGAAACGTCTAACAATGTCGCTCTTGCACTCGCACTCGTGCGAATGTATGAAGTCGGAGCTCGACTTATTTACCATACCTCCAACGCAGACGTCTATAGAAGCATCACAATGGATACACTACAAGCCTGTGTCATCCCTCACGGATGACGGACCTCTGGAATTTGTCATACCTGGTCACGGTGAAGAATACCTGGATCTGGCTCATACAATGATTATTGTAAATATTAAGGTTATACCAACAGGTGAATCACAATACAACGTAGCACCTGTTAATAACTTTCTACATAGCCTTTTTAATCAGGTAGACGTATATTTTAACCAGAAACTCGTGGCACCGCCGAACAATGCATACCCATACAGAGCATATATTGAAACGTTACTCAATTATGGACCGGCTGCTAAGAATTCACACTTAACGACCGCACTTTGGTACGCTGACACACCCGGTATGTTTGACACTCTACCAGGTGCATCGAATAGCCCTAATATTGGTCTGAATAATCGTGAAAAGTATATAAAGAATGGGCGGACTCTAGATATGATTGGACATTTACACTGTGATGTATTTAATCAGGATAAATTTCTGTTGAACGGTGTAGAGGTACGGCTACGCCTTGTACGTTCAAAAGACGAATTTTGTCTTATGGAGACTCCTACTGCTGGTGTGACACATAAATTACATATTACCGAGGCAACATTACTCGTCCGTCGGGCGAAAATTGCACCAGGTGTGCTGATAGCTCATGCCAAAATGCTTGCAAAAACAACCGCAAAGTATCCTATAACAAGGGTTGAGGTTAAAGCTTTCACGATGCATAGCGGTATCATTGGCGATACTCTGGATAACGTTATTTTAGGTCAATTGCCTAAACGAATAATTCTTGGGTTTGTGAATAACCGTGCATTCAACGGCAGTACAACGTTAAACCCATTTAACTTTAATAATCATTCGATAAATTTCCTGTCTCTATACGTCGACGGTCAACAAATACCTAGCAAACCTCTTCAACCGTCGTTTGGTGGCAACGAAAACTGGATAGACAGTTATCACACACTCTTTAGCGGTACCGGTATACACTTTCAGAATGAGGGTCTAGATATTAACAGGAATGACTATCCAAAAGGTTACTGTCTGTATGTCTTTGATTTGACACCTGACTTATCAGCAAGTTGCTTCGGTCATTGGAATCTCGTAAGACACGGCAGTGTAAGGATCGAAGTACGGTTTGCATCAGCGTTGATATCTACATTAAATTGTGTGGTATACGCCGAGTATGATAATGTAATAGAAATAGATTCCACACGTCAGGTCATTACAGATTTTAGTGCGTGAGAGGGCACCACGCGCGCTCCACTGCAGTATTTAAAACGCGTCTACGTTGTCGCAGCTTGTATCAGTCTACATCAAACCCTCATAATGGACGTTATAGTAGATATTCAAGCACTCTACGATGCAAACAACCGTTTTCTACCAAAGGAGATAGCTGTGACGACTCTTCAAGAGGAACATTATGGTCATTGGCTTGTCGCACCACCATACGACTTTGGTGGTCTACCAAGGAATGTACGTACGAGCAACAATAAACTGACGTGTTTTCAACATGGACTGGAATGGCTCGACGGTGATACACCATTGAAAAAAGTCTACGCTAATCTGCGTTCGATGTGTCGATACGCCTTACGTATTTACACAAGAGGCTTGCAGAAAGCTGAGCTCTTACGCGATGTCCTGGGCCGCGAAATCATCAATCTGGAAGAATACGAGGGGCCGTCTCTAAAAAATATGCCAAGCAGTAACGTTTACTGTATCCATCATGGTGTTTCGAAAGAAGACGATGTGAAGTGCGCTTTAAATAACGTGGCAAAAATCCGATGTTGGCTCCTTTTCAAAGAACTCGATACAGTGAGCCCCGTTTATTCGCAACCTCTCGATAAATCAACGTTGATTAAAAACAACCAAAAATCACCAAACTGCGACACATCGATTAAAGAAAGTGCTATAAATAAAAGTTTAAGCGTAGAGTATATATTCAACGATATCACACCGTCGGGCGTCAGTACCGAGGCATCGTTGTACGGTGGAACTGTACCGGCTAACGATGAAATAACGGTTCTTTACCGAAACCGAGACCAGCAAGTAGTCATACCAGCTACTACACTACCATCACCACCGCCACGTAACGCACACAACCAGCAACCACCACCACCACCACGCAACCATCATCATCAGCAGAGACGTCGCCAATCGCAACACCACCGTCAACAGCAACTGTCCAAACAGCATGAACAGTCTACAGATACTCGATGCTCTACAACGAATATCTGCTCAGACGAAAGGAGTATTCCCTGCCGATCGCATCCCGAATCGCTGGTCTAGACCCGCAGCGTTGGTATTAAACACAGACGATCATAATCTACCGGGTCGACACTGGGTGGCTGCTTACGTTAATAAAAATGGCCATGGAATCTTTTTCGATAGTTATGGATTGCCCCCACTTATCAAGCAACACCATAACCGTCTACGGCGAAACTGTCGAAGCTACGAGTGGAACACACAACCCCTTCAATCACTCAAGTCTAAAGTGTGTGGTGAATACTGCCTTATGTTTCTTGATTTTATGGCTCGTGGTTATACTCTGGATGCTTTTATTGAACATTTTACGACAAACAGGCTGAAAAATGATCGCATCGCTGCACAATATTACAAACGATTAAAATATTCAAACCGTAAAATAAAACGTATGAAAAATATAAAAAACAATAATATAATGGGATACGGACGTAATAGAAACACCTGTGTACAAACTTGTAGAGAACGATTTGGATGCTACTTGTAAAATACTATGAATAAATTCTACATCTTGTATATTTTGTCTCATTATTATTCGAAAATCACCCCTACCTATGCTGCGTTTTTCCTATGACACAAGCCTGATGTCTATGTATATATATATATAACTCTAGGAGCGTATCGATGAAATAAGAATACAGTTGGAGGATGCGCTAGTCAGTATTTGTATACCATGAGAAAACACCTGTGGATACCCTAATTCCTATAATGATGCGCGCGCACTGTAATATAATAAAGAGTGGTGGAAGAATGGTCTAGTGTATATATTACTGTAGCATGTGAGAAAAGGTTAGTTGAAAAGAAAACGTCTTGGTAAAATCATCTTTTACTCTTTTCGTAACCATAATGGATCCCATTGACCGTATACTCGCGCTCGACCACTCCAAGGATCCTTGGAAATTCACCAAACAGGAGCTCGAGTACATCCCAAAACCCATGCTGTTGAAATATTGGGGATCAAAAATATATATGCTGTGGGACAAACTACCGGAACACCTCAAGAATGACCCTGAGGTTTCCACGTACCTGCCGTGCCATTTACATTACAACACACCAGGCTCGAGCACGCATATCGACGGTCCACCACCAGCTCGCAGGAACTGTACAGGTTGTAATTATAAATCATGAGCTCAGCGAAAATGAGAGAGAGATGCGTTTCTTATATGTCTGACAATCTTTGTAAATAAATAAAATAGTTTTATCAAATTTCAAAAGAATTACACGTGATTTTACTTAGCATAATTATTTTAGCTGGCTTTAATTAGTGTCAAATAGTAAAAAAAAGCAAAAAACTTCGGATGTGTAGGACACAATTGAACGCAAATATTTTTACCGATGTCAAGCTACAAAATTTTTCTTCTTTTCGCTGGTAGGGCCCAATCTGTCCTATCGCATGTAGGGCCCAATGTACTTATCGATAGATACACCAATTACGCAATATCACCCGTCGGTAACATACCTCCTGTCAAATATTTACAATAAATGGCTCACCGGTAACATGCGTCCGACAGATGGCCCACGTGGCGTCCAGGTGGCACGTCAGTAGGGGCCTCAAAGTGGGGGCAACCAATCAGCTGCAGGAGCGAAGTGGGGGTGAGAAGGTGGGGGGACCAATCACAAGCCAGCAGAAATATAGATAGGCCACGCCCACAAGTCTCTCTATCTTGTGCCCTTACTACTGATCACGATACGAAGAGATAATAAAAATATATCACAAGCCTTGTCTGTGCTATTTGTGGTGAGGCAAATTACAAACCGCCAAGGTTAGAGTTCTTTAGCGTACTACACAAGTCGTGCGAATGGCTCGAAGGCTGCGCGAGCTTGTTTACGTTTTCGGCCCAAAATTCTCGAACGTAAATCGTAGGTTAAGGGGTTAAAACTCACAAACATTAATTTTAACTCAATAAATCAACTTATAAAATCAGAAATGCCGTCGATTAGTAATATATCGCTTAATTTAAAATTCAAATCAATTCAAAGAACACCCCTCCACAACGTCATCACCCGTACAATGTACAAAACTTGTCGTGTCGTATGCCGTAAACGTCACCATATTACACACAGATTATCACTACCGTTTGGATTTAAAGATAGCGATGCTGATGATGGCTAGGAACAACTATGTAATATAAATTTTGTAAATATGTAAATAGCGCGCGCGCGCGCGTGTGTGTGTGTGTGCATGTATGCGTGTGTGGTCATTTATGTATATAGTTTTTCACAAGAGTTTTTATACTTGTTACTTTGTATATACTAGGTCTGTTCAAAAAGTATCGCGAATTTTGTGTTTTTTCAAAATGTATTTATTTATACATTAATATCTATTTTGTCCCCTTCAAAGTAATTCCCCTCGGATATAATACATTAATGCCAACGTTTTTCCCAATCCTCGAAGCACTTAAAAAAATCATTTTTTGTGATCTTGTTCAGCTCCTCCTTCGATGCCGTCTTTATCGCTTCAATCGTGGCGTAGCGTCGTCCTTTCATGGGCCTCTTCAGTTTTGGGAACAGGAAAAATTCACAGGGGGCCAGGTCTGGGGAATACGGTGGCTGCGGCATCATTACAGTGTTTTTTTTGGCCAACAATTCGCGCACAAGCAACGATGTGTGAGCAGGGGCGTTATCATGGTGCAAAAGCCAATCTTTGTTCTTCCACAACTCCGGGCATTTCTTGCGGATTGCTTCGCGCAAATTGCGCATAACTCGCAGGTAATATTCCTTATTGACTGTACGACCCTGTGGCAAGAACTCATTATGCACCACGCCCCTGCAATCGAAGAAAACTGTGAGCAAAACCTTCACACTCGACCTAACTTGGCGCGCTTTTTTCGGTCTTGGCTCGTGCGGCAGCTTCCATTGCTATGATTGAGCTTTGGTTTCCACGTCATAACCATAAACCCATGATTCGTCACCAGTTATGACCCTCTGGAGCGAATTTGGGTCGTCGCGGACCGAGTCCAACAGCTCCTTAGCAATGTTAACGCGACACTGTTTTTGTTCGAAATTGAGCAATTTTGGCACGAATTTCGCGGCGACCCGTCTCATGCCCAAATCGATGGTAAAAATCGAATAGCACGAGCCAATCGATATGCTTAGGTCCTCAGTAACTTCTCTAACGGTGATTCGACGATTGGCCAATATTATTTTCTCCACTTCATCAATGTTTTCGTCTGTTGTTGATGTGCTCGGGCGTCCGGCACACTTTTCGTTATTCGCATCTTCTCGGCCCTCTGAGAACACTTTGTACCACTGATAAACGTTGCTTTGGTCCAAGGTAGCTTCACCATATGCCACAGTCAACATTCGGAATGCGTCCGCGCACTTAATTTTGTTTTTCACACAAAATTTGATACAGATTCTTTGATCCATTTATTGGAATAGGCAAAAATCGAAGACAAGCCAAAACACGTCCAACCAAAATAGCTGTCAACAGTTAACTAAACATTCAAAATGGCCGACTTTGTCAGCATAAGTGAGGGACATGAGTACCAACCTAACGCCACAAAAAAATCGAAAATCGAAAATACGTCGCCCGCGGAAATTCAAAATTCGCGATACTTTTTGAACAGACCTCGTATATGTGTCTAATGTAAATATAGATGCAATGAGTGTGTGTAAATGCGTATGTTTATGTATACAGTTTTGTAAATTGTTTTTATTCTTGATGAATATTATTGTAGTTTGTATATATGTATGTGTGTAAAAACGATTAATATATGCGGATTTATTTACATAATTTTGCAAAATAATAATAAAAACACGTATATACAAACGTGCACAGAACGATTTGGAATTACTATGAATAAATTCGAAGCCTTGTATTTTCTGTCTTGATATTATTCGAAAGTACCCCCCTCCCCCGCCATGTCACACACATTTTCATATTCAGCTAGGAAAGGTATCAAAGAGACGCCAGATGTATATATATAGGTAACAGCTGCGGAAAGGTTAGTTAAAAAGAAAACTGCCAGGTGAAAGCAGCTTTGCCTCTCTTTCCAATCATAATGAATTGCCTATATACTTGTGATCGACTGCTGCAAGGATCCCTGTAATCTCACCAAAGTGGAGCACTATTACATTACAACAAATCCAGTATGAAAACACGTATTAACAGTGAACCACCATTTCGCCGTAACTGCAGTTTCTTATACGAAAATGTCAAAATAAAACATTTTTTATGGAGCTGAAAAATAACGAACGTTTTCACTCACTATGAATATTATGAACAGTTGAAAAGTTTTCAAAAATAAATTTATATTAAGAGTGATAAATCTAAGCGACAATGATTTGACCAAATTTTTGATGGAAAATTGCTGGCAGTTCGCAACCCGGTTAGAGTCAGCGCGACCTAAGATCCCTGTGTTATCGATCTCAGAAAGATCTTTAACAATCGAATCATTAATTATTTTTGTCAACTCTGATTGCCGCACTCATTCATTAAGAATTAATGAGGCAACCAGACCTGACGATTTTTTTTTTTTACTTTTTAAAGAAATCGTGAAAAAATATTGCCACAGCCCGGGTTCGAACCGGGAACTCCAGAATTCTAGCCTGGTACGTTACCAATTACGCCACCGCGGCTCTAGCAACACCAATTCACGATCTCTATTTTAATGTCAATTAATACACCTTTGTTATTTTATTATACGCGGTCATATGTTTCTTAAGAGTGATAAATCTAAGCGACAATGATTTGACCAAATTTTTTATGGAAAATTTCTGGCAGTTCGCAACCCGATTAGAGTCAGCGCCACCTAAGATCCCTGTGTTATCGATCTCAGAAAGATCTTTAACAATCGAATCATTAATTATTTTTGTCAACTCTGATTGCCGCACTCATTCATTAAGAATTAATGAGGCAACCAGACCTGACGATTTTTTTTTTTTACTTTCTAAAGAAATCGTGAAAAAATATTGCCACAGCCCGGGTTCGAACCGGGAACTCCAGAATTCTAGCCTGGTACGTTACCAATTACGCCACCGCGGCTCTAGCAACACCAATTCACGATCTCTATTTTAATGTCAATTAATACACCTTTGTTATTTTATTATACGCGGTCATATGTTTCTTAAGAGTGATAAATCTAAGCGACAATGATTTGACCAAATTTTTGATGGAAAATTTCTGGCAGTTCGCAACCTGGTTAGAGTCAGCGCGACCTAAGATCCCTGTGTTATCGATCTCAGAAAGATCTTTAACAATCGAATCATTAATTATTTTTGTCAACTCTGATTGCCGCACTCATTCATTAAGAATTAATGAGGCAACCAGACCTGACGATTTTTTTTTTTTACTTTTTAAAGAAATCGTGAAAAAATATTGCCACAGCCCGGGTTCGAACCGGGAACTCCAGAATTCTAGCCTGGTACGTTACCAATTACGCCACCGCGGCTCTAGCAACACCAATTCACGATCTCTATTTTAATGTTAATTAATACACCTTTGTTAATTCTTAATGAATGAGTGCGGCAATCAGAGTTGACAAAAATAATTAATGATTCGATTGTTAAAGATCTTTCTGAGATCGATAACACAGGGATCTTAGGTGGCGCTGACTCTAACCGGGTTGCGAACTGCCAGAAATTTTCCATCAAAAATTTGGTCAAATCATTGTCGCTTAGATTTATCACTCTTAAGAAACATATGACCGCGTATAATAAAATAACAAAGGTGTATTAATTGACATTAAAATAGAGATCGTGAATTGGTGTTGCTAGAGCCGCGGTGGCGTAATTGGTAACGTACCAGGCTAGAATTCTGGAGTTCCCGGTTCGAACCCGGGCTGTGGCAATATTTTTTCACGATTTCTTTAAAAAGTAAAAAAAAAAAAATCGTCAGGTCTGGTTGCCTCATTAATTCTCAATGAATGAGTGCGGCAATCAGAGTTGACAAAAATAATTAATGATTCGATTGTTGAAGATCTTTCTGAGATCGATAACACAGGGATCTTAGGTGGCGCTGACTCTAACCGGGTTGCGAACTACCAGAAATTTTCCATCAAAAATTCGGTCAAATCATTGTCGCTTAGATTTATCACTCTTAAGAAACATATGACCGCGTATAATAAAATAACAAAGATAAATTTATATTCGCAAAAAAATATTTTTAAAAAAACTATGGAGGGGGCACGGTTATCGACGACGGGCATGTTTAACCGGTGGATGGATACACAATATTATTTACCGTAAGTCCCAATCTCCTTATCTTCCGTAAGTTCCAAATTTGCTCTAGCGATGGTCGGCTACATACCGACAGTTGACAACCGATCTACTTCACCGATCGCCGATACATTTTCGACTGACCAGCTGTCACGTTCGATCGACTTTAACGACTGTCGGTAACACCATTACCAATAATAGATGGCGCATCGGCAATTAAGTATGGGTAAAAATCCGTCACATGCAGCGGCGACGGAGCTGCGATCAGAACACTGGGATAGGTGGTCTGGGGGTGAGGGCTGCTAGGGACCAATCAGGGATAGGGATAGGGGTGGTGGGGGCAGACACGCCTCCCTCCACACCAAAGGATCCACCAATGAGAAAGCAGCATGGGTAGGGATGGGGCAGGACTACTGGGTGGGGAGGGGCGGGTTAGTCTAGGCACGCCCTGGCGCCAGGGGGCCATGCCCCTGTCTGTCTTTCTATAAAGGGCCTTTTCTACTTACCAGCATTGGCAGCATGTCCTTTATACTAGGCTGACTGATGAACAGCGACTTTCAATAAGACTCATTGGTCAATTAAAGTAACCAGATTGTCAGTGACCGAAGTAAAAGAATAATCTCATTAGGATGATGAGCATGATCAATACACCCAACACGACCGTATACACTCAAAAAAAAAGAAAGTTACGGCTGAAAAGTGAATAGAGTCACGCAAAGAAAAAGAAGTGACGGAGAAAATTAAGTCAATAACAGAGTGATGTTACGAGGGTCAATCAATAAATAGTCGGCCGTGCGCCATCTGTTGGTCGAGGAAAGAAATCAATAGCGACGTTTAGTAGTACCATCCTTTACATGACTGTTGTCAAAGTTTCAGCTGGCTGCGATGTTTAGTTTGCGTTTGACAGCCATCGAAAAACAAACAACTTTAGTGTTTTTACAAAAATGGAAAAAATTGAGTATCGTGCAGTGATTCGAGTTTGCGTTTGACAGCCATCGAAAGATAAACAACTTTTGTGTTTTTACAAAAATGGAAAAAATTGAGTAACGTGCAGTGATTCGATTTTTGTTTATGAAAAAAAACGAACAATGAAATTAAAGCGGAGCTAGACGAAGTTTATATGGACCTTGCATCTTCATTATCAACCAAAAAATATTGGACAGCTGAATTTAAACGCGGTCGTACGAGCATTGATGACGATGAACGTCCAGGTCGTCCAAATGAGGTCGTCATACCAGAAACAATTGAAAAAGTCCACGATATGATGTTAAATGATCGGAGACTAAAAGTGCGTGAGATTGCTGAGGCCACAGGCTCATCATATGGCTCAGTGATTTCAATCCTGAGTGATCAGTTGGGTATGAAAAAGTTATCTGCAAGATGGGTGCCGCGTTTGTTCACTGTCGACCATAAAAGAGAACGTGTAGCTGATTCAAAGGCGTGTTTGGTGATCTATAAGCGTGATCCTGTTGAGTTTTTGCGTCGTTACGCAACCGTGGACGAAACATGGATCCATCACTATTCACCAGAGACAAAGGAACAATCGAAACAATGGACTTCATCGACCGAACGTGCTCCGAAGAAGGCGAAAACGGTGCCATCGGCCGGTAAGGTCATAGCCACAATTTTTTGGGATGCACGCAACATAAACTACATCGATTACCTTCCGCCGGAAAAAACGATTAATGGCGAATACTATGCAGCCGTACTGACCCGATTGAACGACGAATTGACGAAAAAACGTCCACATTTGGCGAGGAATAAAGTGCTCTTCCATCAAGACAATGCACGCGTTCACACGTGCCCAGTTGCCATGGCCAAAATTCATGAATTTAAATACGAATTGCTTTCGCATCCACCGTATTCTCCAGATTTGGCTCCCTCCGACTACTTTCTGTTTCCAAACCTGAAAAAATGGCTTGGCGGAAAGAGATTTGGTTCCAGAGATGACCTCATCGTCGAAACAGAGACTGTTGGAAAATCAGCTGGCGCACGGCGATCGATAATCGTCGTGCGCCTACCTGTTGCGCTGCTCTAGCACGCGTTGTTCGGTTGAGTCGAAGATAGCCGAGGCATGGGCTTCGCGAAGCCGAGGATGTGCCTCGTTGGCACGCCACGTCGAGCGAGAGGATGTCTCTCTCGCTTGACTTCGGTTTCGCTCACCGGCTATCTCGCTCAACTGACTCCAGTGCCCAACGAAACTTTCATACTCGCAGCCATCTTGAGAATTTGGCACTTTTGTGACACACATCCATTGAACAGCACGCACAACAGGACTCTCGGACTCTCGGACTCTCGGACCTTTTTCTCTGTCGCATTTCACCGGATTCGCTCAACTTTCAAGCTCAACAGGACTCAAATACACGGTAAGAGTACACCGTCACAATTCAGTGCAATTCAATGTCGGTGAGGAGTAGAAAATAGCGGTACATCCACATTTTTGTCTCACTCTGTGGCGTGCGCTGCAGCACATGCTGCACCACGTTCTCCTCACTGTATGTTGCTATCTTAATTAATATAATTAAGCATGTGCTTTATATTCGCTGTATTTTCCCCCAGTAAATCTGCTGGGAAAGTACAGCGAATACTTACTGCTCAATCGTGCATCCTCATTCTATGTTGTATTGTGCTACGCAGTGCTGACTGCGTAGCTGGTTTCACACACAGGCTTAGCACTCAAGCAATGTTTATTGCAAGTGCTCTCATTGAGCCACTGCAATCTCTCTTCAACAATTTGCTGAGGGCTTGCAGTGAATCAAACATAAAATCTTTCGCACTCGTTATTCACAGCGTGTCGTGCTACGCAGTACTGACTGCGGTGCACGCATTGCTCTCAATCTCAAGCTCAATCGCACTCAGCACACAATTAATAATTGTGTGCTGTTCAAATAATATTCAAAATTCAATTTGTTTATTTATTATTATAATTTGTACCTTTTTTCTAAATTGATATTTTTCACTGATTTTCTAAATTAAATTATTTTGGCATTAATTTTCAATTTTAGTGTCCACGCATTTTGTATTAACATTGTACTTTGTACCACGTTTTTGGAAGGTAGAATAAACTACTTCCTCACGATAACATCTACTTGGTCTGGTTTATTTTCCTCTTGCCTCGAGTGAGTTCTCACATTTTTTCAATATATCCACAGATCAGTCAAGCTTCATCCGGACGGATTCTCAACAGAGACCTATTTTGAGGACCTTCCGAAATCGTATTATTCGGAGGGCATCAAAAAATTGGAAAATCGTTGGAATTAGTGTATCGAGCTAAAAGGAGATTATAGGGAGAAATAAAAAGATTTTTGTCCAAAAAATCGCGATTTTTTTTACCAATCCGACTATTTATTGATCGACCCTCGTATTGTATACGGTTACGAGGGTAGTTGGTTGCATGTGTCATTCCTATTTCAAGCGTGAAATGATCTTGGTGCTCGTATCTTGGACCAAAAGAAAAAAATACAAGGAACACAGTAGGGAGGATATTGGCCGAAATTTTTGGAATCAAACCGAAACACACAGTATCCAACGTACAAGTTGTAACCTGGATGAATACTCGGGAGGCCAGGAATTGAATGAAACCCCATTGTCAATCCTGGACTGCCCGGACTCCATCCCGGACTATTTTTTTTTTGCGCAGGTTAGTACTTAAGGGTTCATTGAGTTCATGATTTCCGATGAGAGATTGAAGTGTTGATTCCTAAATAAACACTGTAACGAAGTATGCTACTAATAGTTACCAAATTAAACAGGAGAACTTTACTTAACCAAGAAACGTTAGTTTACATAGATATCTGACTAAGTTTTCTTTAATATACTACGATATACTTTCGTTGATAATGGGATACTGATCGAGCTATAGTGAGTATTTATTATTGCGTACGTCACGAACCTTTCGCATGTTTTGGGCAACAGACGAACTCAACTCCAGAGAAGAGAGATATTCCGCAAGGCAGAAGCATCGCGAAAGTTCGCAAATTCATGCCACGCTCGCGACAGGTATCAGCTGCCGTAGAGTTCCATCTGGATAAGAATAAGGATATATTTGACATGAAGTTACGAAAGATAAATAACCATTATATACAAAAACATTGCCCGTCTTGGTTGTAAGTGCTTGCTATTTATGACTAATTGTCTGAACCTTTCTACCATTTATTTATCATTGTTATCTGTATAAATATTGTTATTCACCAACCTATGAGACTCCCAGCATTTCGTGTGATTGTGAAGATGATCGAAGAGACATCCTTCGGGAACGAGGAGAGCGTCGCTTTGAAAAGGTCCCTCTGTAAACAAAAATCAAATTATTCGAATGAATATCCAAGATATATAGAGTGCCTTAATTACCGTTGCGTAGTTTTTACCATAGCAGAAAATTCTAGGTAAGTTCGTAAGTAGGTATAAAATCTCATAAAAAATAATATAGAATTTCCCATAAACGTTCTCAACACCGAAGATCCTACCTACAGGAATTCCATTTAAGATCCCATAAAATCTTACTTAGGAACTAGGGTCCGATGAGATCCTGCATAGGTATTAATCTTAACAGGTATTCCCTACGCAGCTACTAATATTGGTAAATCCTGATAAATGCAAGGTAAGCATTCCACTGCGAGTTTGTTGTATCTCCGTTAACATTAAATTTATTATTGTAGAAAGTTTACAATACGGACTCGAACAGGGAGCAAATTAATTGTAAACATCTGTAACAGTGAAACATGTATTTTGATAAAAGGAATTATATTGTGTCAGTGTAAAAAATTAAAATACATCGGGTCTCACCATATTTACAGTCTTTATATCGCGGGCACTGCCGTCATACTATAATCGTGTATGGCTTAAAATATCGAGCTTTTTTCGAGTTTGGGAATATTCCTTTTACATAAGCTTTCGGCGACTCAATAGCAATGCCGGCTGCCTCCTGCTTGTGTGTGATGGTCTAGGTTGTCGCAAGGTTTGCGACGCACAACTCGCACACTGTTCTATGTTCGATTGATTTACGCTAGAATTTCCGATATTTTACGTTGCTAGAACTCATGCGTTCAAGTATTTTTTCAGTACCGATCAGCCGCTTGAGTAGGTCAGCAGCTTATATCCCGATATTTTTTAAGCAATATTTCCAATACTTCCATTTCCTTCTAAATAACCATATGCAATAAACTTATTATCTTTATTTACATATCTGACTAATTCCTAATTTACGCTAAGTATTAATGTCCATTCCCCATTTCTTTGTTCAATATTTTTGGCTATGTGGTCGCTTTACGACTTCCACTTTGTTTAAAACTTGTTAGTACACGCAGCGATTGCTGTCGCAGAGAGAACTTGGAGACAACAGAGCGAGCTCCGCTTGGACTTGAGTATTTATAGTGTGTGTTTTTACTTTAACTTGCATTGTCGGTCACCCTGCATAAGAAGTACCCAACGGGATATTTTGCTTATTGGAGATGGCGCGGCAGTCGCTATTCTGCTGTTATCTGAAGAGTAAAGTATTTCACAAGTTATATTCTCCTGAAAATAATTGGCGAATTCATTACATCCGTATGTATTATAAAGTAGTCACACACATTCTCTCGCGCACACGCACTCATCAGTTCGCTTAACGATGATTGTCGACCATCTCCGCCGAATTGCTGGGCAGTCGACGCATGGAGGCGGTGACAAAAAGGCTGGTGGTGATGACGTCGATCCAAAGAAATTCTGCGGAAATCGAAAACAACAGGTCAATAGCCAGCTGAATTCTCGTGGTGGCGAGGGGAGCGCCGGATGCCACAGCAAGAATCTGCAAAATAAAAAGACACCGTTAAATATGTAAAAAATCATGGATCGATAATAACGTAAAACAACACTTAATTCAATCGAAACAATAAACGTAAAGTTTTGCATTTCTATAATACTATTTTTCATCCTCCCTTGCATACTTGTCATTTAGCGGTATTGTCCTTTGTAAACAATATTAGGATCAACTAGAACATCGCAAAAGATCGCGTTGCTAAAATTCGGGGAGTGGGTAAAAAAAAAATTTTTTCACCTTACAGTCATGGATTTTATTTTAAAAACTTATTTTTCTGGAACAATGAAGAACAAACTTAGAACAATGCAGAACAACTTTCAAAACCTAACATTTTCAAAAATTATCCAGGAAAACCGATAGATAACCTGAAACGTGAAAGTACTGATGGATAGAGAAAAGCGGAGCACAGTCACTTAATGTAGATCCAAAACCGGTATTGGGTATCCCGAGCAAGAAAAAAAGAAGAAAATTGGGATTATGGAAGAATGGCATAGAAATATGGTAAGAATAGCAATTAAGAAGCACATCACGGATAATAGGCGTCCGTAGAGGAAACGGAGTAACGCCTAAGAGTGCATGCGTAGCAAACCGATGCATTACATAAAAATAAGCGCGATATGGAAAATAAAATAATTATAAGAATACAAAGAGAAATACAGATAAGAATAGGCATAAGGATTATGCTAAACCAGAGAAGAAATATTAAATGGAAGCACAGCGTCTGTGTTACCATTTCGTACGATTTTCGGTTAGTGAGTACCCCACTACCATAAGCGCTGCCTGTATCGGTATGCATGAATACACATGGGTAACTCTGCTTCTCCCAATGCTACGAGCTACTACGCATGGGGTAACGGCCCATATTACTCGTACTAACGCAATTCCGGTACTTGTAGTGATAGTGCTTTCTCACCCACACTTACGAACCTTGAATGCTTGAGACGATGGTACATTCTCGCTATTAATCATGCGTAATCATCCCATACAATAAGCAGAACTCTATATTTAAATGCAGTTTTGAGTAGCTTATTTATTATTAATAGTAGATGCAATGAAATTACAATCATTTGCAAGCAGATACAGTTGGCATTGCAACTAAGCGGGCTAAAAACTTTTCAGCTAGTTTTGCAGTTAATATAAATAGCGAATTACCATTGAGTGAGCTATGCCAGGCTATATTTCACCCTAATAACTGGGAGATCCCAGTTCGATTCTGCAGTATTAATATATATATATATTTTCTATTTGGGGTAGGACAACAAATAGTCGGATGTGAACGTTGATCTTTTTTTCCATGCGTGTATACGTCTAATTGGACGCGACATTACATCTATTATACTTTTATCCGATATTTTTTGGGAAGTATCCTGAGCATATAGATTACTGCAATATAAACATTAATAAATTTCTATCAACAATTTAAAAAATGGGTAGTTAATAGTAGCAGTTAATTGAAAATTGTATGCGTTCTCTATAAAAGCGGTTTTTTTAGACTATAAATAATCGCATAATACTTTAGTTGAAAACAAGTGGAAGGGTTATTTTAATTATAATTATTATTAATTCATTAATAAGCGGATAAGGAGAAAATATTATTGAAACTCATAAAAAAAATCGATGGTCGTAGTATTAACTAACTTGATTAAAATAGATTTGTAATATCCTGCATAGTATCTTTAGCCATCGCGGATCCGCGTTCTTCTATTTACAACAAATAAACGGTAACTTATATTATAGTTCCGCTGCGTCATTCGAAAGTTTCGACTCGAAAATATGCATTAAATTTTATTCAATAATTAGCAACCTTTAGCTGGACAAACGATGCCTTCCAACTTCCAGTACAATATCACGCGAGGTACGACTATTTTTTATTCTTATTTTTGAGTAAAGGATAACAATAAATTTGCTTATAAATGATATTAAATGATATTGGATTATAATACAACGGTGACTGTGGAATCCACGGGATACTCTTAAATGAAATCTAAAAATGTATACATCCAACGCAACATTTAAAAAAAAAAATCAGTTTTTTTTTATTTTAGGCTTTCCTTAATCGTTATTTTACTCCGATTTTTCGGGATGAAAACTTAGCGTTTTCTTTAAAACATATGAATACATTTTTTATACTCCTCTGTGATACAACAAATTTTTAAAACGACATCCCGGATTGTTCGGTTTTCGGTTTTCTGTTTCTAATTAGTATGAAAATAAAGAAAATTGACAAGAATAAAAGCTAGTGCCACTCTGTGACTGTATATGCATTTTATAATAAGTTAAAGGCACTTATTATTGCTTATATCACAACAATTTATATGCTCAGGATACTTCCCTTAAAATATCAGATTAGAGTACAATAGATGCAATGCGACATTGAATCAGACACATATAAATGTTGGAAAAAACTTAATATTGCAGAAGTGAACTAGAATCTTCCAGGGTGAAACAGAACGCGGCATAGCTCACTCAATAGCGATTCGCTATTTATATTAACTGCAAAACTAGCTGAACCTTGTAAGTCCGCTTGGTTGCAACGCCAACTTTATATGTTTGCAAATGATTATAATTTCATTGCATCTACTATTATTAATCAATAAACTATTAAAAACTGCATTTCTATTTAGAGTTCTACTTGTGTTTGGGATAGTTCCGGATAATTAAAAGTGAGAACGTACACTCCGATACAGGCAGCGCTCGTGGTGGTTGGGTTGCTTACTGCTTCAGTAAGCATGTAAAGTTTTCGGTTGAAAATAGTGCCAAATGTTAACACGAACCCTGTACTTCCATGTAATATATCTTCTTTGACACAGGGGAACGCTGCGCCAAATATAAAAACCAAGGAGAAATAAATCAAATAAGACTTACCAAAACGTGGTTTCTAGTGACAAACTTTGAGGGCGTTGACCAGCAAATCATCGCTACAAGACCCAGTATTATCTACCCTGTAAGTCAATGAGATAACCAGTAAATAAATAGAATCGGGTTTTCGCTTCACCATATAAGAACATGACACATTATGGCCCGGAGGCGGCCCCGGTACCACACAACACTTCTTGGAGTGCGGGGAACGACACAAAGAAACGTTGAAAACAAACACCGGAACACAGACAAATCCGAATATCCCACTAACGAGCTTCGCGATGTAGTAAATCTGTCAGCAGATGGCCGATATATTGGCAACGCAACCGGTGGGCGACTCTACACACTCAATGAGCACATCAATCCAAGCGGCAACGGCATGCCGAGCGTAGCTCCTATCGAGACCGGAAAACTTACGTTCCGGAGAACTCGCAGACTCGCCACATCACCAATCCACGCACTTATGAAGAGGACGAAATCGTACAGAGAGTAAGAAGGCACGAGAAATTCGGAAAATGTACTGGTAGATGGCGCCAATGAGTCCATTACGCAAATTTGCATGTCTTTAACTGAATAAACCTTATTTTTACCGATTACAAAAGTCTATAATTAATTTTCCCCTCGTTCGAGTTCGTATTCTAGAACCACAAGAACAACAAATTTAATGATAGCGGAAGAATACCGTTACAGTATGTATTGTAAGGTAACTCTTGACCTGCGTTGACTCGGGTATCCAATGCAGAGAGATAGGAAGACAAAAAGGCAACCCGCCATGTTTAACAATACATGCTGGACGCTTATCTTTCTTCGAAAGGGCATACCTTTTCGAGAGAGTTCTCTGGCTTCCAAAATGAACACAGGAAATGAATCGAACAGAACAGCTTGCTATGCTGGCGGCAGAAGTGCGACGCACGTCCAGGGGAGGATACACCAGATAATTCCTCACTTGGATGGTTAAAACCCACACGCGCTCGCGTGCGGACACACACACACACACACACACACAGGGAGATAGAGAGTGAGAGAGACGTTGTATGTTGTAGAGGCTTCGAAGGTAAGAGAGGTTGAGGACCGGCAGGGGGGAAATTCCTATAACTCACATTTTTTTGGTGAAATCATTAGATACACAGTTCGATTACCATCGTGAATCATCTCTTTGCACAGCAAAATTTATAAATCCAACTAACTATCACTACTTAAAGCATGATAATACGAATTAAGCAAATATGTACCATACACTTTCCCAAAAATACATAAACACACGCCAATGAGGCAAATAGCATTGTGTATAAATTGTCCCACACCCAAATAAGCTGATTTTATTCATCAAATGTTGATGAAGCGTATTAAGAGTCCGATTTCTAATGTTGATGGCAGTTCCTCTCACAAATCATTGGGTTCGCATATTACTTTACCTGTTTCCTAAATTTTAGTTTGATTCGATGTGGCCTCTCTTTACACAAACGTTTATAAACAAATTTATAGTTTCCCTAGGAGCTGTCCATTGGCTTCAATATTATTTATGATAGTTATGACTACGTTAGAAGAATGTTGCTTATCGAAACTTAATTACACTCGAATTGTATATGCAAGATTTGCTGACGACATAATCCTCTCTTTGCCATGTGATCAATTTCAACACATTACAACAATTTGCAACGCGTACCATAACTACAGTTCACTATTGAGAAAGAAAAAGATAATAAAATAATATTCCTGGATTAGTTATCAATTCATGAAAATAATAGCATTATCACAGAATAGTATCGTAAGCCTATTTGGTCAGGTAGGTCATACGAAAATAGATATTTAAGCGAGTTTCCATTTTTAAGTTACGCCTGATTTATCTCGAAAAATACTTCTCTGATCAAGTATTGAGTACTTTTTTTTCAGCAGAAAATTTGCAAGGTAAAAAATAACAACATTTTGACTATTTTAGCGCTATCCAGGATGTACCACAATGAGGTAAAGTCTTCACTATGTCAAATGTAAGTGTGATATCGTGCGTACGTGCTTGTGTGTGTGCATGTGGAACACTTACAAGGATTAAATCTCTGCGGCTCATCACATCCTTAATATTTTTAGAGTCCAAACCCACCTTGTGTGTGTGTCTGTCTGTATGTGAGCGTACGGGGGGGGGGGGGGGGGGGGGGGCACTAAGAAGGACCTCAAAACTGTTACCAAATTCGCGTTCCAAAACTTCCAACGATTGGAAATGTTTGAGAATCCGTCCGGTTTGACTGATCTGTGAAATTATTGAAACGGGATGAGTACTCACTTAAAGCAAGAGGAAAATAAAACCAGACACATAGATGTTATGGTGAGGAAGTGGTTTATTTTACCTTCCAAAAACGTGGGACAAAGTACAATTTTAATACAAAATGCGTGGACACTAAACTTGAAAAATAATGCCAATATAATTTAATTTAGAAAATCAGTAAAAAATATCAATTTAGAAAAAAAAGGTACAAATTATAATAATAAATAAACAAATTGATTTTGAATTTGAATGTGAGCAGCACACAATTATATTACTTGTGTGCTGAGTGTGATTGAGCTTGAGACAGCGGTGCGTGCAACGTAGCGAGAGCTACGCAGCACGACACGCTGTTACCACTGAGTGCGAAGATGTTTGTGTGTAATTCACTGCAACCACTCAGCAGTGTATTGCAAAGTGGCTGCAGTGAATTAATGAGAGCATTTGCAATAACCTTGCTTGAGTGCTAAGCCTGTGTGTGAAACCAGCTACGCAGTCAGTACTGTGTAGCACAATACAACATAGAATGAGGATGCACGAAATGAGCAAGGATAGTCACTGTGCTTTCCCAGCAGATTTCCGGGAGGAAAGCACAGTGAATATAAACACCAGCATAATTGTATTAATTATCTGGCAAAAGAATTGATGCAAAACGTGGTGCAGCATGTGCTGCAACGCACGCCAAGAGTGAGGCCAAGTGCTGATGTACCATATTTTCTCCGCACTGGTATTGAATTACGCATAATTGTGCCAGAGCACTCTTACCTTGAGCAATGAGTCCTGGTGAGTGTTGTTGAGCGATGCCGATGTAGAAGGTTGGTGAAAAGATCCGAGAAGTTCAAAGATGCGCGTGCTGTCCAAAGGGATGTGTGTCGCAAAAGTGCCGAATTCTCAAGATGGCTGCGAGTATGAAAGTTTCGTTGGGCGCTGGAGTCAGTTGAGCGAGACAGCCGGTGAGCGAAACCGAAGTCAAGCGAGAGAGACATCCTCTCGCTTGACGCGGCGTGCCAATGAGGCACATCCTCGGCTTCGCGAAGCCCATGCTTCGGCTGTCTTCGACTCAACCGAACACCGCGTAGCAAAGCAGCGCAACAGGTAGGCGCACGACGATTATCGATCGCCGTGCGCCAGCTGATTTTCCAACAGGAAAATATCATTTTATGTCTCGAAGCGAACTTGAATTTCCCTAAATTTCCTTCCTTGAACGAAATTTAAAAAAGTTACATGTATACAAATCTGGTATGGGGGACCACGAAAAATTCAAACAGCGGCAAGCCGTTTCAATGTTATGTTTTAAAATTAATACTGACGGCAATTTAACAATAACTGATTTCAGTGCCACTGAAATCGTTGATATGCTCCTTATTTTAGGGAGATGTGGTAGCAATTTTTTACGAGCTGAAACTTTGTATCAACGCGAATATCCTCATCGCCGTCACCTATCACGGTAGACAATCCAAACCCTCGAACGGAGAGCGAGGGCAGGTCGGATAATCTGCCACCGCCGACGCACAGTGGGGCCGATTCCCGAAAAGCTGGTCAAAAGTCGGAAACGTAGGTCATTCTGTTTGAGATATAGTATATAAGGGTTTTTGGGATCGCTGATTACGAATCTGAAGTCAAAATTGTAAAAAAACAAAATGGCGGGTTCAAAATGGCGATAGTAAACCGAAAATACTCAGTTATAATACGGAATGTATATCGAATTTGTATGAAACTTGGTTTCTGTAAGTTTTCGAGGTCGCTGAATACGAATCCGGTGTGAAAAAAACGAAATTCAAAATGGCGGATCCAATATGGCATACGCAATTTTCGTAATCGGCCGGATTCGCTTGAAACTTGTTATTTGGGGGTTTTCGAGGTCGCTGAATACGAATCCGGTGTGAAACAAACAAAATTCAAAATGGTGGATCCAATATGGCGGATACAATTTTCGAAATCAACTGGATTTGCTTGAAACTTGTTACTCGGGGGTTTTTGAGGTCGCTGAACATGAATCCGATGTGAAAAAGTCAAAATTCAAAATGGCAGATCCAAAATAGCGATTATAAAAATTTATTAACTTTTTATAAATCTGTAAGTAAATTATATATTTGATAAAAAGTAATAAAACATCTACTTTTACATCTATAATTGTATTGATTAAAATCACTTTTGAAAGACTTATTTTATACTATTTGCAAGTTACATTTCCTTTTTTTATTGAAGTGAATGTACTTCAGTTACATGCAAGTAATTTTTTCTTTGAAGCACATATTTCTTAAAATCATTTTCTGAAACAAAATAGATTTTGTGAAATAAAATTAACATGTTCAAACAGTTAATTTATAATTATTTTAGTTTAAGTAAACATTTTTTAAGATTACTGTATAATAATTTAATTTACAGTTTTAAAATAAATGTATTCGGATAGGTCTACGTATACAGTCGACTCTTTTCAAATGTTCCGTTATCCTCTATAAATGTTAGAATCCAACAATATATACTCTAAAACGAAATAAGTTATTTATAACATTAAAATAATTATTAAAATTATGAAAATTGCTGAATTAATTTAACTACAATGTTATTAAATAATTATTATGCAAAATTTAAAAAAATCACCTACACGAGATTTGAACCGAGAACAATAATGTACGAGTCCAGCGTGTAAGCCACTACGCTACGGAACTATTCACGTTGCATAGCCAAGAAAAAACAAAATTAAAAATGGTGGTTTTATTTCGAAGATTATGTTCACCGTATTGGATCCGCCATCTTGAATTTTGTTTTTTTGACACCGGATTCGTATTCAGCGATCCCAAAAATCCCCGAGTAACAAGTTTCAAGCGAATCCAACCGATTTCGAAAATTGCGTCCGCCATATTGGATCCGCCATTTTGAATTATGTTTTTTTGACACCGGATTCCTATTCAGCGACCCCAAAAACCCCCGAGTAACAAGTTTCAAGCGAATCCGAACGATTTCAAAAATTGCGCCCGCCATATTGGATCCGCCATTTTGAATTTTGTTTTTTTGACACCGGATTCGTATTCAGCGACCCCAAAAACCCCCGAGTAAGAAGTTTCACAAAATTATATTCATTTGAAAAAAACGTGCAACAAGTGGTTAATGTGAATTTGTAATTCTTTATATTCAAATGTGCACTAAAAACAAAGTTGCAGCTAGCTGGAGCTGATTTTTACTAATTTTGTTACATAACAGTACAAACTTTAATTTAAAACTTGTTTCGTTGCGGAACACTGCGGAACTTTTAACTTTTTCCCTGTTTTTCTAAAATGATTGCACATCATTTTTCATTTTTTTCTACTTCAGACATTGTTTAGCTATTAATTTATATGTATCTGTTATAATTTTCGACGCATATGATAATAAACTACTTTCTTCAACCTGAAACCTCCATTTTGCAGAATTAAGAAACACCAATTTTACGATTTTCTACGAATTTTTTAATATGACGCTTGAATATGAGCTCCAACGATCGAGCTATTACTTGCGCGAAGGTCTCTTTTGTACTGGCTTATACTTGCCAGGTATACTTCACTAGCCCTTATAAAATGTTCAATTATATTCTTTACTCTATCCACCGATGTACTCTAAATCCTATAAAATAAAATTTCATTTTTTGACTTTTGACCAGCTTTTCGGGAATCGGCCCCACTGTGCGACGTCACCAAAACGTCATCAATCGTTTTGATGTCCCGCATGAGGTGCAAAATATGGCTATTTTAGCCTTGATATTAATCGATCCTCATTTGAGTGTCCGAGTGATCTCGGAACGACTGGGATTTCCCAGATCCACAGTGCACTGAGTATTGAGAAGTGCGAAATTCCACCCATACCGGCCACATTTCGACCAAGACACCCCTAATCCTGATCCGTTGCAAAGAATAGCGTTTTGTCGGTGGGCATTAAGACGACTCGATCGATTCATAGACTTTTTGGGGTCGTAACTTCCGGTATTAGTCTGATCAGAATCCACATTGGGTAAGACAGATCGATCTTCACCATTAGTGGAATTTGAATGTTTCGTGTGGCTTCATTAACGGGCAAATAATAGGTCTCCGCTTCTTCGAGAGAAGCATGGCCGCAGTCCGTTATCTTGATTTACTGCAAAATGAATTGCTAGAAGATCTTGCGAGAATAGAAGGATAGAATTTTGCTAGGAGATCTTGATTTACGAATAGTTAATGGTTTTGAGAGAAGAGGTCAGGCATATTTAAACATGAAGGGTGGTATATTTGAACACCTTTAGGAAGGGCTTCGCCGAAGTGATGAGCTGCAGAGACCTAATCTTCATGAGGGTGCCACACGCATGCACACACACACACGCGCGCACGCACACAAGGAAGGTTTGGAGTGTAAAAATACTGCGGGAGTGACGAGCCGCAGAGACCTAATTCCTGTAAGTGTTCCGCATGCGCGCACACACACACACACACACACTTTCACATACATACACGCAACTTACACTTTGGATGTTATAGACTATACCTCTTCATGGTACATCCTGGATAGCGCTGAAATAGTGAAGAAAGGTGTTCTAACCTAAAAATTATAGACTTTATCAAAAAAAAATTCCTACAAAAGTCCGTAGTTTTGACCTGACAAATTTTTTGATGATAAAAAATCATGTTTCCATTTTTTTTAAACATGTCGGCCATCTTAACGTCGTCATTTTAAACCTTAGACCAAAAAAATGTTTGTCTTATCGTCCCCTTTTGAACCCTAAAAGTTTTACAATACTCAATACTTTATCGGAGCAATACATTTCGTGATAAATCAGGTGTAAGATCGAAATGGGACACCCAGTGTACATGCTCGTAGATAGAGCATGAGAACATTCGCATTCACTGTTCTGGAATAAAAACTTGACGCTCATTAATGTCACGTTATTTTTAAATTGTTACTCTAGAGATTTCATTACATGGCACATTCATTGTAACAGAGTTACACTCTATAGCCTATTTTCTTATGTCGAACAGTCGTAAGAGCCGAGAGGATGTGAAAACACCTACAAAATTAGACTCGGTACAAGAGTACCAAGGTTTCGCGGGCAATAGGCCATCGAACTCGCGTGAAAAACATGCTACGTCACGCCATCGGAATTCCCTCGCTGACATAAACAGCAGGGCAGCGACCAACTGATTTTGCTGGGAGGCGAGGGGAAGGCGGAGAGCGGGGCAACAGCGTACCGCGTCAGCCAAGGAAGGCGTTAGATTTAAAAATCATGATGAAAAATGTACAGAGGGGACTGAGGCAAGGAGAGGCCTATAAAAGGCCGGTGCGGGGACAGAGAAGCTCTCTTGTCTTTACGGCAGAATAGCGAAAACTAACAAGGTATGGAAATTATGAGAGATATTAGTCAAGTGAAAAGCTCATGAGAGCATTAAAATATCTGCGAAACGGTGAAGATCATTACGTGATCACTCATTAGGAAGTTAATAGGGATAATCGAGTGGATTGATAGATAAATTAATACATGGAATTCAGTAGTCGATAAGTATTATTAATTTAGAATAGTGCATAGGAATAAGAAAACTGGCTATATAAGAATAAATTAAACAGTGCGGTCTTTAAACGAGCGGTAATCAAGGGACCGAATTCCTTTTGTGAGTGGAAGTGAGAAAGAGCGAGAGCAGAATAAGAGCGAAAAAGAAAGAATTGTAAACAGAGTTCATACACTCTGTACACTGAGAATCTGAGGTGTGTGTGTGTGAGAAGGGAAACACCGAAGCGTAGCGACGCAACCATAGCCCGAGTACCGAAATTCCGCGAATTTATGTGCAAATAAGTGGAAATCATAATAACTAAAATCGAGGGAACTCCCTGATTTTTTAAATTAAGAAAATAGAATTAGGAATGTAGAAGATAGGATAGTTGTAATCGAATGATAATTGGTAGCATTAAATGGATAGGATAAATAAGTAATAATAAAGTGTGTATGAGCGAAGGTGGAATGAGTGAAAAAGAATTGTAAGTGGAGTTACTACACTCTATAGAAAGAGCGAATGTGCAGCGAGATCGCTAATAAATACAACAGGAGCGAAGGCGATAGGACGATAAATCGAGTGGATCCGCTGTAGCGAAAGAGTGAGCGCGAGGAGGAATAGCGAGTGGTGCGGTATATTCACGCATCGGATATATAGTGATAGCGTGTTACCGGGCCAAAACAAACTTCCGTGAAATACCAGGAATTAGTGCACCCAGAATAATGTAATAAATCGTAGAATAATCTTAGAATTACGAGATTATACTCAATCCATGTGAGTATAACGAAAGGAGTGATGTTTTACGAAAGGATTTTGTTTCAAATAAAGACAAAATGTTAACCACCAAGAAGTCTACAATTAATTAGTTATGTGTCGAGCCCAAAAACCCCACGAAAAATAAAAATATATGTGAACGTGAAAGAATTACCGTTACATCATCTTAGAAGACGGATGAGTACTACTATTCCCATTACTCAAGAAGAAAATTAGAAACTTGACACAAGTGGAATTATGAACTTCCATCCATAGAACATATATACTATACTTTACTAAGGCTCGTGAAAGAATTTTAAATTACTATAGTCACAAAGTACAAATATAACATTAACTTAAATATCGGCTGAACGAAGAATAAAATTACCTCGTCGTTATCATCCAAATTAATTTATTTGTTACCCTGCAAAGATTGCCCTACAGCTGATATTGGATGGACTAAAAGGTACATAAAAACATGCATTGAAGAGCATGGAAATGGTCTTAATTAGTTGTATCAAGGTCGCACTGCCTTGGTCAGTCATATTAAATTAATACAAGTAAACATACTTTTGGTTTTGATAATTTTAGAATGACTCTAGGATAATAAATGTATCCATATTATAATCGCGTCGGAATATGCTAACATCTGTGCGCGAGAAGATGATTCACTCTACCATCGAACTGTGTATTTTGTTACGTCAAAATCGCGGCCTATCTTACGAACCCACGAATTTAACATAGATTTCACGTTTCGGTGTATCTTTTCCGTGCTCTGGTCAAGGAGAATAAATTCTCCCTTTACCACACCCGACGAGAAAATACCGAAGACGCAAGCCCGTTTTTGAGTCTAACCTCGCGGAAAATTACTCGGGATAGGGCTGGAGTGCGTTTTGTTCTTGGTTAGGGATTAATCACTTCACGAATAATGGGGAGGGACTTGAATGACAATTTCACGCGGAGCAAGATTTCACTTTAATTGGTACTTGAAAATTATACCTACGGTTGTTTGTTGCTGTGGTTCTTGCGGTTGAACGTTGATTGGACGTAGATTAGTGTAGTCAGACAGACTCAAAATCGAACGTAGGCGTTGGTGCGTATTAATAATTATTTATTGAAATAAAACTACATGAGTAGTTGAATAATGCACGTTCAATATTCCCGATTTTACAAGCGTTAATAATTATAAGTACTGTACTCTTACTCTGTACTACTTGAAACTATACTTTGTGAAAATTAAGCCGTGGTGAAAAATTATCGTTCTGTACTACTTTATTTCCCGGCAAACAGTACTACTTGTTGCCTTGGAAAAAGTCTAATTCACTGCCGGCGACTTATTGACTGCCAGGCTAGTGATTAGTCCTCTACTTAACCCCCCGTGAAACTGTCGGTCGAAGTGTCCGCCGCCGATTTTCGCGGCCTTTTATAGGGCTCCTGAGCGTCGAAAATTCTTGTCGTCAAGCGCGTAAAAGAAGAGAGGGGATAAAACCCTATTCTGATTATAAGAATTTCCCCGTGGTCCATCTCGACCATACACGTATTCATTCCCCTTACTCCGCAGAGTAGCTTCTCGACATGCAGAGCCATAGATCTATGCAAGTGCATCGGTATGGTGCGCTCTGATTTGTCCGTGCGATGTGCTACACAGAGGACCACGCGATTAGGTGAGGGAACGCGTTCGAGGCGTTTTTCCCCTGAAAATGAGGCGATTTTTACCACCCCGCTTCTTGGCCTACTTTCGATAGAGTTTCCTAGTCTAGGTAATATCCTTATGCTCGCTTCTATGTAGATGTGTCTATGGTAATGGCTTAGTTTTTCAGCGTTTGTACGGAACTTAATTAAATCCTTCACATGAAACCACTAGTACCAATTTTGTTACAGATACTGTAGTTAACTTTGACGTATGCAACCTGATTTCTGCGTTAATCTCTTATTAGTATAAATGGTTTTTGTTGTGTTATGGCTTATTCCAAGCATCATTGGTTATTCGTTAAATTAATGATTACTCTACTTATAGCTAATAAGTTTTCTTAAATAATTTGTTGGTTACACGTTAGACTTCTTATAGTTAATAAGGTTTCTTAAATAATTTGTTAGTTCGACGATTATTCTCGTGCTATAGAAATGAGAGCGAAAGAGAGAGAAGGATTTTATTTATTTTTTAGGATTTTATTTTATTTCAGATCGCTGTTCAAACCTGGCGCAAGGCGTTTTCGTTGCGCGGAGAGTCGGCCAGCCTCACTTTCCTGCAGCAGAAGCTTCATTGCAACTCAATTTTAGTCTCATCTCTTTCTCGTTTTTTCTGTCTATTTTTCGCTATTTTATCATACCATAAATTAATTCTAATATTTCCTTTATCCTTTCTATATAGGCATAACACGTTTTATATATTTATGATGGTATTTTTACTATAAATTCCAATATTTTATGAGAGACATATTAATATAATCCCAAGAGAAAAGGGGAATTAATCCTGATATACTGATCTTTCTTCTATTACCCGACTATACTTGGTAAGCTCATTAATTCAATGTGGGTTGTACTCGTTTTCGAGTGACAGCCCTGGATAGTTTCCATATGGAAGCATAATTGTTCTTTTTGCTGCTGATATTTTACCTACAGTATTCGTGTGAACATTTTAATAGTCATAACTCTTTCGTTTAAATCAACAGTTCCTCCACTTTTGTTAATGGTTTCGCTTAGTTAATAATTGTTCGTGATTTCATCATCTTTGTAAAGAGAGAGAGAGAGAGAGAGAAGATTTCAGGCAAGAGCGAGAAGAAAGGGTGCGGTCGCTTGGTCACGTGATAGCGTTCCCTCCAACCGCTCCCTTATGACCAACAACGCCCCGACGGCGACTAGCCGAACCCCTGGTCTAGGATTGAGGGTAAGGCCGCGCTGAATCATAGATCCATAAATGGCAGTCAATAACCGGGTCTACGCAGTAGATCCCATGGTTTGAAAGTTTGCCTTATGACCGGGAGCGCCGAAAAATTCCATCTTTACAAGATTAATTTTTCCCGGGAGACGATCGGTAGGGCCGCATCTTCACCTTGTTCCGATCTCCGTCGCTAAAATCGCTCTCCTCTCCTCTTAAGAAGTTCGAGAATGAAGGAAAAATTTGGGAAGTTACTTTTACTGTAGCGAAACTAAAGCAGAAGAACTTTAACGTAATCGAAATGAAAAAGATAAACGCGACGTTACGTCAGGACGTAACATTTAATAATTTCACAAAAAACGTGATTAAAAGAATTACCCCACTTGCCCCCTCTCTCCCTCCCCGGCAATATAAGCATCCAAAATATTCTAAGTGTACGTGTGTACGTTTGTATGTGTGTGTGTATCTTATTGTATAAATCAAAAGTCTTGCGTGGTCAATCCTACTTTAAAATGTTTAAAAATAATTTTTGTCTTTAAAAAATAGTTTGAAATGTTAGGATTAATATGCACATGGTTTCATGTAGATATTCGGAGTATATTTTGAAATACATGCAGAGATTCTGACGGAAATATAACTTTTGTGAATCAAGTATTCGCGGATTTGGATTCAAGTTAGTCGTGAGTTGTGATAAGTGTGAACCACATCAAATTAACTCTTGCCTGCACATTCACAGCGCTTACGAAGAGACTCTACATGTAGAGATTCACTGTATAATGAAAAAATGGCAAATTTACGGTAAGTCACGAAAATTTGATGATTTCAATGAAAAAACAAGTGCTCAAACTAAACACGTTTTTCTCGAAACTATGTTTTTTAAATGTTGGGCACAATACTTCAAGCTGTAATTAAGGAATCGACTTGAAATTCGGCAATTTCTGGAAGTTTTTTTGTGCAATAAATATTCGTAAAAATAGTATGCATTTTCCAGCCGAAAATGGTCAAAAAGCATTAAAAATCCTACGTCATACGATAACTAATACAATGAAGTTGATGAGCAAAATTTTTTTTGTTTCAGACCATTTATATTTTCGAAATCGTGCCAGCAAACCGACTGCGTACGAAAAACATCATCAAACGCAAAGTCGTACGCAAAAAATGTGAATATTTTTTGATAAAAATTTTCACACACAATCCTTGAGGTGCATATAAGTATACATAAAAAAGTTTTTAATAATGCATTTGTAGTTTGTCCGAATTAATTTCCGAACATCAGCCTGTTTAGCCGCTACTAGCAGTAGGATAATTCCTGAATCATGAGAATCATCTTTCGTTCCCTGTAACGGTATTTTCCCGTTATCATGAAATTTTTTGATTTTCTGGGGGAAAAATCCGGGCTCGAACACGAAAAAAATTAATATAGACTTCTTAAGGAGGTATAAGTGGGGTTTACTTAACAATCAATAAGAAATATGCGATGTTCGGCTTGTTGGCGTCGTTGGCCGTACAATCAATTCCCGACGTGATAATATGTACAAAGGCTCCTTGCTCTTTTTTATCCTCGACGAAAGTAGACCTTCCACTCGTACGCTCTAAGGATCGGCGGCGAACTCCACAACTAGGCGGAGTCGAGTTCGTCCATCTCGATATACTGCCTCCTGGCTGCTGAAGTGCGCCGACTCCTGTGCTTGGAGACCTGTTGACGTGGTGCCAGCCGGCGTAGGGGTATTTTCTTACTGCCCTCACTACGCTGCCCGTGCTCAGCGCGTCAGGGGAAGGCTTACGCTGCTCGTAATAAATCTCGTCTTGATTGCGCTTTACGCTGTCACACACCACCCATTTCACAACATCCACCGCGCGGGCTTTTATCAAATGAGTTATGAAAGATTACGAATTAATGAATATATTGGGTCTGGGAAAAAGTTCGTGGCGTTTTTTTTTAGTAAAATTCGACTCGTTTTCTTAGAGTGTGAAAATGAATTTATTTAAATTAAATGTGCTTCATTATTATCGACAATGTTTCGCCATTTTTCGGGTAGAGTCATGATGCCATCGGTGAAGAACTTCTGTGGTTTCTGGTTGAAAAACTGAATCAAGTGGTTTTCACAAGCTTCTTTTGAAAGCAGCTTAATTCCATTGAGAGAGTTCTGCAGAGATCAGAATAAGTGATAGTCAGAGGGTGCTATGTCTGGACTATACGGTGGATGCATCAAAACTTCCCAACCAAGCTCTCGCAATTGTTGACGGGTCATCAAAGAAGTGTGTGGTCAGGCGTTGTTATGATGGAAGACAACACCTTTCCTATTAATCAATTCGGGCCGTTTTCTTTCAATTGCTTGACGTAAGCTCTCTAGCTGTCCACAGTAGAGTTGAGAATCAATCGTCTAACCAACTGGAAGTAGCTCATGGTGGACGATTCCCTTCCAGTCCCACCACACACACAGCATCACCTTTTTCGCCGTCAATCCTGGCTTCGCGAACACTTGTGACGGCTCACCATCCCTTGTCCACGATCTTTGACGCTTCCGATTGTCGTACGCGATCCATTTTTCATCACCGGTTATGACACGTTTCAGAAATGGCTCGATTTCATTGCGTTTTAGCAGCGCATCACAGATGTTAATTCGGTCTATCATGTTTTTGGCGTTCAACTCATATCGACAACATACATCGAGCTTCTTTTTGTAGCCAGCTTTGTGTAAATGGTTCAAAACAGTTTGTGGTCAATGCCTAGCTCCATACCAATATCGACACTGCTGAGATGCTTATCTTGCTGAACTTTTTAAAGAATTTCATCAGCTTTTACAGTGATTGGACGACCAGAGCGTGACTTATCGTTCACATCAAAATTACCAGAACGAAAGCGAGCGAACCATTTCCGCACAGTAAATTTTGATAACGTACCTTCACCATACACAGCACAAATTTTTTCACAAGCCTGCTCAGCGTTCTTCCCTTTGTCGTAATAATATTGCAAAATAAAGCGCAATTTTTCATTATTTTTCTCCATTTTCAAACGCAAGCAACTTTCCAACTACTGCACCAATTTCGATGTTTATACACTCAAAGTAACGCTCGAACTGTCACCTTTCCAACGAGCGTTTAGTGGTGTCGCTGCGATCTGTGTTTCCTGACTTATTTGCAATTGATGCCATCTATCGGGAAAAACGCCACGAACTTTTTCCCATACCCAATATATAAATAGTATGTAATATTATATAAATAAATGGAAAATGAAATTAAAGAAACGTATAAAACGCTCTCAAATTTTGCAGCCGTCAGCAAATGAATAGTGCATTACAATCACTCCACTTTCACTTTGTCACAATGCATTGTCATGACAAAAAGACCAAAGTCTACACTTTTTGATTTGTTTGATCCTGCTAGACGCATACGAAACAATATTTGAACCGTGATTGCATCATTAACGCAAGTACACTGAGAAAACAATTTATTCAATGTTAACAAATCTAGAATTGGATAGAGTAAAATGAATGTTTAGTTATTATTACTAAATTTTAGTTGGGCTACATAATATTGGTTTAGGTAAAATAAAGCTGGAAAATATTTGCTAACAATTGAAAAATCTTCTTTAGCTGGATTTTAATTTAGCTATAATAATTAAACATTTATTTCGCAATATCCAGCTCAAGATTTGATAATGTGAAATCAATTCTTTTCTCAGTGTACACTTCGATCACGGGTGAGGGTGCCGTTACAGTATTGGAAGCTCTTTCCCCGCAAAACAGAATCTATAAATGACGGGCTATTCTGCCATAAAGCAGTTATGTGCTGATGTGGGAAAATGCACATAATTAACGATATTAACGTCAGCACGGATAAGTGATATTAATAGTGCAACAGCGAATACCAGAAAAGCTGGGTAACGCAGTGGTAGCGTTCCAGTCTGACAATCCAAAAATAACAGGTTCAAATCTCGAGCTAGTCAATTCGTGATTTTTTTTCTCGCGACGATTCTTTTTTGAAAAGTGAATTCTTGCGACAAACAGACAAAATCGAAAAATTTTGTTATATGACCTACTAAGTATCCATGTCATTGATATTACAAGATTTATTTTCCCGACTCTTATTGAAAAACCGCTACAACGTCATGAATTTCTCAGAAATATTAATGAAAAACACATAAAAAGATCGACAATTTCAATAATTAAAGAAAGCAAACATTTTATTGATCGATTAAGCGTACACAGAAATAATAGTACGACTAATAATTGTATTAATTAATTTTGTACTTTAAACGTTTGAACAGTGCGCCGCATAGTGAGTGACGTCCGCGCTGCCTGACTGTTTATTGGTCGGTGCACCGGGTGTGCGCGCGGCGTAGTGTATGACGTCACGTACTGCGTGACTGCTCTAAACCAGACCCAGTGGAGAGCGTAACCAACGACCTTGATAAGGACAAAATGCCCGCATCTGAGATCACTGATCTGTTGCTGGCGCGCCTGTCAGCTGTTGTGGTCGTTGGATCTGTATCTTAGGCCGTGATGTGTCCCTCTGGATACTGTTTTAAAGTCGTTTTATTTATTTATTTACTTGTGACTTCTATTGTAATCCATGGAAGATGAGATGGTTCGGCACCCTGGATAGTTCTTGTTGGATTTCTGCCTAGGTGAGTTTTTCTCTTGCTTTTTTTTCGTATCGTCCTGGGAAGCGGTGACGCTCCGGTCCGATGTGCGACAGGGCTGGTCGATTTCTTTTCCTCACTCTGGTTGTTTTACTGGCTTCTGGTGCTCTAATTTCTTTTCCTGGGATTTTGCTTGATGGTGAGCATCAAATTTCCCTCACTAACTGATCTTTCTTAACAATTTCCCAAAGGTTACCGGAAAAAGTCTCTGTTCCTTGGTGCGGATACTTATTCCGATATTATGGGGTCCACCGTATCCTGATTATTGATGTAATTCTCTTTGGATGTCACAGATCTCCATTCCTTCTTTTTCTGCAATCCACTCTTGCTTTCTTTCACCAAATTTTAACACGTACCCCCTGGGATCTAGTATTTGGTCTAATCGCAATGACCGTTCCGTTGCGTCAACAATCTTTCTATTTACTATCATCCTAATTATTTCTAATTATTTTACTCGAATTTTCCCAAAAAGATTTCTGTAGTCCACTTACACTTAATCGAGTCCGTCACTTGATAATTCCCGCTTTCTATCGTCTATCCGGCTTCTTAGTGTTTATTTCCTTTTTATCTAGTGTCCGATCCCTATTTTACTCTAACACTTAATTCATCCTAATATTTTTCTAGCTTTAACTGGATTCATTTGATTCTTTGCAACCGTTTCACAAGTCTACTGGCTAATTTACTATTGTGTTCAAAAAGTAAGGTGAATTTTGTTTTAAAATAATTTTTTTTTATTTATTCTTCCAAATCGATTTCGTCCCCCTCAAAATAATCCCCCCTAGCTACAATACACTTATGACAACGTTTTTTCCAATCTTTGAAGCATGCTAAAAAGTCGTCCTCAGGTATAGCCTTCAATGCGCGTAGCGATTCACGTTTGATCTCTTCAATCGACTCAAAACGATTTCCCCGGAGTGGTCTCTTGAGCTTTGGGAACAGCCAGAAGTCACACGGTGCTAAATCAGGCGAATATGGTGGTTGTGGAGCGACATGAGTGGAGTTTTTGGCGAAAAATTCACGAAGAACCAGTGCTGTGTGCAACGGTGCATTATCGTGGTGCAAAATCCAAGTGTTGTCTTTCCATAATTCTGGCCTTTTCTTGCGAATAGCTTCACGCAAACGACGCATAACACTTAAATAATATTCCTTGTTGACAGTTTGGCGAGTGGGAAGGAGTTCGTAATGCACCACACCACGATAATCGAACAAAACTGTCAACATGACCTTGATTTTTGAGCGACTTCGGCATAGATTTTTCGGTCTCGGTTCACCTTTGGCACGATATTCGCTCGATTGATCGGTTGTTTCCGGATCATAGGCATAAATCCAAGTCTCATCGCCCGTAATAATTTGTTTGTAGATGTCCTGATAGTCAGAAATCATTGATTCACATGCTTGAACGCGACTCTCTTTTTCGAAAAAATTGAGAAATTTTGACACCAAACGCGATTTGACTCTTCTGAGGCACAAATGATCCTTCAGCATTGCTTGTACTGATCCAATCGATATTGCGAGCATGTCGGCAAGGTCTCGAATTGTTAATCGACGATTTTCGAGTACCAATTCCTTGATTTTCTTGATGTGTTGCTCATCAATTGAAGTCGATGGTCGTCCAGAGCGTTCCAAATCATCAACACGTTCTCTGCCTTCTTTGAAGTCTTTGTACCACTTGTAAACATTTTTCTGTGACATAGTCTCGTCACCAAAGGCCTTTTGTAACATTCGATACGTTTCAGCGGCGGAAATTTCATTCCGCAAGCAAAATTTAATAGCACTTCTTTGCTCAACAAAATTCGACATCGTAAAAATCGCCAAATTCACTTTTCTTTGTTCACAAAACCAAGCGTAAACTAAAGACTAATGATGATATTGACATGTAATTTGTCACAGATGTCACTAACAGTCCTACCAACTAGAAAAAAAAATTATTTGTCCGATTCGGTTAACGCGGGAAGTTTAAATTAAAAATTCACCTTACTTTTTGAACACAGTAGTATACCCTCTGGTACCTTGATCCTTATTGTTCGGTGAGAGATCCCCAATTTTTAAATAAATTACTGCTGCGCACCAGAAAGAACTGTTACGAACGGAACTTTTTTAGAGAAGAGAGCTCCTCTCTGGTCGCATCTTGATTTGTGTTTTATTCTTTAATTATTTATATGGAATCTGTGACTACGTCACAGCCCCCCTCTCCCACCCCCGCCAATTGAATCCACGCGACTATTGCAGGTGCTATATGTCATGAATGTGCACTAGCACCAATTGAGACAGAACCGGTGTTGCCAATCCTCTTTTCTAGATTAGTATACCCCGAACAAGAAAGCAGACTGATGAAAAAAATCAGAATTAGAATTTAAAAGAAAACGGTGAGCGTAACAGGCCTACGAAAACTGAGCCAAAAGCATGTAGAGTAGAAAGAAAAGGGGATAATGATGGCACGGTGTAAAGTTGTAACCGATTTAAAATTTCGATGGAGGATGTTGCGGCGATATAGCGGCTTTGATGAGTAAGAGCGAAAAAAACCTTTTTCAACTCTTTTAACGTTTCAACTCAGATTTAAGTTCTCACCAGAAATGTATTATCTGTCATGTATCATTCACATGGTAAACATATTTTACAAGAATAATAAAACAAAATTACATTCATTTCTGAAAATTATGTCAATGGTTTACAATAAGAAACAAAAATGGTAATTATATGTAGATACATATTTAGTATTGAAACTCATTAAATATGCAAACATTCTGAGCGTGTCGATAGACGCCATGCATTACATCATTAATTCCTTTTCTTGTTGGAGAACAAATTACTAAAAGGCATTAGATGTTTACCACTTTGTGCATATCGACGATTATTGAAATGTGTGGTTTAAATGAATCCATGTAAATTGAAACTTTTCGCGATTTTGGTCTTTTGCGCGGTTTATTTCTTTCGGTCGGGTGTCGTGTTTATGCGCGTATGTGTTAGTAGGTCGCGGCCAAACTCGCGTCGGTTGTGTTTTTCTGAGCAAGATATTCTCCTATACCACTAGGAATGTTGTTGTTTGTGTCTTTTTTTTGTTTAAAAGACCTCAGGTTGGTTTTTGATTTTGCATGTGTCCGGGGTGAACGTGCGTTTTATCGCCCTTTCATCATCGGTCTATTTGTTTTTGAAGGATAATTACTTAATCTGTATTGTATCCAGTGTACTTAATGGTCGCTTGGATGGTACTGTGTTTAATGGAATTGGGTCTAGGCTGGTGAGTATGTGGTATTGTTGATGAAAGGAGAGTTAGCGGTTCTGTTATACGTGGTCTTTTAAATTTAAGTATGCTGCCTGTTTTCTGATTCCTTTGTGATCTAATTTTTAATATTCGCGCGGTGAGTTGATGTCACGCGTACCGAGCTCAATACTCGATCTGAGAAGGGTTGTCGCGTTTATTTTTCGCGATTTCTTATGCTACGTATGCGGAATAGCTTTCCGATTTCTTTATGGTCTTATTTTAATATTCGCACGGTGAGCTGACGTCACGCATACGGAGCTCAACACTCAATTTTGATATGAGAGGGTTCTCGCGATACTTTATACTTTAGGATTGCGAGGCCGTTCTCCTACCCGGTCTAGCCGTTTTTGCTCATCCTCATACGTGGCTTTCCATGGTACATTCGTAAGATTTACCGGGCGACTCGATAATAATCATCGGACGACGGCTTGCTATTGGTGGGTATATTCTTAGCGCATTCTTAACGTTTCGCTTGTTGGTATATTTCGCTTTACGGGGCTCCGCCTAGTTGGTGTTTATCGGCGAGTTTCGTGCCTCGGTCTTACTAGCATAGAGTCGCGAGTATTGTTACGTCAAGTCGGGTGTGTGATTCTATCTACCTGACGTGCTTGGCTTTGTTATTGTTTTGGTTCTCTGGCTAGAAGCTCGCTGTTCGCGCAAGACACGGGGCTCGCAGTGTTAACCAACTCGCGCATCCTAATCTCCTGATACTGAGACGATTATTCTCGTAATATTAAGGCACTTTATCGTTGCCCTTAAGGGGCCTCGACTTAGTTTCTCAATATTAGAGATCTGCCGAGGTATCAGTGTGGTACAGGGGGCAGTTGGCCACTGGTCCTTGCATGGTGACACCCATGCAGGCACACCCTCCGAGTCGAGCGCGCGTGGTCCAGCAAGCCGGGATGCAAATCCCCAAGGTCTTGCGACACACGTACTCTTTCGCTTCCCAAGAGACGAGTAGCCACTGCGCTATGCATGGAGACCCATTAATGGGAAGTGCCCTGACGCTGTGAGTAGGGGCGGCCAAGCGCAATGCAGAGGAACCTTACTACTCACAGGGTTTTGCTATTTAGTTCGTTCGATCAACCGATGGTCAAGCGCAATGCAGGGGAATTAGTTTATCGAAAGAACACTATCAGCTAACAATCACTTTCTAAAACGGTTAGATTAAAATAAAATAAAATGTAGATTGGCTGTCGGGCAGCACTTGGTCTTGCAGAGTGGAATTCAACAAGAGCCCTGAGGCTTGTCTTGTCGTGGTTTATATACTTTTGTCGATGAGCTCCGAGGGGGAGTTTTTGGGGCAGACCACGTGATGTTTGTCACACCTTAATCACTGGGTGTCCCATTATGTCCTCGAATTTCTACATTTGGTCAGTTTTTGCTTTTCTGGGGTTTGAACCGAGGTTCTAGCAAGGTTGAGTTCCTTGATTCAATGTTAGTTCCCTACCTGCTGTAGGTTCAATCTTCTTTCGAGGTTTTTTGTTGTAGTTTTACCGTTTTTTGATGTTTTTGTTTGATGTCGGTTTTTGATTTCCTTGTGAGTTTGCCTTGATTTTTGATTAATCTTCCTCGAAATTTACTTTTTTTTTTGGAGTTTTTAAAATATATTTCTCGTTTGTTTTTCGATCCTCTAGTTTTTTGTTGGGTTCTAGGTATAGGTGGTGTGCCGTCGATTGCTTGTTTATTTAATTTGTTAAAGAATTGTCTTTGTTTAAGGGTTGTTTTCTAGTTTTAACGTTTGGTTGTTGAGGGGATTCGTCGGTGGTATTTTATTTTCATGTGACGGCACCTTCTCTTGTTTGATTGCTCGAATCTGGGGAGCCTCAGGGGTTCCACAAGTTGCTTTTGTCTTGCCCCGTTGTGTGGCGGTATCAGCGCCTTGGGTTAGTTCTTGTGGGAAGGTGGCCTAGTAGGAAGGTGGGGCCTACTGCGCTAGGTGTTTGCCAGGCGAGATGTGTAGTCTTGCGAGCGGTTCTGTCTATGATCCTTGCGTGAGGGCGGGGGCTGCTGCGCTCGGGGTCCGCTAGGCGCGGCGTGTGGTCTTGTTAGCCGCACTGCCTCCTGTCTTGCTTGCTCCCTTCGGGAGGTACTCTCACGTACTTTGCTTGCGTTTCGAGTGTCGTTTTAGGGCGAAGGTGGGGCCTGCTATGCTATGTGACTGCTTAGCGGGTGTGTGGTCTTACCGAGTGGTCCTGCCTGCTGCTCTGTACCATCCTTCTTAGGGTGGGTACTCGTGGTTGCTCGCGGTGTACCTACTGACTCTACTTGGCTTCCTGGTCCGGTGGGCGCTTTTTCACGACTTTGTTTATTAGTTGGAGGTAACGGTTTTTCACTTTGGTGATTTTTTATTGATTAGAATCTTTCTTTCTTCATGTCGTATTTTAGTGTACTATCTTGGTTTGGTGTTGATAGTAAGATTTTTATAACTTAGTGTACTTACCTCCTTATCGAGGAGGCTGGTCTCTTTTGGTAGCTGATCGCTTTGATCGCGTTCCGTTACAAAATATTATGACCGGGTTCTCCGGTTAAAATTCCTTCATAATTGACAAAGCGTATTTTCTTTCATTTTGAGGTTATGTGGCTACGAGTAAATTTTAATATTAACGAAGAGAATTCAGTACAAGAACTGAAATTTGTACACTATTGAGTAAAGAACCAAATTCTTAGTTAGTCTGTTTGAAATGATTAAATGCATCGATGACGACATCATACGAGGCCGCGAGAACCTTCGCAAATGTTCGCGAAGACGTACACGCTCGCGCACCGAAAGTGACGTGAGCGTAGGACATAAGGAGAAGAGAAACAAAACAACGGGAGTTAATGGCGAAACGTGGAACAGAGTTCAGTTAGATACGTTAAGGGTACTGAAAGCCCAATCAATCGCGTAAAAACGAGTGCCGAACAACCACGAGCTAGCCCGAGTGCAACACGCCTGCGTGGATCAAGGAGCCTCGATGTCCGATCGACCGACGCTAGTCAGCATCAGCGAGCGCGTTAGTCCACTAACCGCCATTCGGGACGCAGAGACCCAAGCTACCATGAGGCCAGCACGACAAAGGGCGCGACGGCCATTATCGTGCACGCAGCGTCCTATTCGTGCGACAACAGAATTCGAGACTTTGGATAGACTTTGTCTAGTGTATTACATTTTTATATTATTGCATATTGATTAAAATTCCATTATATTCGTATCCAGTGTGAGTTGATCAAGTTAATAATTGCCCTCGCAATCCAGCCGGCACGTAACTGTCTGCCCCATCGTAGATCCTGATACCTAGAGTAATTACTTATATGAAACCTGAAACGAGAGTAAAAGATTCATAATTTTCATTCAGAAGTGGGATACGCGAGGAAAACGGTAGTAAGAACAGAGTGCAAAGAATAGAATGGAAAGACCCGTGAAGAAAAAAGTGCGAGGAAAAGGAAGAAAATACAAGTGAAGAACAGAGTGCGGAGAATAGAAAGGAACGAATAGGAGAGTGTATAAGAGTGTGCGACGCGTACACAACGAACAATAGGACATAAACGCAAGTGCGCGGGTACACATTCACCGGCGAAGACGAACGCGCATCGCGGAACAAAGGCGCGAAGTGAGAGCACTAGGTGCACGCGCACCGAACGAGGGACGCAACGTGACGTATGAGTGAACGCGAGGTGAGCCGGGACGTGACGCGCACGCGACGAAAACCAGTACGCGCAAACAACAACGGCGTGTGGTGCACGAGCACTTTTATTCAAGAATAATTAATAGTATGAACGATAACGGCGTGTGGTGCACGAGCTCATTTATTCTACAAAAAATTAACGTGATGACATAACTTTGTATGAGCACAGACGAGATAGACTATAGTGCACTACGAGCAAATAAAACGAATAAAGTGCGCGACGTGCCGTAAAATAAAATGAACAAAGTGCGTAACGTGCGATAAAATAAAGACAAGGTCCAATACACATATGAAAGTGCAATACGTGCACGATCGGGCCATAAATGGCAAACGATCGTGAGTTCGTGACTTTCTACGCGAACCAGCGTCAGCAAACCCCAGCATAAAGAGGCAGCAGAGAATCTCTGCAAAATGGCGACGAAGAATCAGACGATGACGGCACTTTCCAGGACGGGCAGAAAGACATCTAAGTCGCTATTTACGATGACAGGGTACGGGATCTACTGCCAGCCATTATAGTGCAGCGTAACAGCGGAAGAGACGCCTCCACAGATGAAGGAAGGAAGCGTACAACCACCGTACTGGGTGCTAAAAAGAAAGAGAAGAGAACTTTGTGGAACAAAAATCTGCAGAATTGAAAGCCGACTCCCTCGAGACGAGAAGAGAGCGGAGGGGTCGGAATCCCCGGTGCAGGGACTCGTACTTGTAAGAAATGGGGGAACAAGTAAACGTCCATGCGGGGCGGAACCACGCAATCGTTACCGACGAGAGACAAATGGCTCGGAGAGGGCGCATCGTGACGCGCGCTGGTGCAAGCATAGGGCGCGACACGAACGCGCGCGAACAACGGCATCGCGATGCGCGAGACACGTAATATGACAGACGCGGCGGGTGGAGCTAGAAGAAAGAGTCACGCGAACAATACGCGAGTGAACAAGGGGGCAGAGCGAGAGGTCGGAAAGAGACAGTGATAGTGAGAGACGAACGAAGCGAAAATCGACCCGCGGGAAATATTACGAGCGAGATAAATATATTACGAAAGAAGCTGGAGTACCTGGAGCTATAAACAAGCTCGTTGCGAGGTCGAGAGTTTCGGGAAGTGCAACGAAGGGCATGCAATGGCGGTCCGCGAACGAACCACGAATACGGAGGAGAACAAGTACCGGTGTACCATATAGTGCTAGATTTTTTCAAAAACATCGACAGTTCTTCGGGCGACGGAGGAGGAGTGCGCCCAAAAGAATGGATTCGGAACATCGAACAAATGGTTAATTAATTGATGGTCCGAAGACTATGCCCTAGAAATGGCTAAGAAGCAATCGAAAGGATCGGCCAAGGTATCGACTACGAGAACCTGCATTAACGACATGGAAGGAGTTTAAGGCAGCATTTTGGAAAGCATACGTGATGCCGCAAAAATAGGAAAAAATGGTGGACCGGGTGTAACGTCGTGAAGAATCCTTGAATGATTATTTCCGCGTGAAGGCACGTCTGTGCTCGGACCTCGGTTTAAATTCCGATACAGTAGGGAAATAATTCTAGCTGGACTATAGGCACGCGAGGATGGGAACGGCCTCATGGCATAACACTACGAATCGCTAGACGATCTATATTATGATTTGATAGCAACCCAGCGCATGCGCACTGCATATAATAATCGTGGACGACCGACAGGCAAACGACCCACAAAGCATAGGATTAAACAGCGAACGAACAAGGTATCCCGCCGGACGATGAGAATCACGAAAAAAGCTACCAGGGAGGCGGCTTCCTGCAATGAACCCCGATGGTGACCTGAAATGTTTCAATTACAATAAATACGGGCATATCGTACGGAATTGCCCTGAAATGCGAAAAGAATCGAAGTGAAATGCGTGCGAGGAAACAGGACATCTTCAAAGGGATTGCCGTCAGAGAAGTGAACGTGAACCGATTACGGTAAGAACCATGTGTGCAGGAAGAAACAATGATATGGACAAATATATAAAGGCAATAAACATGAATAGTCGATAGCTGCGAGAGCTGATCAACCCCGGGAGCGCCATTTGCTCAATAAGAGCCTCGCACGTGATCCACGGCCGCTTCTATGTAGTGCAGCGTAAAACGGAATTAAAGGAGGGTACAACTCCCAACACCCATACGTCATCGGGTTACGTTTCGGCGGACATTCCGATCAATACAGTGCTAGTGCCGGACCTAGAAATTATAGGACCTGATAGGACAAACATTTATAGAACGACAGTGGGCGGAGTACCTAAAAACAGATTCGACCCTGATGTTCGGTACAAAGGAGAAGAGATACCAGCGACCAATCGATTTGGACGCACCGGAACCAGAAGTGCAACGAAGCAGTACAGAAATCACAAAGATACAACAAAACGCAGTACAATCCATCGAGGTAGTGAGTTCAGAAAATACGCACGCACTGCTGGTAATGAACATGGAGGAAATGAACCGGGTGGTGCAAACATAACGTTACGTACCACGTGGCAGGATTAAAGAAACACTAGCGATAAACCGACGTAGCACGCAACAACGAATCACGCGTGAAAAGTTAAATATAGGCCTTGGGCAAGAGCCATGTGTGATACACGAACTGGTAAACCTAGTGAACGACCATCACGACTGTGCAGTATTGAATTTGTCGGAGATAGGCAAGGCACGCTACCTGTAAATGGACATTGTCAGCAGACTTTTGCAGACTAAACGCACAAACGAAAGGAGTGCATTTTCCTCTACCCAACGTGAATGATCCCCTTGCGCAGTTGCGTGGTGCCACGTTATTTACTGTGCTCGATCTAGCAAACGGATACTTACTGAAACCCCTCAAGGACGGCGCGCGACCGAATTGAAGCGATTATCACGCAGGATGAGACTGTAGAATACTGCTGCATGATATTTGGCTTCGTGAACGAACCAGAATACCTCTGAAAAATTATGCACAAGGCATTAGGACCGGTCAGAAATCAGGTAGTTTTAGTAGCTCTGACAGGCACGGGCCCGACGCTCAACCTGGATTCAAAATAGACGGCGATAGAATCCGCCCTGGGACCTTGAAGACTAAGGTGATGATTAAATATCATACACGAACGAGCCTGACTGAGGTCCGAAGATTCCTCGGTTTGGCGGGATTCTTTACGCTTTTTATCCCACGTCTCGCCAATCAAGCAACACCCTTGTTTGAGTTACTAAATAAAGGACAGGAATTTCACTGGAGTAAGGCTGCTGAAGATGCGTTTTAATTATTAAAACATGCACTAATTAACAAACCCGTATCTAGGCTGTTTGATTTAAACCGTGATTTGCAGTGGAGGTTCTTATAAGTGCTTTGAAACCGTCAAGGAATTTAATGAGAAGGTGCAAGTGTTTAGTCGTGAAAGGAATGATCTCCACTGATTCGCGGATAAACCGTCGTTGTTGAGAAAACCCTTGTTTTATATCTGTCCGAGTGATAATAATTTAGAAAATAAATACTTATCGTACACACAGTAACCAATAATAAGTTCGTGAGCAAGAACCGATGATAAAGCCGTACAATGCTTGATTAAAACACTGCCTCGGTATAACCCGAAAAGTTGATGTAGCTGTTAAATGATATAATCCGTGCTTTCCGTATTACTGCCGTAACCGTTCTACTCTAGCTTGACCGGCTCTTTAGAAAATCTATTATCCTAGAGTAGCAGAGGGAGTATCCGAGAGAGAAACCGAGGTCTGATCCTGCTTTAGCCGAAGAGTCTATCCGAGCGTAGTAAAGATGGCACAACCAGTCCCAAAATTCGATTGCATCCGCAACACAGGCCTTCGACGCAAGCAGACAGACAGTGCTGTAGGTCTGGGAGCCGTGCTGATGCAACGAGATGAAGAGAACCTATGGAAGCTCGTATACGCAATGAGCCGGCAGACCAGCTAAGTGAAAAATAATTACCGTTTCAGCAAGCTGAAACTGCTTGCCGTGGTATGGGTCGTCAGTCGAATGCGACCCATGATCGCCAACTTGGCGTTCACAATAATAACCAACTTCCAGGCCTTGGTGTATACATGCACGAAAAAGACGTTAAACCCGCAACTGATTGGCTGGACCGACATACTCAGTGAGTACACCTTTGAAATAACCCACAGAGCTAGAGAACGGCTGAAGCACGTCGATGCGTTAAGCCGAGTACCAACTGACGAACCAGACGACGATTGTACGCACAAATGAGGATTAGGCGTCTATCAGGTCATGACCACTAGCGAGGAAGTCAGGATGTACCAGGCCAACGACGAAGTCCTAAACCATAAGCGAGAATTGCTGGAGCAGAATGTCGACCAGAAGGATCTGACTCAATCCAGCGAAATCAATGAATACGAATTACATGATGGTGTTACGTCCTGACGTAACGTCGCATTTATATTTTTTGATTTCAATTAAGTTAAAGTTCTTCTGTTTTAGTTTCGCTACAGTAAAAGTAACTTTTTATATTTTCCTTTTATTTCCGAATTTCTTAAGAGAAAAGGAGAGTGATTTTAACGACAGAGAGCAGAACAGGGTGGAGGTGCGGCTGTACCGACCGTCTCCAGGGAAAATTAATCTTGTAAAGATGGAATTTTTTTTAGCGTTCCCGGTCAAACGGCAAACATTCAAAGCATTGGATCTACTGTGTAGACCCGGTTATCGACTGCCATTTATGGATCTCTGATTCAGCGCAGCCTTACCCTCAATCCTCGACCAGGCGTTCGGCTAGTCGCCACCGGGGCGTTGTTGGTCATAGGGGAGCCGTTGGAGGGAACGCTATCACGTGACCAGGCAAACGCACCCTTTCTTCTCGCTTTTGCCTGAAAGCTTCTGTCTCCCTCTCTCTCTCTCTCTCTCTTTACAAAGATGATGAAATCATAAACAATTAGTGTTTGAGCGAAACAATTAACAAAAGTGGGGAACTATTGATTTAAACGAAAGATTTATGACCATTAAAGTGTTCACACGAATACTTTGGGTAAATTATCAGCAGCATAGAGAACAATTATGCTTCCATATGGAAACTACCCAGGGCTATCACTGGAAAATGAGTACAATCCACATTGAATTATTGAGCTTCCCAGTTGTAATCGGGTAATAGAAGAAAGATCACTGTATCAGGATTAATTTCCTTTTCCTCTTGAGATCATATTAATAAGTCTTTCGTAAAATATTGGAACCTATAGTAAATATACCATCATATATATATAGAGTATGTTATGCAAATATAGAAAGGATAAAGGAAATATTAGGATTAATTTACAGTAAAATAGCGAAAAATAGACAAAACGAGAAAGAGATGAAACTGTAACATGTTTCAATAAAGCTTCTTCTGTAGGAAAGCTACGGTGACCGACTGTCCGCGCTACGATAAACGCCTTGGCGCGAGGGCTGAACAGCGATCTAGCTGACTTGCGTACGGACGAAATATACGAGTAACCGAGTCAGGCGAGTCGATATCAAGAAAAAACTCTCTCTCTCTCGTTTCTATGAAACGAGAACAATTGTCTTACTAACAAGTTATTTGAGAAAAAGGGCGTAACTATAAGTAGAGAAATTACTAATGAAACGAACAACCAATAACGACTAGAATAAGCCATAATTCAACAAAAATATTTATACTAATAAGAGATTAACGCAAAAATAAGCATGCATACGATAACGCAAGTTAACTACAGAACCTGTAACAAAATTATTACTAGTGGTTTGATGCGAAGGATTTAAATAATCTCCGTATAAACGCTGAAATTCTGAGCTATTACCATGGACACATCTACATAGAAGCGAGCATAAGGATTTTACCGAGCCTAAGAAACTCTATGGAGAGTGGGCCGAGAAGCGGGGTGGTAAAAATCGCCTCACTTTAAGAGGAAAAGCGACTAGAGCGCGTTCCCTCACCTAATCGCGTGGTCCTCTGTGTATCACATCGCGCGGGCAAATCAGAGCGCGCCATACCGATGCACTTGCATAGAACTACTGCTCTGCATCTCGAGAAGCTACTCTGCGGGGTAAGGGAAATAAGTACGTGTATGGTTGAGATAGACCACAGGGAAATTCTTATAATCAGGATAGGTTTTTATCCCTTCTTTTCTATAAACGCGCTTGATGACAGGAATCTTGACGCTCAGGAGCCGTATAAAAGGCCGCGAAAATCGGCCGGAGACACAGTTCCCGGGGAGTAAAGAGTACAGTTTCACAGTTCGATAGTTTTTCACGGCGGCACAGTTTCACAGAGTACAGTTTCAAGTAGTACAGGGTACGAGTAAAGAGTACGGGACAAACAGTACAGAATACAGAGATCGACAGTACTTATAATTATTAACGCATGCGAAATCGGGAATATTGAACGTGCAACACCAGACTAGTAAACTCATGTAGTTTTAATTCAATAAACAATTATTAATACGCACGAACGTATACGTACAATCTTGAGTTTATCCGACTTCACCAGTCTACGCCCAACCAACGTTCAACAGCAATAACCACAGCAACAGAGAACCGTAAGTATATTTTTCTTTTACCAAATAAAGTGAAATCTTGCTCCACGCGAAACTGTCATTCAAGTCCACCCCATTATTCGTAAAGTGATTTTTCCCAACAAAGAACAAAACGCACTCCAGCCCTATCCCGAGTAATTTTCCGCGCGGTTAGACTCAAAAACGCGCTTGCGTCTTCGACATTTTCTCATCGGGTGTGGTAAAGGGAGGATTTAATCTCCTTAACCAGAACACGGAAAATATACACCGAAAGGTGCATCTATGTTAAATTTGTGGGTTTGTGAAATAAGCCGCGATTTTGACGTAACAAATACTGGGGGCTCGTCCGGAATCTTAGAGTGTTAGTTTTGTTCAAACTAATGATGTAAAAAATCAACTCGATAAAAAAAAATTTCTACTTTTTCTTTTTTATCATGGTTTTGTAAGTTGATTTAATACATGAAAATCGATTTTTGTACTTTTTATTGAGTTTTAGTGATTAAACTCATTTCACGAAAATTTATCATTCCTTTCTACTGAGTTTTCCTAAATCGATTTAATTCAAACAAATTTAACTTTTTCCTTTTCACCGCATTTTTGAGAATTGATTTATTTCATAGAAATTGATTTTTTACTTTTTATTGAGTCTTAATGATTCAATGAAAATTTATCATTCTTTGCTACTAAGTTTTTATAAATCGATTTAATTTATAAAATCCAACCTTTGCCTTTTTACCGCACTTTTGAAAGTTGATTTAATCTACAGAAATCGATTTTTTTCCTTTTATTGAGTTTTAACAATTCAATGAAAATTTATCATTCTTTGCCGCTAAGCTTTAAAAATCGATTTAATTAATAAAATCCAATCTTCCCTTTGTACCGTATTTTCGAGAGTTGATTTAATTCATAGAAATTGATGTTTTACTTTTTACCGAGTTTTAACGGTTCATTGAAAATTTATCAATTCTAGCTACTGAGTTTTTATAAAACGATTTAATTTACAGAATCTAAGTTTTTCCCTTTTCTTCGCGTTTTTGAGAATTGATTTAATTCATAAAAATCGATTCTTTTTTCTTTTATTGAATTTTAACGATTCAATAAAAATGTATCTCTTTGCTACTGAGTTTTTATAAATTGATTTTTCATATTTTATTGAGTTTTAGAAATTTAATTTAGGTCAATAAAATTTTATCATTCTTTTCTCCTGACAAGGAAGGATAGTTTGGTGTCCCCCTCCGATTTTGATGAAACTTACGTATGTTGTAGAGCATTGAAAACTAAAAGACACGTATTTTTTTTATCGGCGGAAAAACATTTCTAAGGGGTGAAATCGCCCTTCAAAGTTAAGCATGTCGAGGGGTGATTATGCAGTTTCTCCCAGAAGGCGTCAATCGATTTTAATAAATAATAACCAAAATACTCCTCATTGAAGACAATAACAATTCCACGTGAAGTAGAAGAAAAAAATTCATTTGCAGGGGTGAAACTGCATAGTAACCCCTAACTTTGAAGGACGATTTCACCCCTTAGAAATGTTTTTCCGCCGATAAAAAAAATACGTGTCTTTTAGTTTTCGATAGTCTACAACAGGGGTCTCCAAACTACGGCCCGAGGGCCACATTCGGCCCGCGGACAGATTTTGTCCGGCCCGCGGAGAGCTAGCATACTTGAAAACTCCTTTTAGAGAACATATTTTTTATAGCAAATTAAATTTAGTTTACTGAAGTATTCTAATTTTATGTTGAATAATTATTAATATGACATCTACATTGATATGGTCATGGGCTAACTACTCATAACATTGTTGTAGGCTTATGGTTTTGGCCCTCGGAACTTACTGGAGTAATCAGTATGGCCCTAAGGCTGGAAAGTTTGGAGACCCCTGGTCTACAACATACGTGAGTTTCATCAAAATCGAAGGGGGACACCAAACTATGCTTCCTTGTGAGTTTAATAAATCAATTAAGTCCTAAAATTCTGATCATAAGAGAGTAAGAGAGTTTTTATATTTTTTTATTTTGAAAGAGATTATTAAATCCCGAATAAAGGGAAAACGTTAAGTTAAGAATTGATTGAAGAAAGATATTTTTCTTTCTTTCTTCCTCCATGTGTAATTTCCAAACTGTCAAAGTTATATGGAGACTCTGAAAAATTTGGTGGACATTCATACGCATCTTGTAGAGCTCAAAGTTAGCGTGCAAAAACTCATTATTAAACTCACGCATGAAATTTTCGTAAGGAAAACCAGTTTAGGAAAGGTACAACGAAGGTACACAATCGAAAAACTTCGAGAAAATAATTGGTTCTAATACCAAGTCTGAAGAATAATCATATTCGTTTTGGTCAGCAACTATCAGTTTTCTTACCTTATTTTTTATACTGCTCGCCCTGCATCACTGCTGCATCGCAGTTTTCATCGACATATACTAGAAGTTTTTTTTTTTACTTCTCATTTTTACTTAAATATTTATTTTCTCTTTTACTTTCTGCTCTTTAAGATTAATCAAAGCGCAAATAAATTTTGAGAATATTAGTAATTCAAGTGACCTCTGTCACTCCTCGATTTCTCTTTCTTACACAATCTTCCTCAAAATAGTTACCTCCCCCAATCCTAGAACGTATCACATTTACAAAACACATTACACTAGTGAGGGAAATCCTTTGTTTTAGCCCCTCGCGTAAGTGAGGCCCGGGCTGGCAAGTGTCGCTCACGAAACAGATTACACTAGTGAGAAATCCTTTGTGTTAGCCCCTTGCGTAAGTGAGGCCCGGGCTGGCAAGTTTCGCTCATGAAGCACATTACGCTAGTGAGAGGAATCCTTTGTTTTAGCCCCTCGCGGTAGTAAAGCCCGGGCTAGCATATTTCGCTCACGAAACACATCATACGAACGAAACAGACATAACTACACATACTACTTACTTATTTTGACAATTACCCTACCACTATCGACCCGGATCATTTATCCATGCAAAAAACCCATAGAGCAGGAAGGGAAATTCAAGCACAGAAATTAAGACGACAAGTCTAAAAAGATCTTTACCAAGTTCCATTAATTGCGTGCAAGTCATATCAGGAGAAACATTTTAGAGTCCCTAGTATTGAAATAGAAAAAGATAATAAAACTATTCTCTACGAGGAAGAAAAAGCAACGGAGTATGAAAACTATTCAGACAGTATAAATGCAGACTGCGCTACCCTCTCTAACGTCAAGATATCATATTCATTAATTGAAATTACGTACGAAGCAAGCAGCAGTCAAGTCATACAGGGTGTCAACACTAAAATATCGAATACATTTTTTTAAATCGCCTTACGGAAATCCGAGCAATCGAGCGGAAAAATCATCTAGACGAACTTGTTGCTGATTACGAAGCTCACTCGAGGCTAGGGATTCACTATCACCCATGGTGACGCCTTGCGAGCATCATATCACCAATATCGAATCGTTGAATGATCACCAGATTATTATCCCCAAAGAAAAATCAAAGACTAGTAAGCCTACTACTAAGTAAGAAAATTGCTTTCCCTCACTCTTTTAGGAAATAATCTTGCGTTCCCTTTTCATTGTGTGAGTGTATGTTAATGAGTATGAGTACATTATATCCGGCTCGAAGGACCAAAAAAAGTATGATAATGAGTGTGAGACTTAGTTTGAAATATTTTTAATCTGTCGACAGATAGCAAGTCGATGCATTCACATGTAGCATGTCGAATGACAGATGCGAATAGTAAGATTAAGCATCCTGGTGACAAGTATAAATAATTAAATGCACTCAGTAATTAGAAATAATAAATTTAATGTTCATTCAATTACTTAACATTGGTTGCATAAAAAATACCTGTTGAATACAAGAATATGTAACTTGATTTGTCTGGCCTGTGTGTTGATGTACTGGCGGTGAGTAGGTTCTCAGGCCTCTGAGTTGACTTGTTGATTCCGTGTGGTTGATCCTGGTGATACGGTCTGGTTGTAGAGCTCGAGTAAAGCCACACGGCAGGCTGATGAGTGTCCGGACGCCGATGATCGGTGCGAGGCAGAATGGCGTCTCTGCAGCCAACGAGCGAACCACGCCGCTGACGGTTATGTGAATGCTGCACTAGTCCTGTTGGCTTACTGTGAATCGCACTGACACTGAGTTGAAACACGGGTGATTTGACCAAGAATGTACTACACTATAATAATGAATGCGCACAAAAGTGATTAGAACGAATGAATATCTCTGTGAGTTTATGCGGGAACGTGTACTGCGAGCGACTCGAGTGAGAACAATGGCCACATCCTTCGACCACGAGGCAGAGTATCAAGAAGACGGACGTGCGTCACAGCTTGCTTGTGATTCGCTGTCAGCGATGGAAGGCGAGCCTTGTGAGTGGTCTTGCCGATGGGGCCACGCTAACAGCGTTGGCCGCTTGAGTGAGCTTCGATCGAGGATGTGAGCAGATGGACAATATGCATGAGTGCGCGGTCGATAAATCGATATAGCATACCTGCGAGCTATACCATATGACGCGAGGCGTCAGATGATTGTGAGTGTAGCGTGTGCATGAGTTGAGTGTGTGCTTGGTAGGCGTGAAAACTGAACAGTGAGTAATAATAATAAATATTTCCCCGTTTCCAGTCCCTACCGAAGAATTTACTGTGTTTTCAGTCTGTTATAAATCTTTTTAATGGTGTTTAATTGTTCCCGCAGAATTGAAGCATTTGTTATACGCTGGTATAGTCATTTTTTACGAAATAGAAATAAAAATAAGTAAAAGAAGGGCAAGGACCTTTGGAATAACGAGGAAAGATTAGATCCAACCAATAATATTAATTAGGTGGGTATGCGTTCAACTCGATCAAAGGTAAAAATTGATGATAATGTGTTACATGATTATCTCGAAGACCGAAAAAGAAAATCTCGAATATATAACCCTCCTAAATCCCCATTTGAGGCAGACGAAGAATTTTCCGACGAAAGTACTGACAGTTCGCATCCCAAGACTCCCTACACAACGAATCCAACGGGGGAAATTATTGTGGATACAGAGAAAAGTAGCAACTTGAATCGACAAAATCTGGAATTAATTAAAGTAGACGAAGCCAGTCATATACAATCGTTGGAATTAATGTCATGTCATTTAATTATTACAAAAGTGGAAATAAATAATGAGGGAGCCAGTGATTCTTCAAGTACTGAAGAAATTTTATCAGACAATCTTGAGAACGATAGTACATGAAATAGTCCCTTACAGATTCAAGAAATTTTAAACAATTCAGAAAGTTTTGCGCAATTTACGAACCGAGTGCAAGAAACACTAACGGCGAGATCGCGAATTAATTCATTGTCTGTAGTTGGGTTTTTGGAAGAACCTGGCCACCAATATTTACCACTTGTAATATATAGAGATCCCGAACGAATTCCAGTTCAGAATCCCGCGTCCCCCGAATATACTGTGAAAAACGTTACACACGAGACAGCAGGTACAGGTACACCAGTCATAGCTATCCCGAACCCCGTAGGCACCACACCTGCGTTAGGCCTTTCCAGCTCCAGCGACATATTTTACACTCCTGCAGGGGGTCTACCCCATTCGACTCACCCATCGGTATACAGCCCCTAGTAAGTCACAATAAAACACTGTCCACTCGAAAAAGGAGAATCAATACTTGTGAAAAACCTAAATAAAAGTCAATAATTAAACCTTCCCACATTGTGTCTTAGAATTTGTTAAAAAAGTTACACCTGCTATCTGAATACGAACCTGATATTCCTGGTTGCTCCTCCCACCACACGGGAAAAAGGTGAGTCCAGATAAAAAAAAACCAGTAAAATACTGCCAGTACATTTTTTTCATGAAACTAGTGACTCTGTATCCGACCCTCCTCCCATAATGGTTAATAATAACCAAACGTTCTCTCTTCCAGATGCCCTGGCTGTCATACCGAATTATGACGGTCACACTTTGTGATTGGTTATATTTATCCAAGGATGCAAGAAAGTCTTGGTTATGATCGGGCAAGGTGCCGAATTAAATTTACTAAAAGCAGTCAGCATAAAAATAATTGGCGAACCCCGTCGCACCGTACAGGGGCAGACTTTTGAAACGATGGAAGATTTGGGTAAATTCCTCAAAGATATTTATGCACCAACGCGAAACGTATAGCAGCTGCGAGGTGAACTAGGATCAATATATCAGAGAGAAAATGAGTCTGTTATTGCATATTCGAATCGTGTACGAGATTTGGGGAATTTGATAATTCCCCAACTTGAAAATCATGATGCGTGCGAGGATAATCCCTTGGCTGGCGCATTTATCGATAATACTAAATAAAGCCTTAAAGCTTGTTTTCTACACGGTTTAAAACCGGAAATTGAACAACGATTAACTCCCAATAATAATCTCGAAGAATTAATAAAGCTAGCAGTGCAGACCGAAAAGAGTTTAGTGTCGCAAGCAGCCTTGCGTAGCGGTGAGCAAGTAACGTCGAGTCCAAGGGTCCCTAAATTCGAGGTGAAACGAGGAATACACGTGGTGATAAGCGAAGAAGTGTATTGCCAACTGTGCAATAAAAAAGGGCACAATGGTAAAGAATGCTCGATCTAGAAGACTAGACATATCGCTATAAATCACGGAGAAATTCTGCAACTTAATGGAATCACACAAATTCAATTTTTACTTTGGGTCATATCACCATACAAGCCTTCGGACGTTTCGTTACTTTCCATATCGTAGATAATAACTTTCTCATGAAGGAAGCTGGTATATTGGGTTCAGAAAACCTTGACGGCAATCGCGTGAAAATTGATTACAAGAAAAGTCAATTCAAAATGCAGAACGTAAGAATACCATTTGCAACTCAAGAAACTATTGTTATCCCTGCAGAGTCCAACAAATTGTGCTTCGTGAGAGTAAAAAAATTGAATTAACGGGAAGGTTATCTGCTTCCCCTGGATGCAGGTGAAGGTATAAGCATAGGAAGCGGATTTGTCATTAATTATAATGGTAAAGCTCATATTTATGTGACAAATAGCAATAGGTATTCGGTTCAAGTTCAGGTACCAGTACTAGAGTTACTGTCATCGGAGGAATAACTTAAAATACGGGAGTAAGAGGATCTACTGACAATTCAAAGACGGAAAAGAAACGAAAGGTAACAAGTAAAGTTAAAGTAATAAAAGAAAATGAGTCCTCGGACGGACTGAGTTATGGAACTAATAAAGATAAAGTCAATTGAAGTGAGAATATTCGAAAAAAAATTCATTCCGACGGGAAAGAATGCGTTTTTATCAGATTCACTACCCCGCGGATATACAGAAACTTCTTTAGAGACCATGTTTGATTTTGTGAAAAAAATTATAAAGGAAGAAATAAGAAAGTTTTCAGAAATTATTGAATAGGCTTACGAAAACCGTGTGAAAAATGGAAAATCAAGTAGAGAAATTGATAAAGTAAAAATAGAAGATCAATTTGAAAATTCGCAGTCTAGTTCGCGAAATTTCATGGAACTTTGTACGTCGGATTCGAGCAAGGGGAACACATATTGGATCTGTAGAAATTATTTCACCTAAAGAAAACGTTGTCTATCCGAATTCAATAGAGACGAAAATAAACTGTATTTTACAGCGGATTTCAGACAACAGATGGCGCACGAATGCAGTTTGTGCTATAAAGATTTGACACTGCGCCATTTTGTTGTGTCATTAACAAGTGTCAGACGCGCATGAGTGATAAATTGGAAAAGTGTGTGAATAGTGTTATGTTGTTGTGTATGTTGAAGTTTATACCGAACAAAGAGCATTCGCGGACAGAATAAATTTTTTGTTTTCATTTGAAGGGAACTGCTGCTAAATCATGCCGATTAATTCGAGAAGCTTATGGTGAATAAGCTCCATCGTAAGATACGTGTGAACGATGATTTCGGCGTTTCAAAAGTGGTGACTTCAATGTTGCAGACAAGGAACGTGAAAAGCCGCCAAAAATACGAAGATGTGGAATTGCAAGCATTGTTGGACGAAGATGATTCACAAGCCCAAAAACAACTCGCCGAGTAATTGGGCGTTAGTCAACAAGCTGTTTCCCATCGGCTACGAGAGACGGGAAAGATTCAGAAGACCGGTAACACATGAGTTGGGTACCACATAGGTTGAACGACAGGCAAATGGAAAAGCGCAAAAACACATGTGACATTTTGCTCGCTCGGTACAAAATGAAGTCGTTTTTGCATCGTATAGTTACAGAGGATGAAAAGTGGATTTATTTTCAGAATCCCAAGCGTAAAAAATCATGGGTAGACCCAGGCACACCATCCACATCGACCGCACGACCGAATCGTTTTGGTAGAAAGACAATGCTCTGTGTTTGGTGGGACCAGAGGGGCGTAATCTGTTATGAGCTGTTAAAACCTGGGGAAACCGTTCGGTGCTTGAAATTTGAACAGTTCGCTGATTGACAAAAGGCCAGAATACCGAAAGAAGCAACACAAAGTCATTATTATTCCTGACAATGCTCCATCACATACGGCGAAACCGGTTCGCGACACGTTGGAAGCACTCAGCTGGGAAGTTCTACCCCATGCGGCTTACTCACCAGACTTGGCTCCTTCCGATTACCACTTGTTTGCATTGATGGGTCACGCACTTGCTGATCAGCGCTTTGGTTCGTACGAAGGTATGAAAAAATGGCTCGATGAATGATTCGCAGCAAAAGGGGGAGATTTTTACTGACATGGTATTCAGAAATTACCCGAAAGATGAAAAAAATGTATAACAAGCGATGGAGCATACTTCGAATACAGCACTTTTTATCATTCTTCCGAATTTGACATGTTTTTATAGAAAAAAAATACGTATTTCATACTTGTACACCTGGTATATATATTAGGTCCGCAACTAAGTTCCCGCTGTTTTTTTTTATGAAAATGCAACTTTATTGTGAAAAAATGTTTACAAATGAATTATTCAAAATATTGTCCATCACTAGTGACAACTTTTTCCCATCTTTCTGGCAGAGCTCGAATACCGTCACGGTAGAAGTGTTCGTCTTTTAAGGCTATCCACGAATCAAGCCATTTTGAGATGTCTTCATATGAGCTGAACTGCTGATTAGCCAGACCATGTGCCATCGAACGGAACAAGTAATAATCGGACGGTGCAATACCTGAGGAATATGGCGGGTGGGGTAGGACTTCCCGTTTGAGCGTTTCTAAGTAGGTTTTAACGGGTTTGGCAACGTGAGGCCGAGCGTTGTCATGCTGTAGAATCACTTTTTCGTGCCTCTGCTCGTATTGTGGCCGCTTTTCGCGCAGTGCCCGGCTCAATCGCATCAATTGAGTTCGATACCGTTCCCCAGTGATGGTTTTGTTCGGTTTCAACAGCTCATAATAAATAACACCGCCCTGGTCTCACTAAATACACAGCCGACGACGTAGAAGCATGACCGGACAGTCCCCATGATTTTGTTCTCTTTAGGTTGCTGTAATGAATCCTTTTTTCATCACCCGTAACGATGCGATGAAGAAAACCCTTCTTTTTTTGCCGCTGGAGCAGTTGTTCACAGGCGAAAAAACGACGCTCAACGTCTCTTGGCTCTAAATCATGAACCCAAGTTCCTTGTTTTTTAATCATTCCCAACGCATGCAATCGCTTGGAAAATGGCTTGGCGGGTAACTCCTAATGCTGAAGCAAGCTCTTTTTGCGTTTGGCACGGATCCTCATCGAGCACTGCCTCCAATTCAGCGTCTCCGAAGGTTTTTGGCCTTCCTTCACGCGAACGGTCGTCAACATCAAAATCACCGTCTTTGAAGCGACGGAACCAATCACGACATGTTGTTTCACTTAGAGCAGCATCTCCGTAAACTTTTTGGAGTTCTCGATGCGCTTCAGCCGCCGTTTTCTTCGAATGAAAGAAAAAATTTGACACAAAATCAGATATTTTCACACAACCAAAAGTATATGACGCAAAAACAAAATCACTAATGTGTCAAACCGGTTTGTTTTCCATATGTCTAAGCTTGGTTCATGACGTTTTGGTTATGTCCCAATGGACCAGCACTTACTACTGGAGCCATCTCTTGAAAAACAGCGGGAACTTAGTTGCGCATCTAATATTAATAAGGTCGTTTTCTTTTCGTTATTAGTGCTCGATGAAAGGTTTCAGACAGTTAGCATGCACCGGCTGCCTTTCGTGTCCGTTCTGGACTACATCCGAGATCTGTTCAAAAAGTATCGCGAATTTTGTGTTTTTTTTAAAAGTATTTATTTATACATTAATAACAATTTTGTCCCCTTCAAAGTAATTCCCCTCGGATATAATACATTCATGCCAACATTTTCCCAATCCTCGCAGCACTTAAAAAAATCATTTTTTGTGATCTTGTTCAGCTCCTCCTTCGGTGCCGTCTTTATCGCTTCAACCGTGGCGTAGCGTCGTTCTTTCATGGGCCTCTTCAGTTTTGGGAACAGGAAAAAGTCACAGGGGGCCAGGTCTGGGGAATACGGTGGCTGCGATATCATTAGAGTGTTTTTTGGCCAAAAATTCGCGCACAAGCAACGATGTGTGAGCAGAAGCGTTATCATGGTGCAAAAGCCAATTTTTGTTCTTCCACAAATCCGGGCGTTTCTGGCGGACTGCTTCGCGCAAATTGCGCATAACTTGCAGGTAATACTCTGTATTGACTGTACGACCCTGTGGCAGGAATTCATGATGCACCACGCCCCTGCAATCGAAGAAAACTGTGAGCAAAACCTTCACATTCGACCGAACTTGGCGCGCTTTTTTCGGTCTTGGCTCATGCGGCAGCTTCCATTGCGATGATTGAGCTTTGGTTTCCACGTCATAACCATAAGCCCATGATTCGTCACCAGTTATGACCCTATGGAGCAAATTTGGGTCGTCGTGGACCGAGTCCAACAGTTCCTTAGCAATGTTAACGCGACACTGTTTTTGTTTGAAATTGAGCAATTTTGGCACGAATTTCGCGGCGACCCGTCTCATGCCCAAATCATTGGTAAAAATCGAATAGCACGAGCCAATCGATATGTTTAGGTCCTCAGCAACTTCTCTAACGGTGATTTGACGATTGGCCAATGTTATTTTCTTCACTTCATCAATATTTTCGTCTGTTGTTGATGTGCTCGGGCCTCCGGCACGCTTTTCGTTGTTCGCATCTTCTCGGCCCTCTGAGAACATTTTGTACCACCGATAAACGTTGCTTTGGTCCAAGGTAGCTTCACCATATGCCACAGTCAACATTCGGAATGCGTCCGCGCACTTAATTTTGTTTTTCATACAAAATTTGATACAAATTCTTTGATCCATTTTTTGGAATAGGCAAAAATCGAAGACAAGCCAAAACACGTCCAACCAAAATAGCTGTCAACAATTAATTGTATTTCGCGCCTCTTCCTCGAGATCACAGTTATAGTACCCCCACTTCCCACAGTTTCGTCACAAATTTTAAAGCTTAGGGAAAAAAAATTCCCTATTCTCCGCGGGCTCGTACGTTATGCGTTCGCGCGCCCACGTCCATCCCCATTCTTGCGCTTTGTCCCAGGGTCGTCACATAGACTGCATAAGCGATTTAGAAATTATGGGATTATGGGACGAAAAGGAAAGAAGAGGACCACATCGAGTGATGAGGACAAGGAGAATAACAAACTACGCCGGAAAATTCGGCGACTAGAGGAGAAACTGGATCGGACGATTGAACATCGTAAGTAGAGGAGCATAACCTCAATTTTCATTGTCCGTCGGACAAGAGACGGTACGGAACATGAGTTTTTAATTTATCTTCCACGTACTGGGTCAACTTCAGTTGATTTTTGCAAACGATTTTATCGTTTTGCAGTGTGTTATAGCTCTTACTATAACGCACGCCTTCGTTTTACGAAGGAAAACAGTACAAGACGATAACGTCGCGGGGTAACCCCAAAGCACGTGTGCGCGGGTTTTGACGTGCATCGCCAGAAATTCCTGTTGCGAGATAGACGTACAGATGAGCATTAGAAGGTACTTTTTTCAGGTTACCGTTCAACGTCCCGAAATCGTTCGTACGATCGAAGCCATTCGAGACAGTCGTACGAGCGTCGCGAACGAACGGGTTCGCCGACATACGGACGCTCACCAAGCCGACATCTATTGATGCAAAATGCGGCGGACGGCTCGCAGGATAGAACTTCGGCACGCATCCGATCTCCGTCCAGACATTCATCGTATCGTTATTCGTCACGAGCTCGCTCTAGGTCAGGTGATCGGCGGACATCTCATACATCGAGAGACGTACGATCCCGATCTCGATCAAGACGCGCAGAACGTTCAGTTAGTCGTTTGTCACGAGGACACTCGCCGACTGAGGGACACTTTCAACTGAGACGTTCTACAGCAGAGATTGAAAATGAGGGTGACGAGCAAGAAAATACTGCTACCGAAAAATCGGGCGAGAACGACACAACAAAACCACTAGACGGAGCGACGGAGGATAAAATACCCGAACACGAAATTAACTTCAAGAAGATATATTGAACGTGATGGGTGCTCGTCTCGAAAAAGAAAAGAATACTGCTGCCGCAGTACATAAAGACGTAGCTCTTCGCTGGTCTGAGATAATGAAGAAAGGACTCCCAGAAGATGAAATAAAAGTACTAATAGATAAATACCCAGCGCCAGATAATTGTGCTTTTATCAGGGTACCCAAACTTAACGTTGAGATCTCTGCGTCAGTAAAAGAAAACGCAGTAAAACGAGACAAACGTATTGTTGAAAAACAAGAACGAATCGCCGCATCTATGGCCGCCATGGGAAAAGTAATCTCGGTGGCGCTCAAGATCGACAGCCCACTGAAACTCGAGTTGCTGGAGAATTTAAGCAACGTCGGTAGACTGCTTGCATCAACTCACCGAGAGGAATCGGTTGCTCGAAAAAATCTTATCTTATCAAGTCTAAATTCATCTCTGAAGAGTACTCTCTCCGATACGTCAGTCGACGAGTGGCTTGTTGGCGCCGATTTGGAAGAAAAATTAAAGGCAGCTAAAAATTTAGAACGTACATCAAAGGACTTGAAGCCGCCGGGGAAGCCGAAGCAGCTAAACTACACACGGAAAAAGACAAAAAACTCATCGGGCCCGCCGCGTCTATCGACGTACAACAAACGAACGACAACGTCGAGTGGGCATCGTCAGTCATCGTACAACAAATCGGACAAAAAGAAGACATCATACCGCAAGGAGCCTCCTCGCCAGCAGAGGAAATGACGCTCACCTCGCAAATAAATGTAGGTAAAACAGCGGGACGATTAAAATTCTTTGTCACCGCTTGGTCGGATTTGACCAAGGATTCGCGGATCCAAAAATGGGTTCAGGGTGTCGAAATCCCGTTCAAGTCGTATCCAGAACAAAAGCGACGTCCGATTCAACCCACATGGTCGGTACACGACCAAAAGTTGATCGAAAAACAAATTAATAAATTAATCAAGAAAGGCGCAATCGATACGTGCTTTACGTCAAAAGGACAATTTGTGTCAAATATATTCCTAACACCTAAGCCCGATGGAACTCACAGAATAATTTTAAATCTTAAAAAACTTAATGAGTTCATTGACGCAGAGCACTTTAAAATCGAAGACTGGAGAGTCGCGAAGAGGTCCGAAATACTATATGGCAACGATAGACTTAAAAGATGCGTATTATCTTGTACATATCGCGAAGAGTGACAGAAAGTTTTTACGATTTATGTACGAAGGCGAACTGTTTGAGTTTACCCGCCTGCCGTTTGGCTTAAGCGTAGCGCCATATATTTTCACGAAAATATTGAAACCAGTAGCAGCATATCTAAGGAAACGGGGATTTATGTCAGTTTTTTATCTCGATGACATCCTGATAATCGATAAATCTTACGAGAGATGTGTCGAGAATGTTTACGAAACGACTAAACTCCTACAGAACTTGGGTTTTCTTACTGATAAGGAGAAAAGTCTCACAATCCCCACTCAACGCTGTAAATATTATAAAAATATATTAATAAAATAAAATAAAATAATATTATGTAATAAAAAATGATTAGAACCGTCGAACTAATTAAAAAGTTTAGAAAAACTACTAGCTGCACGATAAGAGAATTTGCGGTTCTTGTGGGCACGTTAGTATCCCGTTGCCCAGCTTTAAAATATGGGATGAAATATGTACGAAGGTTCCAAAAGGCAAGGTTTCATGCACTCGAAGCTAATAATGACAATTTCGATGCGAAAATGACTCTCTCGAAAAAATTAGGCGAAGATTTCGCGTGGTGGGAAAATAATATTCGAACAGCGAGTGCGCCAATAATCGAACCAAAATTGGAACTCGAAATCTTCTCAGATACTTCACGTACGGGGTGGGGCGTTTACTGCAATGGTCATCGTAGCCACGGGTTTTGGAATACCGACGATTTGAATCTACACATTAACGCGTTGGAGCTGAAAGCAGCTTTTTTCGGTTTAAGATGTTTTGCGAATGACAGACGTCGCTGTAGCGTTTTGTTACGCATAGATAATATGACGGCAATCGCGTATATTAACAGAGTGAGAGACAGTAAATATAAAGGCCTTAGTACTATTGCCAGATAAATCTGGCAGTGGTGTGAACGACGAGAAATTTGGATTTCGGCCGCGTATATCCGCTCTAGTGAAAATATCGAAGCTGATCAGGAATCACGGAGACTTTAACCGGAAACAGAATTCGAACTATCCGAAAACGTTTTTCAAAAAATCGTAAAAAATTGGGGTTATCCAGAAGTCGACTTATTCGCTAGTAGAGCGAACACGAAATGCAAGCGTTATGTGTCTTGGCAGAGGGATCCCGACTCGGTTGGTATAGACGCCTTTACCTTAAGTTGGAAAAAATGGTTTTTCTACGCATTCCCTCCATTTTCAGTCATCTTACGAATGTTAAAGAAAATCGAGAGTGAAAAAGCAAAGGGCATAGTGGTGGTACCGTTTTGGGAAGCCCAACCGTGATTCCCGGTTTTTTTTATCTCTACTGGACGACGAACCAATTATTTTTCAACCAAATATTAATTTGATACGTTCTTCCTGCAGGCAGGAACACCCGTTGTGGCAATGACTTTCACTAATTGCCGCCAAATTATCAGGGAAGCGTTCATCCGACGAGAGGTACCACTGGAATCACTCGACATAATAACAGCTTCGTTATCAAAGTCGTCGCTTCGACAATATGAATCTGGCCTCAAAAAATGGTGGATATTTTGCACGACCAGAAAGATCGATCCGTTTGATGCATCGACAAACAACGTTTTAACATTTCTTATCGAGAAATTTAAGAAAAATGCGTCGCACAGTTCGCTAAACTGTTATAGATCGGCGATTTCCCTGATATTGGGACCCCAGTTAGGGCAAAACGAGAACATACAACGGTTTTCTAAAGGAATCGTAAAATTGAGGCCAGGAGTACCGAGATATGACTCAATTTGGAACCCTCAGATTGTTATTAAACACGTATCGCAGTGGTACCCAAATGAAGGAGTTAGCCTGGAATGTTTGACACTAAAACTTGTGACATTACTAGCACTGGTAACCGGGCAACGTATGCAAACTTTGTCATTAATTGACACGAGGAATATTTATCGAACAGACGAAAATACGTGGGAAATAAAAATCCCTGATTCGATAAAAACATCCGGTCCGGGCAGAAAACAGCCGGTGCTGAGACTCCCGTTCTACTTACAAGATAAGTCCGTCTGTGCAGCGTCAACGCTGCTATCTTATATAGACAGAACCAAAAAGCTACGTAATTCTATTGTTAAACTATTCATATGGTTTAAAAAACCCCATAAAGCGGTGGGTACTCAAACTATTAGTCGATGCATAAAAAAGGTCTTAGCCAAGAGTGGCATTGATGTCAACGCTTTCTCGGCGTACAGTACACGCCACGCCGCGACATCAGCGGCAAAGAGACAAGGTGTGAATATTGACGTAATACGAAAAACGGCAGGTTGGTCAAAAGATTCCGAAACTTTTGCTCGCTTTTATGATCGTTGGATTTCCTCAGAAAACAATGGATTTGCAGAGGCAGTCATAGAATACTAACGATGTTTGTATAACACAAATATTCAGAATTTATTCAGAATTTAAATATTATTATTATTATTATAAGTTCTTCGGTGCAACATTCCTGGTTTTGTTTCATTGTAACAAAAAATTATATTTATATGATTCTTTATTAAAAAGGGTGTGGTTTAATAATATCGCCGTAACTGACTTTAAACAGCTACAACTGTGATCTCGAGGAAGAGGCGCGAAATACAATTAATGATTAAACGAACTTACCTAAGTGAAGTTCAATCATGATTGTATGAGGCGCCTCTTCCGAAGAGATCAGTCCCTCCCACCCATGCATCTCGAGAGATACTCCCGTGATAGAAGTTACAGCTGGACTTTCAAGAATAAGGATGGACGTGGGCGCGCTAATGCATAACGTACGAGCCCGCGGAGAATAGGGATTTTTTTTCCCTAAGCTTTAAAATTTGTGACGAAACTGTGGGAAGTGGGGGTACTACAACTGTGATCTCTTCGGAAGAGGCGCCTCATACAATCATGATTGAACTTCACTTAGGTAAGTTCGTTTAATCATTAGCTAAACATTCAAAATGGCCGACTTTGTCAGCATAAGTGAGGGACATGAGTACCAACCTAACGCCACAAAAAAAATCGAAAATCGAATATACGTAGCCCGCGGAAATTCAAAATTCTCGATACTTTTTGAACAGACCTCGTAGGTGACATGGGCGCGTTTCTCCGCGATAGTATACGGCTCGGTTTACTTGGGGGTCAGCTTCGCCGACCGGCCGTGACGTACAGTCTCCTCGTGCAGGAGCACCCGGTCGCCTATGCCTCATAGTTTGTCAGACGTCCCGTAGACGTACGAAGCCTTCGCTCGCTTCTTTGCTTGAGACAGCTCGTCAAGTGCAATGGTCTACGTGGTGCGCAACCGCTGGCGTAGCTCTTGCGCGTAGTCATCGTAGGCGTAAGTACGGCGAGGCTCCTGACGAGCGGCCATCGATAAGTCAGCGTGGCGTCCGAACACCAACGTATATGGAGGCATTTCTATCCCCATGTGTGGTGTAGTGTTGTGCGTAAACATTCCGTGCGGTAACCAATGATCCCAGTTTCCTCGGTCCTCATTGGTGACATTTTTTAGGTGTTCAGCGAGGGTCCTGTGGGATCGTTCCAGCGCGCCGTGCGATTGTGGATGGTATGCCATTGTCTGAATCTTTTTTATGCGTAGCAGTCGGCATATATCCTCGTAGGTCGCGCTAAGGAAGATCGTACCCTGGTCGGATAATAGTTTTTCCGGTGTTCCGTACCGTCAAATGGTTTCTGCCACTAGAGCTTTAGCGACTGTTGGTGCTTCCTGGTTTAACACTGGCACGACGGCACTGTACTATGTGAGAGCATCCTGGAAGGTGAGTATATGCTTGTGTCCATCAGACGTTACTGGTAGCGGCCCTACAATGTCTACCGCCATCTTTTCAAGCGGTCGTGTCGGCGTGTCCGTAAGGACTATTGGACGGTATCACTCCTGCTCAATTTATTTTTCTGGCAGGACTCGCAGGCCGCAATGATTCTCCAGATCTTTTCTTTTGCCGGGCCAGTCATAATTTGTCCGTATCCATAGCATCGTCCGCTTGATACCCTGATGCCCTCCTCTAGGGGTGTCATGGTAGTCTTCGATGATTTTCAGCCAATATTCGCCAGCAGGGCAGGCAATGCCATGCTGGAGTCGCTCGCGTCAATCACGGTGCCCTCCCCCTCTCTCTCTCTCTCTCTCTAGGCCGCTGGGAAAGCGAAGGCCGCCGTCCCCTTCACGCCTCGCTTCCTCGGTACTGCTGTGTGGCGAGCTGTCCAGGGTTACTCGCACACTATAGAGAAAGAGAGTCAAGTCCCCGTAACCGCGGCGACCGCGTAGTGTGAGCTGTATTATTGCTGACTGCGTGGCACGGGCTGCACTCCTTGCCCGTGGAACAGAGGATCGAGGCGTGAGAGAGTAATAGGAAACGATTGCTCGCACCGCTATTGCTATGTGAGAGGGATGAAATGCGCATGCTACCCGTGGAACGGCCGGACTCCTCGCACTGCGCGGGTCCCGGACTGCTTCGCTATCCTCTCCCGAAATAATCGCGCAGGCAATTTGTGCAGTCATTTAAACTTGCAACCTGCTCGCCTCGGCCGAACGGGGGCGAGCTAACCGAATACGAAGAGGTCGAAAAATCCAAAGGCAGCTATAAAATTGTCAATCGCAGAGTAACGATTTAACGAGGTGTAGAAGAAGGCGATATCGAATCCCCGGAGGTAAATATGTCGTCTCCTGAGCTTAGAAATAGCTCCGATAATTTTTGCTGCGATACGGGATCTGACCTCAATCTTATCAAGTTATCGGCACTCCATCAGGAGGTTCTCATGGACCAGCGCGCGGGTACCGAATTCGAAGACTCAATCAAATCGAAGGCTCCTACCCTCGGCACGGTCGAAATCCACTTCAGAGACGAGCCTACGATATTTCATGTTGTAAGAGAATTTCCCACGCAAAACAATGGAGTGTTGGGAAAACCTTGAATGCGTCAGGAAAAGGCAAAGATTTCCCTTCATCATGAAACACTCGTAACCTTAAATGACCCCATATGTCCGAAACCCTTCCTCCGGACGAAGGAGGAATTTGCCCAGAATGGGGTCTCCGGGCGAAGAAACCCAGACAACCACGTTTTGTTGGTGAAGGCACGTTCGCGGACTTTGTTACCTCTGCCTACTATGAATTGTCATCTGTCGGAGGAGTATCTACCATGTGTCGATGTACCGAATGGCTTATTTTTAGAAAACGCTCTTGTCAGTCCGAAGAATGGCATTTACCACGTACTGGTTGTAAATACTCGAGACGAAGATATAGAACTTTCAGTACCATCGGTCAAGCTGCAGCCCTTCGAGTACTGCCACTCGGACTCGGGTTACACGTCGGATGAAAGCAACTCCCCAGACGCCGGGGCGCCACCACCGACGGATTGAGTGGGGGGCGATTTTAGGAGCCCTACGTCTCGAAGGTCGAAACGATTTAGAAAGAAAAAAACATACATGTCGACTAGTCGAAGTTCCCTGAGCGCTTTCAATTGCCAGGGGATAAATTGCCCTGTAGGGATCGGGTTTCTCATCGCATCCCCACGGTAGACGAATGACCGGTCAATCCTCAACAATATCGGTTCCCTATTATTCAGCGGGACTAGGTAGAGATCCAAGTTCGAAAGAAACTCAATAACCAGGTGATAGAAAAGACGCAATCTCCGTATAATTCTCCTGTATGGATAGTTCCGAAGAAGGCGGATTCTCAGGGTCGACCTCGTATGCGTATGGTGATTGACTTTCACAAACTCAATCAGAAGTCAGTCTCCGACGTATACTTTACCGGACATAACGGGTATTCTCGATCAGCTGGGAGAAGCCCAGTACTTCACAACATTTGATTTAGCAAGTAACTTCCAGCAAATCCCTATGCACCCAGAAGATCGCAGAAAACCGCATTCTCAATGCCTAATAGTCACTACGAATATGTTCGTATACCAGAAAGCCTTAAGAACGCGCCAGCAACTTTCCAACGTCTCATGGATAATGTACTGCGGGGTCGCCAAGGTACAAAATTATTTGTATACCTGGGGGACATCGTGATATTAGCCAGGACCTTGGAAGAACACGAGAAAAAGGTACGTCGCCTCATGAGTAGATTGAAGGATGCGAACCTCGTACTCGACCCAAATAAGTGCGAATTCTTGAGGAAGAAAGTCGGTTATCTGGGTCATATCATTGGCCATGACGGGTTAAGACCCAAACTAAAGAAATTAATTTCCAACACCGAAAAGTCCCAAAAACGTGCGACAATTTCTAGGCCTCACTGGCTCTTATCGACGTTTTATCACGATACCTTTATCAGATTTGACAAAAAAGAACGCGCCCTTCAGGTGGACCAGCGCGCGGGAGCTTCCGATATCTTTGCAAGCTCCTCTGCACAGAACCTACTCTGCAGTATCCAGACTTTAGTCGTCCTTTCATCCTTACTACGGATGCCTCTGACATAGCCATTCGGGGCTGTGCTTAATCAAGAGCAAGATGAGCAAAATCGACCCATCGTTTATTCTACGGAACCACGGAGAAGGAATGCTTGGCCGTAGTGAAAGCTCTAGCAAATTTTCAACCATATGTGTATGAGCGAAAATTTAGAATGGTCATGGACCACGAGCCTCTTAAGTGTATTGGTTCGATGAACGAAAATTAAGAAATCATAATTATGAATTTCTGTACAAGCCTAGTCACCTGAATACTAACGCAGATACTCTTTCTGGCAACCCGGTGGTTACACACGAGAGTACCGCTACCAGTGACACATCAAAGTCATCTTCATGTACCAGCAAAGTCATCTTCATGTACCAGCAAAATAGACTCTGATGAGGGATGCCTTAAGGTTTTGGGACCCGTGCGCCCGGTATCACGTGGCGTGGGCCGGCCGAGATTAAATTCTGACCTACTACGCGCACCCGCACTAAAACAAACCGGGTCTTTATAAAATAAATCCTCAAGAAGGCTGCACAGGCGGACACAAGCACGATCGCCACGCGTACGAGATCGAAGGTAGGGGTAGCATCTATGGTCGAGCACGAGGATCAAAGTACGAGTTCCGAATCGTTAGGGGTCCCCATACATCGCTCCCTCACGAGAGCGGCATGGCGGTTGCAATAACAAACTCTGCGGCCAACGACTCTGACGAAAGCACGTCTGAGGTGGAGCATACCAGTGATCGGCCAGCAGTACCTGGCTACCTACAGGACGATTTTCAAAATTTTGATAGATCCGTTAGGGTGGTGGAGTTGAAATTCCAAGTGGGAAAAGCGCTTCAAGTACCAGGTGTATGCATAAGTTTTTTCCGGTTTAACTAAGAGATGGCGCCAGCGAAAAGTACGCAGCGTATTAATTTGACACATACGTCATTTTGTTCGTCTGACATTAAACTACAAACACACACAAGTTGAGTCCACCAAAAACTAGCGTCTTTGTTTTATCGTTCAGTGATCATGTCGAGTTTTGTGCCTGAAAAAGAACATTTGCGGCACGCATTGCTTTTCTTATTTAATCAAAAGAAAAAGGCTGCTGAAAGTCAACATTTGCTGGTAGAAACATATGGTGAACACGCTCCATCGATTAGAACATATAAGACATGGTTTCGACAATTTAAAAGTGGTGATTTCAATGTGAAAGACAGTGAGCGCTCTCTCTGGTAGACCACAAAAATGCGAAGACGAGCAATTGCAGGAGTTATTGGATGATGACCCAACTCAAACTCAACGGCAATTAGCAGAAGCATTACATGTGTCACAAGAAACAATCACCAGACGTTTACGAGTAATGGGGAAGATCAATAAACTCGGTAAATGGGTCCCACACGATTTGAATGAACGTCAAATAGAAAATCGCAAAGTCACTTGTGAAGTCCTGCTTCAACGCCACGAAAGGAAATCATTTTTGCATCGAATTGTGACGGGTGACGAAAAATGGATTTATTTTGAAAACCCGAAGTGAAAAAAATCGTGGCTTTCACCTGGCGAAGCCGGTCCCTCAACACCAAGGCCAAATCGCTTCGGCAAGAAGACCATGCTCTGTGTCTGGTGGGACCAGAGCGGTATTGTGTATTATGAACTCTTGAAGCCCGGCGAAACCGTTAATACACAACGCTATCACCAACAAATTATTAATTTAAACCACGCATTAATCGAAAGACGACCGGAATGGGCCAGAAGACATGGCAAAGTGATTTTGTTACACGACAATGCGCCGTCTCACACAGCAAAAGCAGTGAAAGACACCTTGAAATCGCTTGGATGGGACATCCTTCCGCACCCGCCGTATTCGCCAGACCTGGCGCCATTTGACTATCACCTCTTCGCATCAATGGGGCACGCGCTCCCAGAGCAGCACTTCAGCAATTTCGAGGAAGTTGGAAAATGGCTCGACGAATGGTTTGCCGCAAAAGACAAGCAGTTTTTCTGGCATGGTATTCATAAGTTACCTGAAAGATGGGCGAAATGTGTAGAAGCCGATGGCCAATATTTTGAATAAAACAAAAATTAATTTCCCTTGAAAATTACGTGTTTTTTTTACCAAAAATCAGAAAAAACTTATGCATACACCTGGTAAATGAGGAGAGCGAGGGGGATCTAACAGATCGATACAGTCGATGAGAAAACACGTGATTTACTTATCGGTTTGGACACATATAGCGACAAGGAAGGCGATGCCAAGCTCGGACGACGCATCAGTATACTCTCTGAGCGCATGCAAGTTGTCATAGAAAGTGAGTCGAGCAAGACTAATGAGCGAGAGAGAGAGGCGGCGCTAGAGATGTGGCCAGTGAGACTCCCGCTCCCCCACCTCCGGCTGACCCAATGTTTGCTGGGCCTCAGTACTCGCTCCTTTCGTTGCCTGCGCCGAATCAGCGCCCTTCTGCTCGGTGTATTCCGCTCACCCTACTACCTCCTGTGTCTCGCATACGCAAGGAGTAAGTAGGAATGATGAACCGAGGACCGAGGCTTCTAACGTTTAACTCCTCGGCTTCTGCCCCCACCCCCGGTGATAACGCCACTCACGGCCATCATGACCAGTGCTATCAGCCAGGGTATTGATTGTCCCGAAGAAAAACTATGTGTAATAGTGGACTCAGACTTCCCTGCTAAGTCTATGCAAGACGAGGCTAAGTCAATAGATGTACCAGGTCTATCAATATGAAACCGGAATTTGCCCATAGATGGCCCTAGCTGTCAATGTAGTTACCGTCAAACTGCGTCATTGGCGCCATTTCCTTGTTGACATCTCTGACAAAGATTTTCAACTCACAACAATACAAATTTCATACAACAGCATAGTTTGTAATAGCGTTGAACATGTAGAATTTTGTACCTGGAAACTACGATTTGCGGACAGCATTGATTTTCTGTTACCATTTGAAGAAAACTGGTGCAGAATCGCATCGAATGCTTGTCGAAGCTTACGGTGAGCATGCTCTTGGTAAATCACAGTGCTTTGAGTGGTTTAAAAAATTCAAAAGTGGCGATTTTGACGTGAGAAACGAAGAACGTGGAAGACCACCGAAAAAGTTTGAAGACAGCGAATTGCAAGCATTGTTGGATGAGGATGACGCTCAAATGCAACAACAACTCGCGGATCAATTAAATGTGACACAAGAAGCCGTCTCCATACGTTTGAAAGTCATGGGAAAGATCCAGAAGATGGGAAAATGGGTTCCACATGTACTGAATGAAAGACAGCAGGAAAACCGAAAAACCACTTGCGAAATGCTGCTCGCCAGGTACAAAAGAAAGTCATTTCTTCATCGAATTGTGACTGGCGATGAAAAGTGGATATATTTTGAGAATCCTAAGCGTAAAAGATCATGGGTAACTCCAGGCGAACCATCGACATCGACTGCAAGGCCAAATCGCTATGGACGGAAGACAATGCTCTGTGTTTGGTGAGATCAGAAGGGTGTGATCTATTATGAGCTGCTAAAACCTGGCAAAACCGTTAATACTGAACGCTACCGACAACAAATGATCAATTTGAATCAAGCTTTGCGTGAAAAACGACCAGAATATCAAAAAAGGCAACACAAAGTGATTTTGCTTCATGATAATGCACCATCACACACAGCAAAACTGGTCAAGGAAACGATTGAGGCGTTTAGTTGGGAAATACTTTCGCATGCGGCTTACTCACCAGACTTAGCTCCGTCCGTTTACTACTTATTTGCATCGATGGGATGCAACTTGCTGAGCAGCGCTTTACTTCTTACGAAAATGTACGAAAATGGCTCGATGACTGGTTTGCCTCAAAAGAGCAACAGTTTTTTTGGCGTGGCATCCACAAATTGTCAGACAGGTGGGAAAAATGTATAGCTAGCGATGGGTAATACTTCGAATAAAATATTTTTTATCATTTTCAGACAATAAACGTGTATTTTCCATACAAAAATTCCGGTTTCATATTTATAGACCTGGTACCTATCGAAAGTAACGCCCTTCCGAGTGGCAGTACCCGCGATGTCGCAAAGAACGCCTCCACGATCACTGACACGATAATTCACTAAACGATAATTCAACGATAATTACGCCCACTTCATCTCTGCGGGTGAAGAATTAATGGGCCCGATTGGAAGACTTTTGGCTGATTTAGGATTAATAAATACCACGGCAACAAAAGACAAGGACCTCGTCGCGGGACAAATCGCAATTACGCCCAACGGTAAATACAATATTTTTAGCATGGTCGTAAAAGAAAAACATTATGACAAAACGTCGAAGAAAACAGTTTATATCTGCTTAAAAATTTTGAACAGCGTCCTGCAACATCAGCGAGTAGACACCGTTCGAATTTCCAGGTCAGGCGATATTATGGACGAACTGCTCAGCAACGAATTCATTACGATGATACACGAGCTGTTTACAAGTGCTAATATCTCTATAACCATCTGCTATGGCAAGATTATGCTATACGCTTAAGAGCAGAGGCGTGGTATAATCATAGAATATCACGGAATTCTAATAGGTGGTCACAAAAGAGTAACGAAGACTTATAGAAAAATTCGCGAACGATTTCGCGAAAAGGAAGTACAAAATTATATACGTACTTGGAAGGGTTGCCAGGAACAGAAACTGGTTCGCTCTAAGGTCCGTGAACCGATGCTAATCACGGACACGCCAGCTGACATATTCGACAAGGTTTCTCGCGATACCGTGGAGCCCCTCCCCACGACCCCGTATAGAAATAAACACATATTGACCATGCCGGCAACTTTTTAAAATACTGCCTGGCTGAAACTATACCGGATCTGAAGACCACGACAATTGCCGAGGCCGTGACGCGTCGTTTAATGAGTCAATTCGGGGCCCCGCGGATCATCCTTACCGATCGAGGAGCTTCGTTCATTAGTAATCTATTGAACGAACTGTCTCGAATTTTTCATATATAACAATTAACGACGCCTAGTTATCGCCCCCTAGATGAACGGTTCATTGGAACGGAACTACATAGTGTTGACAGAATACGTCAAGTATTATGCGACTACTTACGACAATTGAGATCGTTTATTGCCTTGTGTAGAACTCTTGTACAACATGTGTGTCCACGAGGCGACGAACTTTACACCATACGAGCTTGTCTACGTTAGATTGCCTCGTTTACCGAGCCAGTACCCCGTAGATGAAAATTTACAGACCTACAACTCATTTTTGGCTGAACTCATTGGACAAATATCGGAAGTTTATGAAATGGCGGGAAATAATTTAAATAAAGTAAAGGAAATTTCCAAAATTCATTATGATAAATATGTACGCCGATTCCAAGGGAAGGTAGATAACCGGACGTATGATCTGAAGGAACCAAAAAAAAAAAAAATTACACCGTTCACCATTATTCGGCTATCGGGCAAGCATAATGTTGTCTTAGAGGCGGACAATGAAAAGAGAATTTGTAAACATATTGACAAGATAAAATTGGCATATACACCTTAAAAAGAAAATTGTTTTTTGTGTGTATATTGAAACGTTTAGCGATTTTTATTTACTCTTAATTTCGATACGATACGCGTGTGTTCGGCGGCGGTGTAAAATCGCGTAGTTTTATAATTTTATTTCGAGCGATATCGTCCTTGATCGTATGGAGAATGGAGCTTGCTCGAAACTAGTTCGTGCACTGGGCTGGATGGAGTGAGAAGTGTCTGTGGTTTTGAGGATTTATAATCAATCTATTAGGTTGTTATTAGTAATTTTATTGTTGTTGTTTGTGAGACCTCAGTTTAGGTTTTTGTTGCGTCGCATTTGTCCGTGAGAGACATGCGGTTTGTTACCCTCTCATCATTGCTCTCTTTATTGACTGGGTAATTCTTTCTTTTCCTTATGGTGCTGAAGGCACGGGATTATTCGATAAATTTCTGATTGATTGTTAATTAGGACAGAGGTAGGGAGTACGTTCGTAGGACGATCTGGTCGTTCGTACGGGTGTTTTAACGTTCGCCTGCGTGAGTAGCGGTTCTCGTGTTTCTAGACACGCGCTGTTCTTAAATCTACGTATGCGGAATTGCTTCCGGTGTTTCGGGTTTTGACTCTATAATTCGTAAAGTGATAAGATATCACTAGTACGGAGCTTAACACTCAATTTGTCTGTATATGGGTTGTCGCGTTTGCTTATACGCGATTTCTCTAATGCTACGTAAGTGGAATAATGAATTTCCAGTTCCTTTTGGAATGTTAACTCTATGATTCGTAAAGTGATGAGATATCACCTTTACGGAGCTCAACACTCAATTTATCTATTTCGGGGTTGTCTAATATTGTTTAATTTCGATTTTTAATATTTCTTGAATTGCTTTAGGATATCGTTGGCCGAATCCCGATGGCCATTAGCTTCGCGTGTCTCTATTTAGATGTTGCAGGTGTGGCCTAGTTGCTGGGCTTAGTCCTCATACGGAGCGTTCCTTGGTACCTTCGTTAGATGTACCGGTCCGCCTTGTTTTTAATCATCGGACGTCTAGCTGGTGTTATGCTATTTGGGATGTTATTGTTTTGGACTGCCCGTTCGCGAGATCTGCCTTTTGAGGCTCCGCCCTGCTAATGGTCGCGCGAAGAGTTTATAGTAGGAACGCGAGTGTCGTGTGGTGAGGTGATGTGTATGATTTTACCTACCTATCTTTACTCGTCTTTGTTATTGTTTGGGTCCCTAGCTATAGCTCTCTGTTCGCAAAAGACACCGGGTTCGCAGCTATGACCAACTAGCTCTTCCTGTATCCCGGATACTGGAGCCTTTAGTCGCACTTAATTAAGCCACCTTATAACGCCTTTAAGGGCTTTACAATTCGGTTTTTTAATTAGTACGATTGGCCTAGGTATCCGTTCGTACCGGGTGGTAGTTGGTGCTGGCCCTGACGTGGTCCCACCCACGCAGGTACACCCTACGAGTCGATTGCGCGCGGTGCAACAAGTCGGGATGCCAGTCCCGTAACCTGGAGACACACGTGCTTCTTCACTCTGCAGAAGACATGTAGCCACGGCGCTATGCGTGGGGACACGTTAATGCAGAGTGCCCTAACGCTGCGATTGGAAGCGGCCAAGGCGCAATGCAGGGGAGCCCTTTCCTCGCAGAGTATCCTAATTAATTCGTTCACTCAGCTGACGGCCAGGACGCAATGCCAGGGAATCGGTTGAGCGAAAGAATACTATTTGCTATCAAGATATTTCCCAAACTGTTAGTTGTGTCGGTATAGTGTCGTTCGGTCAAACGACGGGCAAGCGCAATGCAGGGGAATCGATTGATCGAAAGAACACTGTTTTCGTTACATTCTGAATTTAAAATGAATTTATGATAGCTGTCGGGCAGCGCTTCGTCTTGAAGAACAGATTTTCAATAAGAGCCTCGAGGCTTGTCCGGTGGTGGTTTATATAGTTTAGTGGATAGACACCGAGGGGGTGTTTTTGGGTATGTCATGTGATGTTTGTCGCCCTTCAATCACTAGGTGAGGGAGGTGCGGGGTGATGGATCGGTGTACCGTTATTTCTATATTTAGCCGGGCTTTGTCTCTTCTGGGTTTGAACCGCGGTTCTAGCGAGGTTGAATTTTGTTGGCCTATGTTAAATTTCCACCCGCAGGAGGTTCAAACTTTCCTGAGAGTTTTTTCTTGTTTGATTAATGTTTTTACTAATTATTGTCATGTGTGGTTTTACTTATTCTTTGTATCTCTTTCCCAGTCTATCTTCTCATTCGATTCGCGCTAGGATTGTTTAATTATCGTGAATTTGGTGTTTTACAACATGTTTTCTAGATGTTTTTCCTAGATTTTTGTGTTGTTTTTACTTTTGAGTGTCTTATCCGGTTAGGGCTTGCCCTAGTCTTGATTTGTTAATTGTTTTTTGTAATATTTCGGTTCGTTTTATGTCTTCTATTTCGTTATTAATATTGGATCCTTGAGTGGGGGTACGTAGTGAGGTTTCATGTGGAATCCCCTTGTCGTTTACTCTTGAGAATTTGTGGAATTTCAGGAGTTCCACTAATTCTTTTGTAATTTCGCCGTATCATGGCGTTCTCTGCGCATCGCGTCGGTGTGGTATGGTTGGCTTAAAGGGTGAAGCTGACTATGCCTTCTTAGCACGGTAAGGCGTTTGTTATTACGCGTTGTTCCGCCTGCTTCCTAGTAGGGGGGGGGGGGGGTTACTACGCTGGGGTCCGGTCTGTAGTGTGCGATATTGCTGTTTGGCCTGCCCCTCGTCTTACTCGTGCGAGCTTCTTGCGAGCTGTGTTTGTTTTGATAGTAGTTTCTTTCACTTTAGGTGGGGCCTGTGTCTGACGCCATGCTGTTTTAGGGTGGGTACTTGCGGTTGACCGTGTGTACCTACTTTTGTGCTATGTTGTGCTAGTCCCGCCGATGCTTGTCTCTTGGTGTAGGCTGGATGTGTGGGTGGTATTTAAGGTTTTATTATGGTAGCGGATCGCCGTAGTGGCGTTCCGTTACAATATATGTACCAGGTGTACAACTATAAAATGCGGATTTCAAACAACAGCTGGCGCACGAATGTAGTTTGTGCTATGAAGATTTGACACTGCGCCATTTTGTTGTCTCATCAACAAGTGTCAGACGCGCACGAGTAATAAATTGGAAACGTATATGCATAGTGTTGTGTTGTTGTGTTCAATATGTCGAAACTTATACTGAACAAAGTGCATTCGCGGACAGCAAAATTTTTTGTTTTCATTTAAAGAAAACTGCTGCTGAATGATACCTTAACTGGGAAGTTCTACCCCATGCGGCATACTCACCAGACTTGGCTCCTTCCGATTACTACTTGTTTGCATCGATAGGTTACGCACTTCTTGAACAGCGCTTTGGTTCGTACGGAGATATGAAAAAATGGCTCGATGAATGGTTCGCAGCAAAAGGGGAACATTTTTACTGGCGTGGTATTCACAAATTGCCCGAAAGATGGGAAAAATGTATAACAAGCGATGGAGCATACTTTGAATAAAGCACTTTTTATCATTCTTCCGAATTTAAGGGGCTATACCAGTCTCACACTTTCAAAGAATCGATTTTTTTGCCTTTTTCGACAGTTTATACTTTAAAGAATATCCTGTAAAAGTGTCAAGGCCTTATCTTTAATACTCCTGAATGGCAGCCTTCTAAAGAGCAACCGCTCATAGGTATAAGATGACCCATCTGCCTGGAGGCGCAGCTCGTAGCTGACGTGTTGTTGCCTGATTCTTTGGTCACTATAGGGGGAGGGGACAATATAGAGGAGACTCTATAGGGCCATTTGAAATCAGCGTTGCCATTTAAAAGGTACTCTGGAGTCGCTCAACGCAGTTATTCTGGAAGGGTCTGTTGAGTTTACTCGCAGCTGCTGTACACTGCACAACAGAGCGAAAATGAGTGAAAGCAGTTCAAGTTCGAATCAAAAAGGCTCTCACAATACTCGTATCCACAGATCCAGAAACAAGAAGAAGAGATTTTCGGGAAATCAATACACGTATGAGCAGTCCACCGAAAATACCAGTACAGCCGCTGAAAAACTGTTACGCACCGGAGATGATGAAATTATAGTTGATCATACCCATGGACACCGTTTCATCCAGTTTTACTCTGTTTTTAGAGCAATTAGCACTCTAGTTGTGTGTAAAAATTGCAAGAAAGACATCAAGTTCAATGAAGCAAGTTCCCGGGTTTTAGGATTCAAAATTGGTGTGTTATGTGAGTGCGGTGTTTCATATGTGAATTCTGGACCGATGATTGGTAATGCTTATGAAATAAATCGTCGTATAGTGCTTGTGATGTGACTTGTAGGCATCGGTACCAATAGAGTAAATCTATTTTGTGGCTTGATGGATCTTCTCAGCAAATTTCATACCAACACTTTTGCTGGATGCTTTGAAAATGTAACCAAACCTGCTAAAACCGTTTATGAATGGAGTACACAAAAAGCCGTAACTGAGGAGAGATCTAAAACTTTAGAGAATGAAGGTTCAGATATTAATTTGACAGTTTCCGGAGATGGCACATGGAAAAAACGCGGTCACACTTCACGTTTCGGTGTTACAACTCTTGCAGGTAAATTCAGCAAACAAATCATCGATTCAATCGTAAAATCGACTTATTGTAAGAGTTCTGAAGTATGGGAAAAGAAAAAAGATACTCATCCTGAAGAATACGAAGAATGGCTTGAAGGACATGACGATTGCGATGTGAATCATATTGGATCAGCTGGAAAACTGGAGGTTGATTGTTCGAAGGAAATGTTTAGTCGCTCGATCGATAAATATGGAGTAAAATATACGCGCTATATTGGCGACGGTGACAGTGCCACATACAAAGGTTTATTGCATTTAAATCCATATGATGTGAATGTAGAAAAACTAGAATGCTACTTACATGTGAAAAAAGGAATGGGAACACGAAGCCGGAATCTCAAAAAACGAAGCAAAGGTTTAAGAGGAAGGAGTAAGAATACCGTGAAGCTAACTGACAAAGTTATTAATAAACTCCAGAAATACTATGGATTGGCAATTACCAGGCATCAACATAATGTTGATGAAATGTATCAAGAAATTTGGGCTACCTTGCATCATTTGTCTTCGACAGACGAAAATCCGAACCACGGAAATTGCCCTGCAGGTGCGAATAGCTGGTGCTCATATCGCCGCGGGAAAGCTCAAGGAATGGACGTATCAAAGTTCAAACATGATTATCTGCCACTTGACAAAAGTGTTACGAAAGCTTTGGAACCTATTTATACTGACTTGAGTTCAAGGGAATTACTAGAGCGATGCAAAGGAGGGAACACGCAGAATAACAATGAAAGTTATAACGGCTTGCTCTGGCACTTTGCTCCAAAGCACCTTCATAATGGATTGAAAACGATCGAGCTCGCTAATTTCCTTGCAGTCTCAATATTTAACGATGGTTTTTATGCTACTCTAAAATGCTACAAGTAATGGCCGTCATCATCGGTCCTATTGCAAAAGAATATGCCATGGAGAGAGATGACAGCCGAGTCAACCAGGCGGAGTTACGTCATGAAGCATCCTCAAAAGAGGGACGAACAGCTCGGAGAAAAGCTTCAGCCTCTCAGCAGGCATTATTTGAGGAAGAGGAGGGGACATTGTATGGGCCAGGAATAGCTGATTAGCAGTTTTTATAGTAAATATCATTTTATCTTGCAAAAATCGATAGTTAAATCTTTAAACGCGTTTTTCTCGAAATGAGATTTTTCAAATTTGCTGACATTGTAACTCAAAGAGCAATTATCCGATTGACTTGAAATTTGAACTCAGTACTCTTGAATACATTTACTCTACAATGACGCAGGATATTTTTAATTGAATGGAAATTGACGATTTGGCATTACAAAAAAACGACCATTTTTATAAAAAAAACAGACTTTTTTTCATAACTACGCCATTTTGTTAGATTTTGATATTTTTCGAAAATCCTGTGTCATTGTATAGGAAATACCTTCCAGTTTAACGACAATTTCTCCTTTCCCGGTTTCAGCTACTCAATCGACCGGAATCATGTCAGCAATGGAGAAAATTTTTCAAATATAGCCAAATATATTCTTAATTTTCCGAAACATTTAATTGAGTACTTTTCTTCCAAAAAATTCCCAAAAATTACCCAAATTTTCAGCGGTCACACTGGTATAGCCCTTTAACATGTTTATTTAGAAAAAAAATCCACATTTCATACTTGTACACCTGGTACATGCATGCATTGAATAAAATGGAGATGAATATGTGTGTCTATCTTTGTATTCATACACAACATGTGAGTTATTGTGTGTACGAATTTACACGAAAAATAATTCAAGTATAGATAGGTATTGTCAAATGTATGCGTAAAAAAATACCTATGTATGCCTGGGTGCATCCTCTCACAAGTGAAACCCAGAGAAGGGACAGTTCAAAGAGAGAAAAATGCATTGTTTGTTTAAAAATATTCAAATTCACTTCAAGAAGTCAACATGCCGTTAAAGGATCCCCTTTTCGGACTTATTGCATCGGCACTATGCTCGCTTAGCGGGTCAGATTCATTCCAAGTCACTGACGTCAACGAATGCCTGGGCATTTGCTACCAAAAAATGATGTTACTATGACAGCAGCACGCGGACTGGAGGATCACTGTCTTCGTAGAATCTGGCCGCTTTATAAAGTTTTTCCCTACCGACGCGTCGGCGCAGAGCCCGAAATCGTGGCAGAAAAGTCAGAAAAAAATTTTTACAATCGGGATATTTGAGCAGGCAGTCAGGTAGAGGACTAATGGCTGCGTTAAATTGTAAAAGGGGAACCTTTTTCACCGTATACCTTCGTCGCTGCGTCAGTTGGAAGTTAGCCTTCGAGACGAGTGTTCGCATCGCGCGCTGAACGAGCGAAAACTACCGTGACTTATAAAATCGATAACTTTAAAGTGAAGTGTTTTAAATCAATCCGGAGACATGGATACGACTTCTGGAGGTATGTAGAAGATATTTTTACATTGGTTGAGTTTTAAATAAATATGTAAATTATTGAAGTGTAGTATAAACTACTGCATAAATAAAGTGAAAGAATTTTGTAAACTTATATTTTCAACTATCCGAAAAGTTATACTTTCTGCCATATTCTGCGACAGCCAATGTCTAGGCCTTTAGTTTATTATATAAGCTTGCGAAATTAACAGGAATTAGCTGCCTAGAGCTGCCTAACTTTGTCTGTTATGGTTTTTGGCAACGTAAAACAGGCGGTTGCCGACCGTGCACGCGCGCGCGGCGCCATACGCCATGCCATGGGGCCATTGAACAGCTGCTACTTGAGCAATAGGACTATATCCATACATATACCATATGTAATATATATATATACATATATATATATATACAAAATACAAATTCAAGTAAATCATTTATATATCTATTTTTGTAGACATACAACAATACATATATATGTAAGTATATACTAAAGTAATTAATTTGAATCGTCACATTTTATTTATATTTGATACATTTTTATTATATATATAGGTATATATGGGGCATTCCACGCCAAATCGGACAGTTTAATTTTTTTCCCTTGATTTTGTCATATTTTCATGTACTCATCAAAAATCGGCTTCTGGTACATTTTGAGATGTTTTTGGTCACCCGTTCAAAAAATATTTGTTTATGTTTTTTTGCTCATAACTTCTTTTATAATAGTCTAAATTCAATTTTTTTTTCATAACTGTTGTTTTTTATGTACTTTTCAAAAAAAAATACCAATAATTATTGCGGCTACTTATTTGTTACAATAATTAAAATTCATTAAAATTTTGATCTGATCCTTCAACACAAATTCTATACAATTTTATGTCTTTATTACAGGGTCCCATTACGAAGGAGTACATTTGACGAGGAAAGAATTATATCTTATTATAAAGGATAATTTGAACGATAATTTCGCTACGTTATTGTTTGGCTTTCTGATTCGCAATCAGTCACTTTCACAACCCGCGTATATCAATTTTGTTCAATTCAATTATAATAATTGAAATTCAAATAACTAATGCAAGTTATATATCATTGTATACGAAAACGTCATACTAAATAAGTAAATTATTTCATCCTTTTTTGAGTGATACGGCAGGAGGGAGTTTTTTTGAAAATTTTTAATTTTTTTTAACATACTTGTCCGCCATATTGGATCAGCTATTTTCTTTACAATAATTTGGCTTTCGGATTCGTAACGAGCGACCCTTAAAACCCACATATAGCAGTTTTTGTCAAGATCGGACACCTTTTTAACATTCATGTCCGCCATATTGGATCGGCCATTTTGTTTACAATAATTTGGCTTTCGGATTCGTAATAAGCGACCCTAAAAACCCGCATATACCAATTTTTGTCAAGATCGGACACCTTTTTAACATCCATGTCCGCCATATTGGATCGGCCATTTTGTTTACAATAATTTAGCTTTCAGATTCGTAATCAGCGACCTTAAAAACCCCTGCATACCAATTTTCATTCCGATCGGAGGTTATTTGTATTTACCGCCACGATTTCGGGCTCTGCGTCCACTGTGCGACGGCATTCAACTGCAGCGGATCCTTGGTTCATGCAACCTAATAAATTCAGAAAATATCTGTCGAGAAAGGCTACGAATACATTACATTTTCAACCAGATAAATCGAGCAGAAAGACTCATGGACGAATTAAGACAGGTCGCATATGACTCCAGACTGATACGAGAACCGATAGAAGATATACCCCTCACCATAACGCAAAGGTCAGCCCCTCTCGGCTTCATTGAATCAGTCAGTAAGTCCCTATTTGGTATTCTGATTCAAGTAGATGCCGAGTATTTCAACGGCCAAATTGACCAACTGTCTGCCGATCAGACGAATCTCACGCACGAATCGGAGAACAAATGCATATAACAACGTCGAGGCTTCAAACGCTACACGAAGAAAACGTAGAAACCCAACGGGTGGACAATCTCGTTACACACGTCACGCAGTTACAAATGGAGGTAAACATACTACGTAGGAATGAGGCTCGGTTGCAGTACAACAGCACTCTAGTGAATTACGCCACCCGCGTTGAGGCAAGACTAGAGTGATATATAAACCCGGGAGAGGCCGACCCTCGATGAAATTCCGGTCTGATAAATTCGTTAGAATATCCGAGTATTCGACTGTTCTTCCACTATGTGCTCCACAGCGTCGCATCTAGACGTAACGAGCATTATTCACTCCAAATTCATCATTTCAATCATACAATTGTGCTATACTCTTGCTTGTTAACCCTTTGAACATAGTGATATAGTAGTATGTCACCAATTTCAATTCGGTTTTTCACAATTTTGTCATGTTGTTTTAACGCATGTGACGATTTTAACTGCATATTTAGGTTCCTAAGAGATCAATTATTAATAAAAGATGATTATAAAAGTTCAAATTTTCATTTCGTGGAAGTTATAAATAAACAAAGAGCAAAAAACACCTTTTTTTACTCAATAAATGTAATTTTGATTAATCAATCAGATAAGCCATAAATAAAAAATTAATACGAATAGGTTTTTAACGTTGCTGATTACGAAACTAAACACAATACTAAGAAATTCAAAATGATGAACCAAAATGCAAAAAATTAATTGATTTACATGAAGTTTTGTACTGGGGGGGGGGGGGGGGTTTGAAGGTCACTGATCACGATTCTGAACTAAAAATATAGAAACTCGTAATGCCGGATCCGTAGGGACGACCGAACATCAAAATAATTATCGATATCGTTTGTAATTTGGAACTCAAGAGGTTTCAGGGGTATTTATTTCGAATCTGAAATAAAAATAGTCCTAACATTGCAAAAAGTTCATTCACAGTGCGTGCGATTTGATGTTGGAAGGGTATTTTCAATATCAAATCGCATCTTAATTTGATATTTTGAATATCGGAATTTTGAGTTCAGATTCGTAATCAGCGACCTCAAAAATCTTCAAGTCTAGAGTTTCATCCGAGACAAGTCACTTTTTGGATTTTGGTCTGCGATATTGGATCCGCTATTTTGAATTTCTGCATTTTGAGTTCAGGTTCGTAAACAGCATCTTCAAAAACCCCCGTGTACTAAATTTGAAGTAAATTGCACGTAAGGAAACATGTTTATGCTTCATAAGGTTGAGAGGCGGCGAAACCTTCCAACTTACGTATATGTGCTGCTATTCTATCACACCACCGTGAGCATCACACTAGTTCTAACCCTTTTTTTGCATTTATGGAAAATGCCCCCCTTCTAATCACCTAATGTGACTCACGATACACCGTTCACCAGTCAGACTATTTTCTAAAAATAGCTCAGGATCAAGCTTTTTGTCTTATCCTTAATTATATTGTCGTTAAGTTTATCTTCTTTAAGTCAACCCATCTTACTCAGATAATGGTAAGAAGTCTATCGTGTTCTGTATACTTAATTCCGTTTCTTTTATCCTTTCTCACAGTGTCGTGCGATGAATAAACATTCACAGTTTGAACATTGGAAATAATTCATTTTCTTCCTCGATATCAAATTTATGAATATCTCTGAGGACACCTTCCTAAAAACAAAACAGTTATTTATTGGTCGAGTAGATGAACCCTATCGCTTACCGAAAACGGAAACAAATTTTCCAAACACTCTATACACATGTATAGAAGATACAGGCTTCTTCATACTTATTTTAATAGACTATTTACGGAAACTAGTCGCTGGCACACAATTTTTTATTTATTTAGAAGCTTCTTGGTATACGATCGAGTTGTTTTACTTGATTAATATATTGGATTTCAATTATTTTTCTTGTAATGACTATGACACTTTAAACTGAGCATGCATTTTTTTATTAAAAAAAAAAAAGAATTGTTGGAATGTTTTCGCGCGTGGTTTACGTTCCAACCACGGGCCTCGGGACTTGTCGGACCATGCTCAGCACGTGTACATGGGTCGTCATCACCCTCGTCAGTGAGTATGCGAAGTGGCATTTTCTGTTTTATTTGTTATCTTTTGATCCGACGCACGTACAGGTTACTTGATTCTCACGTGCGGCAGATATTGAACGACAACAAGCACAGAGAAAATTCATATCTTCCCTCCTTGCGTCAACTGATAACGGTCCCATCATTCTCAGATAAGGGCAAGTAGAAATACTGGACTTTGCACGCACCGAAGACTTTGGATCCGGGACAGCACGGACCTATGAAAAACTGTCCTCCTTCTCTCTGGGCCGAGGATTACGAATGTACAGTCGGGTGAACAGGACAGTAGTCTTCCTTCAATACCGATAGTATATACACGAAAAGAGATCCACTTTAGCGTGTTGCACCGTGCAACATTCAAATATCTGGTCAGAAAGTTTTACGTTCTGGGATACAATACCAAGAACTATAGGAAGCCTGTAAGTCTCCCGCGTAGTTTAGTCAAAGACTTGATCTAAGTGATTCAGTATTGTGAATACTGTGAATACATGTCGATAGAGAGCACATCTGTAAATATACTGTAACGGTATTTCTCGTTAACATTACCCTGAAAGGGTTTTAGTTCAGACTCGAGCAGGGAGGACAATAATATAGGCTTCAATAATAGGTAAAATAGGGTTTATTCGAGAAAACATAGTGTAAAATATGCGATACATAAATAGAAAAATAATATGAAGTTCAATTGACGATCTCGATCCCTTTTTCCTGGTATTCTGGCTACCATGCGCCTTACAATTAGTTATTCCCGGGTTCTTGAATGCCTTTATAATCGTGTACGATGGAGCATTTAAAGAATGTTTGATAATATGATTTGCTTTATAATGAAATGATAAGCGTCGGTTGATAATTCTTTTTACCCGCCGCGTTCACTAGGTAAGATATTTGAGCACGCGTACTGTCGGTAAGTCGGTAAGTGGCCGGCAGCTGCTCGTAGAACTCGGACTAGCCTCGGATCTTTACTGAGTTGATCGATTTTCGCTTCCTACGTCACAGGACCGTTGGAGGGAGTGGAGCTCCCGCCTGGTTTCCTCGTTAAGACCTACTCGCTCACCCACCTGACCGCCGTTTGCAGTCAAGCGTCAGCGAGATGCACTCAGGGTGCCTGCGCAGATGTTTAATATCTCAGGGCCCAACCTCAATAAATTCAATAATATCTTATATTTTTCCTGAGCTACTGTAACTGATATCAAAATTATTTTCTTTTATCCCTACGCTATCATGTTACATTACATTCGATATTTAAATGCGTGATTTGCTGTAGGCTATCGAATTGGTTTGATAGAATAGCCCGCCGGATCTTCTATCCTCGGTTGCTAGAGTGAGTCCGCTTTGTTGTTGTTTTAGAAGGCGCCGCAGTACGTTGAACTCCGGCGCAGCATAGTTTCAGCTGCTGCCCGTCTATTGTAGGTCTGACGTTACAGCTGGGCTCTGCGTGCACCAGTGCGGCTGCAGCTAGCGATGGCTCATTTGGGCTTCCTTCCTGGTACCTGGACTTCTGCGTTGGCGGGATCTGAGAACAAAAGTGTTCCCCGAACGCCAAATGTCTGGTCTTTTTATACCAGTATCCCCTCTGTTCGTCCTATGCTTTTGATATCACTATAGCTGGTGGCGCTCCTTTAGCCCATCTCCTGTAGCCCACTGATAGCCTTGGTCTTTTTTAAATTCGTCGTTGGTCTTTATCGTTGGTTACTTGTGCTTTTTCAAACGAATAATGGGACTTTACCTCCGACGTGCCGGCCTACATAGTGTGAGTGACGCGCGGTAGCGGTGCTTCGTTGTGTGCACCACACGTCACAAGTTGGGGAGTATAGGCCGGTCTTATTTGGTGTGAGTAACGCGCGGTAGCGGTGCCTCGATGTGTGCACCGCGCGTTACTAGATGACCAGTACGTTACAATACGTATAATTAATTGGCTGAAATCGGATCTTGTAAATATGCATGTGCCAGTAAAAATACGAGCGTTATTGAATAAACCTAATTTATCCCTATTATATTGGAGTTCACTTGAGTAGTACCTGAACCGTTCCCAAGTCAAGAGAAACCGGGTATGTATGGGACAGTAACAGAACACTCCTCACAATAAGAAATATAAATAAACCCTGCGCTTCTCGAAAGGATTTGTTGCGTTGCGTTACCACGTCTCGTACCGTTCGGAAAGCAAAACGCGTGCAGCTCGAAAATTTATTAACAAGTTGGAAATTGAGGTTACTGGTATATTACCGGTCAATCACAAAATCATGTACGTGAACTGCGTAAGTGCTCGCTAATCGGTTTGCTCGTCTTCGATATCGAACGCCATGATTGTACCATACACGACGTCAGAGGCGCCACTAAAATGATACAGCTACCTGGAAGGGTTCTGCCGTCGAATATTGTATTACGATACCAACTTCATATATACGTTATCCATATGGACAGCGATGAGTATGAACCATTGATTAGGCAACTTTTTGGAGATCTTACGGGCGCATTAAGCAAATATGGTCCCGGTAGTTACATAAGCTGAGTGATTTCTTCTGGCTTTCTCCTCAGTATCTCCTTTTGTCCAGCCTTGCTCATCGACTGTTTCATTTTGTTTCACCTTCCTTGTCTTATCTTAGCGAATTAAATAATAGCTTTAGAATGATCTAATTTATAATGTTTACGGATGTTCTGTTTGAAAGTATAATGGTTTAATCCTTTGCCCTCGGGGTCTTTTTCGCGCGGCGCACCAGCAACTCGAGATGTTTCGCAGCCTTTTTGACGCATTTCTTCCCAGTAACTTAAAATAATACACACACCAATTAATGTATAAAATTTATATATTTAACATTTTATATATCTTTACACCTTTATAAACATAATTTCTTAAATATTAGTCTCTGTAATTTTTCTGTGTATGATATTTCATGTGACAATTCCCAAGATCCATGCCCGGCTTGTCGGGGCGAGTATTACAATAATATGTCGTTTGATGCCTTTTTCCGGGTTCATTTCTCTGAGAACAGACTTTGCAGTCCTTCCTAACTCCTGTTAGGATATTGTGTAGCTTTCCATTCGAGCGGATATCTTCGGAATCGGAGGTTGAAGTCGAGGCTCGATCACGTGGCTGACGAAAATCTCCAGTCAATTGGTGGACTAATGTTTTCAAATATTGCAAGTGATTAAGCGGTTCTTCGCTTCTCTGCTGTTTAGTGACTTTATATAAAATATATGAATTTATTAAACAAATTTCTAAACCCCAAAAAAACAGTTTACGCCGCTATTTCAGCGATTTTCTTAAAAAACAGTACGTTGAGGCATACTGATCTGCACGATCGACACCGCCCATATGTTCGATATAATCTATTACTACGTTAGGTTTCTTGACGGTAACTTCTACTCCACCTTTTAAAAATCGTTTTACAGGAGTCATTCCTGCATTGTTCCAGTTAGTCAAGCATGTGACAACCCTCTTGTCCTTCCATGCTAAAACTATGTATTTCTTTTCCGGTATGCAACTGTCAATTTTTTCCGAATTTTGCTTTTTTTATTTGATCTGGTATATGCTTTCTGTTTGTTAAGATAGTTCCTGTTAGGTGGCATTTCAATTTTAATAATTATTCAGCCAAGATATAGCTCGTATAATAACGATCAGTGAACATATGATACCCTTGAGCGCCAGGTATTTTTTCCAGCAGCATTGCATAAAGATGCAATGGTATTCTCGTTGATACCGAAAGGTCGGGCCTTATCAACTTTTCCGTTGTCAAACTTCCATAATATGGAAGGATGCCACAGATGTAACCGGTACTTGAATCTGCCATCGTATAAATTCTGATACCCCATTTGGTTGGTTTCTTCGAATTGTAAGTAATAAATGAGACCCGACTTTTGAACTTGATCGTAGATTCATCCACACAAATTTCTCTTTCCGGTGTAAAATACAGGGTGCGCCATCTCAATCTGGTCGATGGAAGTATTGAATAACTCTGACAGATTTTAACCGACCAGCGTCGTACAACACGTTTCGTATAGGTTATTACAGTACAATTTCAACCATGTATCGCTATACGCCGAAAGAACGCGCCGAAATAGTTTCGCTTTACATTGAAAATAATCGTTCAGTTGTGTCAACTCAGCGTGCGTATCGTAAAAAATATCGCGGACGTTCTACGCCCAAAGGCGACACTATCCGTCATTTAGCTTCAAATTTCATGGAGCACGGGTCTGTAGCGAATCTCCAACATCAAGCTCGACCGCGTCCAGGTCGTTCAAATGAAAATATCGAAGCTGTTCGACAGAGTGTTGCAGAAAATCCAAATGTCTCATACCGCCGCCGGTCTCAGCAATTAAACATCAGTGGAACCACTTTGAGAAGGATTTTAAAGCAAGATCTTCACATGTTTCCGTACAAAGTGCAGTTGACTCAAAGATTATTGGAAACTGACAAGCCGCGACGCTTGGCTTACGCTAATAACGTTAGTCGAATGAAGGAAGCTGAGCCGGATTTTTGGGAGCGAATTCTGATGACCGATGAGGCTCATTTCACCCTCTCTGGCGCTGTCAACAAACAAAACTGTCGCATGTGGGGCACCGATAATCCTTATATTATTCACGAAACTCCATTGCACGATGAGAAAGTGACAGTTTGGGCCGGTGTTTGCTCAAAAACCACCATTGGACCATTTTTCTTCGGAGCTGGTGAAACTGTCAATGGGGATCGATATCGGTGGATGTTGGCACACTTTGTTTTACCACAAATGCGTGAAAAAGGTCTTAAGGAATTTTGGTTCCAACAAGATGGTGCGACATGTCACACTGCGCGCTCAACAATGGACTATTTGCGTCGGAAGTTCCCAGGACGTGTGATATCAAAGAAAGGTGATATTGACTGGCCACCAAGATCGCCGGATTTGACTGCACCGGACTTCTTCTTGTGGGGATTTTTGAAAAGTAAAGTCTATGCCAACAAGCCGAAGACCATAGAGGAGCTAAAAAACAACATTCGAGCCGAAATCGCAGCGATATCGCCCGAGACGCTGGCAAATACAATGGAAAATGCCGAAAAAAGAGCTCATTTTTGTCTCAGTAATAAAGGCGGACATTTGATCGATGTGGTTTTTGGAAACTAATCAAAATAAATTGTAATGAATCAAATTTAATAAAAAAATACGACTTTGTAAAATCTGTTGAAAATTCTCTAAGTTATTCAATACTTCCATCGACCAGATTGAGATGGCGCACCCTGTACTTTAAAAATTTTGAATTTATATAATCAAGGAAGCAGCCTACTAGCTGTAAGCGTGTTCGTGGACCTGAGTCTTGTCTTTGGATTGTCTTAAGATGAAGCATCCAAAAAATCTGATAGAATCTATCTTTCGTGAACTTGTTCGAACAAAAAGGAATGTAGCTGACATCATTCCGTGACCAATATTCTTGTAAATTTGCCAACGGCATTGTCCCCATATTTATTATAACACCAATAAATACCCACATTTCTTCGATAGTTACATTCCGCCAATTTCGCCATATCGAGTACGGTGATAATGTCTTTCCTTCTAACTTTTTTTTAGCATAATTATTAGTTTCGATAACCATTTCATTCACCAGTTCATTAGTAACAAAGAGTTTAACCCTTAGCGGCCACACGGGGTAACTAGTTACCCCAGGCTCAGGAAAAGTGAAATTAGAGGTCTAAAACCTTTGAAAATGATACAAGTAACGTCATCTGCTGGTAGTAGACAAGTGTGAGATGTGACTCCATTTCATAGTAAGCCGAAAAAACGCGTGGCGGCGCTTTGAGCGTTCGTTTTCTCGGCGCGGGGTTACTAGTTACCCCAGTGTGGCCACAACCGTTACTCGGCACAGATCTTTTTTTTTTCAAATCGACTTGTTTGTTTTGTCAATAGACAAAATAAAGGTAAGTTTTGGATATTCTAGTAAAAAAAAAAAAAATTCAATCCTAGTCGTTATGGAATATTGTCTGTTCCTGTGAAATAATTCAGTTTCATTTTTATATGATATTGTTTATTGAATAAATCTAGTGTACGTTCATTGAAGGATAACACGTGGGTTCTAGGTTATGAAAATACGATGTATAAACTTACACGGAAAATCGCATTTTTTATAAACTTGTTTTTATGAATTTTTTATTTTCTTCAGATGTACAATTTTCGGACGAGAAGTCATCGGAGACAATTGCTGGAAGAAGTTGTTGACGGTCATTCTGATTGTGAAGAACAACCGAACACTGAGTCAGAATAAGATGTATCATCAGACTCAAACGATTACCAAACCGATGATTTCGACGAAGAAGACATGCAAGATGCAGTTAAAAATCAACGGGCTCTAGCATCTCGCAAACATAAAGCCAGTGGAGCAGGAAATCAATCGTTTTCTTCAAAATCTCGTCCACGTGGTCGCCCATCGGCCAAATTATACGGTAAAAATAATTTTGTCTGGACAACGCAATCGGCTGAATGAAGATCAGATCGTGTAAGCGGAGGTGAAGTTCCGTATGAAGCAAGCTTGGCAGATAATGCTGTAAATCTGGATTCGCTAGAGAACTTTTCGGATCTCTTGTCCAATCAAGAAATCATCGAAGCAATCGTCGACAATACGAATGAGAAAATCAAGGAGGTGTGTGCTAGCCTGGTTGTAAAGATAGAGCACAGACCTACCACCGTCACACTGACCCTCTTGAAATCAGAGCTTACATCGGTGTTTTATACTATGCTGGCTTATGAAAGTCTTCCAAGGTGGATAACAACGAACTCTGGGACAAAAGAAACGGAAAAAACTTCTACAGGGGTGTCTTTCCTCGAATGAGGTTTGAGTTTCTTCAGACTTGTCTGCGTTTCGATATAAGAGAGAATAGAGATCCACATGACAGACTTTCGCCCATCAGAAAAATTTGGTCCATTTTCATTAACAACTGCACCAAGTATTATAATTCAAGTAATAAATGTACCGTCGACGATCAGCTGCTTGAATTCAGGGGCCGGTGTGTATTTCGGATGTACATTAAGTCAAAACCGGACAAGTACGGACTAAAGCTGTTAACACTCAACGACGCCTCGACCGCCTACCTGATTCACGCTATCCCGTACCTGGAAAAAGACGCCACAATTGATAATCCCCAGAGATTACTTAGCGGAGAATACTTTTTTCAAGCTGTAAATGCTCCAATACACGGCACCAATCGCACGATGACGTTTGCGTTCAATTGGTTCACCACCGTCCCTCTGCTGACCAGAATGTTGGATCAACCTTTCAACATGTCTATGACTGGAACTATCAGAAAAAATAAACGGGAGATTCCCACGGAGATGAAGTTACCGTTGAAGAATCCTCCTCAAACAAAGTTTTGTCACACCAAAGACATAACTTTACTTTCCCATGCACCGAAGAAGAACAAAATCGTCTTGGTGGCTTCGACTTATCTCCATACCCAAGAGATAACGGACGGAAAGCCGAATATCATTCTCCACTATAATGATACGAAAGGAGGGACCGATACTTTCGATCAATTGTGCCACGCCTACTCAGTCGCTCGGAGAACGAACAGGTGGCCGATGCGGATTTTCTTCGGGATGCTCGATCAAGCAGCCGTCAATTCCCGAATTATGTGGAAATTCAAAGTCGGTGACGCAGGGTAATCTACTTCTGCGATTATCGTTCTAAAGAAACTGATTGCTCATCTCACCTTCCCGATGCTACACCAGAGATTGGCAGAGCCAAGTCTTCGGAAAGAGCTACAGATGGTCATCAAGAGCATCCTAAAAATTGACAACAACCAAGAAATGGGCGACCTGGAAAAAGTTACCTTCGACCAAGCGCGGAGGTGCGTACTGTGCGACCGAAAGAAGGACAAAAAAACGCGTGTTGGATGTCCGGCCTGGAGAAGACCAGTTTGCGAGGAACATCGGTTCCCTTTGTGCAAGACGTGTGCTGGTAAATAAAATAGGATTCAAAATAATTTTTTTTGTTCAAATATCATAAAAAAAAATTTTTTTTCACTTTTCTGTACGTAAATATGTATTTAGAAGCTAATAAAACACAAAAAAAGCAAATTTTATGATTTGTAATTTTTTTCATTTTTCCCTCCAGTAATTTTGCAAAATAAATATACTGTTTGAATGATCGGCGGATACTGTTATTTTTTTATGGTAGTGGTATATGTTGTGCGTACAATCCTTAAATGTTAGCCCTTAATATTGAAAAATGGCGGAGTAATGAATATTTATCTGAAAACAGCCATTCTTGCTGAATTTTCACATATATGACCAGTTTTTAGAACGCCACCGATAAATTGACGGATAAAAATGATTTATAATGTTAACAAACTCTTCAACAAACATGAAACAATCGGTTAGAAGTCTTAAAATACCCATATGTCTTGTACAACTAAGTTCTTCAGCGTGGGGTAATGAGTTACCCCATGTGGCCGCTATGTGGCCTGGCTGAGGTGTGGCCGCTAAGGGTTAAAAAAATGCAATGGTTCTTTCTTATCTGGTGATACATGCGTCCTTGCAGTAGTGTCGCCGGTTATGAATGGTATTCTTGACGGTATTTCTTCAGATTCAGTGTAACTAATCCACTCAGAACTCTCCGATTGTGAGTCTGTTGTAGTATCAGTATCGTTGTCAGATTCACTTTCTATTACTCTGATTTTTCGCCTTCTAACACCTCTTACTTCGTCACTATCGTCACCACTGCTGTTATTCTCCTTATTGTCAAGCTCTCTGTGTAGAGACGTAATTTCCTCATTAAGCAACGTGAAATCGAACTCGTCTTCACTTGAACTTATTTCAGTATAACGTTCCATGTTTTTAGGGATCAAAAACTTTAACTTTTGTAGTCTCTCTGCCACGACTGTCAGGTTTGAACTAATGCCGAAAATGCAGTCCGGTTCGTGGTTGCGGACTAATTTCAGACAAAGTATCATTTTACACTTCCTAAGATTATACAGAAAGAGCGTAGGAACCCACTTCGAAGAAACTAAACGGAAACAGTTATTGCCGCGCATCGAGCTTTCGCATCAATACAAGTGGTGAGTGAAAGTCACCTCTCGAGTTGCGGCATCAAATCACATGGTGAGTGAGAGTCACCTCTCGAGGGCAAAGGGTTAATACTGTGAGGGACACTGTGGGTATAAGAACGCAGCAATAAAATGATATACGGCCATAAATTGTAGTCACTAACGATCTAATTCACAAAGCGTGGAACAATACCGTCGTTAATCTCTTCGCCAGGGGTAGCCATCTCCGACTTGCCTCGTCTCCAAACTGACAAGGAAGGATAGTTTGGCGTTCCCCTCCGATTTTGATGAAACTCACGTATGTTGTAGAGCATCGAAAACTAAGACACACGTATTTTTTTTATCGGCGGAAAAATATTTATAAGGGGTGAAATCGCCCTTCAAAGTTAGGGGTGATTATGCTGTTTCACCCCTGCAAATGAATTTTTTTCTTCAACTTCACGTGGAATTTTTATTGTCTTCAATGAGGAGTATTTTGGTTTTTGTTTCATTAAAATCGGTTGACGCCTTCTGGGTGAAACTGCATAATCACCCCTCGACATGCCTAACTTTGAAGGGCGATTTCACCCCTTAGAAATGTTTTTCCTATCCTTCCTTGTGAGTGAAATTCTAAACTATCACTCACACAAAAGCGATAGAAATAAATGGTTAGTGTATCGGCAGATTCTGCAGCGCTGTATGCACTTGGTCGAATTCGATAATACAGTGCCGAATATTCCGACAAAACGAAAAATTGAAACGCTCGACAACACCACAGAGAAAATCGATAACGTCATTTTAATGAATAAAGTAAAATCTCGGCTCAATGACACGCTCATTATCGATACTGTGCCAACAAATTTTAAACTATCTGAATATCACTGCTCCGTAATTTGGATTGCAATGCAGTGGGTGAACAAATTATATGGGGTCATCGTGGTGTTGTGTCCATAGAAAGCAGCAGAATTTGAAATTCTAGTATCGTCAAGTTTCTCAACGATGTTATGCGTGATAAGAAACGCAAGAAACCTCAGTCGACCTCACTTTGCCAAACTTTTGCAAGCGATGCAGTTACCTCGTGAGTTTACTGGTAATCCCGAGTTCCTTCTTGAGTCTATACCTGCAGCAGCGTCGATACGACAGATGGGTCTTATTTTACTACCCGATAACATCGAGATCAGCAGTAGTTGCAAAGAAGAGGCCGCGCGCGAGCATACAAAAATAGAGTCTATGCTCATGCCCGACAATACCGTCGACGATGTAAAAAAAAGAAGTAGAGGACAAGCGATCGAAAATCAATGTGCGAGTAGAGAAATCAACGCGCTAACATCCATTATGCTCCCGCAAAGACAATAAAACAGAATAAGAATCCGTTCTACTGGTTATTGTTGAAATTATGAAATTATTTGAATAAAATTATCATTACCTCTCTAATCTTCCATTCTATTACCGGGTATAAAATGTAGGTCAGGCCAGAGAGTCATGGGAAATAATGTTTCACCGTGGCTCGAGACTCGGGTTTCGTATTATCATACCAATAGACGCGTAAGCAGTGACGTGCGATCATCGGTATAATAATGTTGGATAATCAGCTGGCGCACGGCGATCGATATTCGCCGTGCGTCGACCTGTTGCTGTGCTCAAGCACACGTCGTTCGGTTGAGCCGAAGATAGCCGAGGCGGGGCTTCGCGAAGCCGAGGATGTGCCTCGTTGGCACGCCGCGTCGAGCGAGAGGATGTCTCTCTCGCTTGACTTCGGTTTCGCTCACCGGCTATCTCGCTCAACTGACTTCAGCGCTCAACGTTAATTTCATATTCCGCAGCCATATTGAAAATTCAGTCACTTTTGCGACGACATCGAGGAACGGCGCACCATCATCTTCGACTTTTCTCGTTGGCTTTTCGCTCAGGACGCGCTCATCATGCTCACCAGGACTCAAAACTCAGGTAAGAGTACACCGTTACAATTTAACGTAATTCAATGACGGTGAGGAGTGAACTACACATCGGTACATCCTCATAAAGGTCTCACACTGTGGCGTGCTCTGCAGCGCGGGCTGCACCACGTTTTCACTCAATTATTAGCATGCTCGATTAATATAATTGTGTATGTTTTTACCAATTCACTGCACTTTCCCCCAATTAAACTTGCTGGGAGAGTGTTGTGAATTCAGTCCAATCATTTGTGCATCCTCAAGCTCACACTTCTGTGCTCTGCAGCGTAGACCGCATCACAGCCTGTCATAATAGAATTCCAAGTAATTGTCAGAATTGCATGTGCTAGCACACACTCTCTTTAAATTCTATTTCACCATCACATTGAGTATTTGCTGACAGGCAGTAAATTTGTCTACGCACTCATACATCTCACTGCGTTGTATGCTCCGCAGCACTGACTGCGGTGCGCACATCACTCTCAGTACTCACAGCACACAATTAATATAATTGTGTGCTGGTTCTCAGCTCATGCACTCAAATGCAGTTCAATTAATCAAATTCATTTTTATTATTCTTGGAATTTTGGTGCATTTATTTATATTATTTTGTACTTTTTCTGAATTTGGTCTTTCATTTATCTATTCTCACTTCAGTGTTTTATTCAAAATTATATGATTTGTTTGTAGTTAAGCGGAAGGTGCAATAAACCACTTTCTCCAAATTCCATCTACTAGTCTGGTTTTATTTCACCCTGTCGTGAGTGAAGACTCATCTTTTTTCCAATATATTCACCGGTTCAAGATCTGTCAAACAACACCATCGGACGGATTTCTCAAACAAATAATAAGAAGTTATTTTTAAGATCGCTTGCCAACAAGGAGTAGCAATCTGCGTGATGTAGTGAAAACACAGGATGTTCAATGAAAACCAGTTAAATGATTTTATTATAACTTCGGCGCTTCCATAGATCCCTCTCCACTGCAACAATTGATACCCCGTCGAGTCGATATAAGAGACGTATGTTTAGTAATAATTTAAATAAGGGATGTTGATGGTGACTCTATGTTTCATTGATGGTATGCAGCACGGGATCGCCGCGACTGCAGCGGTATAAGCCATTTTACGTTGGAACGCCAAACAAATGACGTCATGAAATCGGTAGCTTTCTTAGAGAGCCATTTCGCCGAATTTCATAATTGAAAAAGAGGAATTATTCACTGGTGTGACCGCAGCGAGCGATACCGTCGATAGAAATATAGCGCTGAAAGATCCTATTCGCGAGAGTGTACAAGAGACTGTCAGCAATCTCAAACGCAAGGGTGCCGAAAAAATTTATACTTTCATGCAGCGATCGGGTATAGAATGTGCGACATATTGCGATCTGTTAATTCGCTGAGGGAACGTAAGCTGCGTCGTATCTCCGAGCAAAAGAAGAGTATGACAAAGAGGAGATTAAAAACGTGAAGAAGAAGAAGACTCGACAATGACTGTTGCAGATATTTCCGGATCAAGATGACTTTTCTACACGCACACTCGTGGGAATGCCTAAAATCGGAGCTTGAATTATTCTTACTTCCACCGGCGGAAGCAATTATTGAAGGCTCCGAATGGGTGTATTAGAAATAGATTTATTCGTCAACTGACGATTCACCAATTGAATTCGTTATTCCGAGGTAAGATGATGAGTATATCGCTCTCGCGCAAAGAATGCTTAACCTGATAGTTGAAATAACATCGCCTTGTACGAAAATTGCCACGGGTACAACGCCAAAAGTAAGTGGTGGCCATTTCAACAATCTCCTGCATTTGACGTTTATCAGGGGGATGTATATTTGAGTAAAAAACTAGTTTCACCTTCAAATAATAAATTACAACCAATCCGCCAAGAGGTCTCATTTCACGAGCGTACTGTGCTATGACGGTACTCCTAGAAAAATAGATGATACGACATGGGTGAATACAGGTCATATAAAGAGAAAAAAAGTTAAATTTCAGGAAAAATGTAGACTTGCTTGCCCACTTGAATTTCAAGATATTTAATTAGAAGTTGTTATTATTAAACGAGGCCAAGATGCGCTTCTTGTTGGTTTCGTCTTATGTGAGATACGAAAGATGGTTAATGCGGATTAAATATCGTCGAGGCCTTAATATTTACAGCAGCATGCCCTTTTATGAGAGTCGAGTTAAAGGTCGTTGAATACTCTCCTGTTTTCATGGGGAATGGACGATATTGTGCTCGGATAATTACCAAATGCATAACTGTTGGTTTTTTCGTCCACAAAGCTTTTGGTGGTGACTTTAGCATGAACCCATTCAATTTTCAAAATTACAAGATAAATGATCCCTTGTTGTATGTGAATGGTGCTCAAACACCTTTTAAACCGCTATAACTGGAGTACACGAAGAATACGTCTAAGTTTCCCAAACATTGCTTGCGGAATATTCGAATACATTTCTTGAACGATGGTAACTTGCATGATCCTTGTAATTATAAATTTATCTCTATGACATCCGATTTTTCGGCTCACAGTATCTCACATTAGAACTTAATAAAGTATGGTTGTGTGAGAATAGAAGTACGATTTGAGGGAACGCTTGCTTTAACGTTAAAGTATATTTATGATGTGTTGCTTTGGTCGCGTGTTTGATTGGTGTGGTGAAGCTTCGGCAACGAACGACCTTAATAATTCGTACTTAAAAAATGGAAGAGGGAAAGAAATTAGAAATTACAACACAAGATATATATTAACACATTAATTCAACAATGATAGAAGAAACAGACAAACCAGAATGTAACAATAAAGGCAGACTAAATAGTTGACATAGTGTTCAATGATTATGTGTCAGGACGACTGGATAAAATTCAACATAACATAAAATGAAATAAAATGATTCTGTGGAGGATCCCGACCATAGGATCGAAACGTTAAAAGAGAAAGTACGAATTATTAAGGTCGTTCGTTGCCGAAGCTTCACCACACCAGTTAAAGTATATTGTCTAGTCAGACTATAATAAAGTCCTCAAAAGAGACGTCTCGCACCAAATAACAGCGAATTTTGCCAATAAGCAAGAAATGTGCTCAGATCGAGATAAATTCTCTCGTATTACTGCGAAGAAATATCTCTGTAAGTAACGGATTAGTCGAACTCGAACATCTATCCGGATCAGTCGTGAAAATGGATTTATAAAAACTTCGAATTTATTCCATAGGAAATTGCCATAGTAGCTGTGGTTAGACTATACTCTGGCCACTGGATCATCCCACCCCCGTGAAACTTTGTAGAATTACTACAGAGTTCGAGAAGTCAGAATAACTTTCGCTGGAAATTTTATCATAGGCTTGAGTTGTTCAAAGACCACGTGAGCTGCAAGCAAGTATATGCTAACTTGTGCAAAATATCGCAGATCATAACACGAGGTCACGAAACAGTTATACAATACTTCTTCGCGATATTACGAGTTGTATTTCCATTCTGGAAGATGAAGAATGTGTACTCTCTTGAAGAACCTAAGATACGCAATGATTAACTATACATCTAGTATTTACTGCAAGAAGCGACAGGCTTTGTAAATAAAGGAATTGTATCGAGAGCAACCTTTTAAAGGGGAATCGTACAAAGATATAAGGTAGGTGGGCGCAGTGGAAGAGGAGAAGAAAGAGGAGAAAACTTCACTGTGCAGCCATTATACCGTCGATGATTCTGTGAAACAAATTTTAAATATACACACCTTTCGAAGCGTGTGGGACATCATTTCATCATTGTATCTGCCATTTTTTCAACCACTAGAGTGTACCCTGCTAACGAAATTCTTCCTGTACGGTCGATCCTGATATGCTCGCGGTTAATATGGATAACTACAATGGGGCTAGAGAATGCTGGGTCGCTATTGTGACGTAGTCACAGACCCTAAAGGATAAAGAACAGGATATAGAAATCAATACAAATAAAATCATTTATTTCCAAAAGGATAAAAGAAAATGAGATAAAAAATCAATACGAATGAAATCCTTTATTCCCTAAAGATAAAGAAAATACAAAAAGTAGGTAGAATAAAAGACATAATAAATTCACAGAAGTACAGATGTGGTGAGTCATTGCGAGACGTGACAGATCCGGAACGTTCCCTCACTGCCGAAATACAGCGGGTCAGCGACCAGCTGACCTCGCTCAAGCGGTGAGGGGAACGACAGGGCACGGTGGCGAGGCATCTGAAACCGGAGAAATTACATAAGATATAATAATAAGAGGAGTTAAAATGAGAGAGTGGGAAAGGCTTGTGGAGGATATATAAAGCAACTGCAAACAGGGAGAACTCTTTTATCCGTGCAAACTATCGACCAAGTAAGAACACGCTTGTGCGCAACAGTAAAAATATTGCTATATCAAGAAATTCATATCAAATCCAAGGATTTTAATAAAAAAGGGTGTGAGTTAACCCATCAAACTTGTTGGAACATTGACAAATAAAAAATGCAGTGAAACTTAGTGGAGGGACCTATAAAAAGATTGATAGCGAAATAAAACAACATCGGACCGTGCAAAATAAGAAAATATTCTAAAAAACAAACTGAGAACAGAAAGCTGGAGGCATTAAACTATATGAGTAGAGTTTAGCTTAGGAGAGTTAAGAAAATAAGCATAAGGAAGTTTAAATTGAATAATTAGCAATAAATAGGAATAGTTTGTAAGAGGAATTGTTAGTGCAGCGCATCGATCAAAGTGAAAAGTTTATTTTGGACACCAAGACGTTTATGAATAAAGCCTGGTGAAAGAAAATAGTGGTACAACACAGAAAAAGAAGATAGAATAATAAATAAAATTTAAAGAAATTATAACACAAAGGCAGGGTACGGTAGACTTAAAATATCTAATAAGTCTCTGCACCAAGAAGAGAGAGACTTTTGGAATAGAATTACGAAAAAGAGGTAGGAAAATTAATTAATAAGCAGAATTAGGAGGCCACCAGCAAACCAGGCCCAGGGAATGATCCCTAGATCCCTGCGTTATCGATCTCAAAAAGATCTCTAATAATCGAATCCTTAATTATTTTTAATCCTTAATTATGTAATAAGTCTCTGCACCAAGAAGAGAGAGACTTTTGGAATAGAATTGCGAAAAAGAGGTAGGAAAATTAATTAATAAGTAGAATTAGGAGGCCACCAGCAAACCAGGCCCAGGGAAAGTCGATTGAGAATTTTAGGACCGATAGAAAAATAATTAGGAGGAAAACAAATCTACTAGCTTTGTCAAGAGCGTCGGATGGGAACGACACCACCCAACAAGACATAAAGGATAAGAAAAAGATAGAATAAAAGATTAACTTTGTTTTGTAGATTAATTAATTAATCATTTTTGTATGCGGTCATCTGTTTCTTCAAAGTGATAAATCTAAGCGACAATGTAATTGACCAAGTATGATGGAAAATTTCTGGCAGTTCGCAACCCGGCTAGAGTCAGCGCCACCTAGATCCCTGCGTTATCGATCTCAAAAAGATCTCTAATAATCGAATCCTTAATTATTTTTTGTCAACTCTGCTTGCCTCACTCATTCATTGAGAATTAATAAGGCAACCAGACCTGACGATTTTTAACTTCTAAAGAAATCGTGAAAAAATATTGCCACAGCCCGATTTTTTGATTGACCGCATACAAAAATGATTAATTAATTAACCTACAAAACAAAGGTGTACTACTTGACATTAAAAATAGAGATTGTGAATTAATGTTGCTGGAGCCGCGGTGGCATAATTGGTAACGTACCAGGCTAGAATTCTGGAGTTCCCGGTTCGAACCCGGGCTGTGGCAATATTTTTTCACGATTTCTTTAGAAGTTAAAAATCGTCAGGTCTGGTTGCCTCATTAATACTTAATGAATGAGTGAGGCAATTAGAGTTGACAAAAAATAATTAAGGATTCGATTGTTAGAGATCTTTCTGAGATCGATAACGCAGGGATCTAGGTGGCGCTGACTCCAACCGGGTTGCGAACTGCCAGAAATTTTCCATCATACTTGGTCAATTACATTGTCGCTTAGATTTATCACTCTGTAAAAGATTAACTGACCAAGACAAAAGCATAACGGGAACGTCCAAGACCAGCACCGAAGATTGTCGAGAAATCCCTTGGAGAAATCATTAATAATTAAAAATACAGAAAAATAGAGATCTTGGAACTGTCATATTACACCATAGGAGAAACATCACTCGCGACCTAAGAACGATATGACCACGAAAAAACACGCATAAGATCCACGGGAACAGCACGGACACGACAAATAAAGAACCCGGACGCGAAACAACTTAAAAACAGAGTATTTCCATTAATTAAGAAATAACGCGGACACGGGCACAGACCCGACGTCCGTATCAGCTGACCGACTCGCCAGCAACAGCTCATCGAGCCCAGCAGACCGCGCAGCAGCAGCCAGGAGGGCAAAGATCAAGACGTACGAGCTCGATTGAACCTTCACATATATTTCTCGTCGCAAATTAATTGTACGGTCAACGGCGCCAAAAAGCCAAACACTGCATAGTCTTACATTAATTCTTCCCCTCGGAAGACAAAAATTAATGATAACGTAAAAATACCGTTAGACTATATACGTCGCCCACCATGGATAAAGATGATACTTTGATACCCATGATCTACCACCAATTATACCGTAGCATCTCGCATGGCTGCACAAAGAATCTGCAAGTTCCACTGAAACAGCTTTAAGGAACTACAAAGTAATACGGAAAACTTTGTATCGTGTTTTTGAAAACGATAGACTGGTGCGCGAATATTAAAATGCCTGCAGTGTGCAGTCTAGCAGCGCGCAGCGGAATGCTCGCGCATTTTCAAACAGACAGTGACTCATGCTTTCTTAGGGGAAGATTTCTGGGAAACCTAACGAATACGAGATACGACACCTGCAAAAGGCGTCATTGAAAGAAGACTCAAATACTGAAACAGTGACTTATCTCGCATCATAATTTTTCAAAGGCGAAATCCTTACCAAATCAAAGATATATAACAAACGACTTCCGCGAAGAGCGTGTTCAGCTTGTGACGTATTGTTATCTGGCAATCGTGTTCTCTTGCTACCTGGCCACCTTGTCATTTTGCTGTCTGGCTACCGCTGTCTGGCTACCGCTATCTGGTGACTTGTGTCACGTATATTTACGACGATTATCTTATGATAGGGCAAGCTGCCTTTAATTCTGAATCTTTAGGCCGAAAAACCTTTGCGTCAATAGGTCATGGTGCTTCTGGTCGTTGTACCATACGTCAAGTCCGCGTCTCGTGTATCAAAAAGCGTATTCGGCAAAATGAACAATACAAGATAACCATCAGGACTCGAACAGTTAATCTCGTTCCTTGAATCGTCGATAAAGAGCATAAGCGGAAGAGGCGCCAATAACCGGAAATCGACAACGGAACAAGGAAAATTCATTACCGTTGAGAAGAAGTATTTACAGTACACTTCTGATCGCACCTCTAATTTAAGCTGGCTAGGTAAATCTCTCCATTTGCTAGTTGTAAAAGGCGATTTCTTTTCCCCGCTGTAGAGGGCTGCCAGGCCTTGATGCACAAGCGAGACCGACCGTGTTCGCCTGACCCTAAATATTAGGCCGGACTAGGTTACAATTTCTTAACCCAGGGAATCGTAACATAGCTCATCGAATAGGGAAGCATAGGAGAATGCATGTTTTGTTCAGCGAGCTGCATACAGGTATGTCTTGCATGGCGACTCGTCAGGGAAATGCATTCCATAAAGAAATCATTTCTTCGAACTCGAGACTCGATCTTTATCGATTAAGAGTATCTGTTTCGTTCCGACCCTCCCCGCGATACCCGTAATGCACGTGGAGTATCAGATACATAGCCTAAAAGCATAGACATTGATGTCGTGTGTCTCTCCTCAAGGAGGCATACGCAGGTTATATTGTCGGTATCATAATAATACGCGGTCACAACTGTACTTCTATTGTGAACGCAAGAAACAGATAGCGGTGGCCGGTCATACTTCCCTTAAAGTAGTGGGGACCTATTATTTGCCCGTTAATAATGCCACAGGAAATATTTAAACTCCACCGATGCCGGTGATCAATTTGTCTCACCCTCAATATTGTTCTCAATATTCGGTGCACTGTGGATCTGGAAAACCCCAGGCGTCCCGAGATCACTCGAACACTCAAGGAAGGATCGATTGCTATAATGGCTAAAATAGCCATATTTAGTTTTGGCGACGTCGGCGGTGGCGGATTATCCGAACTGCCCTTGCTCTCCGTTCGAGGGTTCGGATTTCCTGCCGTTGAGGGTGACGATATATAATATCCTCATCAGGATATTCGGGACGTTACAAATTTTCGACTCGTAAGTAATTGCCCCTACATCTCTCTAAAGTAAGGAGCATATCAACGATTTCGTTAGGACTGAAATCAGCCATTGTTGAATTGCTCTCAATATCAATTTTTAAAAAATAATATTGAAACGGCTTGTCGCTGTTTGGATATTTTCTTTCTCTTGAATGTGTCGCTCTTGAAGTTTTTCTGTAAACTGGATACGAATGTTACTGGACATTAGGAATTTTTATGGTCCTCCATATCAAATTTGGAGATATGTAACTGTTGAAAATTTCGATCGAGGAAAAGAATTTTGGGAGTTTCAAATTCGCTTCGAGACATAAAATGATTTTTTGCAATCGTTGAACGTTTTCGAACGCGAATTTGGTAACAGTTTAAAGGTCTTTCTTAGCCCCTCCCCACATACAGAGAAACACATGCATAAGGAGGGTTTGGAGTCTAAGTATACTGCGGAAGTGATGAACTGCAGAGACATAATCCTCGTGAGCATCCCACATGCACACACACACATACAGTCGCAATTTCACACACTCACATCCACGCACACTTACACTTTGATGTTGAAGACTTCACCTCCTCGTGGTATAACATGGATAGCGCTATAATAGTCTAAAAAATGGTACTCTAACCTAAAAATTATGGACCTTATTAAAAAAAAATGTCTAAAAAATTGTTAGTTTTAACCCGATCAATTTTTTGGTGAACAAAAGTCTCAATTTTTTTTTTATTTAAAAAAAGCATATCAGGCATCTTAACGTTGCCATTTTGAATTCTAGACCAACCATTTTTTTTTACGGACCTCTTTGAACCTGAAAAGTTTCGCTTTACTCAATACTTCACCGGAGCAGTATTTTTCGAGATAAATCAGGTGTAAGATTACAATGAGACACCCGGTAGGATATGATAATGATAGTGGCGGCGACGGCTTCGACCAGCCGGCCCTCCTAAACGCCAACAATATTTCAGTTGCACAGGAAAATTGGCGCCCGCGCGCGCGTGTTCGTAATAGACAAAAGTACTAAGTCGTGATGGAGTCGATAAATAAATACAGCTTCGCAATAGAGGGAGAGGACGTTTGGTGAGTAATAACCATTGATTGAGCTAGACAAAACGACTATGTCTGTATTTCTAAAGTACGTGTAACAATGTGTCCCCATCCCTGTTATTTCAACTCTTCTTTATTTACCACATGTATGCATCTCTATCAGCACTCTAATTTACCCTGTCTAGCTTACCAACATAGAATGGTAGTGATGGGGAAAAAGCCGAGTGGTAGGGTTAGCCATATGGTGGAGGAAGGAGTGAGGATAGGAGGGAGATAGAGCAAGCTGTTATACATACACTAGCATATTTTATTTACGCTATCAGTAAGACAATAATACATTTAGAATAATTCACCGCACTGCTTCAAGCACAAGTAAAAGATGTTATCATGTTCTATATCATTATTGTGTTAATTATTCTGAAATCCTCAAGTGTTATTATGAATGCTATTACCAAATTTGAGTGCTGTAGCCCGGAAGAGTTTCCGTCGTGTGTTCTAGCGCTTATCGGTGCCTAATTTTAATGTTATTTAGTTTTAAGTTGTCTTTCAATTCGATATTAAATACAAATTTTCATTGAAGGTGAGAGGAATGGTTTTTATTAGAAACTGGGGTGTGGGGCTCCTGTACGCCCCTATGCCCTTTGCGCACCAACCCCTCTAGGAGAATCCGGGCTCCACTACCCTGAACCCGTATCTCTCCCTTTTTCTTACCCCTCCTCTTGATTCTCCTACAGAAGTGCTGAGACCACAAAAACATATTTTTTTATTCTATGATATTCAATTAATATAACGCATTTAATAATCGCCCAAAAATACAATGTGTACAAGATTAAGAGAAGTAAATTAACAAGTATACTTACCTGCACTTAAAAAAAGGTGTGAATATTGTTCCACGAATTTTATTGTAGAAAATAAATTGAAGATTTCACCTGGACAAATTATGTTTTCAGCTTTGCATCGCTCAGTTTTTGTTACCAAGTAACTTCATAATAACAGTTACACGCCGCTAACAATCATGATGAAAAAGTGACGTGTTGCAATTACGACATTTACACGTTTTTTATCGTACAAGTATGTGAGTATGGCGACTGTTTATTCGCGTACTTATGGAATTGTATTAGATACTGGCGTAAATAATACTTTTTTGTGTTCAGACAGCGTCCGAGATGTAAGTGCATTTTTTGATGATATTCGATCTTGGACCTCTGTTTTAATGGGTGCACCAATCTTCATGGCACTGGACTTGATACTTGCCGGTCATTTTACAATCAAAATGAAATTAAGGTGAAGACTTAATAAATAGTATTTTCTATCATAAAAATAATTATCTATTCTATAGGTTTTTTGTTAACTGCAAACAGAAAAGAAAATACAAAAATGAGGTGTTTATAAAATGAATAAACAGTTAATTATTAATTGCAATGCTCATATTCCAATGTATCAATAATTGCCGCAGTTAAGTGATCCTTCAACAATATGCTACTTATTGAAACTAAATGCTAATGCTTACGAGCTTCGTGAATGCTAAAGATAAATTGATTTTTACCTAGACATCTGTAGGGCTTGACCCATCTGGACAGCTTGCATTTGGTTCGTCCAGGCTTACACCACCCACCGACCCTTACGTAGTGCGAAGATTCCACGATGTTCGTGATGTCTCTCTTCGGGTATGCCTGCAAAAAAAATCGTTTAAAACAACCTGTGAAGTAGTCATGAATAGCATGCCCACAAATGTTTAAAAAACCCTCTAAAGTAAGACCTTGCACATTGTTTCTCCATTATTAACGGCCATCAGAATGCGACCTCCATAACAAAGAATGGTGATAGATTCCGGCTATCTCATAGAGGAAATTTCGTAAAAACTAAACAATAATCAGAAAGTAATGTGCAAGGTTCCACTTTGCAGGCTTGTTTAAATACTGTGTTGTGCCCTCATTTTTCGTTTGCAATTAAGTACCGTTGTATTTCTTAATTCATAAATTGTTGTTAGATTCTCAACTTCGGAAAGTAGGTCGTTGCGCAATCGCGAGCCGCTCGCTCGTACGAATGCTCGCTCGCAGGAATGCACTGACCCAGTAGAGGACGACCTGCTTGGCGATAGACGTTATGATAGAATTGTTTGATTGAATTGCAATTAAAGCAAAAAATATCTCAACCTTGTTTTGTAAATATAAATTCGGTAAATATCGCCAACAGCTCCATTCACCGAAGTCAGTCTTACTTTGAACATCAACCCGAATGGTTGATTCGGGGTCGGTTTTGCCCAAAATATTAAAGTCTTAAACTGGAAGTCAAAGAGCACGGTCCCTCGTCAGAAGACTCGAAAACGCCATTGTAGTCAAAATCGTTAAACCAATTGTATTGATTCAAACTGTATATCTTTATAAATAATTGGACGGATCTTACTCCGTCAATTGTAAAAAACTGTTACACCTTTTACCATACGAACACTCATGCACATGTTTGCGTACACGCGTGTTCCGACTGATTCGCACATGATTCCGAAAAGAACTTTTTAAATATTATTCCATCGACCGTGTAATTTCACATACGTGTCGAGCGACTTAACATTTTGGTGATAGCGGTGGGATTACTGCCGAAGTGAACGTGAAACGCAGAGTGAAGTTCGCTTAGTGAACGGGGCTGAATACGAAGCTATACTGACAATAACGTAATCCTGTAGCGAGTTTTGTATATCGCTCGCACGGAAGCCACCTGAGTAAAAGTGATAAAAACCCAAATAAGGCCTAGCAAGGACGTTAGAGTCAACAGCCAGTGCAATTAGGTACGCAGACGTCGACTTGTAGAGAGTTCCGTTCGACTGTAAACGTCGAATTACAGCTCACAGCAGTGACGAAAGGCTGCATCGAAGCTGTCGCGTAAACGGTTCGTGACGCAACATAAGACGAAGACAAAAAGACGAAAGACTCCGAGGGTCAACGACACCAGGGAAGGTGTCAACGACGGACAGCGAACAATTCAGCACCATGGTTCGGACCGTCTTCCAGATCATCATACTGTAAGTAGCGGTTACTATTTTTAATATTGTACATACAGCCAGTACAATTCAAAGCTAGTAGATCATGTTAGAAATGTTGCTATTCGCAAAATATTGTCGCGAAATATTTGGACCGGTATCGCGCCTTTGCAATTCAATAGTAAAATCGCATGCCCTGAGACATTACATGCTGAGCGATAGCGACGATAGACCTAGACGTAGGGGAAATTCGTTGGATACGACTTTGCCAACTATCGCGGCAATCATCGCAGCCGGATTAGAAATGATGATAGGCGACATAACCTTTACAACGGGTAGAGCTATATAGCTGCTTTCACCGTCGGATAAAATACCAGCGATCGACAATCGGCAATTGCTGACCGATCGGACGCGCAATTTGGTGTTAATCGAATCAGGGGTACGTCGTTTAGTGAATGCGCAGTTGACTAGACAAGCGATATGGCTACCGGAGAGTAGATCCCGCGACACAGAGTTGCCCGGTGGCTGCAGGTACGGCAACATGCCCATTGCCGGATCGGTTGCGGGAGCGCTTTAAGGCGGTTGATAGGAGTCAGCGCGAGCTCGAACAGGAGCTCAAGCTCCTGGATGCGGACACCCCGATGGCCAGAAAAAATCTGTCCGATACACTGACCGAGGTGGGAGTAGACGAGTACGAGCTCATCCGGTCGCTCAGGAAGCAAAACGCGGAGCTGGAATGGCGACTAATGAGCGGGATTGAACGACCCTACGCCACTGCTCCAACCACTGAGACGGGTTTGATTCGAGGGATCCGAATATCCTTCGGCTCGCAGCGCACCCATGGAGAACCACACGAGGTCGCAGCCTCCATGGAAACGGACATGGAAACTCGGCTTGGCTCTAAAAAGCATAAAGATATTTAATGGTAACGACGCCACCGAGCTGGATCGTTCCATAGAATTCTGTGTTCCGGCGGATGGCTGAGGAGGATCACGAGATCCTGCTGAAGTTAGTGCGTAGCAGTAAGCTGAGTGGTGGAGCAACGAGGGAGTTGAAACATAAAAACGTTGTTTTTTTGAAGCAGCTCAAAACTGAACTAGAGGTCCTGTATGGGCAGCAGAAATCGCTGGCCGCCCTGCAGTCACAGTACAACCCCTTTCGAGAAGGTGAGCATGACGACATCACCGCGTACGTGACACGGGCCGAGAAAATAACTGTGGACGTAGTGGAAAAACTCTGTGAGACAGCCCCCATCGAGTTCGAGAAGCGGGCGGTGAAGGCCGCCACTCTGAGATGCGCCCAGGCAAACTTTGAAAATGGTTTGAAAGGCCAAGTGCAAATTTTTGTACGATCACGGAATTATTCCATTCTGCACGAGTTGGTGACGGGCGCCATAGAGACAACGAATATGGTGCAGCCGTAAGAGGCTGTGGCGCAGCAAAGGAATCTAAAATCACTGCCAGCACCAGTGCAAGCGTTTGTCACTTTAACAGTTCTTCGTGTGCGGTCGTGGACTCTCGTGCAGCGTCTCTCGCTCTTTCTCTCTTTCGCTTCGCTAGCGAGAAACGTGCTCTGTCTCTCCCGTACTGCCTGTCGTCCTGCATAAACTAACCGGATATGGCGAACATCGTCGCGACTGCGGCATCCCCGCACTGACTTCATTGAGACTACGCGGAATGGCACTGGCTATTCCGACCAGCTCGACGTTCCAGCCCTCGAAGCCCAGTTACAGTTGATCGACATTTACTGGGATGAATTCGAATCAACTCACGAGAAGATAGTGAATTCTAGTGAGAAAATCGAGGGTGTAGCCTTGCCGTATTTTACAGCTAAATTGTTTGATCGTACTCTTGCACATTTTTTAGCGACGAAGCGACATTTCTCAATCATACGTATCCATGAGACGTGCTTTTCCGGAGAGGCAATGTTGATATCGAATTTCACCGTCCCAGACGAGTCCTTCGACACTGCATGGGAGCTGCTTACCGCTCGTTACGAGAATAAACGATTACTTGTTTCAGCCCATCTCGACCGACAGAGACACTTGCCTCTGGCAGCTTTACTGCGAATTTCTCGAGGACTATGAGAGGCTTGGCCATATGCAGCAGGTACCCGCTCGCACACTCAGTCCAACTCACCTGAGCGATCATTCACCAGGAGGATCAAGGGGCTTTGAAGACATTTGCGGAGGCACTGACTCTCTTGACCAGCACGTCGAAACCGCTCGATAGGTCAGAGGATTCTGTAACACAGGAGGATTACTCCTCGCGAAGTGGCTCACCAACAATACCCAACGCTTTCGAGCTCTGTCTCCCTCTCCCTGTCGACAGCACCCACGACGATCCTCACGCGTTCGAAACTTCTAAGACGAAGATCCTCGGCCTTCTATGGGAGCCCAGCTCGGACTTGTTTATCTTCGCAACGAGGCGTTCTACCAGCTCAAAGATCTCGAAACGTACGATCTTTTTAGAACTTGCCCAGCTCTATGACCCTCTCGGCTTTCTCGCTCCCGTTGTGATTCGGGGGAGGACGCTACTACAGGAGCTCTGGCTCGACCCGCTCGGATGGGATGACAAGGTTTCCCCGCAAACCGTTCATACTTTCCTGAATACACTAGTCGACTACGCTGGTCCAGTGTCGCTCCGCTTGTGAAAGGGTCGCGGGTACAAATCATACAAGGAATGGCTGTCGATCTTCGTGTGCCAGGTGTACAAGTATGAATTGCGGATTTCAGACAACAGATGGCGCACGAATGCAGTTTGTGCTATAAAGATTTGACACCACGCCATTTTGTTGTGTCAGCAACAAATGTCGGACGCGCATGAGTGATAAATTGGAAAAGTGTGTGCATAATGTTGTGTTGTTGTGTTCAATATGTCGAAATTTATACCGAACAAAGGGCATTCGCGGACAGCATTAATTTTTTGTTTTCATTTGAAGAAAACTGCTGCTGAATCATACCGATTACTTCGAGAAGCTTATGGAGAATATGCTCCATCGCAAGATACGTGTGAACGATGGTTTCGGCGTTTCAAAAGTGGTGACTTCGATGATGTAGACAAGGAACGTCAAAAGCCGCCAAAAAAATACGAAGATGTGGAATTGCAAGCATGTTGGACGAAGATTATTCGCAAACACAAAAACAACTTGCCGAGCAATTGAGCATTAGTCAACAAGCTGTTTCCAATCGGCTACGAGAGATGGAAAATATTCAGAAGACCGGTAGATGGGTACCACACGAGTTGAACGACATGCAAATGGAAAAGCGCAAAAACACATGTGACATTTTGCTCGCTCGATACAAAAGGAAGTCGTTTTTGCATCGTATAGTTACAGGGGATGAAAAGTGGATTTATTTTGAGAATCCCAAGCGTTAAACATCGAGGCTAGACCCAGGCGCACCATCCACATCGAACGCAAGACCGAATCGCTTTGGCAGATAGAGGATGCTCTGTGTTTGGTGGGACCAGAGGGGCGTGGTCTATTATGAGTTGTTAATACCTGGCGAAACGGTTAATACTAAACGTTACCAACAAGAGTTAACCGATTTAAACCGTTCGCTGCTTGAAAAAAGGCCAGAACACCGAAAGAGGCAACACAAAGTCATTTTTCTTCATGACAATGCTCCATCACATACGGCACAACCGGTTCGCGACACGTTGGAAGCACTCAGCTGGGAAGTTCTACCACATGCGGCTTACTCACCAGATTTTGCTCTTTCCGATTACCACTTGTTTGCATCGATGGGTCACGCACTTGCGGAGCAGCGCTTTGGTCCGTACGAAGATATGAAAAAATGGCTCGATGAATGCTTTGCAGCAAAAGGGGAAGATTTTTAATGGCGTGGTATTCACAAATTGCCTGAAAGATGGGAAAATGTGTAACAAACCATGGAGCACACTTTAAATAAAGCCCTTTTTATAATTCTTCCGAATTAAAAATGTTTTTTTTAGAAAAAAAATCCGCATTTCAAACTTATACATCTGGCAAAACGGGACACTTTCCGACAGGTTACTAAGATATGTATATACGAGGTCTGTTCAAAAAGTATCGCGAATTTTGTGTTTTTTCAAAAAGTATTTATTTATTTATTAATATCTATTTTGTCCCCTTCAAAGTAATTCCCCTCGGATATAATACATTCATGCCAATGTTTTTCCCAATACTCGAAGCACTTAAAAAAATCATTTTTTGTGATCTTGTTTAGCTCCTCCTTCGATGCCGTCTTTATCGCTTCAATCGTGGCGTAGCGTCGTCCTTTCATTTTTGGACCTCTTCAGTTTTGGGAACAGGAAAAAGTCACAGGGGGCCAGGTTTGGGGAATACGGTGGCTGCGGCATCATTAGAGTGTTTTTTTTGGCCAAAAATTTGCGCACAAGCAACGATGTGTGAGCAGGGGCGTTATCATGGTGCAAAAGCCAATTTTTGTTCTTCCACAAATCCGGGCGTTTCTGGCGGATTGCTTCGCGCAAATTGCGCATAACTTGCAGGTAATTTTCCTTATTGACTGTACGACTCTGTGGCAAGAACTCATGATGCACCACACCCCTGCAATCAAAGAAATTAGTGAGCAAAACCTTAACATTCGACCGAACTTATCGCGCTTTTCTCGGTCTTGGCTCATGCGGCAGCTTTCATTGCGATGATTGAGCTTTGGTTTCTACGTCATAACCATAAACCCATGATTCGTCACCAGTTATGACCCTCTGGAGCAAATTTGGGTTGTCGCGGACCGAGTCCAACAGCTCCTTAGCAATGTTTACGCGACACTGTTTTTGTTCGAAATTGAGCAGTTTTGGTACGAATTTCGCGGCGACCCGTCTCATGCCCAAATCATTGGTAAAAATCGAATAGCACGAGCCAATCGATATGTTTAGGTCCTCAGCAACTTCTCTAACGGTGATTCGACGATTGGCCAATATTGTTTTCTTCACTTCATCAATGTTTTCGTCTGTTGTTGATGTGCTCGGGCGTCCGGCACGTTTTTCGTTGTTCGCATCTTCTCGGCCCTCTGAGAACATTTTGTACCACCGATAAACGTTGCTTTGGTCCAAGGTAGCTTCACCATATGCCACAGTCAACATTCGGAATGCATCCGCGCACTTAATTTTGTTTTTCACACAAAATTTGATACAGATTCTTTGATCTATTTTTTGGAATATGCAAAAATCGAAGACAAGCCAAAACACGTCCAACCAAAATAACTGTCAACAATTAATTAAACATTAAAAATGACCGACTTTGTCAGCATAAGTGAGGGAAATGAGTACCAACCTAACGCCACAAAAAAATCGAAAATCGAATATACGTAGCCCGCGGAAATTCAAAAGTCGCGATACTTTCTGAACAGACCTCGTATTATGGTGGTCCTTATTTAGGGCTCGGATGAATTTTTAAGCAGACCCCCCGCCCCCAAATCGAGTCCAAACACGTCAAAAATCCGCTTTTCATACTTGTACACCTGGTATATGGCCACGTCCGTGGTAAGCCTTGAGGTTGTCACAGACTACACTGCGGACGGCCTCCTCGCGGCGTACCATCGCTTCGTCACCCGTCGCGAACTCTGTCGAAATCTATATTCAGACTGCGGGACAACATTCCTGGGAGCCAACACCATACTCAAGAGGCTCTTCTCGTCGGTGTCGCGCAACTTGCAGCAGTTGCCGTGCTCCAGCTCAACCATTGTGCCCAGTGGTCATTTAACCCCCTTGGGACACCATACTTTGGTGGAAAATCGGAAGCGGCAGCGAAATAAGTGAAGTTTTACCTCGCTTCCAAAGAAGGGTAGTTTGGTGTCCCCCTCTGATTTTGATGAAACTCACGTAGCATTGAAAACTAAAAGACACGTGTTTTTCTTATCGATGGAAAAACATTTCTAAGGGGTGAAATCACCCTTCAAAGTTAGGGGGGATTTTGCAGTTTCACCCCTGCAAATGAATGTTTTTCTTCAACTTTACGTGGAATTTTTATTGTCTCCAATGAGGAATATTTTGGTTTTTATTTCATTAAAATCGGTTGACGCCTTCTGGGTGGAACTGTATAACCACCCCTCAACATGCCCAACTTTGAAGGGCTATTTCACCCCTTAGAAATGTTTTTCCGCCAATTAAAAAAAAAACGTGTTTTTTAGTTTTCGATGCTCCACCACACACGTGAGTTTCTTTAAAATCGGAGGGGGACACCAAACTATCTTTCTTTGTTAGACTATTTGCGATGACCTGCTCAAGTTCGAAGAACTCACGAAGCTTTTAGCCCAGATCGAAGCCGTGCTCAACTCCAGAACTCTCGAGCCCCTCTCAAAGGACTTGGACGACCTCTTGGTACTCAATCTAGGACACTTCCTTATCGGACACGCTGTAACAGTGTTTTCTATTAACATTAAATTTTTATTACCCTGAACGGGTTTGGTTCGGAGGAAGAAATTATTATAGGCTTCAATAATAGGTAAAAGTAAGGTTTATTCAGAAAAACAGAGTGGTAATTATCGTGATACAAGAAAATAAATACAGAATTAAGTTGTTACTACTTTGATACCACTTTCTGGTATTTTTGGTTACCACCCGCCTGACAAATGGATATTCCCGGGCTCTCGCATGCCTATATAATCGTGTACGCAAAAAGAAAGAAATTTAAATATGCAGTGTGACAGTATTCGCTTTTGAGTAGATTTATCAGTAAAGCTATACAACTATTTCGTATTACCTGCTGTGTTCTCTAGGTATCTTATCTTAGTATGCGCGACTATCGCATCTGTCGATAAGTTCTCGGTACCCGCCCGTTGAGTTATTACCGTACTAGGATCTTTCTATTATGGATCATGAGACCTCGTGGTGGAAGTGGGACTCCTGCTTGAGATTCCCGTAATGGCCTGATCGCTCGTTCGCCTGACCACCGCTGCAGTCCAGCGTCAGTGTGAATGCACTTGGAGTGTATTCACATGGGTACCACATATCAGGGCTGGACCTATTATAATTTTGTGTTGTTCCGAATCTTTTCCTTAGTTGCTGCAACTTATTTCTGCTACTTATAATTCTATATTATTCTATATTCCTACGCTAGCCTGGTATATGCAATATTTAGTTGGAAATGTTAAATGCTCTACATGCTCTAACTGCTGTATTACCTTAATTTTGTCGTGTACGATAACTTGCCGGATCATATATCCTTGACCACAGATGTGAGTCTGCTTTGTTGTTGTTTTGACCGCGCTGCTGTTTGGCTGGACGCAGCAAGCTCAGCTGCTAGACGTCTAGTGTGTGGTCTGACCTCACAACTTGGTGCATGCTATCAACGACTCATCTAGTCTTCATTCCTGGTACCTGGGCTTCTGCAACGGCGGAATTTGTGAACAAAAGTGTTCCTCGACTGCCAAATTTCCTGCTATTTTATAGGAGCATCTCCTCTGTTCGCCCTATAATTTCGGTATCACTATATTTAGGGATGGTCCTTTAGCCCATTTCCTGTAGCCCATCAATAGCCTTGGTCCTTTTTAAAATTCGTCGTTTGTCGTAACGACAGTTTTTAGATTCCAACTGGTCCCAGATAGCGCTCCCCTAGTCGTGCTTTTCAAACCAGAATAACGAGACTTGGTCCTCGACGTGCCGGCCTACATGGTGTGAGTGACGCGCGGTAGCGGTGCTTAGTTGTGTGTATCATGCGTCATGAGTCAACCAGTACGTTACAACGCATCCATGACCATCCCTGAGCCGTCACCAGAACATTTATCCATCTATCGTCATTCTCGTTGGCAGCTCATTCAGCAGAAGGGCTTCTGGAACCGATGGTCTACGAGTTCGCTTCAGCGACTCCAGTCGTTCTCGAAGTAACATCACTCGTCTCACGAAATGAAGCTCGGCTCCATTGTCCTGCTCAGCTACGAGCAGCTACCGTGTACCAAGCGGCCTCTCGCTCGCGTGACAGATCTACACCCAGGCAAGGATGGGCTTACACGGGTGGTCACCATCAGAACGGCCAGCTCGACGCTCGATCCGCTGATCTCCTGGCTCGTGCTATTGCCCATCGCATCCCAACCAGACCAACTCTAAGTCCAGACCAGCTCGCTCCTTACACACCTTGCGTCAGCAATCCTTGCTCACGGTAGGGTAGGAAGTTCCGGCCGCGCCCCGCGACATCTAGGGGTTAACCGGCCCAATTAATTTTTGTCCCTTCTCAATGGCCTCACGGGGCACCGCTCCCCTTCTTGCGACGCTTCGTGCTCTTGGTTCTCCCGGCGTAGCGTATTCGCCATTGTCTTTCGAGAACTTCTAGCTATAACGTGCCTACTACATTTGCTACATCGACATCCGTCAGCGTTAAAGTTTTCAATAATCTTTGCATTTCGCCAGTATCAGAGTCCAGCTCGTCGCCGATGCGCGATTATTACGCAGAAACGATTGTCTATTACGATTATTATTTGTGCGTTTAATTGTAAGGAAGTGATTGTTCGCATAAAGTTATGCAGAGGCGTGCTCGTTCGCTTGACCGTCTCTTCGTTAGTTGACTCGCTATCCTTCTCACTACACCAGATTCGCGCTCAAATACGAGGTAAAAATCGAATAGCACGAGCCAATCGATATGTTTAGGTCCTTAGCAACTTCTCTAACGGTGATTCGACGATTGGCCAATATTATTTTCTTCACTTCATCAATGTTTTTGTCTGTTGTTGATATGCTCGGCCGTCTTGCACGCTTTTCGGTGTTCGCATCTTCTCGGCCCTCTGAGAACATTTTGTACCACCGATAAACGTTGCTTTGGTCCAAGGTAGCTTCACCATATGCCACAGTCAACATTCGGAATGCGTCCGCGCACTTAATTTTGTTTTTCACACAAAATTTGATACAGATTCGTTGATCCATTTTTTGGAATAGGCAAAAATCGAAGACAAGCCAAAACAGGTTCAACCAAAATAGCTGTCAACAATTAACTAAACATTCAAAATGGCCGACTTTGTCAGCATAAATGAGGGACATGAGTACCAACCTAACGCCACAAAAAAATCGAAAATCGGATATACGTAGCCCGCGGAAATGCAAAATTTGCGATACTTTTTGAACAGACCTCTTAAGTGATATTATGGTTTGTAAGAAAAATACAAAGAGCATGGCATTTTTTAGATTTTTGTCACAGTGATTTGAAACTGACTGTGACACATTTTTTTTCGAGATTTTCACGTGAACGTGTTCAGGATATTCCAAAATGTGCAAAAATCGCATTTCATGCAGTATGTTAACATTTTACAAGGCTTCGAATTTGGTAAAAAAAAACGTCAGTTCGCACGATAGAGCTTACAGATTTTATGTTATTGGTCTATACAGCTGTACGCAGAAGAAATGGGTATATATAAACTAGTAGTATGTGTACACCTTTGCTCCATCCCACTTCTATCCCCACTCCTTCTCCCACCACGGGCTACCCCCACGATTTCTCAAAATCGACCAGCAGCACCTCGCAACAATCGTCATTACCCACATCGATAATTTCTTCGCGCACAGTCCTTTGATTCCGTACAACAACACAGGCCACCCCAACGCACAAGTCCTCAAACACAAAACGCCTTCTCTCAATAAACTCCTTAATGTACAGGGTGCGCCATCTCAATCTGGTCGATGGAAGTATTGAATAACTTAGAGAATTTTCAACAGATTTTACAAAGTCGTATTTTTTTATTAAATTTGATTCATTACAATTTATTTTGATTAGTTTCCAAAAACCACATCGATCAAATGTCCGCCTTTATTACTGAGACAAAAATGAGCTCTTTTTTCGGCATTTTCCATTGTATTTGCCAGCGTCTCGGGCGATATCGCTGCGATTTCGGCTCGAATGTTGTTTTTTAGCTCCTCTATGGTCTTCGGCTTGTTGGCATAGACTTTACTTTTCAAAAATCCCCACAAGAAGAAGTCCGGTGCAGTCAAATCCGGCGATCTTGGTGGCCAGTCAATATCACCTTTCTTTGATATCACACGTCCTGGGAACTTCCGACGCAAATAGTCCATTGTTGAGCGCGCAGTGTGACATGTCGCACCATCTTGTTGGAACCAAAATTCCTTGAGACCTTTTTCACGCATTTGTGGTAAAACAAAGTGTGCCAACATCCACCGATATCGATCCCCATTGACAGTTTCACCAGCTCTGAAGAAAAATGGTCCAATGGTGGTTTTTGAGCAAACACCGGCCCAAACTATCACTTTCTCATCGTGCAATGGAGTTTCGTGAATAATATGAGGATTATCGGTGCCCCACATGCGACAGTTTTGTTTGTTGACAGCGCCAGAGAGGGTGAAATGAGCCTCGTCGGTCATCAGAATTCGCTCCCAAAAATCCGGCTCAGCTTCCTTCATTCGACTAACGTTATTAGCGTAAGCCAAGCGTCGCGGCTTGTCAGTTTCCAATAATCTTTGAGTCAACTGCACTTTGTACGGAAACATGTGAAGATCTTGCTTTAAAATCCTTCTCAAAGTGGTTCCACTGATGTTTAATTGCTGAGACCGGCGGCGGTATGAGACATTTGGATTTTCTGCAACACTCTGTCGAACAGCTTCGATATTTTCATTTGAACGACCTGAACGCGGTCGAGCTTGATGTTGGAGATTCGCTACAGACCCGTGCTCCATGAAATTTGAAGCTAAATGACGGATAGTGTCGCCTTTGGGCGCAGAACGTCCGCGATATTTTTTACGATACGCACGCTGAGTTGACACAACTGAACGATTATTTTCAATGTAAAGCGAAACTATTTCGGCGCGTTCTTTCGACGTATAGCGATATATGGTTGAAATTGTACTGAAATAACCTATACGAAACGTGTTGTACGACGCTGGTCGGTTAAAATCTGTCAGAGTTATTCAATACTTCCATCGACCAGATTGAGATGGCGCACCCTGTACAACCTGTCCAAATTATCCTCCAGATCGAGTAATATCGCAAACATTTGATCCGTCCGCAGGCACACAGTATTTTCATCGATACTACATATCGCCCGACACGCGAAAGCTTCGGATAGCTCGCCGTCTAAATACTGCGGATAAGTTTGAGTTTTTTTATTTATACCGTCGTTGTGCACTGCTAAAGACAGACTGAATGCTCAGGATGCTGCTGGCGGGTATCAGAGGGATTAAAAATAACAAACCCCCCTCTGAATCATAACTAGGTGTCCAGCGCTCTGAATGCAACAACAGCGGTTTTGCACATGCGTACCGCTTTGAGCTGTGCTCCTCGCGAAGCGCTTGCTCTGTAGTAAAAGGCGCAGAATATGATACCGTACCGCGAGAGACCTCAATTATAATTTATATATAATTATAAAATAAGAGACACAGTAAGACGATGTATTTGTTTTAATTAATCAATATTTAATTAAAATCACTTTACACATATTTACCGTCGCATGCAACATCCCTGCAAACACGGTAATGTACGCTCTTCGTCTGTCGACGAAACATCTATGTATGATTGTCTTTTAAACGGGTGCTCGCGAAGCCAATTTTTTATTTGGAAAGCCTGGTGCATTGCACAATAAGAAGACACCGTATCGTTTATGATAGCGTGTGAGTAGCATTTTCGCAAAGATTTCGGCATAAATGTGTACGGTAGAGCACCCTCCTCATCCACCAGGCTGGAAATTTCACGACTCGTGATATCGCAAAGAAGTATGACCTTCTCGTGACCGCGAGTATAGATACGTCTTGATTTTCGTGAAATTTCACGCAAGATTGAATATGCTTGTTTACAGCTCACATCGCCCTCGAACCATCCAAGACCGTGAAAATATTTCGAGAGAAAATTATTCCGGCTTCTCGAATGATGTGATGATTCGGCAAAGTGGTACGGTGGTGCGATGATCCAATGAGCAGAGTACGGTCTATCCACTGCTACCACGGCAATTTCTTTCGGAATAAATTCCGAGTCTTTACCACGCATTCCCTGTATATACACGACGATATCCATTTTCACGTCTAATATATACAGATGCTCAAGTTCGACTGATTAGTTACTCACAGAGACGCTTCTACGTCTCTTAACACGAAACAATTTTATTCCGACATTAGCACATTTTTCGCTCATCCGGTAAAATCCACCATTTCCTACCGAAAGACATCGATTTCAAGGACATAATCATATTCCGCGTAGACTACACAATTTACCGTTGAAGCAAGCGCGTTCTCAAGTCGTACCTCTATTCTCTCGCTATCGTGCTTTATTAAATTCCAATGTATATGGCTGTTCGCCGAAAGATCGGATGTCAAATCAAAAGCAAACGGACAATATCCATAGCGATATCTATCGCGATCGATCGAATTACCATCGTTCAAGAAATGTATTCCAGTTCCCGAAAACAACGTTTGAAAAGTATCCACATACAGGTGATTTTTCGTGAAATCAGGTTATAACGGTTTCGAAGGTATTTGAGCACCATCTACATACAACAAGAGATCATTTATCTTGTAATATTGGAAACTAAATCGATTTATACTGAAGTTGTCGTTAAATGCTTTGTTATTGACAAAACCGATAATTATACGCTTCGGCAATTGATCTAGCACGGTATTATCGATATTCTCCTCATGAACACTGGAGTGTATTGAAACAGCCTTTTCCTCGACTCTCGTAGTAGCGTAATGAATCGTGAGACCTTTTGAAATGTAGTGTCACAGTCAACGTCCCTGTTCGAATGGTATAGGATTTCGAAACTCGTCTCGTATATCGATCTCGATAGTGTGTAAATTGTTGCGCAAGAGAGGTATATATCGTGGCGTTGAAAACGATTTAATTATGGAATCATACTGATAATCATCAGCATCAATGGGAACAACTCGTAAGTTTATACATCGCCTGTAATATAGCTCTCACAGATATCGATATATAGAAACATGCTGCCTGGTATAGCACCAGTGAGAGGTGCAGGCCTCGACCCTGTGTATTCGCAGTGTGGTTGTGTCATTACAGACCTACAGGCCTCTTCCGAGAATCCTAGTAGCCTTGCGATAGCGGGCGAAACGCGAAAGTCGTGGTATCGTAGATCGGCCCATACGCACGCCACTTCGACCTGCCCGCTCGGAAGCGATTTAAACGCAGATAACCGGCCACGTGAGGTAACTTATTTATACTCCCCAAAGGAGCGTCTATAGAGCGATACACACCAGATGGAACTTAGTCTCTATCCGCGCGTCTTCGTGTTAAAAGATTTTAACCCGATAAATCATAATCACCATCCTCAAAAGTTACGAGATTTTCTACAGTAGGAACATGTAAAAGAGTCATCGAATAAGCAGTTTCCACAACAGAAACAGACCATTCTCCGTGCAAACGTATCTGGCGCGGTAGTTTTATAATAAATTTCGTCGTCGTATTATCCGGAAAATACTGCATACTACCATTGCTCGGTAGTACGACAAAGAAAGAGCTATCCTTGGAGCTCATATTTATCAGGTACGGTGATTCCGAGCGTTCCTCCTCTTTATCCTCTTCTTCTCTTTCATCTTCTCAGGTGACGGAGGCACTCGTACTCACGGTAATTCTGCCTCGTAGAAAATACAGTCGATTGTCTCGTTATTCAGATCGTGTAAAATATACACGAATGGTTCTCGATTCACTGATATTCGTTGAATCTTAAATAACTCGTTACTCCAACCACGCTCATATCCTTTCACGAATGCGGCTTTAGCTGTACTGATATGTAACAAGTCACCGAGACTGTATTTAGGCTTTTCAGTTCTTCTCGCGTTACGCTCGTAACGCCGTGCTAAATTTTCTCGGCCTATAGAGGCATTTTCTAGGGGCACCTCGTTCGGACGAATACGCGTTCCGCTGTATTAAGTGTGATTATAAGCATATAACAAATTTTGTAAAACATCAATGTAACGCTTATTATGCGTGTATGTAAAGTAACGTTACATTCGCTTTTTTATTGTGCGATTAAAGCGTTCGGTAATCGAGGCTTTTATATCGAGGTTTCGAGAGGCGCGAAAATCGATATTCTTTTTCTTCAGAATTTGCTGAAATGGAGTGCCGATAAATTCTTTGCCTCGATCAGTTTGCAATTTCACGTTTGCGCTCGTTTTGTCACGCAAAGCCCCGACCCACGCGTATTTGCTCAACACGTCGATAACAACAAGCAGATATGCGTACCCATCGATGTACGTAGCTGCCGATCGAAAATCAGCTAAATCAGCCTCCCATACATAATCTATATTACTCGCGTAGTAGGTAAAACGGGGAAATCGTCGCCGCACGAGACGAAATATAACATGCATCATGTTATATGAGTTGTGTGTCTCGAGCCATGGTGTAACATTTTTTCGCGCTACTCTTCGATCTACGTGGGGCAAATTTTTTGCTCGAGAATAGGAGGCAGGATGGGCGGTGTCATGATAGATTTTTTGAAGAATTTTCATAATTTTAAAGATGACCAGTTAAATGGATTCTTTTTCTTTTTCTTTTCTAACTGTGTGGGGGATCGACATTCACTGAGGTGTCGTTGGCTCTCTACTTATGCGATGTTTCGCAATTGTTCGTCCTCTTCTTCCTCCCCCTCCTGTCCTCGATGATGTCGTTGTCCGCCGTGAGCATTAAATCTCTGTTTGAGTGTGCGGTCTCGGCCTCGTTGTTGTTGCTACTGCTGCTGCTGCTGCTGCTTCTATCACTATCGCGTGGTAAAATGAGACGCCGCTGCGCTGTCGAGGATGATGTAGGTGTAGGCTAGTGTAGTAACTCGGGATTGCCAATAAATTCGCATGGCATCTGGATCGTTCGCAGGAGTTTGGCAAAGTGAGATCGACCGATGGGTTTCTCGCGTTTTTTAGCTCGCTTAGCAACGTTTACAAGATCAACGATATTGGAATTTGAATATCTTCTGCCGTCTATGGAAAAAACACCGTTACGATCCCATGTCATTTTTTCACCGATGGCGCTGCGATGCAATTTGCGAAGCAACGATTTTGCTTTGGATTAAAATTATAGATAGAGTATTGCTATTAACGCTGTAAAACCTGCTAGTACTCTATCCATTTCTCTTTCTCGCTCTTGTAGGAGTGAGAGTTTATAATTTCACTCAGCAAAGAGTCGAGGCGCGATAATGGCGTACCCGTAGTTGTACGGAGGGCGACGAGTCTGTAGTAGTAGTAGCAGCAGTAGTGGCGAGATCCGCAAGACGATGTATGTTATCATCAGGAATAAGCACCATCTTTCTGGCATATTCCATCCCTCGTGTAGACCAAGACAGGCACGAGAACAAACTTGATAAATCCGACACAGTGCTCGACGATGATCTTTTTCTTACCGCTCCAATTTCCCCTTTTGGCGGCTGTCGTCGAAGAATTGTCGCGTGCCTCCGAAGATGATTCTTTTTCACGTTGCTCGGCTTGTGAATTCGTGTCGATTTATCATCGTGCAATTGTTCATGTTGTTGCATCGGAAAATCATAAAACAAAAATCGCGTCGAAGGCTTGTCTTTTTTCTTCTCCTTTGGCACCTCTTGTTTGTGAAGAGGTGCTATAAAACATGCATGCGTAGTCGGTCGAGTTTGCCTGCATGTAATACAAAACGATATAACACATACATGCATGTTTTTATCTGTGTTTTTAATCATACGCGAGTAGCCTCTACAGATTTTCAATGCTTTACAGATGCTGTACCGTCTATATTTACGAGACGTAATACTCGCGGAGCCCTCACCCTTATGATGAGCGAGGCAAAAAGCACCAAAGAACGAACGATTACAGTCTGTGCAATACTCAGGCCGAGAGTCTCTATTGCCGTTGCAATAAGTGGATTTACATCGAGCACATTGATAGCTACAGCGATGCTCGCGTACTCGATTATATTTGGAATTACATTGTGTGCAGAACTCCCGACTACCTAGCGCACCATCGAGATTTAATATTGGCTGGTAGTGATGAGAGCGTTCGTAATAGAAAATAAAGAGTGTATGATTAATTTTACCTATTGCAGAGAGTACGGATTCTCGCCCATCGTACAAAGCCGGAACACGTTTTCCGAAGGTGAGACATTTATAAACAACAATCATCAAACCTAAAGAACATAAAAAACATAAACAACAGCATACCGCGGATCTTACGAACAACCGCTTGGGTCGGAAGTTTCCATAGGGTGATCTGTAAATTTCTTCTCCCCCACCGCGAACTCAACGACGGTCTACGTTACAATATAAACTCTATCAATTATCTTATCAATGAGCGCTCAACCACTCTGACCATGATTGAGCTATTAGAGCAGTAGTAACCACAGTAAATCAGACAATTAACTAGAGATTTTTCAAAGCGGCACGCGTTTATATTGGGTCTGTGAAAAAGTTCGTGCCGTTTTTCCCGATAGATAGGAACAATTGTAAATAAGTCAGGAAACACAGATAGCAGGGACACCACTAAACGATCGCTGGAAAGGCGACACTTCGAGCGTTACTTTGAGTATAGTATAAACATCGAAATTTGTGCAGTGGTTGGAAAGTTGTTTGCGTTTGAAAATGGAGAAAAGTGATGAAAAATTGCGCTATATTTTGCAATATTATTACGACAAAGGGAAGAACGCTGCGTGACTTGTGAAAAAAATTGTGCTGTGCACGGTGAAGGTACTTTATCAAAATCTGCTGCGTGAAAATGGTTCGATCGCTTTCGTTCTGGTAATTTTGATGTGAAAGATGAGTCACGCTCTGGTTGTCCAATCACTGAAAAAGCTGATGAAATTCTTGAAAAAGTTCAGCAAGATAAGCATATCAGCAGTGTCGATGTTGGTATGGAGCTAGGTATTGACCACAAAACTTTTTTGAACCATTTACACAAAGGTGGCTACAAAAAGAAGCTCGATGTATGGGTTCCTCATGAGTTGAGCGCGACAAACATGATAGACCGAATTAACATCTGCGCTGCTGAAACGCAATGAAATCGAGCCATTTCTCAAACGTGTCATAACTGCTGATGGAAAATGGATCATGTACGACAATCGGAAGCGTCCAAGATCGTGGACAAGGGATGGTGAGCCGTCACAAGCGTTCACGAAGCCAGGATTGACGGCGAAAGAGGTGATGCTGTGTGTGTGGTGGGACTGGAAGGCAATCGTCCACCATGATCTACTTCCAGTTGGTCAGACGATTGATTCTCAACCCTACTGTGGACAATTAGAGAGATTACGCCAAGCAATTGAAAGAAAACGGCCCGAATTGATTAATAGGAAAGGTGTTGTCTTCCATCCTGACAACGCCTGTTTGTAGCTACTTCATGTGTTATGAATGGAATACAAAATACCTTTAACTCCAGGAACAGTATATCGAAATATTCAATGAATGAAGGATCGACTCGGCGGCGTACAGCCTCACACAGATTAGAGATATTCTGTGTTAAGAGTTCTCTAACGCGCACTTGATCCACATTTTTGGCTAGCTCTTTAGCGGGAATATGAATAAGTAATTCAGCACATAGAATTTCGATACAGTTTTTCACATAAGAGGTGTAGCGTTGGAGCCGTCTCAAGCGCTCCTCGACGCACACATTTACGGCGCATAACCCGTCAAATGATTTCTTTTGCATCACTATAGCCGGTGAATAGATGTTCTTCTTCTTCGCTGGCGGTGGTTCCACTTGACTGTCTTCATTTTGGTCGACACTGTCCTCAGTAGTTGTCTCATCAATGCACCGATCGAACACAATGGATTTGGACCCGAACGATGTTGTAAAGTATACCTCGAAGTATCCAAATTTGAGGGTTACCATAATTCCTGGACTCCTCGAAATATGAGTCTATTTCCGATAGTGCATCTTGTAGTTTACCCCAGGTAGTGATACCGAGGATGATTCCTCCCGATGAGTTATTATTCTGTAGCTTGATGATTGGTACGACATCGCCGTTTATACGCGGTTGAAGTCCCACACTTATCTTCTTTATTTCTTAATAATTCAGATTGTATGTTGTACCAAGAAGCAGTGGTATCTCGAGATTTGTCTTCTCTTCGACAGATATAAACCGGTACATGGCGGCCATACCCATATCGGCGGAACTCATATTGAGCAACACGCGTAAACTTGACGACAGAGATGGTGGCCGGAAATCTATCGCTGATAGTTGTAGTTTCTAGTGTGTCACGGGCCTGACTGCCGGTTAGCCCTTTCAACGATTCGATTTATAGGTAAGTATGGATAACCATATTGTATATTATTGAATGGAAGTGGGAGGAAAACAGGTGTACAGCTTCCTGCGCGACCCTCTGCTAGCATTGTATTAGTCACATTGTAAACAGACTGTTCAGATGAATATTTAAATTATGTATGTTCGTTTTGACAATACAGCTTGATTCCAAAATGCAAGAGTCTAATACGTCATATGCACTGTATTGTAGATAGACTGTGTAGGTGTATACATACATTAAAATTAGGGATACGCGGTCTGACAATACAGACTGCTACCGAAAATGAAGGAGTTCGAGGGCTTGTATTTACTGTTATGTAAACAAGTCTACGCTACTGTAGACAGAAAGTGCATATAGTATACATAAATAAAAATAGGGATGCTCGTTCTGACAATACAGGTTGCTTTCGAAAATGTAGAAGTAGGAGAGCTCGTATTTACTGTATTGTGAACAGATGTATATAAAAATTGAAATGACGAATGCTCGCCCCACAGCTTGTTACAGAAAACGTAGGAGTGCAGAGGGTCGTATTTAGAGGGTTTTCAAAATGGTTACCACAGAATTGTGTAATGCACAATACGATATGAAGGTATTTTTATGAATAGACACCAGAGATACGATGACCATAGACCCTAAATATACCAGGGCACATCGTAGGTTTCAACTTTTACCATCCTTAAAAGAACTTTCGCTACCGTTCTTAGATTATACAGTGTACAGGGCGAAAAGTCAAAATGTATTTATAGCTAGAGATGAGGGGGCTATGGTCAAAATATAAAAGCGAATGGAATCAATATTTTCGTCTAATTCCGTGTTGAAACGCAGCAGTGCAACCACAGTTTTGTTTTTGCTCTTGTATTTTTTCAATTTATCTCGCTTTTTAAAAATGGTTTTTCCGCGTCCTTCACTTTTGGAAGTAGTACGTGCAGCGCCTCGTGCTTTTATTATACATGATCGACAATTGGTGCGACGGTATACGGTGCGGTGGTTTGCGAATATCGCGAACTTTACGTTCCATCGGTTGACCGCGGAGTTCACTAGAGTGCTGCGTCAATGTGGTGTAGAAGGTATTACTGTAGCCTTCAACAGGGGTGTCTTCTCCGGATCGGAGTTTGCACAACGTTTCGTTGTGGAGCATCTAGCGAGCCATGGAGGGATGCTTCACCCACCACTGCGAGACCTCATAATGAGAGTTGAACATTTTTATGGTGAGTAGTGAACACGTTTTGAATTATACCGAAAGAATTAACCATGTTGTGAATTGTGTATTATGTTTTTAAACGTATATTATTAAATAACATGTTTACAAATAATATTTCTAATAGAAAATAATTTTCGTTACAGCACGACGCAATTTATTAGCATCAAGCGACACCAGTGACACCGACACAACGGGGGATGAAATGGATGTCGATGAAGCAGCGGCGTCTGGCACTATCGATACCGACTGCATCAATGGTGACAACGATAATGCAGACGAACACGACGATGCCTACATGGGTGACAACGATAATGCAGACGAACACGACGATGCCTACATGGGTGACAACGATAATGCAGACGAACACGACGATGCCTACATGGGTGACAACAACGACAACGACAACGACAACGACAACGACAACGACAACGACAACGACAACGACGACGACGACGACGACGACGACGACGACGACGACAATGGTAAGTAAAAATGTTCTTTTACTTTTGTATATATATAATTATATGTATACAAATTTATATATATTATATATATACCAGGTCTATAAATATGAAACCGGAATTTGCCCATAGATGGCCCTAGCTGTCAATGTAGTTACCGTCAAACCGCGTCATTGGCGCCATTTCCTTGTTGACATCTCTGACAACAGTTTGTAATTAAACATTTCCAATAGCACTATGCAACGAATTTTGGTAAAAGATCTGCATTTGCACGCGTACAAGGTTCAATTGGTGCAAGAAATCAAGCCAAGGGACCATGCGCAGCGCCGTAAATTTGCTGATTGGATGTTGGAACATCATCAAATTAATGCGGATTGTTGACCACGATGCCGAATGGAAGTTGTTGGATTCTCGGCCACAGATTCCATTACTGTGACTATATTTTCGAGTGACCGACAAGGACGACGACGAACAATGATCTTCCGATCCATCAGCGTAGATTTCGTCTCAAATTTTGTAATTAAACGCCTCACTGTCGATTCATTTGGCGTATTATTGCGACCAAAAGCTTGACGTGATTGGCAAACTGTTTTCGCAAAACTTGCACCATTTTTGTAATGTGTTTTTACAATAATTAAACGTTCTTGGTTTGAATACTTCTCCATATTCCTAAATCGCGTGGTCTGTACGTGACAGATGTAAAAAAAAAATCACCGTACAACTTGTATTAACAAAATGGCGGCAAATTTAAATCCGGCGCTCTTGCTGGGATACCCTTTATATATACTAAGTCTCCTATGTTGTACTCGATATTAATCTTAATTTTATCATAATAGTTTTTATTCTGTTCATGGACCTTTTTTGAATTTTGGTATGCTATTAATCTGTTCTCTCTCAAATTATTTTCGGAATTACTATTGAGTTCGATCGGTAAAATTGACCTATCTCTTCCAGTTAGTAAATAATTAGGCGTGAAACCTGTTGAACTGTGAATCGTATTATTGTATTCATCAGTACATTCTTTTGCTATGGTGGGCCAAGGGCAATCTTTGTTCTCAAATATTTTACATCTTATCCTATTAACTAGTGTTTGATTGGTCCTTTCGTTTAGACCAGGGGTCTCCAAACTACGGCCCGAGGGCCACATTCCGCCCGCGGACAGATTTTGGACTATTTCACTTTTTACCACCGGCAACATTGATAATATGGTTTTGGCCCTCGGAACTTACTGGAGTAATCAGTATGGCCCTAAGGCTGGAAAGTTTGGAGACCCCTGGTTTAGACCATTAGAAAAGGCGGAATCGACCGCGGTAAAAACTAAATTTATTTTCCTGGATTTTAAATGTTGCTTAAACTCTCTTGCGTATTGGTCTGTAAATCAAATCTGTATAGTATTCTCATCTGTTATTGAATTTACTAATTTTATAAAGTCTTTTGCAATTTGAGTTTTTGATGTCGAGATAAAAGCATATCTCGTAAAATGATCAATCAGCAAGTGTAGGTATCTTTTTGTACTTTAATTACCTGCAAAACCTCCTATTGTATCTAATGCCATAATTTCAAATGGTTTAGAGACTGGACCTAGTTGTGATAATGGAGCTTTAAAATTACCTACTCTCGTTTTGTTTTTTATGCAAGTATCACAGGAGCGACATATCATTTTTATGTGTTTATGTATATTCTTGAAATAAAATTTTTGAGTAATTGTTAATGTTAACTGTTTTGATCCTATATGTCCTTGTTTATTATGTGTATCTTTAATTAAAGCAATACCAAAGTCTTCAGTCAGCCAAATTTTCTTTCTATTATTTAATGTTTTATAGATTATATCGTTTTCGGTTTCATGGTTATGATCAAGCTTTAATTGTTTTTGATTATTAATAAATTCATCTAGTTTTAGAAAGTTTACTATTTTTATTATTGATTTTTCGTCTTCTTTACTATCTCCTTCTAATACTGGGTTTCGCGATAAACAGTCCGCCTCTAAATTATTTTTCCCTGGGTTGTAATTTATTTCGAAATCAAATTGAGACAAGTAATTAAAAATTTGTCTTAACTCCGGATCATTACATTTTTTTATATTGAATTTTTCTGATGGTTTATGGTCTGTGAAAACAGTAAATTTTTGCCCTATTAGATAATATTGCCAATATAAAATGGCCTCTTTTATAGCAAGACACTCAATATAAATCGCTCTTTTTGTCTTTTGTGACTCTGTTAGTTTGCGCGAAAAGAAGAATACTGGTTTTATAGTTCCATCTGTTTGGCGTTGTTTTAATATTGCCCCAACCTCCTGTAAACATGCATCCGTATAAACATAAATCGGGATGGTTGGGTCGAAAATTGCCAAAATCGGGTTTGAGCATAAATAATCTTTTATCTTTTCAAAATTATCTTGGCAAATTTTTGACCATTTAAATTCTATGTTCTTTCTCAATAGATTATGAAATGGCTCCAATATTATGGTTGATCTGGGAATATGTTCTAGATAGAAATTTATTTTCCCAAAGAATTACCTGATATGTTTCCTTGTCCGTGGTGTTGGAAAATTTCTTATAGCGATTACATTATTATCTAAGGGTTTTACACAATTATTTCCTATTTCATGACCCAAATATGTTATTTTGCATTGTGCAAATATACACTTTGACAGATTCAGTTTGAATCTCTTCTCTTGTAAAGCTTTTAATATCAGTTCGATGTATTTTATATAGTCATTATAATTTTTTCAGTAAATTAGAATGTCGTCAATGTAATTTACTGCAAAGCGATCTAAATTCTTTTTCCTTATTATGCTGGACAAAATTCGTTGAAAAATTGCCGGCGAAGATTTTAGTCCGAATGGTAAACAACAGCATTGCTAGTGCCCATGATGGGTTACGAACGCTGTTTTGTATTTGTCCTTGTCACGCAGCGGGATAGACCAAAACGCCGATTCACGTCTAGCTTTGTGAAATATTTACAATTTCTCGCACGTAACGTCAGATCGTCGATTCTCGGAAAAGGTTGGCTATCCGAAACCACTATCTTGTTCGGCTTTCTATAATCGATACATAAGCGAGATTTTCTCGCTTCCTCCTTTTTGCATACTAACGTAACCAGCGCGGCGTATGGGCTACATGATTCCTCTATCAACCCCGCTTTCAATAATTGTTTGATCTGATTTTGATCCGATGCGTAGTTTTCGAAATATTTCAATGTCTTCAGATAAATCGGCCACCCTGTATATGCAAATAGTGAAAGAGCGCAAAGGAGAATGTGAACCCACTACCGTTGCAAAACACCCTGAAACGCTTTTTATATTTTATGATTTTAAAACGCGTCAAGATAAGGTATATACAGGTACAACGGGCGATGCCCACGAGCACATTGTCACTCATTGTGTCGCACAACAGTTGTGCGAAATTTGTTTATCTGCGGGAGAACAGCGACCGTTAGGCATTTGCGAGTGGTGCGGTGTGCGCGAGTTTGTTTTTAACAAAAATCCTGTTACAGAGTTTATAAATCTGGCTGTGCGACCTTCTACGAAATTTCGTAATATAGTGTGCATTGCACACAATGCTAAGGCATTCGATGCTCAAGTTATCTTACGGAATATCGTAGAATGTTGCACGGATATGCCCGCCCCAAGTACGAGGGTCGATTAATAAATAATCGGCTTGGTGACGAAAATCGCGTTTTTTTGGACAAAAATCTTTTTTTTTCTCAACAGAATCTCCTTTTAGCTCGATACACTTATTCCAACGACTTTCCAATTTTTTGATGCCCTCCGAATAATACGATTTCGGAAGGTCCTCAAAATAGATTTCTGTTTCGGCGATGAGGTCATCTCTGGAACCAAATCTCTTTCCGCCAAGCCATTTTTTCGAGTTTGGAAACAGAAAGTAGTCGGAGGGTGCCAAATCTGGAGAATACAGTGGATGCGAAAGCAATTCGTATTTAAATTCATGAATTTTGGCCATCAGCTACACGTTCTCTTTTATGGTCGACAGTGAGCAAACGCGGCACCCATCTTGCGGATAACTTTTTCATACCCAACTGATCACTCAGGATTGAAATCACTGAGCCATATGATATGCCTGTGGCCTCAGCAATCTCACGCACTTTTAGTCTCCGATCATTTAACACCATATCGTGGACTTTTTCAATTGTTTCTGGTATGACGACCTCCTTTGGACGACCTGGACGTTCATCGTCAACAATGCTCGTACGACCGCGTTCAAATTCAACTGTCCAATATTTAATGGTTGATAACAAAGGTGCAAGGTCCATATATAGTAAACTTCGTCTAGCTCCGCTTTGATTTCATTGTTCGTTTTCTTTTTCAAAAACAAAAATCGAATCACTGCACGATACTCAATTTTTTCCAGTTTTGTAAAAACACAAAAGTTGTTTGTCTTTCGACGCTGTCAAACGCAAACTAAACATCGCAGCGAGCTGAAACGTTGATAACAGTCATGTGAAGGATGGCACTACTAAACGTCGCTATTGATTTCTTTCCTCGACGAATAGATGACGTAAGGTCGGCTATTTATTGATCGACCCTCGTATAGCTCTAACAGGTAATTCAATTATATCGATGAGGGTGGGCCGTACTAGTTTTATCGACAGCATTAATTATTTTCATATGCGTCTTAGCGCACTGCCCAAGGCTTTCGGGTTTAACGATGAAATGGTCAAGGGCTACTTCCCGCATCTCTTCAATACAGAAGATGCACGTGATTAAAACGGTGTTCTCCTCGCAGCTAAGTATTACTCGCCTGATACAATGAGTGCGCGGGAACGGTTAGAATTTTACGATTGGTATGCGGAAGAGCTTAATAAAGACGCGATATTTAACTTTGAAAACGAAATTCTTAAGTACTATAAGATGGATGTTGATATACTCCGTCGAGCTTGCTATGAATTTCGCCAAATATTTCTATCTGTAGGTAATGTATTGTAACAGAGTTACACTCTCTAGCCTATTTTCTTATGTCGAACGTTCATAAGAGCCGAGAGGATGTGAAAACACCTACAAAATTAGACTCGGTACAAGAGTACCGAGGTTTTGCGGGCAATAGGCCATTGCGCCGATATAAGAACTAGAGCTGTCGCCGTTCCGAAATTCCCTCGCTGACGTAAACAGCAGGTATTTTAAATGATGATAGGGAAATCGGCAGAGGGGACTGAGGCGAGGGGAGGCCTATAAAAGGCCGGTGCGGGAAGAGAGGAGCTCTCTTAGCGAAATTGTAAAAACGGAACAGGTACGGAAATCGTGCGAAAAGATAGAAAACCAGTGAAAGGTGGCAATAGACGAGGGAGTGCTAAAAGCAGAGAAAGTAACAGATAATAGTTGTGGAAATCCACAAATAACCAAAATTAGGTAATTAATAAATAGAATAGAGTAGATCCGGAGGAAAATAAATCCGTGTAATTCAGTAGTCTTTGAGTATCGTTTATTGGAATTAGTGCACCAAAATTATAATCATAGAATAAAATAAATAAATTGGGTCTTTAAACCTACGTGAGAATCGAGAAACGAAAATCGCATAAGTGGAAAGGAGACAGAGTGCGAGTAAGACGGGAGAGAAAGAGCAAAGAATTGTACATAGAGTTTCTACACTCTATACAAGTAGTGCGGTGTGTGTGTGTGTGTGTGTGAGGCGACAAGACCGAGGCGTCGTCCCGTAACCGTAGCTCGAGCCCCGAAATACCGAGAATTCCTGCTCGAATAAGTAGAAATAATCATAAATATAATCGAGGGAATTTCCTAAATTTGATACCAAGTGGAATATAGAATTAGGAAAGGTAGAGAATAGATATTGGTAGAATTAATTAATTAATTAATAGGATTAATAATTAATAGGATTAATAAATATGAATAAGCAAATCCCGGATAGAAAAATATAAATGATAAAGTGTGTAAGAGGCAAGCAAGAGTAAAAGAAAAAGAATCGTGAACCGAGTTCATACACTCGGTAGAAGGAGTGAGTGAGAAAGCAAAATAGCTAGTGGTATGCTATAGGTGCGCATCGAATATATAGTAATACCGAGCTATCGGACCACAACAGACTTCCGAGGAATACTAAGAATTCGTGCATCTGAAATAGTATAATAAATTGCGGAAATAATCGTTAGAATTATGTGTGTAAAAAGAACATTACGAAAAATGTAATGAACGAAATTAAAAAGTGACGTGTTTATTTGTGAGACTGATTTCTTTTAATAAAACCACACTATCAACCACCTTGAAGTCTAGATTAATTAGTTACGTGTCGAGCCCAAAATCCCACGGTAAATAAAAATATATGTAAACGTAATAAAAATACCGTTACAGTATGTCCGTTTACTGAAGCCGTAACAATAGCATTGGCTTGCTCACTCGTGTACCATCGTAACTTTCTACGACCGCAAACGATTGGTCTCATCCCTGCACAGGGGTATAGGCGGGTGGGAAATCATTCGAAGCAGGCCGTTGACAGGCTCCTGTGGGTTGAGCACGAGCTCGGGCGTGAACTCATTCACGCGGCCAGGGATCGTGAGTATAAATTACCCGAAGGACCGCTCGTCGACGGCTACCTGGAGCTGGATAATCATCGTATTGTATACCAATACCACGGTTGTTATTGGCATAGGTGCTGCAAATGCTTTCCCAACGATCGTGCGAGAAATTCTCATGCTGGAAACGAGAGTTTAGACTCGCGATATGCGTGGACTGTGGCAACGAGTTTAAAAATTCGTTCACACGGTTACGAACTGGTGGAGATGTGGGAGTGTAATTTTAATACACTTCGTAAAGACGAACCACATATCAACGAATTTTTAAATAACCATCCGCGACGTGTCACAGAGAGACTGAACCCTCGTGCAGCGTTCTATGGCAGTCGTACGGGTAATATAGTCACGTCCTACAATGTCGCGGTGGGAGAGAAAGTTTCGTACATCGACATTTGCTCGTTGTTCCGGTATATATGTAAGACAGGCCGCTACCTGGTGGGGCACCCTAAAATATACCTCGGTACCGAGAGCGAGGCTTTGCTAGGGTATTCGTACGATGCTCTAGGCGTCACTGTTAATGTTTTGATTGAGTGCACTATATTGCCATCGCGCCGACTCTTTTTCCCTGTTCTACCTGTTCGAATGCACGAGAAACTGTTGTTTGACTTATGTCGTAAGTGCGCAGAGGACGTGACTCAAGACTCGTGCATTCATGAAAAGCCCGAGGATAGGGCTTTCACAGGTACCTGGGTGACGGATGAGGTGCGGAAAGCAATAAACTGCGGTTATAAAATATTAAAAATTTCTATTATTTGGGCGTACGATACGACAATTTATAACGCTGATACACGTGAGGGTGGCCTGTTTGTAGAGTATGTAAATACATTTTTCAATATTAAACAGGAAGCTAGCGGGTGGCTCGAGCACTGTATCGACGATGCGTCTCGCGAACAGTATATTGATGATTACGAACGCGCTAAGGGTACCCGGTTGAACGCTGCTAACATAAAGAAAAATCCAGGGCTACGTTCGGTCGCTAATCTTTGTTTAAATTCTTTCTGAGGTAAGTTCGGTCAGCGGGATAACTTAGCGCGTACGGAAATTGTGGAAACTCACGAGAAGCTATTGTTGTATTTGTACGACAATGATAAAGAAATTAAACGTCTGCTACCGGTAAGCGATAAGCTGCTATATCTTAATTGAGTATCCCGTGATGAGGCTGTGGTTCCTAGTCCATTAACTAGCGTTGTAATCACGGCGTTTACGACGGCTTTAGCACGTTTAAAACTATACAGTTACCTCGAGCGTTTAGATAGACGTGTTTTATATTACGACACCGATTCGGTTATTTACGTGAGTAAGGGTGATGATTTGCAGCCCTCGGTAGGCGATCTGCTTGGAGACATGACCAACGAAATGCTCCCTTTGGGTTCTAATGCTTATTGTAACGTACTGGCTATCTAAGAACGCGCAGTGCACAGACCAAGTCACCGCTACCGCGCGTTACACACACTAAGTAATACCGGCCTATGCCTAGCAACTCAAGACGCGCGGTACACACACAACGAAGCGCCGCTACTCACACCATGTAGCTCGGCACGTCGGAGACCAAGTCCCGTTATTCCTTTCAAAAAGCACGAATAACGAAACGTTAAAAGACCAACGATGAATTTTAAAAGGAGGACCAAGGCTACCAGTGGGCTACAGGAGATGGGCTACAGGACCGCCACCAGCTATAGTAATACCAGAAGCATAGGACGGACAGAAGGGGATACTGGTATAAAAAGACCAGAAATTCGGTACTCGAGGAACAGTTTTGTTCACAGGTCCCGCCAACGCAGAAGTCCAGGAAGGAAGAGCAATTGAGCCCTCACTAGCTGCAGCCACACTGATACATGGAGAGCCCAGCTGTGTTACCAGACACATACTAGACGGGAAGCAGCTGAGTCGGTGCTACGCTCGAGGATAGTACGATCCAACAGGCCAGGCTCTCAGAAGAAAATAATCTCAACACATATTAAATAACGAAGATATAATACAACCATCCTAAAGAAGATTGAAATTACACGATAGCGTAGGGAATAAGATAGGAAAATAATTTTAATATAATCAGGAAATCTCTGGGAAAATATAAAAGGCCCTGATATAGCTGCGCATGCACCCGAAGTGCATTCTACTGACGCCGGATCGCAGCGGTGGTCAGGTGGACGAGCGACTTAGCCTTCACAGAGTACCAAGCGGGAGCTCCACCCCCACCAACGGTCCTGCGACGTAAGAAGCAAGCATCGACCAACTCAGTAGTCAATCCGAGACTAGTCCGGATACTACAAGCAACGGCCGGGTACTTACCGACGGTACACGTGCTAAATATTTTACCTAGCGAACGCAACGGGCAGAAAGACTTATCAACCGCCGTTTATTTTTACTGTATAAATTCAATTATCAACCCACGTTTATTTTAACATTATAAATTATATTCTCGACAAGCGTTATAAAAAACATATTATCAATAGATTCCGACTATAAATTATATTCTTGATCAATTTTCATCCTCACATTACGAAGCAGATAATCGATCAATTTCTATTATGAATTATATTCTTAACCAACAACTATCTTTGAATTATAAGTTTCTCAAACATTCTTCAGATTCACGAGCGGACACGATTATAAAGGCATTAAAGAGCCCGTGAAAAACTTATTGTAAGGCGCGTTGTTCAGTTTTCACGCTTACCAAGTACACACTCAACTCATGCACACGCTACAGTCACAATCATCTGACGCCTCGCGTCATATGGTATAGCTCGCAGGTATGCTATATCGATTTATCGACCGCGCACTCATGCATATTGTCCATCTGCTCACATCCTCGATCGAAGCTCACTCGAGCGGCCAACGCTGTTAGCGTGGCCCCATCGGCAAGACCACTCATAAGTCTCGCCTTCCATCGCTGACAGCAAATCACAAGCAAGCTGTGACGCACGTCCGTCTTCTTGATACTCTGCCGCGTGGTCGACGGATGTGGCCATTGTTCTCACTCGAGTCGCTCGCTGTACACGTTCCCGCGTAAAGCTCACGGAGATATTCTCTTGTTCTAATCACTCTAGTGCGGATTCATTTCTGTAGTGTAATACATTCTTGGTCAAATCACCCGTGTTTCAACTCAGTGTTAGTGAAAATCACAGCAGATCATCAGAACCACAGAACCAATCACATAAACGTCAACGGCGTGGTTCGCTCGTTGGCTGCACCGACGCCATTCTGCTCAGCACCGATCATCGGCGTCCGGACTCTCATAGACTGCCGTGTGGCACTATTCGAGCTCTACAATCAGACCTTATCACCAGGATCAACCACACGGAATCACCAAGGCAACTCAGAGGCCTGAGACCCAATCACCAACAGTACATCAACACGCAGGCCAGACCAATCACAGTAATATATTAAACACAATCAACAGGTATTTTTTCATGCAGCCAATGTTACATACTTTCAATAAACGTTGAATTTATTATTGTTAAATTACTGAGTTCATTTAATTAGTTATACTTGTCACCAGGATCCTTAATCTTACTATTCGCATCTGTCACTCGACATGCTACGTGCGAATGCATCAACCCGCTATACACCAACAGCGTAGTAATACTCAAGTGATACAGGTTCACTGTGCAGAGCACTATATTCATTGTTATTTATTATGTTTTTACTCAGTCTGACTAGGCGCTGACTTTGCGCACTTGTCAATTTCTCTCATAGTGCTTTGCCGCATCAGTTAGTGTCTATCGTAGAGGTCTTGATAATTTTGTTGGAGCATTATCAAATATTTATAATATACTCATATTCAATACTCATACATTTTTTGGTCCTTCGAGCCGGATCCTGGTCAAGTATATAATTTTATGCCTCGATACTCACATGAATCACCAATCAACACATGTAATACACTACAGATTGCGCAACTCAGCATGCATCGATACAAGACAATGCTCAATAATAATAAAATACTCACCCAAGTGCACTAATCATTTTTTGTAAACCATTCAACAGGCTCAACTAGTTCAAATCATGGCTGACGATAAGAAAGCGCAGTCAGACCAAAGCAAATCCTCGCAGGAAGGCGACTCACATGATGGTGATGTGGAAGCAATCGATGAAGCAACAGTCGTTACCGAGACACTCAATGTACCACCCACGGTACAGAGACCACGCACCAGATCACCATCACCAAACACCAATCAAGCTAACCTCATGGAGTATAAGGTCGCATCACAGCATGCGAGGATAGCAATGATCAACCAGCTACACGATCACCTGCAAAACTCACCAGGCAGCGTTTCCGAAGAACTCAACGGCCAGTTAGAGATTTTAAATCGCACTTGGGACTGTTTTTGTAACGAGCATGATCAAATGGGAGAAACATGTAAACGTGCTTTTCTCACTCACCCGTATGTTACAGAGAAGGTGTACCAATCAGGCTTTGATAGTTACTTCAAGGCACTCACAATTCATCATGGCAAATAATCAAGGACAGATTCAACAACAAGGAAAGACTCATCCTGTCTTATGTTGAGAAACTCCTTAGTAACACTCGACCAGTGGCAAAATCTGCAGCCGCACTCAACACATTAGTTAGCTCAACGAAGGAAATAATCAACGCACTCAACGTTCTCGGAATTGATACAGAATCATGGAATTATGTATTAATTTTCGTAGTTGCTCAACGCCTTGATACATCCATGCGTGAAGCATGGGAATACAAACGGAGTGCGCACAAGCAGCCAACCTCGTTTGAAGATTTGATGGGATTCATCGAATCCAGAGCGAGAGCTTTAGAAGTCATCCCAATCAACCCTGATCAATCGGCTGACAGAGCCAGCAACATCTCAAAACACTCAACAAAATCTGCACTTCTGCCAGCAAGACCGGCTCACCATGCGTCCACTCAACCGAGGACACACCAGTATCCATGCGATCACTGTGGTGGTTCGCATTACATAGTGAGCTGTGCTAAATTCAGAGAGCTACAACCTGCAGATCGCCACAAAGTTGTGACTGAACACCGACTGTGTTTCAACTGCTTTGGTCATCACAACCTCCACTCGTGCCAATCAACCATCAACTGCAAGACGTGCGGTGCCAAACACCACACGATGATTCATTTGCCATCCACCGCAAGAACCACACCAAAGTCAAATCAACCAAGCACCTCAGCTACACCTGCCACAGCTCATCCAAGCACCAGTTCACGTCAATGAGAAATTGACGTGCCATTTTGCCAACTCATCCACTCACACGGTAGAACAGCAGTTCTACTAGCAACGTGTCAAGCATTACTCATCACATCTTTCGGCACTCACCAAGTCAGATTACTCATTGATCGAGGATCAGAGTTCACCTTCGTCTCAGAACAACTTGTATCGGATCATGGGCTTACTCGTCAACACTCATCAATTCCAGTCATTGGCATCGGAAACACGAGATCAACACACACCAGAGGTACCACCACATTAACATTACGATCAATTCATTCATCATGTGGTGTTACCATCGCAGCTCAAATATTCAATAAATTGACGAGTACATTGCCTTCAGTCCACACTCAACCACAGCAGTGGCCACACATTTCATCACTGCAATTGGCAGACCCTGACTTCTTAACACCACGGCCAGTAGATATCATCGTCGGGGCTGATTCATACGGGCTTATCATCCAGCCTGGCATCAAGAAACACTCGGACTTCTTACCGATTGCACAATCAACAATCTTTGGGTGGATTATTCTTGGTCCAGTCCCAGAGAATTATTCAACACCAAGCAACTCATACCACACCGCAGTAGAATCATCAAACAAGGAAATTCAAGATCTTCTCACGCAGTTCTGGGTTCAAGAAGAAACACCATCGACAATAGATCACAAGCTCACCCCAGACGAAGAAGCGTGTGAAAAGCATTTTCAAACGACTCACACTCGAGACGAAGAAGGACGGTACATCGTGCGAATCCCGCTCAAATCATCACCATCGAGTCTAGGAGACTCAAAACTCACTGCTCAACGATGTCTACAACGACTCATGAATAAACTCTCAACAAATAATTCATACACCAATTTATACAACTCATTCATGAAAGAGTATGAAGAGTGTGGTCACATGATACGTGTACCATCCTACCACCAGTCAACTCAAATGAGCGAATCTGTTCATGACTATTGTGAAACCGAGACGACCTTGGCACATGATGCAGTAGCATCAGGAGGGTTGAGGGTCTCGGAAGATCAATTGTCAGAACACACTTACGCTCATCCTCCATATTATCTTCCTCATCATGGTGTACTGAAAGAAGATCGAATCACAACAAAGTTGAGAGTTGTCTTCAACGGATCCAGCCCAACGACGTCGCAAGTATCACTCAACGACATCCAGCATGTTGGAGCAAAATGTCAACGTGACATCTCAGACGTGCTCTTATGGATCCGACAGCACAAACTCATCTTTTCAACAGACATCACAAAGATGTACAGACAAATCAAAGTCCACCCGGACGATTGGGATTTGCAACGAATCATATGGCGAGATGACCAACTCAATATGGTGCCATATCACCTAACAACAGTGACGTATGGAACTCGCTCAGCACCATTCTTAGCAATCAGATCATTGCTTCAACTAGTTGAAGACGAAGGTCATCGCTTCCCGCTCGCAATTGAACCACTCATGAAAGGCAGATATGTTGATGACATATTTGGAGGAACTGATCAGCTTGACACACTCATCGAAATCTCAAATCAAGTCACCCAGCTCTGCATGGCGGGCGGGTTGCCTCTAGCAAAATGGCACAGCAACATCGAGCAATTCATCGAGCATATCGACCACCACTCACCATCAAACTCACACTCATTCGAAGATAGCAGTACCAAGTTACTCGGCCTGTCATGGATACCTCGTGAAGACGTATTCAAGTTCCACGCAAAGCCTCCATGCTCAAGTTCCAAGCTCACCAAGAGAATCATCTTGTCTGAAACAGCACAACTCTACGATCCACTCGGGTTTCTCTCACCATTCATCATCAAGGCCAAATCATTATTACAAGAATTATGGCTGGAGAAACTCAGCTGGGACGATCAAGTTTCAGATCAGATACACACCAAGTGGACGTTGCTCAGACAAGAGCTCACTCAAGTCGATGAAATCTCAATTCCACGATGGATTCAACTCACAAGCTCAACACTTGTGGAGTTGCACGGATTCTCCGACGCATCTCAAATAGCAATGGCGGCTGCTATCTATATCAAAACAACAACTCCAGGAGAAGAAACCAAGGTTATACTCATCTGCGCGAAATCAAAAGTAACACCACTCAAGCGACTCTCCATCCCTCGACTCGAGCTCACAGCAGCACTGATCTTAGCAAAGCTCATGAATTACGTGCAAACAACCTTGGAACTCACCAACACTCAAACGTTCCTGTGGACTGATTCCTCAGTAACGCTCACCTGGATTAACTCACACCCATCACGGTGGAAGGACTTTGTCAGGAACAGAGTGTCAGCAATTCAAGAACTAACTCCAAACAGCGTATGGAGATTTGTTCCTGGCAAAGACAACCCAGCCGATTGTGCTTCAAGGGGCATCAGTATCTCCCAGCTCCAGAAGCACCTCCTGTGGTGGACAGGACCACAGTGGCTCACAGGCGATCAATGTTCATGGCCAACTCAACACTATCAACAAGACTCACAGACTCATCAGGAAGAGCGACCGGGGCTCGCATTCACAGTGGCAACAAATCAAGCCGTATATCATTGGGAGATGATATACAGACACTCTTCTCTCACTAGACTACTCAGAGTAACCGCAATATGCTTTCGAGTAAGTCAACTCATCAAGAAATTGCCAAACTCAACGCTCTTTAACCCTCTCTCGCCACAAGATATTGAGAGAGCAAGAGTATTTTGGATCAAAGCAACTCAAGCAGCATATTTCTCAACAGAGCTCAAATTGATCACCATAGCTCAACTACCAACAGCTCATCTCTTCAATCGCCTGACTGCCTATATCGACACTCAAGGCATCATTCGGGTTGGAGGAAGATTGACCAACTCACAACTGGAACTTGAGGCAATTCACCCAGCAATACTCCCACGACATTCTCACTTCACCACACTCATCATAGCAGATGCACATCACAAACCATGCATGGAGGCACGCAACTCACCCTGAACTACACAAGGCAATCGTACTGGATTATTGGTGGTAGAGCTCCTGTACGGTCGCATATACTCAGCTGCATGAAATGTGCTCGACAACGTGGCGTCAGAGCACAACAACTCATGGGTCAATTACCAACCAAGAGAGTCACCCCAGCACGACCATTCTTCTATTCAGGTGTGGACTACGCTGGTCCACTGACCATCAAAACCTGGAAAGGTAGAGGCGCCAAACAACATAAAGGATGGCTGTGCATTTTCGTGTGCTTCGTCACCTCGGCCTTGCATCTGGAGGCCGTGAGTGACTACTCAACTGACTCATTCATCGCTGCATTCAGACGGTTCACTGGACGCAGAGGCATCTGCAACACTCTCTATAGAGATTGCGGCACAAACTTCATAGGAGCAGAATCACTCTCACTGCATTGCTCACTCACCAGTGATGGAACTACATGGAAGTTCAACCCACCAGCAGCTCCACATATGGGAGGAAAATGGGAAGCAGCAGTCAAATCAGTAAAATATCACCTGAACCGAACAGTAGGAGACATCGCACTCACGTTCGAGGAATTAACTACGTTGCTCATCCAGATCGAAGCAACGCTCAACTCACGACCATTGGAACCACTCACAGAAGACCCTGAAGATACTTCAGCACTCACACCAGCTCACTTTCTCATAGGAGAGCCGCTCACAGCCATACCAGAGCCATCACTCACAGATCTGAACGTTACTAGACTATCACGATGGCAACTAATACAACAAAGGCTTCAATATTTTTGGTCCAAATGGTCAACATTGTTCTCACTCGAGTCGCTCGCTGTACACGTTCCCGCGTAAAGCTCACGGAGATATTCTCTTGTTCTAATCACTCTAGTGCGGATTCATTTCTGTAGTGTAATACATTCTTGGTCAAATCACCCGTGTTTCAACTCAGTGTTAGTGAAAATCACAGCAGATCATCAGAACCACAGAACCAATCACATAAACGTCAACGGCGTGGTTCGCTCGTTGGCTGCACCGACGCCATTCTGCTCAGCACCGATCATCGGCGTCCGGACTCTCATAGACTGCCGTGTGGCACTATTCGAGCTCTACAATCAGACCTTATCACCAGGATCAACCACACGGAATCACCAAGGCAACTCAGAGGCCTGAGACCCAATCACCAACAGTACATCAACACGCAGGCCAGACCAATCACAGTAATATATTAAACACAATCAACAGGTATTTTTTCATGCAGCCAATGTTACATACTTTCAATAAACGTTGAATTTATTATTGTTAAATTACTGAGTTCATTTAATTAGTTATACTTGTCACCAGGATCCTTAATCTTACTATTCGCATCTGTCACTCGACATGCTACGTGCGAATGTATCGACTTGCTACCTGTCGATAGATTAGATATAATTTACTCACAATCATTAACATACATTTTTTGGTCCTTCGAGCCGGATATAATGTACTCATACTCATTAACATACACGCGTGGTAGCCAAAATACCAGAAAACCGGGATCAAGAGCGTATATCAGATTTTATATTTATTTCTTTTATTTAATGTAACACACAATTTCTTCTCTGTTTTCTTGAATAAACCCTAGTTTTACCTATTACAAAAGCCTAAATTAGTTTCCTCCCTGCTCGAGTCCGAACAAAACCATTTCAGGGTAATGTTAACGAAAAATACCGTTACATTATATAAATTCGTTCTTCTCCGGGGGTCCGAAATTCTATGGTTATACGGTCACCACTACCGAGGATCCTGAAACAATCGTAGACACGGTATGCAAAGTGAAGGGTTTGAGTTTAAATTATACAAATTCCAAAGTAATTAATTTCCCATCAATAAGCGTTCTTATAAAATCCGAATTACCAATCGTTAATAAAGCACTACAATTACAATATTCGGCAATAAATAGAACACCCCTTCACAATGTTATCACCCGAACCATGTATAAAATTGGTCAGATCGTATGTCGTAAACGTCGTCATCTTAGTCATAAGTTATCTTTACCTTTTGGTTATAAAAATTGAAGGAGCCGTAGAGCATCGAGGCCGTGTAAAAGTATTCTTCAACAAAGCCAATTTGAAAACTTTTTCTATTGTATGTATAAACACATAAAAATTGTAAGAATCAATGTAATATTTTTAAAATTTAAACACTTTTTCTATTGTACATATTTTTAGTACTAATTTTATAATCACATGTATAAATTGTAAATATCAATGTAAATATTAAGGTGTGTGTGTGTGTGTGTGTGTGTGTGTGTGTGTGTGTGTGTGTGTGTGTGTGTGTGTTGTGCGTGTGCGTGTGTGTGCGTGCGTGCGTGCGTGCGGGCACGCACGTGTGTGTGAATTATACATCTTTTGTAATATATGTATATTTTTCTTGAAAAATGTATTTTTATTCCCGAAAATGAAATTACATAAATATATACAGGGTGGGCCATTTTAATCTATGCACCCAAATTTCTTTGTACCTAAGACAGATACGGAAAAATGGTTCTGACAAAAGTTGTTCAAGATAATAGGGGTCACCTATCTGTGTAACTAGCTTTGACCTTGAGACTACTTCTCAAGGTTATTTGAAGGTCAGAGTGGTTTTTTTCAATAGGAACCCCTATCTTTGACACCGGATTCGAAAAAAACGGAAAATTTTACGTCTGAAATGATTTTTAAAGTTTTTTTTGTGACCTTGAGAAGGTCAATTTAAGGTCAAATGCTAAATAACTTGCCTGTCGCAAACAAAAAAACGGAAGGTTGCGGATGAGCACAGGCGTTTCCAAGAAAAGTGGTAATTTGATTATTTTTTCACTTTCGTCAAAGATAAAGCTGTATGCTTAATATGCTCAGAGACTGTGTCGACATTAAAAGAATATAATATAAAAAGGCATTACGATACAAAACATGAATAACAATATAAAAACTTAACAGGACAACTCCGGATAGATAAGTTTAATCAAATGGAGAAAAACTTGGGAAAAAAACAGGCTATTTTTTAAAATCAAGCTATTTTATCAAATACGGCAGTAAAGGCTAGTTCTGTTGTCAGTCAAATACTGGCAAAAAAAATGAAACCCTTTGCGGATGGAGAAATGATAAAAGAATGTCTGACTGCTGTTGCAGAAATAGCATTTCCTGATAAAATAAATATTATTTCAAACATTAGTTTATCAAGATTCACCATTGCAAGGAGAATTGAAGACTTGTCCGAGAACATAGCAACAACGCTTCGTGAACGAATTGCAAAATTCGAATACTGTTCTTTGGCACTTTATGAGAGTTGCGATATTAGCGATACAGCACAAGTGGCTATATTTTTACGTGGTATTGACACCAAATTTAATATTACCGAAGAATTGTGTTCACTGATTCCAATGCAAGGGACTACAACCGGCAAAGACCTGTACGATGAACTAAAGTCTGTGTTGGAAATTTTTTCAATTTTATTAGAATAGATTATTCGTATATCGACAGATGGAGCACGAGCAATGTCAAGCATGGAGGTAGGAGTATCGGGAAGGCTATTTCAAGACATTAAGAAGGTCACAGGAAGGGAGTTGGATAATCAGCTGGCGCACGGCGATCGATATTCGCCGTGCGTCGACCTGTTGCTGTGCTCAAGTACACGTCGTTCGGTTGAGCCGAAAATAGCCGAGGCAGGGCTTCGCGAAGCCGAGGATGTGCCTCGGTGGCACGCCGCGTCGAGCGAGAGGATGTCTCTCTCGCTTGACTTCGGTTTCGCTCACCGGCTATCTCGCTCAACTGACTTCAGCGCTCAACGTTAATTTCATATTCCGCAGCCATATTGAAAATTCAGTCACTTTTGGTACGACATCGAGGAACAGCGCACCATTTTCTTGGACTTTTCTCGTTGCTTTTCGCTTTGGACGCTCTCATCACACTCAACAGGACTCAAAATCAGGTACGAATACGTTGCTATAATTTACCGCAAATTCAATGGTAACGAGGAGTTGCATGCTCATCGATACATCTACATTTTTGGCCTCACTTTTTGGCGGCATTGCAGCACATGTCAAGCCACATTTTTCTCACCATAATTTGCCGGCATAATTAATATAATTATGCAGGTGTACTATATTCACTGTGCTTTTCCCCAGAATATCTGCTGGAAGAGTACAGCGGCTATACACTGCTCATTTTGTGCATCCTCATTATGTGTTGTATTGTGCTACGCAGTGCTGCCTGCGTAGCTTGTCTCATACGTATAGAGCACTCAAGCAATGTCAGTTGCAAGTGCTCACATTTGTTCGCTGCAACCTCTCTGCATTAAGCTGCAGAGAGTTTGCTATGAATTATAATAACACCTTACGCACTCATACATCTCACTGCGTTGCATGCTCCGCAGCACTGGCTGCGGTGCGTACAACGTTCTCAGTACTCAGAGCACACAATTAATATAATTGTGTGCTGGCTCTCAGCTCAGACAATCAAATCCAGTTTATTTATTTAAATTCAATTGTTTATTCTCAGTTTTTTGGTGCATTTATTTATATATATTATTTTGTATTTTTTCTAAATTTGGTCTTTAATTTTTCTATTGTCACTTTTAGTGTTTGCTCAAAATTATATGATTTGTTTGTAGTTATGCGGAAGGTTCAATAAACCACTTTCTCTAATTTAACATCTATGTGTCTGGTTTATTCTCACCCTGTCATCGAGTGAAGCTTCATTAGTTTCAATATATTTCAGATCTGTCAAATACCATCACCAGGCGGATTCTCAAATAAAGGGAAATATTCAGTAACCACTGCATAATTAACCAGGAAAATTTGTGTGCGAAAAGATTGAGTTTGTCAAATGTCACAGTACCAATAATTAAACTAATCAATTTTATAGAGTCGCGCGCGTTAAATCACCGTGAATTTAAAGAATTCCTGAAAGATTTAGAAACTGAATATGGCGACGTGGTTTTTAATACCGAAGTACGTTGGCTTAGTAGAGGTGCAATGCTAAAAAGAGTATACAACTTAAAAAGCGAAATACAATTGTTCTTGGATATGAAGGGATATGCCTTTCCTCATTTTGGTAATAAAGAATGGATGTGCGATTTTGGGTTTCTTATCGACATGACTCAGCATCTCAATGATCTTAACGTGGAGGAACTTCAAGGCAAAGGACAGTTTATTCACTATTTGTATGATAATTTCAGGGCTTTGAGCGCAAATTAAAATTGTGGAAACAGCATCTTTTACAGAATAATGTGTCTCACTTTCCACATTTAGAAAAACAAAACGTTACTACTTCTCAAAAATACGCACAATACATAGACATTTTGATCAACGAATTTCAATTACGATTCCAAATGTTCAAAGCTGAGAAGACAGCGGTTTCCATGAAAATGTTTTCCTCGCCATTTAATATCGATGTGGATACAGTTCCCGAAGACTTTCAAATGAAAGTGATTGACATGCAGAATAATACCGATTTAAAAAATGTATTTTTCGTAGTAAACATCGAAAATTTTTATAAATCGTATGTGAGCCCTGAGAAATTTCCGCTTTTGACGAAAAATGCAAAGCAAATGATGTCTCTGTCCGGAAGTACGTATGTTTGCAAACAATTATTTTCAACCATGAAATTAATCAAAAATGACCACCGATCAAGGCTCAGTGATGCACGATTAGAAAGCTGCGTACGTGTAGCTACCCCATCAATTCCGGCTGATATTGATCAGCTTGTATCGAAAAAACAGTGCCAAATTTCTCATAAAAAATTTCAAGTAAATTCGTTTTATTGTTCTTTTCTTGTTTGTTTTTATTTTGCATTAAAATTTGTATATGAAATCCTTACTTTTTTTTAATTTGAAATTTTTTGATTCTAATGTTTATTATAAATAAAGTTTTGTAAATTATTAATATGTGTTACTTTATGTGCGGCCCGCCAAAAAATTTTTAAATTTAAATTGGCCCGTTGATTAAAAAGGTTACTCACCCCTGGTGTACCAGGTGTATGCATAAGTTTTTTTCCGGTTTAACTAAGAGATGGCGCCAGCGAAAAGTACGCAGCGTATTAATTTGACACATACGTCATTTTGTTCGTCTGACATTAACCTACAAACACACACAAGTTGAGTCCGCCAAAAACTACCGTCTTTGTTTTATCGTTCAGTGATCATGTCGAGTTTTGTGCCTGAAAAAGAATATTTGCGGCACGCATTGCTTTTCTTATTCAATCAAAAGAAAAAGGCTGCTGAAAGTCAACGTTTGCTGGTAGAAACATATGGTGAACACGCTATATCGATTAGAACATGTGAGACATGGTTTCGACAATTTAAAAGTGGTGATTTCAATGTGAAAGACAGTGAGCGCTCTGGTAGACCACAAAAATGCGAAGACGAGCAATTGCAGGAGTTATTGGATGATGACCCAACTCAAACTCGAGGGCAATTAGCAGAAGCATTACATGTGTCACAAGAAACAATCAGCAGACGTTTACGAGTAATGGGGAAGATCAATAAACTCGGTAAATGGGTCCCTCGGTAAATAGGTGGATTTTGCTACACGACAATGCGCCGTCGCACACAGCAAAAGCAGTGAAAGACACCTTGAAATCGCTTGGATGGGACATCCTTCCGCACCCGCCGTATTCGCCAGACCTGGCGCCATCTGACTATTACCTCTTCGCATCAATGGGGCACGCGCTCCCAGAGCAGCACTTCAGCAATTTCGAGGAAGTTGGAAAATGGCTCGACGAATGGTTTGCCGCAAAAGACAAGCAGTTTTTCTGGCATGGTATTCATAAGTTACCTGAAAGATGGGGGAAATGTGTAGAAGCCGATGGCCAATATTTTGAATAAAACAAAAATTAATTTCCCTTGAAAATTACGTGTTTTTTTTTACCAAAAAACCGGAAAAAACTTATGCATACACCTGGTATACGATTAAGGATTTTTTAATAAAAACTAAAATTCATGTGTATTTACGGTATTGTTGTTGTTGTTGTTGTTGTTGTTTTACATTCACTATCCCAATCACCTTCATAGCGATAATTAGCTAACAACACATGCAGCGTGTAAGCTAAATTGTGCGCATGTGTCGTGGTGATACACACTCGCTCATAAGCTTATGAGCTGGCGAATGCGTGCCTCTATAAGATGAACCGCGTTCGCGCACACGTCTCATAAGCAATAACTATGTGTGGAGTCGCACCGCCGCCGCCACCGCCCAGGAGGGTAATAAGCTTATTGTGTACTTGATGTATACGGTTTTGCATCTTGTTGCTCTACGATTGGCACCGCCAAACAATGCATACCCCTACAGAGCAAATATTGAAACGTTACTCAATTATAGACCGGCTGCTAAGAATTCACACTTAACGACGGCACTTTGGTACGCTGACACACCCGGTATGTTTGACACTCTACCAGGTGTATCGAATAGCCCTAAAAGCACATAAAGAATGGCTGGACTCTAGATATGATTGGACATTTACACTGCGATGTATTTAATCAGAATAAATTTCTGCTGAACGGTGTGGAGGTACGGCTACGCCTTGTATGCTCAAAAGGCGAATTTTGTCTTATGGAGACTCCTACTGCCGGTGTGACACATAAACTACATATCACCGAGGCAACATTACTCGTCCGTCGAGCAAAATTTACACCAGGCGTGCTCATAGCTCATGCCAAAGTGCTTGCAAAAACAACCGCAAGGTATCCTATAACAAGGGTTGAGGTTAAAGCTCTGGATAACGTTATTCTAGGCTAATTGCCTAAACGAATAATTATTGGGTTTGTGAATAACCGTGCATTCAACGGCAGTACAACGTTAAACCCATTTAACTTTAATAATCATTCGATAAATTTCCTGTCTCTATACGTCGATGGTCAACAAATACCTAGCACACCTCTTCAACCGTCGTTTGGCGGCAACGAAAACTGGGTAGACAGTTATCACACACTCTTTAGCGGTACCGGTATACACTTTCAGAATGAGGGTCTAGATATTACCAGGGGTGACTATCCAAAAGTCTGTATGTCTTTGATTTGACACCAGACTTATCAGCAAGTTGCTTTGGTCATTGGCATCTCATAAGACACGGCAGTGTAAGGGTCGAAGTACGGTTTGCAGTGGCGTTGACACCTACATTAAATTGTGTGGTATACGCCGAGTATGATAATGTAATAGAAATAGATTCCACGCGGCATGTCATCACAGATTTTAGTGCGTAAGAGGGCACCACACGCGCGTCACTGTAGTATTTAAAACGCGTCTATGCAGCCGGACCTGGTATCAGTCTACATTAAACCCTCATAATGGACGTTATAGTAGATATTCAAGCACTCTACGATGCAAACAACCGTTTTCTACCAAAGGAGATAGCTGTGACGACCCTTGAAGAGGAACATTATGGTCACTGGCTTGTCGCACCACCATACGACTTTGGTGGTCTGCCAAAGAAAGTATATACGAGCAACAATAAACTGACGTGTTTTCAATATGGACTAGAATGGCTTGACGGTGATACACCATTGAAAATAGTCTACGCTAATCTGCGTTTGTTGTGTCGTTACGCCTAACGTATTTACACAAGAGGCTTACAGAAAGCCGAGCTTTTACGTGATGTCCTGGGCCGTGAAATCATCAATCTGGAAGAATATGAGGTCGCTAAGAAATATGTCCATCACTAACATTTACTGTATCCATCATGGCGTTTCGAAAGAAGACAATGTGAAGTGTGCTTTAAATAACGTGGCAAAAATCCGATCTTGGCTCCTTTTCAAAGAACTCGATGCGGTGAGCCCCGTTTATTCGCAACCTCTCGATAAATCAACGTTGATTAAGAATAACCAAAAATCACCGAACCGCGATACATCGGTTAGAGAAAGTGTTATAAATAAAAGTTCAAGCGTAGAGTATATATTCAACGATATCACGCCATCATGTGTCAGTGACGAGGTACCGCTGTACGGTGGAACTGTACTAACGATGAAATAACGGTACTTTACCAAAGCCGAGACCAACAAGTAGTCGCACCATCTATTACACAACCATCGCCACCACCACGTAACGCACACAACCAGCAACCAGCGCAACCACCACCACCACCACCACGCTACGCTATGCAACCATCATTATCATCATCAGCATAGACGTCGCCAATCGCAGCCCCACCGTTAACAACAACTGTCCAAACAGTATGAACAGTCTACAGATATTCGATGCTCTACAACAAATATCTGCTCAAACGAGAGGAATATCCCCTGCCGATCGCATCCCGAGTCGCTGATCTACACCCGCAGCATTGGTAGTAAACACTGACGATCATAATCTACCGGGCCGATACTGGGTGGCTGTTTACGTTGATAAAAATGGCCATGGAATCTTTTTCGATAGTTATGGATTGCCCCCACTCATCAAGCAACACCATAACCGTCTACGGCGAAACTGTCGAAGCTATGAGTGGAACACACACCCCCTTCAATCACTCAAGTCTAAAGTGTATGGTGAATACTGCATTATGTTTCTTGATTTTATGGCTCGTGGTAATACTCTGGATGCTTTTATTGAACATTTTACGACAAACAGGTTGAAAAATGATCGCATCGCTGCACAATACTACAAACGATTAAAAGATTCAAACCGTAAAATGAAACGTATGAAAAATATAAAAAATAATAATATAAAGGGCTACGGATGTAATAGAAACACTTGTGTACAAACTTGTACAGAACGATTTGATGCTACTTGTAAAAAACTATGAATAAATTCTACACATTGTATATTTTGTCTCATTATTATTCGACAATCGCCCCAACCTATGCTTCGTTTTTCCCGATGCTATACACTTGATGTCTATATATAACTCTAGGAGCGTATCGTTGAAATAAGAATACAGTTGGAGGATGCGCTAGCCAGTATTTGTATACCATGAGCAAAACACCTGTGGATACCCTAATTTCCATTATGACACGTGCGCGCTGTAAATAGAATAAAGAGTGGTGGAAAACTATTGAAAGAATGACCGAGTGTATATATAATCGTAGCAGCTGAGAAAATGTTAGTTGAAAAGAAAACGCCTTGATGAAATCATCTTTTACTCTTTTCGTAACCATAATGGATCCCATTGACAGTTTACTCGTGATCGACTGCTCCACGGGTCCTTGGAAATTCACCAAACAGGAGCTCGAGTAGATCCCGAAATCCCTGCTGTTGAAATATTGGGGGGCAAAAATATCTATTCTGTGGGACAAACTACCTGAACACCTCGAGAATGACCCTGAGGTTACCACGTACCTGCCGTGCCGTTTAAATCACAACACACCAGGTTCGAGAACGCATATCGACGGTCCAGCACCAGCTCGCAGGAACTGTACAGGATGTAATTATAAATCATGAGTTCCGCGAAAATGAGAGAAGCATTTCTTATATGCCTGATAATCTTTTTAAATAAACAAAACAGTTTTTATCAAATTACAAAAGAATTACACGTGTTTTTACTTAGCATAATTATTTTAGCTGATTGTAAAGTTTCGAAAGATTTTACTTTCAATTAGTGTTAAATAGTGAAAAGCAAAACCTCGTATGCGTAGGACCCAAATCTGTTTATCGCTGATAGGACACGACCGGACGCAAATATTTTTACCGATGTCAAGCTATAATCTTCTTTTTCGATGGTAGGTCCCAATCTGTGGTATCGAATGTAGGACCCAATCTACTTATAGATAGCTGTACCAAATCTACACTACCGACCGTCGGTAAGTCGCTCTGTTTTACCTGTTGTCGGTAACAGACATCATGTATATTATTTTAAATAGACGGCGCACCCCAATATAAGTATCCATAGCTGCACCAAATCTACACTACCGACCGTCGGTAACTCGCTCTGTTTTGCCTATTGTCGGTAACATACATTCTGTGGATTGATTACAATAGATGGCGCATCGGTAACAAGCATCCGACAGATGACGGACGTGTCGCCTAGGTGGCGCGTCAGTCGGGGGCTTAGGCTAGGGAGACCAATCAGGTGCATGAGAAGGGTGAGGGTAAGAAGGTGGGGGAACAATCACAAGCTAGCAGGGGGAGGGGGCACGCCCACAAGTCTCGCGATCCTTGTACCATTCTACTTATTTGGAAAGTAATGACATCATTACAGAACATCAGTCGGGTTTTAGAAAATAACACTCGTATGAAACTGCGATTCAGACGATTATGGACGAATGGAAATTAATAATCAGTGAGGGAGAAATGGTAGGAGTAATATTTATGGACCTGAAGCGAGCGTTCGAGACGCTAAATAGAGAAAGATTATACCAGTATGGAATAAGAGGAAATGTTTTGGAATGGTTTCAGTCATATTTGGATAATAGAAGGCAACAATTGTGTTTTGGTGACATAGTATCCGGACTAATTGAAACTAGATATGAAGTCCCGCAGGGTTCTATATTGGAGCCTTTACTGTTTACTTTATACATAAATGAGATATAGTTAAACGTTGTCCAGAAGGATGTAGTATAAAAATGTTTGCCGATGATACCATATTATATATAACTGGCGTAAGTTGCGAAGAAGTCGAACAAAAGATGAATATGATGCTTAATTTAGTTGGAGAATGGATGAATGCTAACGGATTAAAATTAAACGCGAGTAAGACAAAATATATGGTCGTGAGAAGTGTAAGAAAAGAACTAAGGGCGAACTTTGCGGTAAAATGTATGGATGGAACACCTATAGAACAAGTAGAAAAAATAAAGTACCTCGGCGTAATTATTGGAAGTAAATTAAAATTGGAAGAACGATGTGATTATATGTTGAAAAAAAGGTAAAAAACAAGTTTTTTGAATAGAAAAGGTCATAGTTTATCAGCGTATACTAGGTGTATTGTATATATATAAATCAATCATTGCACCTCATTTTGAATATTGTGCGACCTTATTAATTGATATGGGTGAAAGGCGGCTAAATAAACTGCAAGTAGCGCAGAATCGGGCTATGCGGGTCATATTGCAGTGTAGACGTGATACCAAAGTTGAGTGTATGTTGCAAGCGTTGCAATTCATGTCCGTTAAACAGAGGCTACACTATAATACGTGTACATTTATTTTTAAAATGGTAAAAGGCCTGTTACCTGATTATTTTAGGAATAAAATACAAATAGTAAGGAACATAAGTAGAAGACAAACGCGGTAAGCTGAGAATATTGCAATTCAATTTCGTCGAACAAATAATGCGCAAAAAGTATGTCTTACGAAGGAATAAAGATATATAATAATTTACCGAAAGAGATAAAACGTAGTGGGAGTTTGGAGCATGTCAAACGAAATCTAAGGGAGTATATCTTAGGTGTAAGTTATTATCAAGTTAGATTCATGTAATTATTTTATGTATTGGAATAGCTGTGAAAGCTAATAAAGTTATATTTCTCTCTCTCTTCTCTTCTGTCTTTCACTGCAGAGCATACGTTTGACAAGGAGCACAGCGCACGGCTATACATGCTCGAAAACCGCTTTCGCTGCATTCAACGTGCTGGATACCTAGTTATGATTCATAGGAAGTCGTTATCTTTATTCCCGTGATACTCCCTAGCAGCATCCCGAGCATTTAGTCTGCCTTTGGCATCCTACACGCAAACAATGAAAATTAATATGTATCCGCGATACGGCAAGGAGATTTTAAGTGACGCATTTTGGTAACGTGTAATTTTAGTCGAGAGTGTCATGAGCGTGTTCCAGCGTACACAGGAAATGTGCGATGCATACGACGAGCTGGATGAGCTCCTACGTAGCGTGTATATAGTAGAGCGTCGAGGAAGACCCGTTGGACTTGGCGAACTCTATATCGGAATGTCCTGTATTGTGCCTCGTTTCAATAGAGTTGTCCGCGGCGAAGTGATTTACCCGGACTTTGATCGATACTGCGAGGTGTTGTTAGTCGATTTCGGCGAGACCATTTACGTCGACTGGTCGCACCTATTTCATCCGGAGCCTCTAGCAAGTATGCTCTTGTGATGGAGTGTTCAATATACGGGCTCGAACGCGTGGGTGTTGTAGGTATTGAGCATCTCATCGAAGAAGCGTGCGGTAGCGATGCCTTGATCGCTGTCATGATGCGGCCTCTTACCGGCGATAACGCTCTGCGGGTTCGATTAACGAATGGGGAACGCGTGGATGTGGCAGCGGGTATTATAGACGCCCTTGGTGATGAGATAGATATCGGCTATGATATCGATGCCGTGAACGAGGGCTTTGACGAGGACGTAGCAAGAAATTAAAGACACGGTGCTCTGTGTGTGCGTGTGAGAGAGAGTACATTCGAGAGACAGGAGTTTAAAATCGCTGCGGAAGGAGGGTAGATGCCGACAACAGCTGTGGTGGTAAGTACATAATTTTATTCATTTTTCCAAGTATGTGTACACCTTTGCTCCATCCTGCTCTTATCTCTACTCTTCCTTGTTCACCAGAGTACCCACACCATCTCACTTTACCATCTCCACTTTACCGACACTGGTTAAGCAGAGTGGGTAGCGCGGCGGTGAAAAAGTGGGGTGGTGGGGGTAGCCGCATGGTAAGGGAAGGAGTGGGGATAAGAGTGGGATGGAGCAAAGGTGCACACATACTACTTATGCTATAAAATTCAGCAGTATTACAGTTGGTGAGAACCCATCAAAACGTTTTAATATTGTGATGTATGGAATTTTTCAAATTTTATGACAAACAGCTGTCTGCATACTAGAGCGATGAATTTATTTTAATAAATAATACTCAAATAATACCCGTATATTATTTATTATGACACATAATACTCACATCGAATTTCATTGCGAATCTCTCTGACGGCTAGAGAATCTTCAAGTCCTCGTCGTTGTAACACCTCAAACACACACGTCAACACTTGCTGACCTCTGAGAATACCTCTATTGACAGCTACCACAATGACACGAAAAGGTGCCCACCATTAATTATATTTCAAACGCTTTACGAGTCTATCAGTCGATAAATCTATTAAACTCCTACACCATGTAAAAGTACGAGCAAGGATACACGAGCGAAAGGCGCGGTGCGGCATTACGTCCAGGAGACTGATACACTTAAATCGCCACACGACTCTTACGCGACTGTCGGTTTTCTGTATTTCCAGAGCATATAGAATCCTGACAATATCCTGTAAACTATATCCCCACGAGCTCTCGAGAATAGCTGTTTTATTAAATTGCAGATTTTAGAGGGTCCGTGCTGTTAGCAACAGCGTTACCACCGACTTCACATGTTAACAGTACAACATACGCTCTTTTAAACGCTTCTAATTTAACGGCTAATTCATATACAAACAGGTGAAAATGTTTAATAAATTTCAGAGATATCGGTCTTTTCCAACATTTTAGATCACTGAACCTCTCAATTTTTCGGAACACCATAAAGACGACGCACTTGCGCTTACTCACTCGCTGCACTACCGCGATCACTCATCTCCTTTCTCTCTTACGATGCAACAAAGAAGCTGCTATTTATCGTTCTTATTGAGAAAAGGTCGTAACTCGTATGTTGATTCAAAGGAGATACGCCCTTCTGTTTTCCAGCCCTCAATATAGCGATATCTCGAGAACAGTGAGAGAAACGCGAAAAACGGACACACTTGTGATGGCATAACCCGTATGCTTATTCAAAGGAGGCCTCTCTTTCCTCCGAATGTGGGTCTATGCTTTAGACTTTCTATGATCAGTGCCTCGAGCCATTCCTGTAAACGCCTACACGTGCATTTTTTCTAGCGCTATGTAGATCATTAGCGGCTTCGGGATGAAGTGCATGATGCTGTCACTCAATACCAAGTATTCATTACATCCAGCGCGTCATCAGTGAAGTGTCAGTAGCATCTTCGGGATTATGGCATCTTACAGTAACATTCAGTAGTTCTTCACAGCTTTCAGAGTGCAAGTAGTATCTGTACACCTTTGCTCCATCCCGTTCCTTCCCCCACCACCCCACATTTCTACCGCCGTGCTACCCACTCTGCTTAACCAGTGTCGGTAACGTGGAGATGGTAAAGTGAGGTGGTGTGGGTACTCTGGTGAACAAGGAAGAGTAGAGATAAAAGCAAAATGGAGCAAAGGTGTGCACATACTTGGAAAAAGGAATAAAATAATGTACTCACCTGCTGTTGACGGCACCTACCCTCCTTCCGCGGTGATTTTACACTCTTGTCTCTCGAATGTATTCACTCTCTCACGCACACGCACACACACGCACACACACAGAGAGAGTACCGTGTCTTTAACTTCTTGCTACGTCCGCGTCCGAGAGGATCATCTCGGACGCGGACTCAAATCTCCTTGTCGGATCGCGGATACATATTGCTTTATATTATTTGCATGTAGGATACTAAATTTAGACTGAATGCTCTTGTGAATCATAACTAGGTGTCCAACGCTTTGACTGCAACGAAAGCGGTTTTCGAGCATGTATAGCCGTGCGCTGCATTCGTCGTGAAACGCTTGCCTTACAGTAAAAGACATAGAATATGATCCCTCGCAGAGAATGAGAGAGAGAGAGAGAGAGACACTTCAATTATAATTCTCTAATTATTACGCTATAAAAATAAAAGACACAGTAAGATCAGGTATTTTTGAAAAAATTAATCAATATTTTATGGAAAGCACTTTACACATTTTATTGTATGCACATCCCTGCAAATACGGTAATCTGCGCTCGGATATTCCTCCACCGTCAATTTTATTATTATCGCTATACGGAATTTATTTGCATTATCACTCGTAATATCATTTTTTAATTTTTTTTCGCTGTGGGCGTTGTCATCACAGTGTACTACTGGAAAAAAAAGACTGAAAGAAGTATATAATTGTCCGCACTGGTCAATAAAAACAACGTGCACAGAACAATCGGTACTGTCTTACCTGATATGCCACGACTCATTATACAGCGTTGATGATCTGCTGCCACCGACGTCAACTGCGAATGAGGATGGCGGTGACACTTTTTTTTTCCGAAGCTAAATCTATTTGTACAGTGTATGTAACCTCCTATGGCTCTCCATAACACTAATAACGAGCCCTCGGTGTCGGTTTATATGTAGGGGCTGCTTGCTCGGCAAGAAGTTATGTTTAATAAGCTCTCTCTCTCTCTCTCTCTCTCTCTCTCTCTCTCTCTCTCTCTCTCTCTCTCTCTCTCTCTCTCTCTCTTCCCTCTCAGACGAGGCAGACGCGTTTGTCAGACGCTCCGTAATACTGATAATTATATAGTGGAATGAAGTGGTATAATAGTGTGAAAACTATATCAATGTGATCGGTTTTGTGTGGTGAACATTTTGATCTATCGAATGGCTTGGTAGCTATCGTATTGACGGTGCTAGCAACATATTCGTGTGCCAGAAGTTCTCACTCGACGAATGTTTTGTGGGCGGCCATTACCGCTGCCACGGTGACACGTGATTAGTAATACGTGAAACGATCAGGCAATCACGGTGATTACGATATAGTTATCGGTTAGTATGAACAGGTGTACTTGTCGGTAACTTATCAGCTACTACATCAAAACATGGACAATACGGGCGACTACGACGAGTAGAGTGAAACCTGCAATCATAGCGTTATCGGAGACGAGGGTGACTGCTGAAATCGGGGACATTGAAGTATATATGCCGGGTTATAGTGCAATTAAGTGCGATGCAGAAAATAGAAACACAGGAGGGGCCATAGTATACGTAAGAGATGGTATTAAATATGAATTAGTAAGGAAGAATAAAATTGAGTCAAACTGCTGGAGTGTAGCAATAGAGGACAACGATAAGGTATATAAAGGAGTTATAATAGTGGTGTACCATTCACCGAGTGCGTCAGATACGGAATTTATAAGATTCATAGAGCATATAACTGAACAGTTAACAATAAAAGGAGATTGTTTAATAATAGGAGATTTTAACATAGGTGTCAAGTGAAACGCGTTCTATAAAAAAAAACTAATATTGGGAATATTAAGCTCAGGGATGAAACAGTATGTAAACGAGTCAACGAGAATAACGCAGGATAGTCGAACAATTATTGATCTTGTATTTGCAAATAAAAGCGTGCAAGTGCATGTGGAATACGAACCAAAAATAACAGACCATGCGTGGATAAAAGTAGTATTAGGAACGAGCAATACAGAGAGTAAACAGAGAGAATATAATTCCAGGAACTATAGTAAAATTGACGTAAAAGAGTTTACAACAGTGTGAAAAACTCCGTGCGACAATGGACAGATGGAGATATAAATCGAAAGGCAAAGATATTTGTCGATAGTATAGTAGATAGTTTGGACATAAAGGGTGGTTAAATTTTAAGGGCTGATGTTGATTTTGAATAAAACACAAATTATTTAGGAAATTATTGTCAATTCTTTTTATTATGATAATATGGTATGGTTCAATTATGTATGGAACAAAATATCGGCTAAATGGCCGCCGCGACCTCGGTGGCACACCTCCATCCGATGGTCCAAATTTTCGATGACGCTTAGGCATAATTGAGGTTCTATGCCGTTAATGTGCCGAATTATCTCATCCTTTAGCTCTTGAATTGTTGCTGGCTTATCGACGTATACCTTTTCTTTCAAATAACCCCAAAGAAAGAAGTCCAACGGTGTCAAATCACATGATCTTGGCGGCCAATTGACATCGCCACCACGTGAGATAACACGGCCATTGAATTTGTCGCGCAAAAGAGCCATTGTTTCGTTAGCTGTGTGGCAAGTGGCACCGTCCTGTTGAAACCACATATCGCCTACATCCATATCTTCCAATTCGGGCCATAAAAAGTTCGTTATCATCTCACGATAGCGAACACCATTCACAATAACTGTCTGACCGGCCCCATTTTGGAAAAAATACGGCCCGATGATGCCGCCAGCCCATAAACCGCACCAAACAGTCACTCGTTGTGGGTGCATTGGTTTTTCGACAATCACTCTTAGATTATGATTCGCCCAAATGCGGCAATTCTGCTTATTGACGAATCCACTGAGGTGAAAATGTGCCTCATCACTGAAGATGATTTTCTTCGAAAATTGATCATCCACTGTTGCCATTTCTTGCCACCATTCTGACCATTGACGACGTTTGGAATGGTCAAGAGGCTTTAGTTCTTGAGTCAATTGCACCTTATAAGCGTGTAAATGCAAGTCTTTATGCATAATGTTCATCAACGACGAGCGTAAGAGGTGCAATTGTTGGGCACGACGACGAGTTAAGGTGGACGGCTCTTCAGCCACACTATCGCGAACAGCAGCAATATTTTCTGCAGTACGAGCTGTACGAGCATGCACTGGTGTTTTAATATCTCCTACAGACCCGGTTTGCTCAAATTTTCGCACGATTTTTCCGATTGTACGCACATTTGGACGATTAAATTGACCGAAAAAATCACGAAGTGCACGATATGCATTTTGATTTGAACGCCCATTTTCATAATAAGCCTGAATAACTTTAACGCGTTGCTCGATTGTGTATCTTTCCATGGTTCAAATTGAGTTAGTCTGAAATTGAGAAATGTCAAATGAAATGCAGAAAAAACTTGACGTTTAGGTGTGGTTCACATTCAACATCGGCCCTTAAAATTTAACCACCCTTTACTAGTTTATCATCATCAAACATTTTTATTTCACAGTCTTCTGGACATATTTCGACTATATCATATATATACATTCATATAATGAACAGCAGAGGCCTTAATACGGATCCTTGTGGTACCCCGTATTTCGTTGTAATAATTTCTGAAAATTCCTCATTAAACCGTACTCTTTGCCTTGTACCGTACCTTGTTCGTAAGCCCGACGGTACAATTAGTGAAAAATGTAAAGTAAAGGGTATCACGCTAAATTTTGCGAGCAGTCGTCACGTAAATTATGACGCAATACGCTCCTTCGTGACAGGAGCTAGGAGCGTACATATTATTCTTAAATTCGACGCTATTCGACGCGCGGAATTTCATCAGGTGGTAACGCGTAAAGAAACGAAATCATGCGAATCTGTTAACACGAAGCGAAAGCGGCAGGGGAAGAGTACTTCCCATACTGTACCGTATAGCTATTGTGAAATACGCTAATTAGTATAACGTAAAAAGTATATCGTTTTACAGGTGATTTCGCGGTATCAAAAATAATCTTTTTGTCTAATTTCATGTATCGTATTTACTATGTACAATACGTAAAAAAAATGGTAATATTGATTTACTATTGTTTGTAATATTGATTTAGTATTATGTATAAAACCGTTGTCTGCTCGTTCTTTTTGTGCTGCTATTCGTAGCAGTAGCTGCTATCTCTTTACCGTTCCGTTTAGTTCTGACTTTCTCATCGTTGATTCCTTTTGTCCCGTCTTTCTTATCGAGTGTTTCCTTTTGTTCCAACTTTCTCGTGCGATCTCCGTGTATATAATATTGCTGTTTAGAACTATATGATTCGTAAATTTTGCACATAGAACAGTATGCATAGTGGAATTAAAATATTGCTTTATTTGTGAGAAATTTAAAACTAGTAATTGAAAACGCCTTATCAGCTCGTCAAGGCCGAGAAAATAGCTATTGCCGCGGGGTCACCACCGTATAATGGTATAAGCTTTTTTAAGAATCAGCTGATTAGTTTTGATAGACATTCATCGATATAGATACTGTAACATAGTTATATGCGCGAACGCGAATTTATATTTCCGATCGGCTAGAGGAGCCGATATTAAATATTTGAAGCGTCAAGTACAGCGGGCGCTAGGCCGACGAACCCGGACCTAGTGTAAAAACGTGTGATGTCACGCCTCTGGAATTCGCTCGTCGACGAAAACAGCAGGTCAGCGACCAGCTGGCTTTGCTCGGCGACGAGGGAGAGCCAGGGGGGGGGGGCATGACAACGGTATCGCAAAATCGAGCGAAATGGGACGAATTTTAAAACCGAAGTCTCAGATGACGTAGAGGGAACCAGGGTGGGGAGACATCTATAAAAGCGCTTGCACCGGAAGGAAGACTCTCTTATTCGGTAACACGAGTTCAACTAAAGCGAATTGCGAGTGCACTAGATTTCAAAACTATTAATCTGGAAAGTAAAGAGGCGGAATATATAGAAAATTGATTAGTCGCAAGTTTGAAAGCGGAATAACACGAGAAATAGTTAGGAATAATCAGGGTAGGAATAAGTGAATAAGTATAAACAAAGAAATGCAGTGCATCGGAATAAGAAAATAGGATAGAAGAGAATAAATTAACAAGTGCGGACTTTAAACTAGTAGAAACCATAGGAGCCGCCTTTTCTGCGCGAGAAAGTGATAAAGGGCGAAATGTGAGATAAGTGAGGGAGAGAAAAGAATTGTAAACAGAGTTGTTACACTCTGTCCAAAGCGAATCTGAGGCGTGTGGTTGTGTGTGTGTGGCTCACGAGTCAAGACTAATGCATAGGCCTGTAACCAAAGCACGGGCCGGGAATACCGAGAATTTAGGATCAAATAAGAGGAAATAATAATAAAATAATAAATAATAAACTTGTGGTCAATGACGATCTAATGCGCGAGGCATCGAACAATACCGTGGTCGATCTTTTCACCAAGAATAGCCATCATTAAAACCTTAGTGTCATCTTTATCACGCAAAATCTCTTCCATTAGGGTCACGGGCAGCGCGAAATCTTCTTAAGCGCTAATTATATCGTTGTCTTAAAAAATCCGCGAGATCGCGCGCAAATTCAACGTCTAGCACGCCAGGTATGTCCCAAGAATCCGCGATTTTCGCACGAGGTATATTTCGATGCAACTGATGCACCGCACCGCTATCTATTATTCGATTTGAAACAATCGACGCCTGATAATTGTCGATTTCGTGCCTGTATATTTCCCGATGAGCAATACCATTACGTTTACGTGCCTCAAAAAGCAATAAAGGTTCGCGATGCGACGCGCCATGTCCCAGTAATACGCTTGTAATGGCGTTGCACGGACTTCTTGATAAAAAGCAAATAATTATATTGCAGGCACTGTGTTATCTGAAGCAAGAGCAACGACGTGATATTTTGCGCAAAGCAGATGTAGCGCTCGTACAGTGTATATGCGAGTGTGCTCTAAACGTTTTACAGGGCAACGTGAGTCTGAACAACGTGCAAAAGAATCATCTTCGGAGGCGCGCAGCAATTCTTCGACGATTAGCCGCCAAAAGGGGAAATTGGAATGGTAAGAGGAAGATAATCGTCGAGCACAGTTTCGGATTTCTCGAGTTGCTTCTTGTACCTGTATTGGTCTACACGAGCCATGGAATATGCCAGAAAGACGGTGCTCATTCCTCGTGATAACATACATCGTCTCACGGATCTCGCTACAACTGCTACTACTACTACTATTGCAGAGCCGTCGGCCTCGTACCAGCAGGTTCTACAGCGCTATCTTCACTTGTTCGAGTACAATAATAAATACAGTACCGAATATTCCGTCAAAACCAAAAATAGCAGTACCCGATAGCCGCGTAAATAAAATCGATGCCGTTTTGATGAAGGAAGTAAAATTATCGATAGCGTACCCAAAAAATTTTAATCTAAAGCAATATCGTCGCTTCGCGATTTGCATCGCAATGCAGTCGGTAAAAAAATGACGTGCGATCGTAACGGTGTCGTTTCCATAGACGGCAGAAGAATTTCAGATTCCAATATCGTTGATCTTGTTAATGATGCTATGCGTGCTAGAAAACGCGAGAAACCCGTCTGCCGATCTCAGTTTGCCAAACTCCTGCCACCGATACAGATGCCACGTGAATTTATCGGCAATCGCGAGTTACTACACGAGCCTATATCTATAGTATATCGTTCTCGACAGCGCAACGGTGTCTCATTTTACCAAGCGATAGTGACGGCAGCAGCAGCAGCAACAGTAGGAAAAACGAGGCCGAGACCATACACTCAAATAGAGATCTAATGCTCACGGCGGACGACATCATCGAGGGATAGGAGGGGGAGGAAGAAGAGGACGAACAATTGCAAAACATCGCACAAGTAGAGAGCCAACAACACCCTAGCGAATATGAGTCTCCCGCACAGTTAGTAAAGAAAAAGAAAAAGAATCCATTTAACTGGTCATCGTTAAAATCATGAAAATCCTTGAAAAAATCTATTATGCCTCCGCCCATCCCGCATCCTATTCTCGAACAAAACATGTAGCCCAGGTGGATCGGAGAGAGACAAGAAAAAATGTTTAACTATGACTCGAGACACAGGATTCATATAACATGCATTGTCTCGTGCGACGACGAATTCCCCATCGTACGTATAACGCGAGTAATATAGACGGTGTATGGGAGGCGGATTTAGCTAATCTTCGCTCGATAACTACGTACAACGATGGGTACGCATATCTGCTTGTTGTTATCGATGTGCTGAGCAAATACGCGTGGGTCGAGGCTTTGCGTGACAAAACGAGCGTAAACGTGGCACGAGGTATCACATGCATACTCGCACGCAGTAACAATCGTCGCCCGAAGCAATTGCAAACTGATCGAGGCAAAGAATTTATCGGCGCTCCATTTTAATAAATTCTGAAGAAAAAGTATATCGATTTTCGGGCTGCTCGTAACCCCGATATAAAAGCCTCGATTGCCGATCGCTTTAATCGCACGATAACGGAGCGAATGGGACGTTACTTTACATACAAGCCAATTAAGCGTTACCGATGTTTTACAAAAAATTTTATTATATATGCTTATAGTGACACTAGACATAGCGGAACGCGTATTCATCCGAGCGAGGTGACCCTATAGCCCGAGAAAATTTATCACGCTATTACGGGCGTAACGCGAAAAAAAACTAAACAGCCCAAATACAGTGTCGGTGACTTGGTGCCTATCAGTACAGCTAAAGCAGCATTCGTGAAAGAATGTGAGCGCGGTTAGAGTAACAAGTTAGTCACAATTCAACGAATATCAGTGAATCGAAAACCATCCGTGTATATTTTGCACGATCTAAATGACGAAACTATCGACGGTATTTTCTACGAGGCAGAATTATCGCAGGTACAGGTGTCTCCGTCACCTGAGAATACGGAAGAGAAGAAATGAACTAAGAAGAAGAACGCTTGGAATCACCGTCCGTGATAAATATGAGCTTCAAGAATATTTCTTTCTTTGTCGTACTACCGAGGAACAACAGTATGCAGTAGTTTCCGGATAATACGACGACGACGACGAAATTGATTACAAAGCTACCGCGTCAGATACATTTGCATGGAGAATGGTCATTTTCTTTTGTGAAAATTGCTTATCCAATTACTCTTTTACATGTTCCGACTGTAGGAAATCTCTTATCTTTTGAGGATGGTGGTTATGATTTATCGGGTTCAAATCTTTTAACACGGAGATGCGTAAATAGACACCAAGTTCTATCTGGTGTATATCGCTCTATAGACGATCTTTTGGAGAGTATAAATAAGTTACCTAACGTGGTCACCTGCGCTTTAAATCGCTTCCGAGCGGTCAGGTCGAAAAAGTGTGCATATGCGACGATCTACGATACCACGACTTTCGCGTATCGCCCGCTGTCGCAAAGTTACTCAGATTCTCGGAAGAGGCCTGTAGGTCTGTAATGATACAACCGCATTGCGAATACACGGGATCGAGGCCTGCATCTCTCACCGGTGCTATACCAGGCAACATGTTTCCGTCCAGCGATATCTGCGAGAGGTATTGTTGAAAAATCAGCTGACGCACGGCTATTGATAATAGCCGTGCGTCGACCTGTTGTTGCTGGGTGATGTGCTGCGCTCGACTGTCGCAAGGATAGCCGAGGCAGCGCTTCGAAGGCACCCTACTCAGGCGAGAGGCCGTCTCTCTCGCTTGACTTCAGCGTCTCACAACGATGCGTTCATACTACTCAGTCATCATGAAAATAACGACACTCCCGTGAAAACCGCTTGGGCAGCAAGTTCCTCTGCTCTCATCTCGGGCATTTTCACAGCTTTATTTCGGATTTGCTCAGCCAATACGCGCTCAACAGGACACAAAAAACTCGGTAAGCGTGCACATTCATAATTGAACTAAATTCAACGCTGGTGAGGTGAGGAAATCTCATTTTGTGCATTCTCAAAAGTCTCACCTCGTGACTTGCTCTGCAGCGCGGGCTGCACCACGTTTCACCTCACAAATGTTGGCACACGATTAATATAATAGTATGTACAACTCATCAAACTCACCCTAAATTCATTTGTGCAATTTTTTAATATATATTTTTTGTAGTTAAGCAAATCGCGGTAGCATAAATAACCACTCATTCCCTTTCAAGATCTTACAGATTCAACAACACCAGAAAATTCTCAACCGCTATATTACAGGCGATGTACAAACACCCCTCTTACGAGTTGTTTCCATTGATACTGACGACGTTCAGTATAATTCGATAAAAATTTAATCCGTTTCAGCGCCACGATATATACCTCCCTTGCGCAACAATTTATACACTATCGAGATCGATATAAGAGACGAGTTTGGAAATCGTATTTTATTCGAACAGGGAAGTTGACTGTGACACTACATTTCAAACGGTCCCACGATTGATTACGCCACTATGGATGATATTGACGGTGTGCAGCACGGATGGGGCCGTCGTGGATACGGCTGTATTAGCTATGTTTGTATTGGAACGCTTAATCAACAAGGACACGGTATCGGCAGCTTTCGTGGGGGGCCTGTTTCGTCGAGTATTGCCACGTTTAAAGAAGGGTGTTAAAGCAGTTGGAAATATTGTTCAATTTAAAACAAATACCTGGTCTTACTATCTCTCTTATTTATATAGAGTAATAATTAGAGAATTATACTTGAAGTATATCTCTCTCGGTGCCGGATCAGATTCTACGCTTTTTACGCAGACCAAGCGTCTCACGAAGAAAACATCGCAAGGTGATACGCACGCGCAAAACCGCTCTCGATGCGTTTAAAGCGCTGGACACTTAGTGATGATCCGGAGGAGGTCGTTTTCTTAAAGTTCGTGATACCCTCTAGCAGCATCCTGAGTAATCAGTCTGTATTTGGCATCCTACTCGCAAATACCGTTTTAACTGTTAAAAACAACACGTATTCGCGTTACGGAAAGGCGGTTTTGAGCGACGCGTTTTGGTGTCGAGTAATTTTAATCGAGAGGATCACTCAGGAGGAGCTTCTACGCAGTGAATGTTTAGTGCAGCGCAGAGGAAGGCCCGTTGAGCTTGGTGAACTCCATGTCGGAATGACCTGAGTCGTGCCTCGGTATAATAGATCTATCCGCGGCGAAGTGGTTTACTCGAACTTTGACGGATACTGCGAGGTATTATTAATTGATTTCGGTGAGACTATTTACATCGACTGGTCTCACTTATTTCATCCTGAGCCTCTGTCGTGTATGCTGCCGGCGCTTGTCGTAGAGTGCTCGATATACGGGCTTGAGCGCATTGATGTTGTTGGTGTTGTACAATTCCTCAAAAAAGTGTGCGGCAGCGATGCTTTGAGCGCTGTCATGATACAACCCCACGAATGTCATAACGATCCTCGGGTTCGCTTAGCGAACGGGGAGCACCCGGATGTGGCAGCGGTCATTATAGAGGCCCTCGGTCATGAAATAAACATCGATGCTGCGGACGAGGGCTTTGATGAGGTGACCCTCTCAGACGCGGACGATGGTGAAAACTAATGACACAGCAGCGTGCGTGTGATCTTATCTCTACTCTTCGTTATTCACCAGAGTACCCACATCACCTCACTTTACCGTCTCCACGTTACCGACACTGTTTAAGCAGAGTGGGTAGTGTGGTAGTGGAAACGTGGGGAAGTGGGGACAGCCGCATGGTGGGGCCAGCAATAGGATGAAACAAACGCGTACACATACTATTAATACTATTTAATTCATTCCATCGATTTCCATATTTTCGTCGAGTGATCCTTCAATAGATAAACCCGACACTATAACAAGGTAACTACAATATGAGACGTATGCTGTCGATTCTATACTTTCCAGATGTTGCAAAAAGAGCACTTATTGTAATTCCGGATTTACATTAAAATCACCATCGAGAATTAGCGGTGTATAAGATATCCGGGTGTCCCATAAGTTTCTGCCGTTTTTTTTATGCGTAAGGAATACACGATATTTGTTGTTTAAGGTTGATTTATTATGTTATATATGAACCGTTCTGTTCTAGAACCTTCTTCCATTTCTCAGGAAGCCTCATTATGCCCTCTTTCCAAAATTGTTGAAGCTTACTTGCAAATTATTCATCTAGGTGCGTTTTTATTTCGCTTATGGATTCGAACGATTTACGACGGAGAGAAGTTTTTAAGGAGAGGAACAAGTAATAATCGGATGGAGCAAGGTCTGGGGAGTACGGAGGATGAGGTAGAACGTCCCAATCAAACTGTAATAATTTTTGCCTGACGACCAACGCAACATGCGGTCTTGCGTTGTCGTGATGGAAATCGACGCCTCGTCGGTTCGCCAATTCTGGCAGTTTTTCTGCTATGGCGGCTTTCAATTGATCGAGTTGATTGCAATATTTGTCAGCATTGATCATATCACCTTGAGCAAGGAGCTCGTAGTACACTACACCTTTCCAGTCCCACCAAATGCACAAAAGAACCTTCTTCGGATAAAGTCCAGGCTTCGCAACAGTTAAAGATCTATTTTCCTTAGACCAAGTGCGTTTTCGATGCACATTTTGATACAAAATCCAGGTCTCGTCTCCAGTGACAAGACTCTTTATGAAAGCATTAATTTCATGTCGGTGAAGAAGCAAATGGCACGTAGAGATGCGGTTCATAAAGCCGGTCTCCGTCAATAGGTGTAGAACCCAAACTTCATATCGATTCGCATATCCCATCTTGATTAAATGTTATGTACCGTTGACTTGGGAATGTTAGTGGCATCTACTATCTCATGCACACTATATCGCGGATTTTCAGCGAGCATAGTCTTGATAAGATCCGTATCCGTCGTTGCTGGGCGGCCGCTGCGGTCTACATCTTTTAACTCGAAATTGCCAGCTCTAAATTTCTTCAACCAATTGCGGACGGTCCTAATAGTCGTAGTACTACTCCCATAAACGGTGCGAATCTCGTCTGCAGTGTCCTTTGCACTATTTCCTTTTTTAAAGCAATGAACATAACATGCCGCAAATGCTTCTTTTGACTCTCCATATAGGACGGTGCAGAAAAAATTTTAAAAGAGACTTTGTCACCAACGACACGTACTTTGAAAGAGCTCTGGGACGACTGAAACCGATGCTATTGTTGTACCGCGAACTAATTCTTTGCACATTATTTCGCCATTGTCCTCCTTTCGTGAGGATGGCTCACCAAAGTAGAACAATGTGCAAACGTAAGCATCGAGCTGCCCGCAATGACTGCAATGAGCTCGAGCTTGGAATTTGCAAGCTAAGATTATTATGAAATTATTACGAATCCATTCGACTCGATTTCGGTCAATGGGGCAAATTAACTGCTTTGCCGAAATCAGTCTACAGTTGGACATCAACCTGAACGGTTGATCGCGAATGATAAATTCGAACGGTAGATTCACACGCGAGAGGTTGGTTCCTCGTACGGTCTCGTAACCACAGTTTTATTGTATTAAACTTTTTTTACTTTTAAATAGACAACGGGAAGTAGCCGTTGCCTATAATAAACATTTCCATTTTTACATAAATTCACGTCTACACGAATTACTCGAGTTTCTACTCCTAATCGGCAAACGATCCCAAAATAATAACTTTTTAATATTATACCGATTACCGAGTTATCCAATAACGCGGTACCGGCATAACATTTTGTGGCAGCGGTGGGATCTGCTGAAGTGATAAGTGCTACGTAATTTATTCGGACAAAAAGTGTATTGGACAAAGTTAAGAGTGACTGTATAGTGACGACTACGACTTGTGCAAAGGACGCCAGTGTAGTTCGCGAAGACGCGAAGTGACCGTCGGTGCGGTGTGACGTATCGGTCAACCGTTTGAAGTCCCGATTGACAGTGTCACGTCAAGTCGCGGAAAACCGCACAAAGTGTGCAAACGAGTACGCGAAGCTGCTACTCAAGACAAAGCCGTCGCGCAGCCATTGCCGACGCACAGAAGACGAGCCCAGGAACTTACCAAGAGACGGGTCAACGGTACCAGGGAGGACAACTGGACCAACCTTCGAGGGGAGCTACGGGACAACAGGTCTACAGCACCGAAGGAATTGCACCCAAGGAGTAACGCCATGGAGAGGATTATCTTCCAGACCATCTTCCTGTAAGTGGCCGTTACGTAATATATACATTTAGCCTTTAAAGTCAAAGCCAGTAGCGTCAAATCCGAAAATCAGTAAATATCCCATCGACATATATCTCTCGTGAGATTATTTTTTTTTTGTTTGGGAAATATTAACGTCAAGCCCGTCGCGGAATAAACATGTCGGAGCCTAGAGGAGCCCGATCAGGTCGCAGGGGCAGCTCGTTAGACACGACGTTGCCTGGCGCGGAGGTAAACCCCCCAGCCGGATTAGCTACGGCTGTAGGGGATATTGTATATGAGGCGCGCAGGGCGCTATTCGAGCTTTCGCCAACGGGACGAATCCCCTTGATCCGACAAGAGGCCCTTGCAGACCGTCTGACGGCCCAGTTCGGCGTAAACCCACGTAGGGGTGCGTCGTTCGGGGATTTCGACAGCGACGGTAGTGACGACGTTTTTAATATGGCCACTGGCGAGCGAACGCCCGAGCACATCGCCGAGGACATGGTAGAGCGGGAAATGGAAAATATGCGAACCATAGATCGCGTAGGTTTTTTCGCCGCTACCGGTACGACAGCCCGGTCGGTACCCACGAGAGTACGGGATCGGATGGCGGCGGTCGACCGGAGCCACCGTGAATTGGGGAGAGCTCGACGTCAGTGCGAAAGGCTGCAGCGCGAGCACGATCGAGGCCAACGCGAGCTCGATCGCGAAATCAGGGAGTCCGAGACACCGTCAGCAAGACGGAACCTGGCAGATACGCTCAACGAGGTAGGTGCGGACGAGTTCGAACTCATCCGGTCCCTACGGGAGCAGAATGCCGAATTGCTGCGGAGGCTGGAAGGTACTGGGTTGGAAGAGTACCCGATACCACGTCCGCGGTCGAGGCAAACGCGATTCGAGGAGCCGGAGTATCCTGCTGCGGATCCTGTGTTCTAAAAGGAGCAACCGCGGATACCGGAAACCCGGGGTCGGACGCTCGACCTGGGACTGGCCTTGAAAAATATAAAGCGCGTTTTCAAGCGAGCTGCGCCCGGTGACCACGAGATCCTATTGGAACTGGTACTGAGCAGCAAGCTCGAAGGTAGGGCGGCCAGAGAGAAGAAACACAAGGTCATCCTCTCGGTAGCGCAGCTTAAGACCGAGCTGGAGGCCCTGTACGGGAAGCGAAAGTCGCTGCCCGCATTACAGGTGGAATTTAACTCCCTCCGGCAGGACCAGGGCGAGGATATCGCGGTATACGCTGCTAGGACAGAGCGTATCACCGTGGATATCATAGAAAAGCTTTGCGAGGAAGCCACTACGATGTTGGAAATGCGCATCATTGAGAAAATAACCCGGAAGAGCGCCCAGGCCAACTTTGAAAATGGACTGCATAGGCAGGTCCAAATTCTGGTGAGATCTCGTAACTACACCACCCTCACGAGTCGGTAACCGGAGCCATCGAGATCACCAACATGGTGCAGCCAAAGGGAGGGGTAGGTGGAGCACTAAGCCACCCCAGAAGGTCCTAAGGTGCACCATCCCAGCAGAGCGAGAATTGTTTCACCTGCGGGAAACCAGGGCACGTGGCTCGAGACTGCACCCGCAGATCGGGAAGAGTAAGCCTACCGGTGCCCAGCGAGAATACATCCATTCACAACGTTGACGTCGTGTGCAACTATTGCCAAAAAAGGAGCCACATGTGGAAAGACTGCAGGAAAAGATTGTCGCAGAACAAAAGCGATCCTGCCCAGTCTTCACAGCATCCCCAACGTCCAAGGGACTCAGGGGGCAAGAGTGAAAGGTCCACGGTGAATGCAGGTGCAGGTCGGTCGAATACCGATGCCAGCTTGCTGGGAACGATGAGAATAAATACACTCACGGCCCAGCAGAGACCCGCGCGCAGGAGGAAAACGACGCAGCAGTTATTGCAGGTAACGCTGCCGGCGTCCAGCGCTACGGCTAGCGACTTCGATATCGATGCACCGTTAGCCACGACCGGGGTACTCACCCTCAAAGCGGACACAGGGACCCAGTGCAGCATACTGAAGGAGGGATGCCTTAAGCCCGAGACCATGGTGAACAGGTGCTCCGTAGAACTAGAGGGTGTGGCAGGTGAAAAATTCACCCCCCTCGGTATAGCAAAAATTGTGCTGGAGACACCGGCACTAAACGTGGAACACTAGTTCTACATAATCCCAAATAATGTGCCGTTGAAGGTCAACGGGCTGCTAGGAATAGACTTTATCAAGCAGCATAAAGTGGACATCCTGCATGGCGAGATGCTTAAGTTGTATAGGCACTGCATGCCGCTACGGGACGGCGCGACGAGGATATATTCGTCACCACGCAGTAGAACTGCCGCCACATGCAAGTACATAGGCCTGCTTACAAAGATAAATCTTCCTTCCGGAAACGGGTCTAACATGGACGCCGCCAAGGAAAATAAATTTGTCGGACAACCTATAAGGAGCGGAATCAGCCGAGGTAAAGTAGCGAGATTCCGTGTCACACCATCAGAAAACAATAGAGTGAGTTTAGATGTTTATAAAAACGACGGAGAAGTGCAAGAGCCGTCGGCGACACTCGAGCCGTCGGAGATAGCGAAGGCCATACGTAGCCGACAGGTCAAGACACTGCGCGTAAGCTCAGAGAGCACAGGGAAGGAGGCCAAACGCTTTGCGCAGCAACGACGGAAGCCCGACTTGGTGCCCCCCAGCAGCGAAAAGCAAGCAGCTCGCGCCGGAATAATGTGCGAATACAACGGTGTATTCCATCCACGAGGGAACAAGCGACAGCAAACGCACGAGGTGCAGTATCGCACACCCTTTAAGGTCAGATCGAAGGTCCTAGGATGGCAACCTTTGCCTGGGAAGACTGTAAAATCGGGGCATGGATCCGGTAAAATGCAGAAAGCCGGAAAAAGAAATATAGATGTAGATGCTCTGAGTCGTATATACGCGACCACACGAGCCCAAGTGGGACAGGAAAGAAAGTCCCATAAGAAAGAGCAAGATTGCGCATTCGGGTATACGAACAGCCGCACCAAGTGGGGAGTTGTAGATACCCAAGGCAACCACTTTAACTCGTCGAAGCGAGAGGTTACACTCCCCCACGAGAAAGAGAAGCGGAGAGGCCGACAGACAAAATGCTAGCGGAAGGAATAGACCAACCCAGCAGGAGTCAATGGAACGCGCCACCGACTTCCCAGCGGCTAATGAACTTCGCGTTAGCAGGACTACAGGGCGTCAAAAGCTATGTGTACCTCGACGACATAGTAACACACGGAGTAAAAGCTACTCGCGATAATATGGGCCCTAGCTCAATTCTGACCATATATTTATAGTACACGTTTTACGGTAGTGACGGACCACCAACCGCTCACCTGGCTGTTCGGAGTAAAGGACCCAGGTTCGAGATTAATGCGTTGGAAAATTAAATTGGCCGAACACGAATTTAACGTTGAATATAAGGCCGGAAAGCGTAATACAAACGCCGATGCGTTAAGTCGTATATTCGCTACTACGATGACCCAAGCAAGAGCTAAGAACGAAGCCCGTGAGTCGGAAGAGAACAGCACGATGGGGCAACTCGGCACAACGAATGATCGCACAAAGCGGAGGACCGAAGATACCCCTTACAGCCATGGCAGCTCGTCCGAACGAGAGATCGAGCTCGCCCACGAGACGGTAAAGGACAGCATGCGCCCGGGTACGGACAGCCGCACAAGGCGGAGAGCCGATAATACCCCGGGCCAGCCCAGCAATGAGGCAGAGCGAGAGAAAGCGCCTGCCAATGCTACAGACAATGATAGAGAGATCCGCAGCGTGCATGCAGATCGCTCTACTGAACCCCACAGCCCCGCCGAAAAGCCGTGCGGTCGGGGAAGGGGCAGACCACGCAAGCTAGCAACGCAAGCCACTGGTAAGACTGCGAGCACCGCTGACAAGGATGGAGCGGGCCCAGCACAGCATGGCGGACCCGCGAAGCGCGGAAGGCCGCGAGAAGCAAACGTTGCAAGGCCGCTCGAGACAGAGAGTGACCCAACGGCGGAGCTAACGGTGGGCACACCGAGCGAAGAAACTGCGGATAGAGCACCGCAAAGGCCTGCTGAGGAATCGAGGCACGGCGGGGCCCGTAGCCCACGAGCTTCCAGCAGCGCGGACGAAGACAGCGTTATAAAAGAGTATAGCGACTGCCACAGTGGCGTAGCCACTCCTTCTGCCGATGACCGCCAGAAAATAATTAGAGGATACCACGACAACCCCATAGGAGGGCATCAGGGTATACGGCGTACGTTACATCGGATTCGGACCAAATGCGACTGGCCCGGCCTGAGAAGAGATTTAGAAAATTATATATCGTCATGTGAATCCTGTCAAAAGAATAAAATCAGGAAAAAGGAACGAGTGCCGACGGTAGTAACGGACACCCCATCGAGGTCATTTGAAAAAGTCGCGGTCAACATCGTCGGACCGCTACCGGAAAGCACTTCAAGGAAAAGATACATACTCACGTTCCAGGACTCGCTTACCAAATACAGTGCAGCAATATCACTGCCGAACCAAGAGGCTTCGACAGTCGCTAGAGCGCTCGTTGAAGAATCAATCTGCCGGCACGGAACGCCGGAAATAACATTATCAGATCAGGGTACGAACTTCCTCAGCTCGACCTTCAAAGAGATGTGTCGACTGCTGCGAATTAAAAAAATACAAACTACGGCCCATCATCCGGAGTCGAACGACGCTTTGGAGAGGTCACATTGCACCCTTGCTGAGTACCTAAAAAATTTCATAGATGAGGATCAGGGAAATTGGGACGAGTGGCTGCCGTACGCAATGTTTACGTACAATACCACTCCACATACGGGGACCGGACTGTCTCCCCACGTGTTGGTGTACGGACGCGAGGCTGAGTTGCCGACCGCCGTGAAACAGGAGCCCCGCAGCACCTATGCCTACGATGATTACGTCCACGAGTTACGCAAGCGATTACGCGCCGCATGGACAGTAGCACGCGACAACCTGGAAGTCGCGAAAAGGAGGTCAAAAAATACGTATGACCAACGCGCACAGGTGCAGGAGTACCGCGTTGGCGAACGCGTACTCCTCCGTGACGAGACGGTGTGCAGGGGGCGGTCAGCCAAGCTGACCCCGAAGTGGACAGGACCTCACGAAATAGTAGAGAAGAGGCCCCCCGTCAATTACATAGTCCGGAAGGGACGTAAAACCCAGGCGGTGCATCCAAACCGCCTGAAGCTCTTTATAGAGCACTAAAATGAAATAAAAGCTAAATAAAGGCGGGTAGGGAGCTCCACAAAGCGCAAGGTAAGGAACTCCAATAAGAGAAACGAGGTAAAATGAAAACTTGTTTAATTGAAAAAGCACGAAGAAAAACAAGTCATACATAGTCCAAAAAGGAAAAAAAAATTGGTAATTCAAAAAACCCGTCGGCAGAACGGGCAGGGATGACGACTATCAAGCGCGTCCTGCCAGAAGAGGCGCTCTACCCCGAGCACATCCTCAGGAACAAACTCGCCGGCATAGTGGCCGTCGCCCCATAAGGAGTCCACCCGTTGGCGACTGGCTTTCCGACGATGACGGACCCCTAGAGCCTGGGCAATGAATCTCCTCTCCCAATCCGGGCGACGCTGAGCAGAAACGATGGGGAAATACGCTTCCTGGAACCAAAATAGTACCCGCTATCAAAAAGGGAAAAAGGAAAAAGGTGGGAACAACACTTCTTCCAGCCAAAGTAATATGCTTACTCCACTTCTCAGTAGCTCAGGTGTAAGGTCGCCCTCAGTAACACCCCACAAATTCCGTCTTGCATAAAACGAGCCATCGTGAAACGGACGAAATAGTCGAGCAGAAGGTTAGAATAAGAATGAGCTAAAGACCCCTCGCGCAACGAGATTGGCGAGGCCGCAAGAAGGAGAATTAGCAAAATAAGCATTCTCACGCTTTTCGTTAAAAAACCAAATTCAAGTGGTAAGACACACGCTCAACGACAACCCGTACTATATAACGAGGCGCCAACACTTGGGCAAGACGCTCAACCCGATAAGTATTGCAGTCGAGGCATTACTCATCGACGTACAGGAGTTAGTGTGGCTGGTAAACGACATAGCTAGTGGTAAGGCCAGAGCAACGTCCCTGCCGCCAAGAACGCTCACAGGACACCTCGTCAACGCACTACCACAACTATCGCAACGAAGGGAACGCGGTAGTGCTCGTGCGAAAGATACCGCTGATCGGGCAGCAATAGTACTATATACAAAAGGTACAGTATACAAAAATACTTTTAAAAAAAATTGCAAGGTACCGAGCAAATCTTACATTTGCCCGACACACCTACAATGTCGGTTACAAACGACGCACCCTCCGAAGTCCCGAAATACGCGAAAATGGACACAAATAACCGGAATACTGGCTTTGATAGGCGTATGTATTGTAACCGCCCCAGGTTTCAGCGTGAAAACAACAGGGCGAACGTCTCAAGTCATCCGGAAAGATTACCTTCCCCCGTACGCCCTAAAATTGAGGGACATGGAGGCTAAGGCACCTCCGTAACGCACCGAGGAGGAAGTTTCACTGTCAAGCGTGCTGCGAGATCCGGAGGGGCTACAAAAGCTCGGAGATTCGAGCAGAAGCCTTGGTCGGCTCCCTTCTGTTTAAATGTTATAGGTACATACGGAACCGGACACCGACAAGGACAACCGAGGCAGCAACCCCGGCAGCAGCCGAGATGAACATAAATCTAGAGCCACTTGGACGACAACAGCCACAGGAGCGACCGCGATCCGAGCGTACCAGGGCTTGGGAAACTCGCCCCGTCAGCCGAGTGCGATAGCCAGATCGACCATGAAGAAAAAATAGCAAAAGAAAAATTGTCAAATGATAGAGATTATTATGTATTATGTCTGCTATATTGTCCAATATAGAGAATATCATTGTAAGAGGAAATACAGGAACCAATCGAAGAAAAATTTTATAGAGGAAAACATTTTCTTTTTAAGGGGGGAGGGATGTTGTACCGCGAACTAATTCTTTGCACATTATTTCGCCATTGTCCTCCTTTCGTGAGGACCGCACACCAAAGTAGAACAATGTGCAAACGTAAGCATCGAGCTGCCCGCAATGACTGCAATGAGCTCGAGCTTAGAATTTGCAAGCGAAGATTATTATGAAATTATTACGAATCCATTCGACACTCGATTTCGGTCAATGGGGCAAATTAACTGCTTTGCCGAAATCAGTCTACAGTTGGACATCAACTTGAACGGTTGATCGCGAATGATAAATTCGAACGGTAGATTCACACGCGAGAGGTTGGTTCCTCGTACGGTCTCGTCACCACAGTTTTATTGTATTAAACTTTTTTTACCTTTAAATAGACGTTGCCTATAATTAACATTTCCATTTTTACATAAATTCACGTCTACACGAATTACTCGAGTTTCTACTCCTAATCGGCAAACGATCCCAAAAGAATAACTTTTTAATATTATACCGATTACCGAGTTATCCAATAACGCGGTACCGGCATAACACTATAAACGGCTAAGAGATAATCCTGCATATTTATGTAAACATAGCCAGTTAGTCATTCATAGCGTGGCGCGGAAGAAACTTACGGGACAACCTTATATTGTAACGGTATTAAGCGTTAACATTACCCTTAAAGGGTTTGTTCGGACTCGAGCAGGAAGGGAAGTAATTTTAGGCTTTTGTAGTAGGTAAAAGTAGGGTTTATTCAGAGAAACAAAGTAGAAATTGTGTGATACATAAAAAAATAAATATGAAATCTAATTATCGAACCCCTTTTCTTGGTATTATGGCTACCACGCGCCTTACAATAAATTACTCCCGGGCACTTGAGTGCATTTATAATCGTGTACGCGGGTGAATTTAAAGAATTTATGAGAATAGAGATATAACATTCGATTTAACAATATGCACTATGACGTGAAAAGAGATGCTGATAAGTAATATAATTCCTAATCTGAAGATATTCGTTAACTAATATTGAATTTATAAAAGAAAAGTAAACGTCGCTTAATGAATTTTATCTATTCGTCGCGTTCCCTAGGTAAGAGGTTTAGCATGCGGACCGTCGATAACTGGCCAGCCGTTGCTTGCGATGTCCTGACTAGCTTCGAGTTTACCGCTGAGTTGTTCAATACCCGCTACAGGCCCGTTGGTGGGAGTAGAGTTCCCTGCTGGTATTTTTTAAAGGCCGACTTACGCGTCCACCCGACCGCCGCTGCGATCCGGCGTCAGTGGGATGCACTCTGGGTGCATGCGCAGCTACTTGACATACCAGGGCCGTACCCTGTTCAGTTATCGCCTTTTTTATACTTTTCCTGAGCTACTTCGATCCCTGTTGAATTACCTACGCTAATATTATTCATGGGTCTTTAACATAATGATATTTATATGCAGTATTTTAATGAGTGGAGATTATTAGTTTTCGTTCTCAAGAGCCTAGCCCGTATATTAGGCTGTCTTCGGCTACCAGAGTGAGAAAAAGAGACAGAGATAGACCGCTTTGTTGATGCTTGGGTCTGCGGTGCGTTGGCCTCGAACGCAGCACCGACTCAGCTGCATCCCGTTTAAATGTACGTCAGGTACCACAGCTGGGCTCTCCGATATTAGGGCGGCTGCACCTAGCGAGGGCTCGTTTGCTCTTCCTTCCTTCCCGAATGCCGAAATTCTGGTATTTTTATACCAGTTTCCCCTCCAGCTGGCCCATGCTTTTGGTATAACTATAGTTGGTGGCGGTCCTGTAGCCCATCTTTCTGTAGCCCACTGGTAGCCTTGGTCTTTTTGAAATTGGTCGTTGGTTTTTAATTTTCTACTGGTACTTTTCGAACGAATAACGGGACTTGGTCTCCGATGTACCGGCCTCCCTTGTGTGAGTGACGCTCGGTAGCAGTGCTTTGTTGTGTGCGTACCGAGCGTCGTGAGTTGCCGAGTATAGGCCGGTCTTACTTGGTGTGTATAACGCGCAGTAGCGATGCCTTGCTGTGTGCACCGCGCGTTATAAATAGCCAGTACGTTCCAATATATGATTTCATTGAGTTTTTGGATTTACAGATATGAAGATGGCTACGATGATAATTATTACACGGCCGCCTATGTATACCAACAATTCTCTTTCTCTAACAAAACGTGCATACGCGTAACCCTGCTTACCTTATTCCATTGTCTTGATACGTCTTTCTTGCTCACTCTCTTTGTCTATTCTCGCCCAAATCGCTGCAGCTAGGTCTTTCTTGGCGAGTATGCATACATCAAAATATAAATGTGCATTAGTTCCACCGCGCAAGGAGTAAGAGACCGAAGAACCTCACGAAGCAGTGACGACGAATGAGGAACGCTATGAATAAGGTATAAGACATAACTCTTTCATTCCCTCTTCCTCAATAAGTTATATTTTTCGTCACCCTTCTGGGACGGATCCTTCTAAATGTGACGTGGCCTTGAACTTTTACACTCAGGCGACCAAAGTTTTTGAGAGTTAAAAAAATTTTTTTTTTAAGTTTCACTTAAAAAATGTCGTATTCCATAAACAATGGAAATGCAATAATTCATACTTTAATTAAACCCACAGAAACGCAATAATTAATAACTCAATAATACAGGATACCCAAAAAACAATAATGGTTGGAATAATACAAAAAAACACTATCGACTAATAAATAACGGGAAATGACGTCACAATGTACATACATATGTAGACATTTTTTCTGGAATGCCATTTAGCATAAGAATTATTTTTTATTGACTCTTGGACGATACATGTCAATTTACAGTTATTTAAAATATAAAAATGTTGGAAACCTTCCCAACGATGAGCGCAGCTTGAACTCAATCGCTACTTACAATTAGTGACGATTTATTTGTAGCAGTTATACCACGATTATGACCATTTCCTGGTAAGGATCAATGATTTTACTTTTTGTCGAATTTAGAAGTTCTTGAATTTTTTTTTTATTATTAAGCCATCTAATAGTACCTACGTTTGACTTTTGTGATATTCGAAGTGTTTCGTTCTCATTGAAAACAAATAAACTATTGTCGGTGTTGGATATAAATAGTCTTAATATAAATAATTTGAATATTGAATTTTCAATGTAGCATACTACATGTCAAGTATATTATAACATGTATGAGGCGAACCTGTACAAGACGTGTGCACGAAATTGTAATGATATTACACAGAATAAATGTGAAATACAGTTTGCAATGAATTGAGTTGAATGAATTACAATATAACGAATATTGAAGTTGAATTAACAATGTGATGTTGAATGACTGAGTTGAATGTGACACTGAATAGTGAGTTGAATGCAAATGATTCTCGCAATTGAATTGAAGAATATAAATTAAACTGAATTTAATTTGTGGCATCAAATGAATGATAATCACGGTGTATATGAATATTTTTGCCACGTGGTGATGGTTACGCAATATTTGAGATATTACAAGTGTATCTTATAATATATGTTTGAATCAATCATGAATTATGTTAACTACGTTAACCGACAGTGTATAAGATTCACAAATTATAACCAATGATTTGAACAAAGCCATAACTTGAATGAGCAACGCAGAATACAGCATTATACTGAACCTTGGACTCACAATGGCTGACGCCACGTGGTGAATTACACACTGCAATTAATTGAGCGCAATTAATTGCTTGATCACACGAACTGATGATTTTAATGTCTCTTGTAATAGTCTGTTTCTTTTGAGAGCAAAAACATGTGAATCGTTCAATACACTCAATGCATACAATTAATGCTACACTGAATTTAGGGTGATTTGGTTTACTGAATACTACACTTTGCAATGCGGATCGAGAGCACGAGTGCTTGGTATGAATGTCCAGTCTAGAGAGATCTAAGATGGATGGAGAGATAGCGTCGTGGTGATCACGTTGTTGGCGGAAATCACTGCAACACTTATCTGCCACATGTTGATTGATGATTGGTCGAGCACGTGGTGTATGCGCGAGCGTATGATCAGAACGACATAAAGGTGTCCAGCTGATAGATGATTGGATGGTCAATTCACTACGTGGATTTACTGACCATCTCACTAATGATTATAAAAGATTCCGAGGTCAAATTGACCAATTAGTCCATGAGGTGCTGCCACCTCATGACCCCACAGTCCAAACACACACAAAAGATAAACGATCGAGTGAGATTTCCGTATGACGGGTCGATCAACAATGTCCGGACGCCGAAGGTAAACAATCGATCGAAGGATACAGGAGAGACCGACTGTATACCTTCTTCATGATCACAAAGTCCAAACACGAAGTGATTATCGCCAAAATCGGTTTGCGAAAAAATCTGCTGATTGACATACAGTGATGTTTTTGTATTATGTCTTATGTTATGCCGGTACCGCGTAATTGGAGTACTCGGCAATCGGTATAATATTAGAAGTTATTATTTTGGGATCGTTTGCCGATTAGGAGATGGAACTCGAGTAATTCGTGTAAACGTGAATTTATGTAAAATGGAAGTGTTTATTATAGGCAACGGCAAGTTTACGTTGTCTATTTAAAAGTCAATAAAAGTTTAATACAATAAATCGTTGTTTCGAGCCCGTACGCGGAACCAACCTCTCGCGTCTGAATCTACTGATAGAATTTAATATTTCGGGCGAGTCCGACCCGCGATCAACCGTTGAGGTTGATGTTAAACTTTAGATTGATTTCGGCAAAGCAGTTATTTGCTCCATTGACCGAAATCGAGTGTCGAAATTAATTTCATAATAATCTTTGCTTGCGAATTCCAGCTAGTCGTAGTTCGAGCTCGCAGCAGTCATTGCTGGCAGCTCGTTGCATACGTTTGCACATTTTTTCTACTTTGGTGAGTGGGCCTCACGCAAAGGAGGAACAATGGCGAAATAATATACAAAGAATTAGTTCGCGGCACAACACTTACAACATACAAGAACAACGAAATGTATAAGCCATTCATTAACTGATACAATGCAAAAATGACAGAAATTTTTCAATAGATCAAAATTTGTACAAAACGTCAACTCCCGCATCAATTGTAATAACATACATCACTGTCATCACATCAGGATAAATTACCCATCTAAAGCTAGTGGTCCATAAGTCGAAAAAAAAATTTAGTACCTACCAACATTAGGTACTATTAGGTGCCTAAGTGAAAAATTAGATGATCGTCCGGTTTCGCGGCCAATCGAAACATTGGAACGGACGGTTAGCTTCATATAAAGCTAGCGATCTATTGGAGAAAAATAAATTCACAAAATATTTAATCTATACCACATCTGAGTGCAAATTACGTGCTTTCAGATGACAATGAGCGGACGAATTTTTTCACCCGGAAAGACACCTCCTAACTACACAAGACGTTCAAATTCGACAGTTATGTTACTTTGGACGTTCTTCTCTGAGCAGATTGAATCAGCCAGGTACTTTCAATGTATGCATTATAAAACTTTATTCTTTCACCCCCGCGATTATAAAACTAAAATTATAGTACGATTTAGATGTTTCTGAGAAAAGCATTGCATGATTCAAATGATCAACATGCACGATCGCCAAACTCACCCTCCCATCAGAAAAACTGTATTTTCACATGACAAACACGAAGTAAAAAACATATCGACTTGTCCTTGTACAGAAGTATTGTACGATTTATATGCTTTCGAGAAAAGCATTGCACGATTTAAGTGCTCCACCCCTAAGATCAACAAACGCACCCTCGTGTTAGTAAAACGGGATTTACACGTGACAAACGCAAAATAAAAAACATATCGACTTGTCTTTTTCTACAGAAATATCGTACGTTTTAGGTGATTTCGAGGAAAGCATTGCACGATTTAAGCGCTTCACCCCCCACGATCGCGAAAATCATCTTCCTGTCACAAAAACGGGATTTTACGTGACAAACACGAGAGCACAAATTTGCACATTGCTGCTTCGTGATTTTCGACCACCTCCAGACTTTCCTCTATGGGTAATGGTTGTTTTTATTTTGGGGTATTATCATTTTCAATGGAATAACAAGTTTAGTAAAATTAAGAATTTGAGAAAGTTAAAACCCCTTAATCGATTCTTACCAAATTCAAGACCAAGTATCCTGTCTCCTAGCCAATTTGTATCCCAACTTTTAGTTTGAGACATGAATATTGCCGAAAGATAGGGAAAACTATTTTTAAATGTAGGGGTCAATCAAATCTGAACGCTTATATTAATTCATGTCAACCTCAATACTTCAATAACAACCTTGCCCCCTGATCTATTTTTGTAGAAAGTTTTAACTCGATAGCTAAAAATTTTGAAAGTCTAGCTTTCGTAAAGGAGAGTTGACTTCCTTTGTGCGCAAAATTCAAACAGCCATAAAATGAGACCGCCATTAGCGATTAGGCCGAAAAATGCAGGAAACTGACACGAGCTACCACCCCACCCATGTGCAACGTTTGTGAACGATCAAGTAACCCGTTCTCGAGATATATCTATTGTAATTTTGCAAGCTCATCAGGCTCATACACACACATATGCGCGCGGTCATTTTTATAAATATGTTTTCTCGGCGTTTTGGAACTTTTTAAGCTTCACTGACATCAAAATGACGAAAAAAAAAAATTCTGACCTTTTTGCAGTACTCAAGGATCTCGAGTTTGTCGGTCATACAGCTCTTTTTCTCTGTAGACGAAACCCATCTTCCTTGTTCACCCATGTGTTGAGCTAGGTAGGACTCACCAGGCTCGCAGAAGGTCGCCACCTTTAACAAAAACAGTTTTATTAAGAAACGAGCGCTATTGATTCAAAGCGTATTGTTGGCGATTTATTTTTATCAGAAAAATGTATCTTGTTTATCACATGTACTCGCAAATGATCGAAGTTCGAGACTACTTAGCGTACTGTAGGAAAGATCAGGGTGCATCAGGTCACTTTTGATTTAAAATTTAATAGTTTTTTATAAATATGAAAATTTGATTGTAAATTAAGGTACTCGCAATTTGTCATACTGGATTGGTGAATATTAAATTTATACCCTAATGTGTGGACAGAAAAGTTTGAGTACGAACCAAATATTAGAGTGTTATGCCGGTACCGCGTAATTGGATAACTCGGTAATCGGTATAATATAAAAAAGTTATTATTTTGGGATCGTTTGCCGATTAGGAGATGGATTTCGAGTAATTCATGTCAACCTGAATTTATGTAAAATGGAAGTATTTATTATAGGCAACGGTAACTTTCCGTTGTCTATTTAAAAGTCAATAAACGTATATTACAATAAATTGTGGTTTCGAGCCCGTACGAGGAACCAACCTCTCGCGTTTGAACCTACTAATAGAATGATTTCGGCAAAGCAGTTATTTCCCCTTTGACCGAAATCGAGTGTCAAAATGAATTTCACAATAATCTTTGCTTGCGAATTCCAGCAAGTCGTAGCTCGAGCTCGTAGCAGTCATTGCTCGCAGCTCGTTGCCTACGTTTGAACATTTTTTCTACTTCGGTGAGTGGCCTCACGCGAACAAGGAATAATGGCGAAATAATATACAAAGAATTAATTCGCGGCAGAACCTCCCTCCCCGTTAAAGGGAAAAAAAATTTTTCTTTTATAAACATTTTTTTTTATAAAAAATTTTTTCTTCGGCTGGTTTCCCGTATCTCATTTAAGATATTTAAAGGGTGATTTTTTTGAGGTTAGGATTTTCATGCATTAGTATTTGACAGATCACGCGGGATTTCAGACAAGGTGTCAAAGAGAAAGATGCTCAGTATGCTTTGACATTTCATAATGAATAGACTTACTAACGAGCAACGCTTGCAAATAATTGAATTTTATTACAAAAATCAGTGTTCGGTTCGAAAAGTGTTTCGCGATTTACGTCCGATTTATGGTCTACATAATCGACCAAGTGAGCAAACAATTAATGCGATTGTGACCAAGTTTCGCACTCAGTTTACTTTATTGGACATTAAACCAACCACACGAATGCGTACAGTGCGTACAGAAGAGAATATTGCGTCTGTTTCTGAGAGTGTTGCTGAAGACCGTGAAATGTCGATTCGTCGCCGTTCGCAGCAATTGGGTTTGTGTTATTCGACGACATGGAAGATTTTACGCAAAGATCTTGGTGTAAAACCGTATAAAATACAGCTCCTGCAACAACTGAAGCCGAACGATCTGCCACAACGTCGAATTTTCAGTGAATGGGCCCTAGAAAAGTTGGCAGAAAATCCGCTTTTTTATCGACAAATTTTGTTCAGCGATGAGGCTCATTTCTGGTTGAATGGCTACGTAAATAGGCAAAATTGCCGCATTTGGAGTGAAGAGCAACCAGAAGCCGTTCAAGAACTGCCCATGCATCCCGAAAAATGCACTGTTTGGTGTGGTTTGTACGCTGGTGGAATCATTGGACCGTATTTTTTCAAAGATGCTGTTGGACGCAACGTTACGGTGAATGGCGATCGCTATCGTTCGATGCTAACAAACTTTTTGTTGCCAAAAATGGAAGAACTGAACTTAGTTGACATGTGGTTTCAACAAGATGGCGCTACATGCCACACAGCTCGCGATTCTATGGCCATTTTGAGCGAAAACTTCGGAGAACAATTCATCTCAAGAAATGGCCCGGTAAGTTGGCCACCAAGATCATGCGATTTGACGCCTTTAGACTATTTTTTGTGGGGCTACGTCAAGTCTAAAGTCTACAGAAATAAGCCAGCAACTATTCCAGTTTTGGAAGACAACATTTCCGAAGAAATTCGGGCTATTCCGGCCGAAATGCTCGAAAAAGTTGCCCAAAATTGGACTTTCCGAATGGACCACCTAAGACGCAGCCGCGGTCAACATTTAAATGAAATTATCTTCAAAAAGTAAATGTCATGGACCAATCTAACGTTTCAAATAAAGAACCGATGAGATTTTGCAAATTTTATGCGTTTTTTTTTAAAAAAAAGTTCTCAAGCTCTTAAAAAATCACCCTTTATTACATAGCAGACCAATGCTATCAGCGCTAAAGTTACTAGTAGCAAAACTAGATGTTAGTCACTATTCCTGTCTAATTCGTCTTCAAGGTACTCACGTCCCTCGGTTTCATAAGACGTTCAACAACTATCACTGCTAGCCTAAGAATGAAATATCCATATCTGTAAGTGACAGATTGAAAGACGGAAAGTAATCTACATTGATGGTCTGGTTTCTAAAGTCCTTTCTGCTTGATCTTCGAGCTTTTGCAGCTCTTTCGGATTTTGCAGTACACTTGCCAGTGTAACTTCCTCTGTGGTCTTGGTAGGAGGCGCCTGAGCCTCTATTTCCCTCAAATTCAGGTCGTACGGGGAAGGTGATTTTTTTTAATGATCTGAGATGTTCGCCCTGTTGTTTTCACACTGAAAGTTGGGGCGGTTACAATACATACGCCTATCAAAGCCAGCATTCCCGTTTTACTTAGAATTTCGTGTCGAATTGGTTTTTCGCCGCAAGTGATACCGACGGCCTCGGAGGTCGGCGTGACGTATATCCATCGCCTCGGCTGTTGCAGGGGGATGAGGTGGGTACGAATCAGCCGGATTTATCGTTTGGCGCAGCTCTCACCGTTGTCCTGGGTGATTTTGGCGTAAATCAACATGTCGCAGGGGGTATCTTTCAAAAGCGAAATGGAAGGGTGTTTCGACGGACAAATGTATAATTTATTGATGGTCTTGCAATTTTGCAGGTCTTCCTTAGACATTTGCAGATAATTGTGGTTTTCTGCATCGATTACTACTGGATTTCCCGTTGTTTCTAAGTAGTAGTATTCTCCATTATTCGCTTTCGTCGATATGGAGTAGGCCTTCTGTACGCTATACCGTTGTTGTCTGATCCACGGTAAGTCGAGCACGAATACAATTGCGTCATCTTCGCTGTAGGCCTTTAGGTCAGCCAGTCGCATAAGTGCTGACGCTTGGCTGTGTTCTACAGAGACAGGGAAACTCGTGCCTGGCGGCAGGTGTGTCACAGCGATCGCGAGGTAACGCGTAAGCGTTCTCGGTGGCAGGCGTATTCCTCTTGCGTTGCCTTCGACTATCTTTGTTACCAAGTGTATCAATTCTCGAACATCGCTTAGTAGCAAATCCACAGCTATGCTGATTGCGGTCAGGTTTTCGTCCAGGCGTTGACGTCTCGCCACGCCGTACAGCGGGTCGTTAAGTGTGTGGTTGATATGTATAACCTGAGTCAGCAGGGCTTGCTCGTTGGCCTGGACGTGATGTGAGCTCTTGTAGAGCATACTCAGGGTGGTCCTTACAACTTGCACATGTTTTTTCAGTCCATTTCGGAGAGTCTGTTGCGAGGCTTGTAGGCGGGTGATTTCGTCGTGCAACTTCTGCGCGTCATCAGCTTCCATGTTTCCGGTTATGGCCTTAACGATGCTTCCCAGTCCGTTGATCCGTCCTCTGTGCTCCCTAAGGGGCGCGTACCAAGGAGGTCGAATATAGTCACAACTCCCATGTCTATTTTTCTTTGCATTCTCAAGACCAAGTCGGCAATGACGGACCGTAAATCATTTCAGTGGACGTCCTGGTTGCATAGTTCCAGCAGACGTTCCAGGTTTTTGCTTGTGTTGGCTTCTCGGTGCATTAATGCAGTGACATCTAACCTGACAGCCAGCCGCCAGGTGGATTAAACTACCGCGAGGCTTCCGATGTCCTCGAAGTAAAGGGTGATTTTTTAAGAGCTTGAGAACTTTTTTTTAAAAAAAAACGCATAAAATTTGCAAAATCTCATCGGTTCTTTATTTGAAACGTTAGATTGGTCCATGACATTTACTTTTTGAAGATAATTTCATTTAAATGTTGACCGCGGCTGCGTCTTAGGTGGTCCATTCGGAAAGTCCAATTTTGGGCAACTTTTTCGAGCATTTCGGCCGGAATAGCCCGAATTTCTTCGGAAATGTTGTCTTCCAAAACTGGAATAGTTGCTGGCTTATTTCTGTAGACTTTAGACTTGACGTAGCCCCACAAAAAATAGTCTAAAGGCGTCAAATCGCATGATCTTGGTGGCCAACTTACCGGGCCATTTCTTGAGATGAATTGTTCTCCGAAGTTTTCGCTCAAAATGGCCATAGAATCGCGAGCTGTGTGGCATGTAGCGCCATCTTGTTGAAACCACATGTCAACTAAGTTCAGTTCTTCCATTTTTGGCAACAAAAAGTTTGTTAGCATCGAACGATAGCGATCGCCATTCACCGTAACGTTGCGTCCAACAGCATCTTTGAAAAAATACGGTCCAATGATTCCACCAGCGTACAAACCACACCAAACAGTGCATTTTTCGGGATGCATGGGCAGTTCTTGAACGGCTTCTGGTTGCTCTTCACTCCAAATGCGGCAATTTTGCCTATTTACGTAGCCATTCAACCAGAAATGAGCCTCATCGCTGAACAAAATTTGTCGATAAAAAAGCGGATTTTCTGCCAACTTTTCTAGGGCCCATTCACTGAAAATTCGACGTTGTGGCAGATCGTTCGGCTTCAGTTGTTGCAGGAGCTGTATTTTATACGGTTTTACACCAAGATCTTTGCGTAAAATCTTCCATGTCGTCGAATAACACAAACCCAATTGCTGCGAACGGCGACGAATCGACATTTCACGGTCTTCAGCAACACTCTCAGAAACAGACGCAATATTCTCTTCTGTACGCACTGTACGCATTCGTGTGGTTGGTTTAATGTCCAATAAAGTAAACTGAGTGCGAAACTTGGTCACAATCGCATTAATTGTTTGCTCACTTGGTCGATTATGTAGACCATAAATCGGACGTAAATCGCGAAACACTTTTCGAACCGAACACTGATTTTTGTAATAAAATTCAATTATTTGCAAGCGTTGCTCGTTAGTAAGTCTATTCATTATGAAATGTCAAAGCATACTGAGCATCTTTCTCTTTGACACCTTGTCTGAAATCCCGCGTGATCTGTCAAATACTAATGCATGAAAATCCTAACCTCAAAAAAATCACCCTTTAGAAGCCGGGATTGCTGTCGAAGGTGCTGATACTGTAGTCTGGAGGGTGTGACGTGGTCTCCGTTGCTCCGCTGGTCGCAGTGATCAACCTGGAATAGGGATTGGAGACGTTCAAGCACGTGTTTCCATGCGATTGCTTAATTAGCTAATTTCTTTCTCCGAATTTCTAGTCCGGGGACTTTGTTAGTGCCCCGAGGCTCATTCTTCTCTAAGACTTTGAGCAGCAATGTGTTATATACATCGAGTTAGCTTCCCGAGGTTGTCGAGCTTCGATTAGGAGCGGATGGAGGTGAGTTTTAACCCTTCGGGCTGATCGCTGATATCGCTTCTGACTATAGCATAATCTTTCTAATATTCCATTTTTTTTTCTTTTTCCGGAGGACACGGCGGGAGAGATTTGACCAGGCTCTGAGTCTGTTGGACTTATGGGCGCCTGAAGCTTGGGATATCGAGCCCGAGGAGGATTATCTAGGATGGTGGCGCCTCTTCCAGGAACCAATATCTCTTCCTTGGGAGGTCAGCCCCAGTCATGACCTTGGGTTTAGAGATATAATTTAACCCGTTCTCAAAATTGTAATAATAAACGAGTCTCTTTTCGACCTCGTTTCTTTTATTGGAGTTCCTACTTTGCGCTCCGTGGAGATCCCTACCCGCCTTCATTTAATTTTTATTTCGTTTTAATGCTCTATAAAGATCTTCAGGCAGTTTGCATGCACCGCCTTCATTGTCCGTTCCTTCCGGACGATGTAGTTGACGGGGGCCTCGTTCCAACTATCCCGTGAGGTCCCGTCCACTTCGGGGTCAGCTTGGCTGACCGCCCCCTGCGCATCATCTCGTCGCGTAGGAGTACGCGTTCGCCGACCGTCTTTTCGCGCCTTCCAGGTTGTCGCGTGCGGAATATTCCAGGAGATCTGCGGATCTCTCTATCCTTTTCTGTTGCATTTTCTCGCTCTGCCTCGTTGCTAGGCTGACCCGTGGTATTCTCAGCTTTCCGCTTTGTGAGGCTGTCCGTACCCGGGCGCGCTCTGTTCTTTTCTATCTCGTAGGCGAGCTCGTCCTCTCGTTCCAGCGAGCTACCACGGCTATATGAGGTATGTTCGGCCCTCCGCTTTGTGCGGACATTCCGCTGTGCTGTCCTTTACCGATTCACAGACTTCGTTCTTGGCTCTGGCTTGGGCCCTTCTAGTGATGAATATTCCGCTTAGCGCATCAGCATTTGTGTTGCACTTTCCGGCCTTATATTAAACATTAAACTCATGTTCCGCGAATTTTATTTTCCAACGCATTAGTCTCGAACCTGGGTCCTTTACTCCGAACAGCCAGGTGAGCGGTTGGTGGTCCGTCACTACCGTGAAACGAGTACCATAAATATATGGTCGGAATTGAGCGAGAGCCCAAACTATTGCGAGTAGTTCCTTTTCCGTCGTTGTGTAATTCAGCTCGGCCTTCGACATGGTGCGGCTCACGTGGCATACGGGCAAATCGTCTCCGATATTGCCTTGCGAATGGATCGCTCCGAGCGCCCTGTCTCAGGTGTCTGTTGTTACAACGGCTTTTCGAAGTCTGAATACTGTAATATTAGTGGTGTGATAAGCGCCGTCTTCAGTTCCTCGAAGGCAGCATCTCTTACTGCGGTCCACTCGAATTTAACCCCTTTCTGGGTTGAATCTGTGAGTGGTTTCGCGGTTTTCGAGAAATCCTTGATGAATTTCCGGTAATAACCAGCTAGTCTGGGGAGGGATTGTACCCCTTTTACGTTTCTTGGCACTTGGAATTCCCTTACCGCTTCCAGCTTATTTGGATCAGCACGTATACCCTCTTCGGAGATGATGTGGCCGAGGTACTGCGTTTCTTTGCGCAGGAATTGGCACTGTCGTTGTGCTCCTTGAAGGTTTTACCGTGGATTACTATGTCATCTTAATACACATAGCATTTAACTCCCTGTAGTCCAGCCAGCGCGGAGTTCATCAGCCTCTGCAAAGTCGGTGGCGCGTTCTTGAGTCCGAATGGCATGCGGTTATACTCAAAATGACCCTGTGGTGTAGAAAATGCGGTTTTTTCTTTCTCTTGCTGCGCCATCGGGATTTGGTGGAATCCAGAGGCAAGATCCAAGGTCGTATAATATCGGGCCCGCCGCAACTGGTCCAGTATCTTCGTGATGTTGGCAGGAGGTACGAGTCCCCGATAATGGCTTCGTTCAATTTTTGAAGATCCACTACTACTCGCATCTTTCTTACTCCAGCAACACCAGACTTCTTCGCCACAACCAACAGCGGCGCGTTCCACTGACTCCTGCTGGGCTGGACAATGCCCTCTTCTAGCAATTCGCGGGTCTGGCTCACATCTTCCCTTTTGTGGGTCTCGAGCAGCCTGTATGGGTGCATCTTAACGGGCTGCACCCCTTCCTTAACCTCGTTAAGGTTTGCCGTGTCAAGCTCTTTGGCTAGTCGCGCGAGGCGGTCGGCCCCTCGCTCTGTGCTAACGGCGCATACCTCCATAGCAGCTGCCTCAGCCGCTTGACCTCCTGCCGCTTCCTCCAGCGGCTCGACTTTCACTAGGGGTAGTTGTACCTCTACCACTTGCTCGGTAGTGTATATTAAACTGATAGCACAGCTACTACCACGCGGCGGCGTAACGCAGGCACCCACGATAGCCCCGTTCTCGAGCTCTACTCTTGAGAGCAATCCTACGAATTTGCTTGTTGTTGCGGCGTAGATCACCGTCTCGCTGCGTGGCGGCAGAGATACCCTCATCGTACCGTCCAATAGCAGCATGCAGTGCCCGTACAGCTTCAGCATCTCTCCGTGCAGGCTATCTGCCTTGTGATACTTCATGAAATCCATTCCTAGCAGTCCATTGACCCCTAGCGGCACGTTATTCGGAACTATGTGGAACGAATGTTCTACATTCAGAGCCGGTGTCTCCAGCACAATTTTAGATATACCGAGGGGGGTGAATTGTTCACCTGCCACACCCTGCAACTCCACGGAACACCTACTCACCATGGTCTCGGGCTTGAGGCATTGTTCCTTCAGTATACTGCACTGGGCCCCTGTATCCGCCTAAGGGTGAGTACCCCGTTCACGGCCAATGATGCGACGATATCGAAGTCGCTGGCCGTAGCGCTGGACGCCGGCAGCGTTACCTGCAGTAACTGCTACGTCGTTGTCCTCCTTCTGCGCGCGGGTCTCTGCTGGGCCGTGAGTGTATTTATTCTCATCGTACCCAGCTGGCTGGCGTCGGTATCCGATTGACTTGTACCTGCATTTACCGTGGACTTTTCACTCTGGCCCTCTGAGGCCCTTGAGCTCGGTCTTGAGCTGTGCTACCGAGAGGATGGTTTTATGCTTCATCTCTCGGGCCGCCCTACCCTCGAGCTTGCTGCTCAATACCAATTCCAATAGGATCGCGTAGTCCCTAGGCGCAGCTCGCTTGAAACCGGCCTCGCAGGATCGTATGAAGGCGTCCAGCTCGTTAGCGTTGCTCCCGTCAAAATGCTTGATATTTTTTAAAGCTAGCCCAAGGTCGAGCATTCGGCCCTGCGTTTCTGGCACCCACGGTTGCTCTCTTTGGAACATGAAATCCGCAGCAGGGTACTCCGACTCCTCGAATCGGGTTTGCCTCGGCCGCGGCCGTGGTGTCGGGTGTTCTGCCAATCCCGCCCTTTCCAGCCTTCGCAACAATTCGGCATTTTGCTCCCATAGGGATCGGATGAGCTCGAACTCATCTGCACCTACCTCGTTCAGTGTGCCCGCGAGGTTTCGCCTTGCCGACGGCGTGTCGCGGCCTTGGAGCTTGAGCTCTAGCTCCAGCTCTCGCTGAGCCTGCTCGTACTCGCAGTGACTCCTGTCGACTGCCTCTAACCGATCTCGTAGTCGTGCGGGTACTGACCGGGCTGCCGTATCAGTAGCGGATAGGAAACCTACGCGATCTATTGTTCGCATGTTTTGGATTTCTCGCTCGACCATATTCTCTGCGCTCAGGCGTTCGTTCGCCAGTAGCCATGTTGAATATGTCGTCGCTATCGCCTAAGTGAGTTCACCTCAAACTGGGCTGTCAGACGGCCGGCAAGGGTCTCCTGTCTGGCTGCGGGGATTCATTCCGACGTCGAGAGCTCTGATAACGGTCTGCGCTTCGTACACTGATTCGTACACGATGTCTCCTACAGCCGCAGCTAATCCGGCTATGGAGTGTATCTCTGTGCCAAGCAACATGGTGTCTAACGAGTTGCCCCTACGCTTTGGTCGAGCGTTTCTATATTCCAACATGTGGCTAGTTTCACGGTAGACTTTATTTTTAAATATTTCCAAATATCTCAGGAGAGATATATATTTCTAACGGAATATTTTGCCCAAACTACGAATTTAACTGGCTTTGATTCTAGGCTATGTATAAATATAATGTAACCGCCACTTACAGGAGGATGATCTTGTAGATGGTCCTCGCCATGGCGGTATTTCGAGTGCTTTTCCTTTGGTGCTGCTGACCTGCTGTCTTGTAGCTCCCCTCGAAGGTTGGTCCAGATGTCTTCCCTGGCACCGTTGACCCGTCTCTCGATGGTTCCTGGGCTCGTCCTCTGTGCGTTGGCAATGACTGCGCGACGGCTTCGTCTCAAGTAGCTGCCTCCAGCAGACTACTATTTGGTTGCACACTTTGTGCGGTTATCCGCGACTTGACGTGACACCGTCAATCGGGACTTTAAACGGTTGACCGATACGTCAAACTGCACCGACGTTCACTTCGCGTCTTCGCGTTAGATTAGTTGGGTTTTCACGAACTACACTGGCGTCCTTTGCACGAGTCGTAGTCGTCACTTCAAAGTCACTCTTATTACTTTGTGCAAATAAATTACGTAGCACTTATCACTTCAGCAGATCCCACCCCTGCCACCAAATTTTATGCCGGTACCGCGTAATTGGATAACTCGGTAATCGGTATAATATTAAAAAGTTATTATTTTGGGATCGTTTGCCGATTAGGAGATGAATCTCGAGTAATTCGTGTAAACGTGAATTTATGTAAAATGCAAGTATTTATTATAGGCAACGGTAACTTTCCGTTGTCTATTTAAAAGTCAATAAAAGTATGTTACAATAAATTGTGGTTTCGAGCCCGTACGAGGAACCAACCTCTCGCGTTTGAATCTACTAATAGGTTTCGGCAAAGCAGTTATTTGCCCCTTTGACCGAAATCGAGTGTCGAAATGAATTTCACAATAATCTTTGCTTGCGAATTCCAGCAAGTCGTAGCTCGAGCTCGTAGCAGTCATTGCGCGCAGCTCGTTGCTTACGTTTGCACATTTTTTCTACTTCGGTGAGTGGCCTCACGCGAAGAAGGAATAATGGCGAAATAATATACAAAGAATTAATTCGCGGCACAACATGAGTATACAAGTATTCAGTATGAAACAAGTGTTTCATTAAATATTCCAGTATTAAATAAAATCAAATAAAGAAATATGCTATACAAATTGCTGTGTGACATTTTTTAAAATCCGAAACACCTTTTTAATTATCCAATATGGTTTGCGATAAAAATGTTTGATTAAACAACGAAATTTTTATTCGCTGTTTGACTCTCCTACTAAGGACAACTCAAGAACGGTACTCCTGGACGATGAAAAATATGTATCTATTTAATACTGTATTTCATGCTATACTAGTATAAAAAATCTTTGGGCCTCTTTAGCATCCATCAGCTGTTTGGGACTTGAATCTTTCAAGTACAAGTTTCAATGTAATTTTTTTAGTTATAAACTTATATCATTTTGAGCTCAAATTTGCGAACAGAAAAAAAACGCGGTAATGCCCTTTAGCAACTTTCCAAAAATAAGTTCAAACGAAATTCACATGATTAAAAAAAAATGTATTTTTATTTATTCTTGACTTCGTTTATGTGATATTTTTTTTAAATTAACGATTCGGCGTTGCCGAAATGAATGCCTCGCGCTCTGTCAATTTCGTAGAAAAATCGAGAACGGTCCAGACTTTAGGTTAGGCACAAAACTCGATTTAAAAAAAACATTTTTTTTATTCTCATTTCCTCTATATACTATGATGCATTCTGTCTCTATTGAGCCATGCTTTTAAACTCTCAGATATTTTTCATAATTGGTTAAATTTTTTTACTAACTCTCAGATATTTTTCATAATTGGTTAAATTTTTTTACTAACTCTCAGATATTTTTCATAATTGGTTAAATTTTTTTACTAACTCTCAGATATTTTTCATAATTGGTTAATTTTTTTTACTACTTGGCAGTACTTCCTGTGAGATTTTTCCAGATATTAAAATTCATTATTTTAGAATTTACTTCATTTTTTTAAAGCCAACATATCGCGAATCAAGGTATCTCTAAAACAACACGTAACAGGTCACAAATGTTTCAGCATACAAGTTGTATTTTCATATCAGCCTTTTACGATATTTGACAAAAAAATGTATCGAGTTGGAAACTTTAATTTACTCACAAATAAAGTGATTTTTTAAAATGCCTTCTTTATTTCACTGTGGAATTTACAGAATATTCAGACGTCAGTGTAGATTCTGAAAAAAAATCGCCAGTATACGACTTATCGATCTTTCATTAAAAAAAAAAAACTAAAACATGCGAAATCGCATGAAACCGAACGTTGTCTTGCTGAAAATACTTTAACCGCGGAAATTTTTTAATTACTTTGGGCTTGCTAGTGGTTTATAATTGAAATTTTCCGCGGATAGAACATCTTAAGCAAGATAATGGTATGTTCCTTACAATTTCGCATGATTGGAATTTTTTACTACCAAAGAACGATCAGTTTCACTGTGGTGATTTTTATATAAAGCCGACAGTAACACCTGAAAATCCTGTAAATTTAAGAGTACAATTAAGATTAAGCGTTAAAAAAATACTTCCTTCCTTTGTGGAAAAATGTAAGTTATCAGGACGGTAACATTTTTTCAATCATACGAGCGTATTCAAAGCTCGTATCATTAAAAGCTGATATAAAAATACAACTTTTATGCGAAGACATTTGTTTCTTTCACTTATGTTATAGTTTTCGAGGTACATTGAATTTTAAAAAATTCAGCAAGATCTAAAATAATGGATTAAAAAATCTCAAATAAACCACGGAAAGTAAGTTTTGAAGTTTCAAAGTTTTAAATAGTCATGAAATCTGACCAATTATGATAAATATCTGAGAGGGTTTAAAAAAGTACCTGATATGGCAATTATTGTAAATAATTACATAAATAGTGCATTTTAAGCCTGAATTGTATCACAAACATTTTGTAGTATATAAAAAATTTACACGTATTTTTATCAATTCTTTCACTCACTTATGCTCGAGAAAAGCACAAAAAAATTTTTTTAATTCAGTAGACTCTCTGGCTGTCACAGTTGAGCGATTTTTTCAAAACTTTTCGATCATCGTAAGCAGAGAAAATATTAATTTACATCATCATCATCATCCAACCAAAAGCATCGTGAATAGAATAAGTAAATGGAGAATGTGTGACAGAATATCGCGCAGCGATCACAATTATATGCTCTGTCAAATAGAGCAGTACCCAAGCAAGCCCAACATCGCCCCTGTTCGCTACAAAAGAAGGACGGTCAGAAAGCTGGACAAGCAAAACCTGGTGGAAGACGTAAGAAACATCACGCCCAACAAAGAAAATATCACCGAAGAAACCCAAAAAGAACCATGCAGTTGATTACAAGAATCACGCAAGGACTGTTTCCAACACTTACAAGGAAAGGTACTTTGGTGTCCCCCTCCGATTTTAATGCAACTCACGTATGTTGTAGAGCATCGAAAACTAAAAGACACGTATTTTTTTTTATCGGCGGAAAAACATTTTTAAGGGGTGAAATCGCCCTTCAAAGTTAGGGGTAATTATGCAGTTTCACCCCTGAAAAATAATTTTTTTCTTCAACTTCACGTGGAATTTTTATTGTCTTCAATGAGGAGTATTTTGGTTTTTGTTTCATAAAAATCGGTTGACGCCTTCTGGGTGAAACTGCATAATCACCCCTCAAAATGCCTATTTTTGAAGGGCGATTTCACCCCTTAAAAATGTTTTTCCGCCGATAAAAAAAAATACGTGTCTTTTAGTTTTCGATGCTCTACAACATACGTGAGTTGCATTAAAATCAGAGGGGGACACCAAAGTACCTTTCTTTGTTAGTGCGGTGGGTTTTGAAATAATTGAAAACGACGGATTTACGCTTTTTTCGCACGAAGAACTTAGAGTCGCGACTAGCAAGCAAGAAGACAGCAAAGCACCAGAATCTGGCTACGTCCCTACAAAAGTTATCCAGCATCTGGTACAAAATAACGGTATATAGTATACGTTCTCGCAATCTACAACCAGCCAACCAGCACGAGCACTTGTCCAAAAATCTGGAAAAAGGAAAATTGATGCTACTTAGAAAAGGCGATAAGCCTACGGAAAAACCGTCCTCATACAGGCCAAATTGTTCCCTTGACGAAGGAAGCTGTATGAGCTGTGAATAGTAGCTAGGCTGAATAAAGAGATTGAAAAAACAGGAAGCTTCACAGAATGTCAGAACGGTTTTTGTTCGCGGATTAGTTCGATGTTAGATGCTGTCGTGTTAATAGACTGTATAAATTGTTGAGTGGGTGAGTTGAGTAATGTGGCAGGTGGTCATAGTAGAAGTGTTGGGCTTACTAGTAGAAGAAGTAAATTTTATCACTTAATAACAGCAATGGGTCGAAATAAAGATAAGCACAGTAAGTGGGTCCAAAGGGTGAGTCGATGATATGAATTCGCTTCCACTGATTTTGATGATTGCTTTGATGCAAGTGGATTCCTGAGATGCGGCAATCACTACGATGTGAGACCGCAACTGCGATGCACCGATGAATATCGCAAATGCCTAGTCTCAACTTGTGTCGATATTATGTCTGTGCGCCTCTTAATTGTGCGCGCGTGAGATGCACACACACAAAAAAATTTTGGATTAGGCGACTGGAGCTGAATAGACACGATGCGTACCTTACGGCGTTCAAACAAGTACCAGGTCTATAAATATGAAACCGGAATTTTTGTATATAAAATACACGTTTATTGTATGAAAATGATAAAAAATATTTTATTCCAAGTATTGCCCATCGCTAGCTATATATTTTTCCCACCTGTCTGACATTTTGTGGATGCCACGCTAAAAAAACTGTTGCTCTTTTGAGGCAAACCAGTCATCGAGCCAATTTCGTACATTTTCGTAAGAAGTAAAGCGTTGCTCAGCAAATGCGTGTGCCATCGATGCAAATAAGTAGTAATCGGACGGAGCCAAGTCTGGTGAGTAAGCCGCATGCGAAAGTATTTCCCAACTAAACGCCTCAATCGTTTCCTTGACCAGTTTTGCTGTGTGTAATGGTGCATTATCATGAAGCAAAATCACTTTGTGTTGCCTTTTTTGATATTCTGGTCGTTCCTCACGCAAAGCTTGATTCAAATCGATCATTTGTTGTCAGTAACGTTCAGTATTAACGGTTTCGTCAGGTTTTAGCAGCTCATAATGGATCACACCCTTCTGATCCCACCAAACACAGAGCATTGTCTTCCGTCCAAAGCGATTTCGCCTTGCAGTCGATGTCGATGGTTCGCATGGAGTAACTACCCATGATCTTTTACGCTTAGGATTCTCAAAATATATCCACTTTTCATCGCCAGTCGTAATTCGATGGAGAAATGATTTTCTTTTGTACCTGGCGAGCAGCATTTCGAAAGTGGTTTTTCGGTTTTCCTGCTGTCTTTCATTCAGTTCATGTGGAACCCATTTTCCCATCTTCTGGATCTTTCCCATGGCTTTCAAACGTATGGAGACGGCTTCTTGTGTCACATTTAATTGATCCGCGAATTGTTGTTGTGTTTGAGCGTCATCCTCATCCAACAATGCTTGCAATTCGCTGTCTTCAAACTTTTTCGGTGGTCTTCCACGTTCTTCGTTTCTCACGTAAAAATCGCCACTTTAGAATTTTTTAAACCACCCAAAGCACTGTGATTTACCAAGACCATGCTCACCGTAAGCTTCGACAAACATTCGATGCGATTCTGCAGCAGTTTTCTTCAAATGGTAACAGAAAATCAATGCTGTCCGCAAATCGTAGTCTCCAGGCACAAATTTCGACATGTTCAACGCTATTACAAACTATACTGTTGTATGAAACTTGTATTGTTGTGAGTTGAAAATCTTTGTGAGAGATGTCAACAAGGAAATAGCGCCAATGACGCGGTTTGACGGTAACTACATTGACAGCTAGAGCCATCTATGGACAAATTCCGGTTTCATATTTATAGACCTGGTATATAAATTGTGAAGAAATTTTTGACGAGCTACCAAGCAATAAAAAATCTTGCAAGAATTCAGATTTTTTCCTTTTAAAGGGGGAGGAACGTTATGCCGCGGAATTTCACCCTTTTATTTTGCAATAAAATTTCATTATTGTTTATCGTTGAATTTGCTCGATCGCTAGGCTGCTTCCTCGCAAGTAAGAAGAATGTGCTGAGGCACGAAGTGGGCTTGGGTTACCTACATTGAAAAGCCACTTATCAATTTCGGCGAATGCAGTAAGTGACTGCATCCACGAAATCAGTCTGAATTTACAGTAACGAGAACGGTTGATCCCGAGTTGGAATCACCCGAAATATTAAAGTCTAAATCTGAAGGGTAGGTTAGTTCCTCGTCAAGGAGTCAAAGCCGATTGTTAAGAACTAATCACTGTATTAAGGTTTATAATAATTTGATGGCTATCGACCGCAGATTATAATAAAATCCATTAGTGATTTAATACTATGTGCGCATTCTACTCTCGTTCACGCGAGTACCAATTCCTTAATGACAATCGATCCCAAATTCAACTTTGAAAAATTATATATTATCCTTTTAACCGTATTATCACAAAATACGCGTCAAATGGCATAACGGGTGTCTACTAAAAAAATCGTCCTAGCTATAAATACAGAGTACCCTAATATAGATACAGAGTGCGACATACTGCTAAATGGTTCATACGACGCTCTGGGTATATCGGTAAACAATATGATCCGCTGCGCTTTAATTTATCTGTGAAGAAACAAAGTAACAGAAAAATAAATTAAATCTAAAATTTTATTATTAGGTGCGCAACTAAGTTCCCGCTGTTTTTCAAGCGATGGCTCCAGTAGTAAATGCTGGTCGATTGGGACATAACCAAAACGTCTTGAACCAAGCTTAGACATATGGTAAACAAACCGCTTTGACACAATAGTGATTTTGTTTTTGCATCATATATTTTGGGTGTGTGAAAATGTCTGATTTTGTATCAAATAATCGTTATTTGCAGGAAGTGTTGCTTTTCTTCTTTCATTCGAAGAAAACGGCAGCTGAAGCGCATCGAGAACTCCAAAAAGTTTACGGAGATGCTGCTTTGAAACAACATACCGTGCTTGGTTCCGTCGCTTTGAAGACGCTGATTTTGATGTTGACGACCGTTCGCGTGAAGGAAGGCCAAAAACCTTCGAAGACGCTGAATTGGAGGCATTGCTCGATGAGGATCCGTGCCAAATGCAAAAAGAGCTTGCTTCAGCATTAGGAGTTACCCGCCAAGCTATTTCCAAGCGATTGCATGCGTTGGGAATGATTCAAAAACAAGGAACTTGGGTTCCTTATGATTTGAAGCCAAGAGACGTTGAGCGTCGTTTTTTCGCCTGTGAGCAACTGCTCCAGCGGCAAAAAAAGAAGGGTTTTCTTCATCGCATCGTTACGGGTGATGAAAAATGTATTCATTACAGCAACCCAAAGAGAACAAAATCATGGGGACTGCCCGGTCATGCTTCTACGTCGTCGGCTCGGCCGAATATTCACGCTGCGAAAATTTCGCTGTGTATTTGGTGGGACCAGGGCGGTGTTATTTATTATGAGCTGTTGAAACCGAATGAAACCATCACTGGGGAACGGTATCGAACTCAATTGATGCGATTGAGCCGAGCACTGCGCGAAAAGCGGCTACAATACGAGCAGAGGCACGAAAAAGTGATTCTACAGCATGACAACGCTCGGCCTCACGTTGCCAAACTCGTTAAAACCTACTTAGAAACGCTCAAATGGGAAGTAATACCCCACCCGCCATATTCCCCAGATATTGCGCCGTCCGATTATTACTTATTCCGTTCGATTGCACATGGTCTGGCTAATCAGCAGTTCAGCTCATATGAAGACATCTCAAAATGGCTTGATTCGTGGATAGCCTCAAAAGACGAACACTTCGACCGTGACAATATTCGAGCTCTGCCAGAAAGATGAAAAAAAGTTGTCGCTAGCGATGGGCAATATTTTGAATGATTCATTTGTAAACATTTTTTCACAATAAAGTTGCATTTTCATAAAAAAAAAAACAGCGGGAACTTAGTTGCGCACCTAATATTTACGAGGAATCTCCTAATTTTATAAATTAGATTTTAGATTTTTACCAGGCATTCAGTCCTTGTGGACCATTGTGGCCGAGCCCCTTGCGGGAATAACCTTTTCACCTTGTCGGACCCACGAATAAGCCGGCCTCCCGCGCGAAGCGTAGAAGCCTACTCGCCACCACGTTCTCCAAGTTGAATTCGTTGATGACCGGAGCCCCAAGGACATCATCCTGATGCCCTCTAGTTCCCTGCACCGCATTATCAAATGAAGAGAAGTATCCTTTTCATCTTTAAACCTTTGGCAGACCGGTTCCTCAGCAAAACCTTACCGCACTAGGTGCTTCCCCGTTTGCCAGTGCCCCATGACCAGTCAACGGCCAGCCTCAGTTTAGCTCGGTCAAGGTCGGCCAGCAAGGTCACTAGCTTCACCGAGGACCCTAGAAACAGAGCCTTTATGTGCCGAATTCCTGGGCCTCGTGACCAGGGATCCGCGAATCGTTCGGTGGCCCATCTCTCCATCACCTTTTCTACGAGTCCCATGGTGACGATTAAGAAGCAATCGTTTGTCTGCTTGTGCCGCGAAGCGCCGAGTTTGGCCAGTTCACGTGCCCTTTTATTGCCATAGATAGCGGCATCTATCTATGGCAAAATATATGCGATATGCCCTATAGCGGTATCTATACAGACCGAAGAGCCGACCCTCTCTTAAATCCTCCCCTCGATCCTAAGCCAGCCCTGTCCCCCTGAGCCTCCCGCTAAGTTCCCCTCTGTAGAGGATCTGTTGAGAAATGTGATCCACTATGATGGCCGTGCGGTAGCTCGATGCTGCTGGTCCTTTGCTGCGCTCAGCAGCCGTGCGTGCAGCCGGGGAGAGCACTTCATGGACACTCAACTCACGCGAGAGACGACAATCTTTCTCTCGCTTGGCAGTAGCGTCGCTGAACGACGCTTTGGAATAACTCAGCCATCTTGCTAATTTTTGCTACTCTCGTGAAAATCGCTAAGTAAGCATCACCTGCCTCTACTCGAATGGACATAATCTCACTGCCTTTCTCGGATATTCTCAACCCAAAACGTACTCAATTGGACTCAAATTCAACGGCAAGGTGGCACCTTGATAATTTACACAAATTAAATCAAGGTAAGATGGAAATTTATCATTTTGTGCATCCTTAATACAAATGTACGTGCAGCTCGCCTAGTAAATTCAGTGTTCAGTTTTTATTTATATTATCTTTGTAGTTTATTATTTTGAGTGAATATAAACCATTTTCTCTTTCAACATCGTTCGTCTGGTTATTTTTCCCTGTCACGAGTGAGAACTTATTCTTTTCGAATATAACGTTGCCAAGCAATTCAATTGATCATGAATATTTAATTAATTATTTAATTGATCAGAAAACTTTGAAATGGATTAGGAGAAACTCACGCTCAACTCGAAGATCGCTCTGGGAACTGATCGAGGAAAGTTGGAAGCAAATCAGCAGTCTGCCGCTGTACAGCATACAATTTCGCTCTCGAACGAAGCTGCCAGATATCAAATTACCATCTTTGAAAGGAGAGTATGCCAGCGGGCCATCTTTTCGAGATCTATTTAGTTCACTCGTCATTGCCAATCAACGACTCAAAAATGCTGAACGACTGATGTGTCTACGTAGCTGTGTCAGCAATTCGGCCTCTCGGCTTATATCTGGCTTTGCCCTCACCGGGGAATCTTTCCAACTGGCATGGGATACGTTATCAACACGATTCGAAAACAAGAGGCTGCTCATCGAAGAGCGGTGAGACACGATTTTCAACACTCCGTCAGTTAGTGGTGACGCGAAGTCGCTAGACCCCCTGATAACCACAATCTCAGAGTCCAACAAAGTCCTCACCTCGCTCAACGCTAAGGAAGATCTCTGGGGATGCTTGCTGGTGCATCACATCGGCAATCAATTAGACAAGACCACTCGAGAGGCATGGAAAACGTCAGTGGGATGTGCTCAGGAATTCCCTACGTTTGCACAGATCGAGGTGTTCATCGATACGAAGGCGAGAGCTTTGAAAATGATTGAAACCACTCCAGCTCAACCATCTACCTCATCAAAAACTGTCTCATCCAAGCAATAAACGGTGAACTTTCAAAAAGGCACTACTCATTGGGTTGCAGCATATCAAGCCTCTGCCAGCACCAGCGCCGCCATCAACACTCACCCATCAACTAAAGGGAAATCAGCTTATCCTTGTGACTGCTGTCGCTCGCTGGAGCATTACCTACCAATGTATCCAGATTTTAGGCAGCTCGCTGTGGCTGCACGACGAAAGGCAGCAGAGAAGAACAGATTCTGTTATAATTGTTCGCTTATAACAGCACGCTTCAGGTCAATTTACACGTGCAAGGAGTGCTCTGAGAAACACCACACCATGCGGCACTAAACATCCACAGCCGCATCACCAAGAGCAACTCAGGAAACCACTGCACAGTCATCAACACAATAGGGTGTTGGTGCAGTCGTTCACTCATCGATTCAACTCACAAACACATGCTCAACGCTACTAGCAACTCATCAGGCTTGTCCTCTCATTGATCCAGGATCGGCTTGACTTTTATGACGGAAGATCTCGTTCATCAACTCAATACATCACGCAAGCACTCATCAATTCCGATCACGGGGATTGGTGGAAGACTCATCGCAGCCACGTGAAACGATTCAACTCACCATGTGCTCTGTTAACAACAAGGAGAAATTCTGGGTTCAGGCTCACGTACTAAAAGCTGTAACCACTCACTTATCATCATTCGAGTTGCTATCATGAACATAGTCTCACTTTATGAAACTAAAGCTGGCAGATCCGGACTTTCTCAAACATCAGCTCATTGAAATTGCTCATCAGCTCAAGGACTTGTGCATGGCGGACGGTTTTACACTCGCCAACGGCACTGGACTGGATACTTGAGGTCCTTGCAAGTATCTCAAAATTACCGTCAAGCTCATCTATCTCAATGGACGACTGCGAAACCAAGATTCTCGGTTTGACTTGGCTTCCTCACGAGAACAAGTTTCCAATTAGTGACCCTGGGATTCCGGTAAGCTGTAATGACGCGCTGGGACCTTCATACTGAACAAAATACAGCAGTGATCCGAACGAGTGTCCTCATCATCCACCCGGCAGTCTATTATCCACTGTGCTACTGTAGGAGTTCCCAGGGTAAAATCAATGACCTCTTGTCTCCTTGCGGTGACGAAGGTGGCCATGGATCTCTTGTTTAGTAGCTCAATGTTAGTCGTCGAAAGATATTCCAACAAAACTGAGCCCCTCTCGATTGTGTTTGAATTGTCCCAGATGAGATGGTGCGAATTCGCATCATACCCAATCACCAGATTAAGTACCCCCTTTCGGTAGTGATCTACCACGACTCTTAGATCCCTCGTAGATGGGGGTCCGTCCAAGTCGTATGGGAGTTATTTTTTCGAGATTATTTTGTCGCGGGTTATTATATTCTTTTGCTTACTTTGACGATATTCCGTCTAAGTCGGGGACAGGGGCAGGTGCCGGAGTATGGTGCAAAGGACCGAGAACGGAGCTATTCTTCGCTTGGGGCCACACCACTTCGGTTCGCCAGGCGGAGATGTTTGTAATACAAACTTGTGTCCTTAAGCTTCTAAGTAAAGGATACAGGAGCAAATATATATATAAATGCAATGACAGTCATGCTGCGTTGAGACAACTGCACATCGTTGCAATCAAGTCGGGGCTGGCAAGAGACTGCATTAACCTGTTACCGCAGCTTGCTAGGGATCACAAAGTCAAACGGCTATGGGTGCCGGGTCCATTCCAGGTACTAGATGAAGATGATACTCCTCTCTAGCTGATAATGTGGTTCAGAGTTCGAGAGGGCATCAGGACTGATGTTCTCGGGGCCCCGATCATGAACGAATTCTACTTTGAGGACGTGGAGCCTAGTAGGCTTCTACACTTCGCGCGGCTGGACGGCTTGTCTGTGGGTCTGACAAGGCGAAAGGTTTGCGCCGCACGGAGGTTGGGCACAATAGTCCACTAGACTGAGTGCTGGTAAAAATGAGATCAAAAAATGTAATACTAATTAAATATTATTCAATTAATTTGTTTAAAAAATCAATTTTTGTTAAATTTATGAATGCTAATAATTAAAAAAATAATTGTAATAGAAATGTAATACCAATTAAATATTATTTAATACATTTATTTTTTATTTTAGGTTTAACTGTGTAAATACAAGCAACATAGAGCCTCTACCATGTACCCGAACGGGAGACCGACGATCGAAGTTGTGAAATTAACGACGTCTCACCCCCTCCAATCACCATCTCGAGCAAGAAAGATATAGCAAACCTACTAGTTAACTATGCCCGCCGAGCAATAGAAACTGCACACCGCACTTCTTTTAGCGATAAGCTTACTCATCGCCTGCAAATCGCGCCAATACACGGGAACACGTATCAGCACTGGACGTCATTCACCAGGCGTGGGCACCTTTGCTGTTTAAGTATGATATCCACCTCCCCCCCATTTGTGGTGAACTTATTCCCGCAAATTGAAAAGTACATTTTGCAAACATGACCGAGATATCCACCGTCTACCAAAAGTAGAAGCTTCTATGTGCATTTTGAAAGTTACAGATAAGTTATTCCAAACAATCGCTATACCCTTGGAATCGCAGTGCCATACGACACCAAAGGAACATAACAGCAACACTACCACCATCTGACCCGACTGTACCCTCACCAACGGTTCAAGAATCCACGAATAAGATACAAGCCTATATCCCTGTCAACCTAAATTCACACACATACACACGTACACTTTTGTTAAGACTCAAAATATAATTACTTAAGACTAGAATAAAAAACACTTTTTTAGAGCTACACGGCTTTCGAGGCACCGAACATCTGACCTAATCGCTCATTTATTCAAAAATTGCCAAGACGTACCGCGCATTTTCTTCTCTTTGATTCAGCCGAGGCACTGTGTAGCCTCGATTGATTACCAGAAAGGGAGGTGTTACGTCGTGATATTTTTTCCTCACGTACTCCATTACTATCTCCGATCACTACTCTATAAGTCTTTATATTTTACCTTCCCAGAATCTATTATTACTCGTAATTTCAAAAAGCACTTTCTCCCACCACAATCAAATTTCACCTACCTTCTAGAGGAAGCCGTTCAGATGCTAACCATGCGGTTACATAGGACGTCAAACTCATATTCGTTCGCGGAATACCACGTACAGGTCGGCGATTGACAGCTTAGACTGACAGAAGTTAATGCAAATTCATAAATTGTCAGCAAACACAATTAGGAACTGCGATTCGATAATCGGTTTGCTGTTGAACATTGAATCGAATGGACGATCTCATCGTGTAGATCCGATTAATTGGACGTAACTGGTAAAATCCTTATACTTTTATTACAATCAAATCGGCATATGTCGATTAATTGAATGAAACCGGTTTTAACAGATATATTTTACCTTTACCGCGTTCACGTGAGATTCAACATTTTATTGATAATCGATCCGAAAAGTAACGATCTAACTGTATCCGCTCGTCACATTCTTCTTAGACCAGTCATCTTAAACATTTTCTCTATATTAAGACGGGAATAAATTTGACGTTTCCAACTTTTTAACGAATTCCACGTGCTGTCAGAATTCAAACTTTGAGTCTTGAAAGCTCGCGATTTTATCGTTTTTTTTTTTTTGGTAATTGACATTCCAAGATTTTTTCGAACATTAAAATAGAAATGAAAAAGCCACAAAAATCCACTCATCATTTAAACACTTCAGAGAAGAAATTTCATCAGGTTTCCGATTGTCTAGGCCTATTAAAATTTATTTTATTACTATGTAAACAAAAGAAATCAACTTTTCGGGGAAGTTTTAATTTTTTCCCGTTCTGAGGTCTTAGACTCCATTTGAGGTAAATCTAATTATGTGCATTTTGTTCAAGAGGACATTTATGACAGAAAAAGGTTCTCAAGTTATCTTCCTAGGACGGACGCTGATTATTTTATTGTCGTGCAAAGTTATGCACAATTGAAGGCATCATTATTTTCGATAAAATAGTTAATTTTCTGATAAAATTCGGAGTTTTTTACAATAGTGATCATTTGTTAATTATTACAAAGCCAATTTGAGCACTTCCGGTCATTTTCATTTCATTACAATTTATATATTGTAACGTAAATTTGGTGCCTCAAGACACCAAGTCACCTATAGCTGGTCCGAGCTATTTTTCCTTCCTTTATTTTTACTTTTTTGAGCTGGGCACCAGGCGCTTAATCAATAAATAATAAATAAAATCAATAACAAATAAATAAAGTCAAGAGTTAAAACAAATAAATAATTCGAACAACAACACCATTACGGGATTCACAAATGCCATTCGGCCGATCGGTTATTTGTTCGAAGGAAAGAAACATGGTTACTAATTTAGCAATATATCACAATAACAAACAAAAAAAATGTAAAAGAGACTATCCCGTAAAATCAGTCCTGGTTTTTTAACAATTCATAAACTTAATTATTGGGTCTGGGAAAAAGTTCGTGGCGTTTTTCCCGATCGATGGCATCGATTGCAAATAAGTCAGGAAACACAGATCGCAGCCACACCACTAAACGCTCGTTGGAAAACTGACACTTCGAACGTTACTTTGAGTGTATAAACATCGAAATTGGTGCAGTGGTTGGAAAGTTGTTTGCGTTTGAAAATGGAGAAAATTAATGAAAAATTGCGCTATATTTTGCAATATTATTATGACAAAGGGAAGAACGCTGCGCAGGCTTGTGAAAAAATTTGTGCTGTGTACGGTGAAGGTACTTTATCAAAATCTGCTGCGCGGAAATGGTTCGCTCGCTTTCGTTGTGGTAATTTTGATATGAAAGATGAGTCACGCTCTGGTCGTCGAATCACTGAAAAAGCTCATGAAATTCTTGAAAAAGTCCTACAAGGTAAGCATATCAGCAGTGTCGATATTAGTATGGAGCTAGGCATTGACCACAAAACTGTTTTGAGCCATTTACACAAAGAGTTGAACGCGAAAAATATGATAGACCGAATTAACATATGCGATGCGCTGCTGAAACGCAATGAAATCGAGCTATTTCTGAAACGTGTCATAACCGGTGATGAAAAATGGATCTGTACGACAATCGGAAGCGTCAAAGATCGTGGACAAGGGAGCCGTCACAAGCGTTCGCGAAGCCAGGATTGACGGCGAAAAAGGTGATTCTATGTGTGTGGTGGGACTGGAAGGGAATCGTCCACCATGAGCTACTTCCAGTTGGTCAGACGATTGATTCTCAACTCTACTGTGGACAGCTAGAGAGATTACGCCAAGCAATTTAAAGAAAACGGTCCAAATTGATTAGTAGGAAAGGTGTTGTCTTCCATTATGACAACGCCCGACCACACACTTCTTTGATGACCCGTCAAAAATTGCGAGAGCTTGGTTGGGAGTTTTCATGCATCCACCGTATAGTCCAGATATAGCACCCTCTGACTATCACTTAGTCCAACCTCTGCAGAACTCTCTCAATGGAATTAAGCTGCTTTTCAAAGCCTGTGAAAACCACTTGATTCAGTTTTTCAACCAGAAACCACAAAATTTCTTCACCGATGGCATCATGGCTCTACCCAAAAAATTGCGAAACATTGTCGATAATAATGGAGCATATTTGGTTGAAATATATTCATTTTCACACTATAAGAAAACCAGTTGAATTTTACTAAAAAAAATGCCACGAACTTTGCCCAGACCCAATATTTTGGCAGGACGAGTTACCCCGTCGCTCAAGTCCTCTCTCTCACAACAATACCTAGATCAGCCCTCGGATGTTCACAAGAAACGGCCAAACACGCTCGGCTAAAGTAAAATAATAAGTCGCCTCGAAATTCCACTCGCAGTACGGCCAATACCGGCCTAATCCCACATATATCCAGTAACTCTAGAGCCTCGGGACGCCAGAAGGTCACGTACGCAAAGCCTTTACTTGTTCGAATCTCTTAACTAGAAAATCGCAGGCAGGCCAAACTGAGAATCACTCTGAGCATCAAATTAATGAAGTAAAATAATACAAAATAACTCCCATCAATATAATCGCAATACCCTCTACGTTAGTCATGTAACAGAAAATAAAAGTAACGGACGATCTAACAATGCAAGATACGCTTCGAATCGTTCCAATGCCTCGCCCCAAAGTACAAAATACGGGACGACGGCCGAGCACGCACTGCCTAAGCTCGCGAAAATAATAAAATAATGTCCAACATAACAAGAATAAATAAATAAACAAAAATAAATCAATTAATTAATGTAAGTCAATAAGTGTCAATATAATTAGATAGGCGAAGTTAATGACAGGTAGTCTAAAATAATAAAATAAACAAAAGAAAATGAATAAAATAATATAAGTCAATCAAAAGTCTATTGTTCTGTAAAATCAACGACGCGGTATATTACGTTCAAATCTCTCTCACACGTTCATACCACGGGATAACGTACCCACTCGTGCGCGATTTAGCAGTCAGCAATCACAAAAAAAAACGACTAAGAAACAAAATGACTTCTTCCCGGCTCTAACCGCCAAACGATCTAGAGAATACACACTAACACACGCAGCCAATCCCGATACAAATTTATACTCTGTGCGCGGTACAGAAGCCACAGGTATGCCCAAGCTCGAATCGACTTGTCAGTCAATAAACAATAAAATCAAATAATGGCAAAGGACGGGGGAAAGAAAGACCGGGACGATGACGCTGCGAAGTTCCTTGAAATCCGGGAAAAATCTCGAATATCCTTTAATCCTCACTCCTCCCGTCCAGATAATACGTCGGAAAATGTGGATCTTGGGCGAGCTGACTTGGTGCCCCAAATGATAACGATCGCCTCCTTTGTCTTTCTTCTCGTATCGCGATAACAGTAAAATGGGACAGAAATATTCAACGCAACGCCCTACCCACTCAACAGTCACCGGGAAAAAGCCCCGAGGTTCTGCTGGCACGCGTGCCCGTGAACTATGCTCCCCTCCTAACAAGCCGAACTCGGTTAATTGGGGGAATCAGTGTCGCCCGATGACCACTACTAGCCTCTCAGCTGGACGACGTATAAATTAACAACCGATCATAGAGATGTGTAGCTCAGTCCGGCAGGTGAACCCCATAAGATAGATGGATCGCTGCAAGTAGATGATAGCCGACGACAGATAGCGGCGTATCGCTTGTAGATAAACGTCGAGCGGGACAATGATATATCCCAACAGATAAAGATGTAAATTGCCTGTCTGTGTAAAATGTCGAATCCCGAAGTCAGCAATCGGTAGATGTGGTGCGCTCTCTCTCTCTCTCCCTTGTTCTCGGTCCACGCGGTCATACAAATTGTAATATAAGCATACAAACAAAAATAAAAGTAATTAAATAAAATTCGGCGATCGTCCCCTAACGCCATGTGGGATCGTGTTGGCAGCCGTCATGCGAGGACGACGCAGCGCTCAAATATCCTGCCACGTCACAATATTTATAAGTTTTTGTCGATATTTTAATACACACAATTGAAAAAATACAATATTATATTCATTGTACTCATCATGATATCAAGAAAAAAATCCTTCGAACGGAATTTAAAAAAAATGTATCCCGACCCTAATAAAAGCAAATAATATTTGTTTGCTTTTTTTTGCCTCGAAAAAATTATTTTCCATACAAGTTCGGGTCATTTTTCACATTATCACAGACACAGTGCTCTGAATTTGAGCAGGTTCTGCTGCAGGAATCTAGCCACAGTCTCGATCAAGCTGTGGCTGGGGGGGGCATTGTTGTGTGCTCAGCGTACCTCCCATACGAATCTGGAGAACCCCTACCTACGGGGGAACTGAGAGCCGTGATAGATCATTGTCGAAGAGAGGAGCTGAACCTGGTGATTGAGTGCGACGCAAATTCGCACCACCTCATCTGGAACAGTTCAGATACAACTGAGAGGGGCTCAGCTTTGCTGGAATAGAGGTATTCGAGGACAAATATTAAGATCCTCAACAAGAGATCCAAGCCCACCTTTGCCACTGCAAAGAGGTAAGGGGTCGTTGACCTTACCCTGGGAATTCCTAGAGTTGCGCAGTAGATAGAAAACTGGAGGATGGACGATGGGAATACACTTTCGGATCACCGTCGCATTCTCTTCAGTATAAGGGCGAAGAGGCCCAGTGCGTCACTGTGGCTGCCCGAAACCCCAGGACCATTGACTGGGCCCTCTACAGAGAGGAAATAAGCGGGAGGCTCAGGGGGGCAGGGTTGGCTCAGGACCGAGGAGAGGATGGAGACGGGGGTCGACTCACTAATCTCATTTATCTTCGAAGCCCATGAAGCTGCGTGCCCCCTAAAGGATTGTAAATGCAGAGAAATAAATGCGCTCCAGTTGGCGGCGCCTACTCAACAAAGACATGAGGACATTGAAGGATACAGACTGGGCAGCTTATAGGGCAACACAGAAGACCCATTAAAGGCTCATATAGAGTTCCAAACTGGAGGCCTGAGGGAAATTCTGCAAAGACGTGGAGGCACTGCCAGCAGTGGCTATACTCCGTAGGGTTTTTACCGCAGGCTCACAAACTAAGTTTGGTGGACTTACACTCCCGAACGAGACTTGGTCGAGAAACATGAAGACATACTAGTCCACCTAATCGAGGTGCATTTCCCTGAATCTAAACTGATTAAGCGGGGTACTACCCAAAAGGTAGGATATACCGCGGTCGGGCCAAGGGATTCGGCTATCGCCGCTAGAGTGATCACACATGACAGGACCCGGTAAGCACTGGACTCGTTTGGCAGGTACAATAGCCATGGAGCGGATGGGGTTTTCCTGGCCCTTCTAAAGGAGGGGGGAGGACCTGGTCAGATATATGAACTACATCATCAGATCCTTGGCGCTGAAATATGTGCCTAAAGCCTGGAGACAGGTCATCATACTCCTCATCCCGAATCCTGGGAAGGCTAGATATGACTCGTCGCAGAGACTCGTTGATAGGTACACAAGAGATGGTTCATTGGCACTGATGCCAGTGCAACTATTCCAACCGCGCATCAAGCAGGCAAATCCGGGGAGGCGGCTCTTCATAGTCTAGTTTACGAGATAATAAAGGCCCTCCACAGAAGGGAAATCACTTTATGCGTATTTCTGGACGTCGAAAGAGCGTTTGACAATCCCTCTTTCGACGCAATATGCGGAGCGGCGAGGGAATTCCACGTCGATGACACAATCATTGAATCGATGCACTTCATGTTCCGGATAAGAATCATCACGACCAGCCCCAGTGGGACTGATGTGAGGACGCGCGTCGGCTGCGGGTGCCTGCAGAGGGCAGTTACCTCCTCTCTGATGAGACTCATGGTCGTCGACGGGCTCCTGAGCAAGCTCAAAATACTGAAAGTGAGAGTTGAAGGGTTTGCCGGTAACTGGTGCCTAGCAGTCAGCGGAAATCATCCCGCTATTATGGCGAACAAGATGCAACAAGCACTTGACCTCGTCCAGAATTGGTGCGCATCGAAGTCATTAAGGGTCAACCCGAAAAAGACTGAGATGGTACTTTTCACCAGGACGAAGCGGTCCAATATGAGGCCCCCTTCCATCTTTGGCTCTGAGCTGGCGTTCTCCTCGGAAATTTGCTCACTGAGAGTGATACTGGATAGCAAGCTCCGCTGGAAAAGCCATGCCAATGAGCAGACTCGGAAGGCCATTGCCACTTTCTGGGCTAGCAGAAGGATATTCGGCCAAATGTGGGAGCTTAAACCAAAGATGGTTAAGTGGATTTATACTGCTCTTCTGGTATCCCCGCTAACATACGCCTCCCTAGTATGGTGTCGCGCGCTAGGTTGGGTGACTCTGGCTCTGGGAGTTTTATTCAACATCCTGCCTCTGCATATCGTAGCAGCGGCGGGAGCAAGAAACGCGGCCATACGGCTGTTCATCAATGGTAAATGGGACAGGGTTGCTTACGGGCATGACTCGTACAGGCGGAGAATCTCGAGAAGATCACGCGGCTCGGGCGAGACTGCTGCCCGCAGAAACACCAGTACAACTTCAATTACCAGGTCTTCTTCCCCGATAGGCAGTCGCGGAGCGAAGAGCGGAACAGAGTGCTGTCACCCGGCGGACTAGTTTGGTATACGGGTGTGTCTAAGCCGGGGACAAGATCATGAGCCGAAGTATGATGTGGAGGACCTAGGACGGAGCTATCTTTCGCTCTGGGGCGCACTATTTTGGATCTCCAAACAAAGGTGTTTGCTATACAGGCTTGCGTCCGTACTATCCTGAGTAAAGGATGTGGGAGCAAACATATCTATACCAGGTGTATGCATAAATTTTTTCCGGTTTAACTAAGAGGTGGCGCCAGCGAAAAGTACGCAGCGTATTAATTTGACACATACGTCATTTTGTTCGTCTGACATTAACCTACAAACACACACAAGTTGAGTCCGCCAAAAACTAGCGTCTTTGTTTTATCGTTCAGTGATCATGTCGAGTTTTGTGCCTGAAAAAGAACATTTGCGGCACACATTGCTTTTCTTATTTAATCAAAAGAAAAAGGCTGCTGAAAGTCAACGTTTGCTGGTAGAAACATATGGTGAACACGCTCCATCGATTAGAACATGTGAGACATGCTTTCGACAATTTAAAAGTGGTGATTTCAATGTGAAAGACAGTGAGCGCTCTGGTAGACCACAAAAATGCGAAGACGAGCAATTGCAGGAGTTATTGGATGATGACCCAACTCAAACTCAACGGCAATTAGCAGAAGCATTACATGTGTCACAAGAAACAATCGCCAGACGTTTACGAGTAATAGGGAAGATCAATAAACTCGGTAAATGGGTCCCACACGATTTGAATGAACGTCAAATAGAAAATCGCAAAGTCACTTGTGAAGTGCTGCTTCAACGCCACGAAAGGAAATCATTTTTGCATCGAATTGTGACGGGTGACGAAAAATGGATTTATTTTGAAAACCCGAAGCGAAAAAAATCGTGGCTTTCACCTGGCGAAGCCGGTCCTTCAACACCAAGGCCAAATCGCTTCGGCAAGAAGACCATGCTCTGTGTCTGGTGGGACCAGAACGGTATTGTGTATTATGAACTCTTGAAGCCCGGCGAAACCGTTAATACACAACGCTATCGCCAACAAATTATTAATTTAAACCACGCATTAATCGAAAGACGACCGGAATGGGCCAGAAGACATGGCAAAGTGATTTTGTTACACGACAATGCGCCGTCACACACAGCAAAAGCAGTGAAAGACACCTTGAAATCGCTTGGATGGGACATCCGACTATCACCTCTTCGCATCAATGGGGACACGCTCCCAGAGCAGCACTTCAGCAATTTCGAGGAAGTTGGAAAATGGCTCGACGGATGGTTTGCCGCAAAAGACAAGCAGTTTTTCTGGCATGGTATTCATAAGTTACCTGAAAGATGGGCGAAATGTGTAGAAGCCGATGGCCAATATTTTGAATGAAACAAAAATTAATTTCCATTGAAAATTACGTGTTTTTTTACCAAAAAACCGGAAAAAACTTATGCATACACCTGGTATATGCAGCGACACTCGTGCCGCGCTCAGATAACTGCACAACGTTGTGATTAAGTCTGGACTAGCTAGGCACTGCATCAACTTACTATCACAGTTTGCTAGTGTTAACTCAGTAAAACTGTATAGGTACCAGGTCTCAACAGCATCCAGGGCAACGAAAGGGCACATGAACTTGCCAGACTCGGACGCGCAGATCCACTGCTCGTGCTCCTTGATAATGTCATTTCTCGCTCAAAATTCCGCAATGCTTGCGCTCTTCCTGTAAGGAATTCGAAGAATCCCGTCAGAGGTGGAATCTCGAGCCTTAAGCCGAGCTGTACTTCCCACGCCTCTCTCGTATTGGCCTCAAGGAGTCGACTGAGTATGTGGACCATGATACAGTCCCAGTACTAGATCGGTAACTTCGAAGCCTTGAGTGCTTCCAAGACCTCCTTGGTCGTCGACACGAGCATAAGCAACCCTTTCGCCGATTTTTGTGTGAGCGGCGAAAGCCCGAGGAGTCAATTGAGATGAGAACTAGCCAAAAGTCTCCGATTCTCAAATCGCTCGATGAGCCTCCGCCCGGCAGGAGCGTAGTTTTCCTCAGCCACCATGATATTGGGTAATCAGCGGACGATCATCGGTACGTTCTCGCATATATAATCGCGTCGACGCGGTATCTGTGCGACACTTCGGAGCGACAGAGGCACAACGCTCGTGGGAGCAAATAAACAACTATGGCAACTTCTCGATCAAGCATCGGCAAAGAATAATCATCTATCGGCTTCCTTCGCTTCCCACGGGACAAAATGGCCCTTCTTGTAGACAAACGGTTTCCACCTTGTCGGTGGCCATTGGCACGGGTTGTTTAACTTCTTCGACTTTGTCCGGGATTCGACAGTCTCATTAGGGTCATCGAGCTTCGTACGATGACGACTACATCCATCAGGTCAGTAACCAAACTTTGTGTCTTGCCGGTTGACAATCCGGATACTTTATCAACGGCGTGATGAAGTGCGGGCGGACTGTTGCGGATGCAATCAAATTTTCGGAGTGGTTGCGCCATCTATACTACGCTCGCATAAACTTTTCGATTAAAGCGCGATCAGGCCTCGTTTTCTCTCTCGGACCCCTTCTACTACTCTAGAATGATCGATTCTCTAACAAGCTGGTCAGGCTAGAATAGAACGGTTTCGACAGTAATATAGACAGCATGCGTTTTATGTCTTTGACGGCTACATGAACTGGTTGACTTATATCAAGACAATGTTTAATCAAGTGTTTATTTACTGATAAAGCTGTGACTCGGTACGAAATAAAACAAGTACTTTATTTAGGACGACGGTTTATCCGCGAGTTCGCAGACATAAATTCCTTCGCGATCGAACACTCGTACCTTCTCACCAAATCAAAGTTTAAATGAAATACAATTTATAAATACTATATTAAATTCGTTGTATCCGTCATAATATCAAGACAATAAATCAACTCGAAAAATATGTTTTAAAAATTTATTCTTACCATAATTGAAAAAGTTAATAGATATATGCGTACTTTTCTTGAAAGAATTGTTCTTCATTGGAATTTGCATTATTTTTTATATTATCACGGATTCATGGTTCATTACATGGCACATTTCAATATTTCGAGTTATTTTTATTGAACTGTTAATTAATTGTTTATTCAAAAATCAGTATTAAATATTTCAAAAATAGAATATCATATTCGTTTCACTCGGCAAGACACCGGAAAATCATATCAAAAAAATATTTCTCACTTTTACGGCCCTAAAACACAGTGATTCATGCTGTTCGCAAATTGTTTAAATTTATGCCCGGGTTCGATGCCTAATTTGACTGATGCATTCTCAGTATTCAAGCCGAACAGCATAACAGTTTTTGGTGAGCTCCCCATTTCCATGAAGATACACTTCTTTATAAGTTAACTCGTGTCATATAATCAATTTTTAGTTGTGTAATGTATGTCGTTTATGTCAGTTTTGATTCGAATAACAGGTATAGTATATTTCATTTTTAAGCTATCATTAGTTTTTCATTTTAGAAGAGAAAATTCGAAGGGGTTGGCACTAAACCTAGAGAAAAATATTGATTCCGTCTTGATTCAGTAAAGTACCAAATATTCCGATAAAACAAGAAGTGGAAACACTTGACAACCTCCAAGATAACATCGATGACGACTTAAGGAGCGAAGTAAAGTCTCGGCTCAGACACGCATTTATCTAAAGCAACATTGCTGCTTCGTAATTTGCATCATAATGGAGTTGGTATAAAATGGCATAAAATCGTAACGGTCTTGGTTCCATATAAGATAAAAGAATTTCAAACTCCAATAACGTCGATCTTGTTAATGATGCTATACATGCTAGAAAACACGACAAACCCATCGGTTTATTTCACTTTGCCACACGCCGACAATTGCCAACAGCTATTTGAAGTCCACACACAATAAAAAAACTTTGCTCCGTACCGTCGTACCGTCTGTAAGCCTGAAATCGATAGGCGATACCATAGGAAGATGTAAAGAGACGCTAGGAGTAGAAGAAATGAAATGGTCCACGTTGCAAGAATTTGATGCAATGGAGGTCAAACTCGCAGATGAAAAGTTTCGAAAGACAATGATAATGATCAAAATGGCGGTAAGAATACGCACTCGTCTAGCGTATGATGCCAGATATATTCTCTTACTTCAAGAAGCATGTTCTTTAAGATTTCTTTTAATAAAAATTGTTTAATAATCTAAGTTAATAAAATCGATTAAAACTTTCGCAATTGAATTTTGCTGAAATTACCATCTTTATTCGAATCTATTGAAAAGTTATTATTATTATTTTAATCACTATCAATTGATAGTCAATCTCTACCGATTGATGGTTAAACTCCAGTTTTGTAATGAAATATCAACAATGAACATCATTTTACTTCAAGAAGACCCATCAAGCTAGTGTTGATAGGAAGTACGGTTCTCTCTGAATAAACATTTTTCCAGTTATTTTTGAAAAAATTATAGTTTTTTATCGCCAGTATTTTTGATTATGAAACGTGTCTATGAAAATCAAATCGACAGAAAATTAATCGAAGCCTTTAATGTTGCAATTATTCCATTTTGCAGATTGTTGAGAATTCCTGATGTTGTCGAATCTGCAAGATATTGAAAAATCATGAGTTCTCACTCACGACAGGTGTGAAATAACCAGACCAAAGATGTACGTAGAGAAAGTGGTTTTATTTTCCCGTCGACTCACTTAACTTATAAAAAAATATATTAAAAAATAAGCAAATAAATTCGGAGTGAATTTTGATAAGAAGCACTTACAATTATATTCATTGTGTGCCAAATTTTGTGAGGTGAAACGTCGTGCAGCCCGCGTTGCAGAGTACGTCACGAGATGACACTTATGAGGATGCACAATTGAGATTTCCCCACCTCGCCATTATTGAATTTATGTAAATTGTGACGGTGCACTATTACCGTGTATTTTGAGTCCATTTGAGCATTTCTGGGTTGAGTAGATCCTGAGAAATCGGTGAAAACTGTCCGAGGTGAGGCAGTGTGCTGGAGCTGTCCAAGCGGTTTTCACGAGAAGTGTCAAAATCTTCAAGAGGGCTGAGTAGTACGGAAGCGTCGTTGTGAGACGCCGAAGTCAAGCGAGAGGGACAGCCTCTCGCTTGAGTAACATGCTTGCGATAAGCTGCCTCGGCTATATTTGCGACAGCCGAGTGCAGCACACCACCCAGCAGCAACAGGTCGACGCACGGCGAATATCGATCGCCGTGTGTCGGCTGATTTTCTAACAGAGATGGGACTTAGTTAAACCAAAACATCATCGTTTGGCCGATGTTTATGTTTATCTTTATTCTTTTATAATTAAACTCTTCATTTGACGAAATACCAAAAACTTTATTTGATTGTCTCGAAACTAAACTTTCGGCATATCGTTGTAATCAATGTTAAACTAGTGTAATTACAGTTGGAATGTCTGATTTGCTCTAAGAAAATATCTTCAGAGGTAAAATCGTATTAAATTGTTTAAAAGTTTTCTTGCAATATTACATTTTCTTTATTTAAAATGACTTGCATTTCGTTAGAACAAACCATCATTATTTAGCTGATGTTTATGTTTAATTTTACACTTTTATTATTGTTTTTTAAGTTTCACGTTAGAAGGTTTATTTTGCTTTAGAGTGGTAAATCTATGCGACAATGTTTTGACCAGATGTTAAGATGGAATATTTTTGGCAGATCGCAACACGGGTTGAGTCAGCGCCGCCTGGATTCCTGTGTTATCGATCTCAGAAAGATCTCTCACAATCGAATCGTTAATTTTTAGTCATTTCTGATTGCCTCAAACATTCATTAAGAATTAATGAGGCAGCCAGACCCGACGATTTTTAACTTCTAGAGAAATCGTGAAAAAAATTCTGCCACAGCCCGGGTTCGAACCGGGAACTCCAGAATTCTAGCCTGGTACGTTACCAATTACGCCACCGCGGCTTTGGTAATATTAATTCACGATCTCTATTTTTAATGTCAAATGGTAAACTTTTAGATTAATTAATCAATACGCGGTCATTCATGTTTCTTTAGAGTGGTTAATCTATGCGACAATGTTTTGACCAGATGTTAAGATGGAATATTTTTGGCAGATCGCAACCCGGGTTGAGTCAGCGCCGCCTGGATTTCTGTCTGGATTTCGAGCCGCGGTGGCGTAATTGGTAACGTACCAGGCTAGAATTCTGAAGTTCCCGGTTCGAACCCGGGTTGTGGCAGTATTTTTTTCACGATTTCTTTAGAAGTTAAAAATTGTCAGGTCTGGTTGCCTCATTAATTCTTAATAAATGAGTGAGGCAATCAGAGTTGACTAAAAATTAATTCCATCTTAACATTTGGTCAAAACATTGTCGCATAGATTTATCACTCTAAAGAAACATGAATGACCGCGTATTGATTAATTCATCTGAAAGGTTCATTTTGCTTCCTTATAGAGAAAACTTTGTGACAATGAAAAAATTTTTTTTCCAGCTTTCAACGTCCCGAAACGTCGGAAAATTCCATTTAGTGTATATGTGTCATAACCTCTACATAACCTCTTTATTTACTGCAAATTTTATCAAAATTCTTCGAAAAATACCAATTTTACGGCTCTTTAAAATTTTCAAAAATGTCTGTGGTTGCTTTAATTTTCGCGAATTCAAAGAGTTACGGATAATTTTTTTTATATAAATAGATTGTCACTAAAGGAAGGTTTGTATTGAATTTGGAGAAGATTGATCGAAGGGTTCAGATTTTATGAATTTTCGAATTTTTCGAAAAATAGTCAAATCGTTCTAATTTTTGCAAATTCCAAGATATCGTGCTGATTTTTTATTTCCTTTTAATAGAGTATTGTAAATATAAAATTGGTATAAAATTTGGAGAGAAGCGGTGAAAGCGTTCGGTTATTAGCAAATTTTGATTTTCTTCGAAAATTTATAAAAATCTATAAAATCGCTATAATTTTTACAATTTTCGAAAAGTTTGGCAGAATTTCATAATGTAAATAGAGTATTTAAAAAAGAAGGTTGTTATCAATTTGCGAGAAAATCGGTAGATACGTTCCAATTTAAAAAATAAAAAAAAAAAATTATTTTGATGAAATTACTGAAAAATTACAAATTTCATGGCATTAGAAAAAAAAATGTATGCGACCGCTCTAATTTCAGTAAATTTTAAGACATCCAGCTATTTTTTTTATATGGAGCATTAAAAAATAGTACATATAAATAATATATAACAGAAGATAAAAATTAATTAAATGAAGATATAAATCAATGAAATAATATGGATAAAAGATTAAGTTCGGTTTCGTTTGAAAATTAATTTTTTAAAATGGTTCAAAAAATTTGGATTTGTTACTTTGAAAATAAATACGAAATAAAATATTAATGCATTGTATTAGAGATGTTTATGGTTAGATATTATTTGAGTTGGCATAGAATGTCCCATAATATATTTAGGTGTCATTTATCGATTTTTTGATGGCTTGATATTCAGCTTTCATAATGAAATGGATGACAATCATAACAATAACTTCAACTAATTTAAAAAAAAGAGATAGTAAGAAAAGAGGTGCAATAAAAAAACAATGAGAGGACGAGAGTGTATTGTATCGAAGGAGAAAGTGTAGAGAAAAGCTAAAATGAAGAGAATAAAAAAGAGAGGCAGAGAAAAAAAGAATTTAAAGATCAAGAGTTAAGAGAGACGAAGAGGGATAGGAAAATGAGGAAAAATAATAAACGGGAAATCGACGCCAGAAAACAGAAGGAACGAGAAAGGAAGTAAGTAGAATTATGTTATGATGAAAATTAAGGTAATCTTATTAAAAAAATTAATAAATAAAGAGAGATCGTTATAAAAACAAGCTGCAAATAAAAATTTGCAAATTGCTTCCTCATGATTCTGAACGATGCCCAAAGCTTCCTCTATGGGAAAGCCAAAATTAAGAAAAATAAATCCTCAGAGGAAGCTTTGAGTTATGATAGTTGCAATGACTAATTTGCTTGAGAACAACATCTTTAGAGACGAAACCGTAGTTTTTTAAAATTTTGTCTATTCTATTATACAATAATATTATATTTAATACAATTTGCATTTTCAATTATTAATGTCTCCAAGTTTTAATGCGACGGCCAGGTCTTTATTATACGATTTAAAAATGTACTAATGTATTAATAATTTTTAAATACACTTTCGGATTTTCTTGCAGTACACTAGATAAGCTTAGTAAGAAGGCTCCTAATAAAACAAATATAATTATTATTAATCTTATATTAAATATATAAAAATTTCATTTTTCATCATTCAGTATCACGGTTGATTGAGGGTGGGCTAATTCCTGACCCATCCTTATAAGCATCTTTCACTTATACCGGGTATCACATTTTTATCTTATACCTGATTTATCGAAAAAAAACTGCTCTGATCAAGTATTCAGTATGGTGAAACTTTTAGGGTTCGAAGGCGTACGTTAAAAAAAAAAATTCGGTCTAAAATTAAAAATGGTGACGTTAAAATAGCTAACATGTTTAAAAAATGCAAACAATACTTTTTTCGCAAAAAATTTCACAGGTCAGAACTAATAACGTTTGTAGGAAACATGTTTTGATAAAGCCCATAATATTTAGTTTAGAACATCATTTTTTACTATTTTAGCGCTATACAGAATGTACCACGAGGAGATAAAGTCTTTAACATTCCGAGTGTTGTGCCGCGGAATATTCCACTCCGTATTTCGTATATTCGGGAATATTCCATAGCAAAGAAACATTGGAATTCGTTCAAGACAGGAAACGAAGTCCAATGCCCGATCGTACGAACAACCCCAAGCACGCCGACGCAGCGTGAGCGACGCGCTTGGCGTTCGACGATAGGCTAAAGCTAAAACTGTGAATTAAGGGATTGGCGTGCACGGCAGCCAGGGGATAGGCTGCTGTGCACGCCTATGGTAGAGCATGTGATACCCCTTAAGGAAGGGGTGCAGCCCATTAAGATGCACCCATACAGGCTGCCCGAGACCCACAAGAGAGAAGTGGAGCGGCAGACCCGCGAAATACTTGAGGAAGGCATTGTCCAACCCAGCCGGAGTCAGTGGAACGCGCCGCTGCTGGTCGTAGCGAAGAAGCCTGACGCAGCTGGAGTGAGAAAAATGCGCGTACTGGACTTCCGAAAGCTGAACGAAGCCACCTTTGGAGACTCGTACCCACTGCCCAATATCACCGAAATATTGGACCAGCTGGGACGGGCCCGATACTATACAATCTTGGACCTCGCCTCCGGATTTCGTCAAATCCCGATGGCGAAGCAAGATAAGGAAAAGACCGCATTTTCCACACCACAGGACCATTTCGAGTACAACCGCATGCCATTTGGACTCAAAAACGCTCCACCGACTTTCCAGAGGTTGATGAACTCCGCGCTGGCTGGACTGCCGGAAGGTAAGACCTTCAAGGAGCACAATGACAGGCTGCGAGAGGTACTGCAGCGGCTGAGAGAAGCCAGATTAGCAGTGCAACCGAGCAAGTGCCAGCTCCTGCGCAAGGAAACGCAGTTTCTCGGTCACATCATATCCGAAGAGGGTGTACGTGCTGATCCGAAGAAGCTGGAAGCGGTAAGGGAATTTCCAGTGCCGAGAGACGTAAAAGGAGTTCAATCCTTCCTCGGACTAGCCGGTTATTACTGGAAATTCATCAAAGATTTCTCGAAAACCGCTAAGCCACTCACAGAATTAACCCAGAAAGGGGTTAAATTCGAGTGGACAGCCGTAAGGGATGCCGCATTCGAAGAGCAGAAGACGGCACTTACCTCGGCACCAATATTGCAGTATCCGGACTTCGAAAAGCCGTTTGTCGTGATAACAGACGCATCAGACCGGGCTCTCGGCGCGATACTTTCGCAAGGCAAGATCGGGGACGATTTGCTAATATGCTATGCAAGCCGCACCATGACTAAAGCCGAGCTGAATTATACGGCTACTGAAAAGGAACTACTCGCGATAGTATGGGCCCTAGCTCAATTCCGGCCATATATTTATGGTACACGTTTTACGGTAGTGACGGACCACCAACCGCTCACCTCGCTGTTCGGAGTGAAGCACCCAGGTTAGAAACTAATGCGTTGGAAAATAAAATTAGCCGACCACGAATTTAACGTTGAATATAAGGCCGGAAAGCGTAGTACGAATGCAGATGCGCTAAGCCGTATATTCACTACTACACAAGGACACAAGCGAGAGCTAAGAACTAAGTCCGTGAGTCGGAAGAGGACAGCACGATGCGGCAACTCGGCACAACGAATGACCGCACAAAGCGGAGGGCCGAAGATACCCCTTACAGCCGTGGTAGCTCGTCGGAGCGAGAGATCGAGCTCGCCGACGAGAAACAAAAGGACAGCATGCGCCCGGGTACGGACAGCCACACAAAGCGGAGAACCGAGAATACCCCGGAATAGCCCAGCAACGCGGCAGAGAGAGAGGCCGCGCCGGCCAATGCGCCAGAAGAAGATAGAGAGATCCGCAGCGTGCATGCAGATCGCTCTACTGAACCTCACAGCCCCGCTGAAAGGCCGTGCGGTCGGGGAAGGGGCAGACCACGCAAGCTAAATACGCAAGCCACCGATAAGACTGCGAGCACCGCTGACAAGGACAGAGCGGGCCCAGCACAGCATGGCGGACCCGCGAAGCGCGGAAGGCCGCAAAAAGCAAACGTTGCAAGGCCGCTTGAGACAGAGAGCGACCCAACGGCGGAGCTAACGGTGGGCACACCGATTGACGAAACTGCGGACAGAGCACCGCAAAGGCCTGCTGAGGAAGCGAGGCACGGCGAGGCCTGTAGCCCACGAACTTCCAGCAGCACGGACGAAGACAGCGTTATAAAAATGTATAGCGACTGCTGCAGTAGCGTAGCCATCCCTTCTGCCTATGACCGCCTGAAAATAATTAAAGAATACCACGACACCCCCATAGGAGGGCACCAGGGTATACGGCGTACATTGCATCGGATTCGGACTAAGTACGACTGGCCCGGCCTGAGAAGGGAATTGGAAAATTACATATCCTCCTGCGAATCCTGCCAGAAGAATAAAATCAGGAAAAGAGAACGAGTGCCGATGGTGGTAACCGACACCCCATCGAGGTCCTTTGAGAAAGTAGCGGTCGACATCTCAGGACCGCTACCAGAAAGCGCATCTGGAAAAAGATATATACTTACTATCCAGGATGCGCTCACAAAATACAGTGCAGCTATACCACTGCCGAACCAAGAGGCTTCGACAGTCGCTAGAGCACTCGTAGAAGAATTCATCTGCCGGCACGGAATGCCGGAAAAAATATTATCAGATCAGGGTACAAACTTTCTCAGCTCAACCTTTAAGGAAATGTGTCGACTGCTGCGAATTAAAAAGATACAAACTACCGTCTATCATCCCGAATCGAACGGCGCATTAGAAAGATCACATCGTACCCTCGCTGAGTACCTAAAAAAATTTATAGATGAGGATCAAGGAAATTGGGACGAGTGGCTGCCGTATGCGATGTTCACGTACAACACCACTCGACATACGGGAACCGGACTGTCGCCCCACGTGTTAGTGTACGGACGCGAGGCCGAATTGCCGACCGCCGTTAAACGAGAACCACGCAGCACTTATGCCTACGATGACCACGTCCACGAGTTACGCGAACGCGCCGCATGGACTGTAGCACGAGACAACCTGGAAGGCGCGAAAAGACGGTCGAAGACTACATACGACCATAGCGCATAGGTGCAGGAGTACCGCGTCGGCGAACGCGTACTCCTCCGTGACGAGACGGTGCGAAGGGTGCGGTCAGCCAAGCTGACCCCGAAGTGGGCGGGTCCTCACGAAAAAGTACAGAAGAGGCCTCCCGTCAACGACGTGGACCGGAAGGGACGTAAAATCCAGGCGGTGCACGCAAACCGCCTGAAGCTCTTTATCGAGCACTAATAGCTCAGGAATTGAGGAATTCGAATACTTATAGCTAGTTAAAACTAAATATTAGGTAGAAAATAAATGTGGGAAGGAGCCCCTCAGGACGCAGGGTAAAGAGCTCCAATAAAGTAGAAGAGGTGTTAGGAGACCTAATTTTATCAACAGGAAAAAGAGCGTATATATATAAAAAAATTATATTGAACGAAATAATTGAAAAGAAATTGCACTTTCATTAAGCAATCCGGAGGGGACGGAATATTATGACCGTGCCAGAAAAGCACCTCGAAAAATGTATAGCCTATTAATACTGACACAGGATAGTGTTCAGCGTAGAGTGTAAATATAATATATGAAGTAAATTGAAGAAATGAAGCCTCTAGGAGCATACTTAATTTTGGAAAAAATAAGTCAACGTGCACACTCTATTCGGTTGATATACACATATTAATAAACCTCAGAGTGACGAAGAAGGCACGCGTAGACAATCTAGTCCCAAAGCTGAATAGAGCACAGAAAGGCCTACAGCGAAAATGAACACAGATAACGGCGAGAAATGCGCGAAAAGGGTTATCCAGCTAACCCATCCCCTCATCGTCCTAATGCAACAGCAAGGGTGATGGCTATACATCGCGCCAACCCTAGAAAAATTGTGGGAAAAATCCCACTCGGCTTGAAATGTTAAATAATACGGGAATACTGGCTTTGGTAGGCGTATGTATAGTAACCGCCCGAGATTTCAGCATCAAAACCATCGGGCGAACATCGCAGATCATCCGGGAAAACTACCTTCCATCGTTCAATTTGAAATTAACGGAGATTGAAGCTCAGGCGCCCCCTACGCAGACCGAGAGGACAATTCCATTACAGAGCGTGCTGCGAGACCCAAAAGAGCTTTAAAAGCTCGGAGCTCGAGCCGACCAAATCATGGACAACCTCAATACTGACGAAGACGGGATGCAACACATCCACAATCTGAGTTTCTACTCACTGGATGCAGTAGCACCAGTAGCCTTGGTTGGCTATGTTCTGTTTAAATGTTATACTATAGGTACCAACGAAACTGAACACCAACAAGGACAAGCGAGGCAACGACCCCGGCAGCAGCCGAGGTAAACATCAACCTCGAGCAGCTCGGACGACAACAGCGAGAGGAGCAACTGCGATCCGAGTTGGCCAAAGTGTGTACCCGTCGCTCCAACCGAGAACGACTCGCTCGGCATAAAAGACGATAAGAAGCAAAAGAAAAAACTTCATCGTTAACTAATGAAAAAATGAAAAATTGTATTGTATTGTTATATAACATCAAACTTTAAAATTGTATCAAATTGTAAGAGGAAATACGGGAAACCAATCGAAGAAAAAATTTTTAGAGAAAAAATTTTTCCTTTTAAGGGGGGAGGGATTTTGTGCCGCGGAATATTCCACTCTGTATTTCGTATATTCGGGAATATTCCATAGCAAAGAAACATTGGAATTCGTTCAAGACAGGAAACGAAGTCCAATGCCCGATCGTACGAACGACCCCAAGAACGCCGACGCAGCATTAGCGACTCGCTTGGCGTTCGACGATAGGCTAACGCTAAAATTGCAAATTAAAGGATTTTCGGGCTTTACGAAGAACAGTTATAAATCAGACTCAAGATAGAACGGGTTGGTTCCTCGTCAAATACTCGAAACAACATATTATTGTACATTCTTACATTGACTTTTAAATAGACAACGGAAAGTTACCGTTACCTATAATAAATACTTCCTTTTATATAAATTCGCGTTTTCATCGACAACTCGAGATTCATCTCCTTATCGGCAAACGATCTCAAAAATAATAACTTTTTAATATTATACCGAATACCGAATAATCCAATTACGCGGTACCGGCATAACACGAGTGTGCGTGTGTGTGTGCATGTGTGTGTGTAGCGTACGTGCGCATGTGCAACAGTCACAAGGATTAGGTCTCTGCGGCTCGTTATTTCCCCAGTATTTTTAGACACCACATCCTCCTTGTGAGTAAACTCTGAATTCTTCCTAAAGGTGTTAAAATATTCCACCATTCATGTTTAAACATGCCTGAAGTCTCCTCTCAAAGCCATCAATTGTTCGCACGAGAGCATCTTTCGGGATTGCATGGCAGACAGCTCATATCCGCTCCCTCGTATTCACTTGTGTTTTCGGAGCTTGACGAAAGGCAGAGTATTGAAGGTAACCCCACAAGAAAAAATCGGGAGCCGTAAGATCAGGTGAGCTTAGAGGCCAATGGAATGGACTATCTCGAGCAATGTACCGTCAACCAAATTTTGCATTTAGATGATTTCGATCAACACGAGCCCAGTGACTGGGTGCATCGTCTTGCTAAAACCACAACTGTTGACGTGTACCTGAATCAAGATCTTCTAGTAAAATAGGTAATTTATTTTGCAGAAAATGAAGATAACGGTCAGCGGTCACACTTCCCTCGAGGATTTACCTGACCTCGGTTGTTGAATGTGAATTCGTCACTGAACATAATGAACTTAAAAAAGTCTCCGAATTGATCGATTCATCTCAGTGCCCACCGACAAAGCGCCATCTTTTGTAACGGTTCAGGATTAGGCGTGTCTTGGTGAAATTGTAGCCGGTACCGATGGAGTTTCGCACCGCTCAATACTCGGTGTACTGTGAATCTGGGAAACCCCAGTCATTCCGAGATCACTCGAACACTTCAATGGCGATCGATTGCTATCATGGCTACAAAAGCCATGTACCGAGCCTCATGCAGGTAATCAAAATCATTGATGACATGTTGGCGACGTCGGCTGTCCCGGATTATCTGACCTGCCCTCACTCTCCGTTCGAGGGGTCGGATTGTCCGCCGTGATGGGTGACGACGATGAGGACATTCGCGTCTATGCAAATTTTTGGTTCATAAATAATTGCTCCTACATCTCCCTTAGATAAAGAACATTTTTTCATTGGGGCTGAAATCAGCCATTGTTGAATTGCCGTTAGTATTAGTTTTTTTAATAATATTAAAACGGCTTGACGTTGTTCGGATTTTTTTTCTCTGCAATTTGACGCTGTTGACATTTTTCTATAAACTGGATATGGATAAGACATTACGAATTTTCATGGTCCCCAATATCAAAATTGAAGATATGTAACTTTTAAAAATTTCGTTTCGAGGAAGGAAATTTGGGAGTTTCAAGTTCGCATGGAGACATAAAATGATTTTTTCGAATTATTTTGGAACGCGAATTTGGTAACAGTTTTGTGATCCTTCTTGTCCCCCCCCCCCCCCCCCCCCCCGAGATACAGGCACAGACAGACATATATGCAAGGAAGGCTTGGAGTCTAAAAATACTGCGGAAGTGACGGGCAGAGACGCAGAGACCTAATCCTTATGAGTGTTCCACACGCATACACACAAATGCACGCGCGCACACACACACACACTCAGGATATTAAAGACTTTACCTCCTCGTGGTACTGATACGACAAGTTCGTCTCATGCACACGCAGTACACACAACGAGTCACCACTGCTGCACGTCACTCACACTAAGTAGAACGGCAAGTCGAGAGCCAACTACCGTTACTCGAGCGAGGGAAGCACGACAGTTAGAAGTGCTGTCTGAGAAGAGGAGAGAATTTGAAGACAAGTCGTTAGACAAGCGGCAGTAGTTTTCAAAAAGGATCAAGACTATCGATGGGCTACAGGAGATGAGCGACAGGACCGTTACTAGCTATAACAATACTGAAGATACAGAAAGGATGCCTGTATAAAACGGCACAAAATGCGACAGTCGAGGAACATTTGTTCGCTGATATCCAGCGATGCCCGGATACCAAGAAGAAAGAACCGATGAGCCACCGGTTCCAAGCAGCCCATCCGCTGTACGAAGGGACCGAGCCATGACATCAGACCCCGCACTTGATGTCTAGCAGCTGAGCCCTTGCTGTGTCTAGCCAAATAGCGCACCAGCTGAGAAAACAATAAAGGCGGCTCACAGCAGTACCGAGGTAGAATTGATCCAACTACCATAGTACCAAGGGAAACGAGGTTGTTGGATAATCAGCTGGCGCACGGCGATCGATATTCGCCGTGCATCGACCTGTTGCTGCTGCGCTCGGCTATGCCGGAGATGGCCGAGGCAGTGCCTCGCAGGCGTGCCGCGTGAAGAGAGAGGGTATCTCTGTCGCTTGACTTCGGCTTCGCTCACCGGCTATCTCACTCAGTTGACTTCAGCGCACAACCACTCGTTTGTAAAACGCAGCCATATTGTAAAATCTGATACTTCCGTGAAACCGCCATAGAATTATGAGAAAGGGAAATTATTTATGACGGTGGGGCACTAGAAAAATGCATCCCGCATAATATTCGGTGCGGCTCTGCAACTATGATTATGTACAGATGCACCAAAATTGCATCTCACAGATGCCGAACCGCAGCGGCGGTCGGGCAAGCGAGCGGCAAGGCCATTACGAGAAGCTTGAGCGAGAACTCCGACCCTTCCATTGGACCTCTTGACGTAGATACGAGCATAGCCGCACGGCAGAAAACAGACCAGGGCACCCACAAGTGGTATTAGACCTACGGTCGCGAACTAAATAGAATAAGTGAACAGTCTAGCTTACAGAGGATGCGAGTGGGCATCCTATGATAACATCTCTCGAAGCCGGTATAGCAGTCACAGAACCCGCATTCCATCGCGGGCAGTGAATCCACAATCAAGCGAGCTGTGACGCACGTCTGCACTCAAGACGCTTTCAGCCTCGTGGTCGACGGAAGTAGCCATTAATCATCTACGAGTTTTCGCTCAAGCAAGCACGCATCACCTCACATTTTTATTCCACATAGTTCCACTCATTTCGACCAATCCAGTTTTATAGTGTATGCAACTCAGTGTAAAATCAAGTGCAGTGCGATTCAGTGTAAGCGTACATTACGTGTGTACACTCCGTACTCAGCAAAATTCAAATAACTATCAACGATTTTACGCATCATTGTCAGCATAGCCACCACTCGGCCTCGCATCAGTCGAAAGGAATTGTCGATTCACCAGCACGTTGTGTGGATATTAAAACGAGCTTTACATCTGGTCGAACCACCAGGATCACCCACACGGCTAAAGACGTCAACTCAGCAGCCTGCCAGACAATTCACCCACCAGTACATCCACAAGTACAGGCTAGAAATAATCATTTTAATCGTCGCTACTCACCAGGTATTTTTCACTATTGTTATATACAATCAATAAAGACTGATTTTATACAATTTTAACCGTGTGCATTTAATTTCAATACACTTGTCACCAGTTTCATAATATCCAGTTAGTCACGTGTCAACTGGAATTACTCAGTGCTCAAGTCTTATTCATTTTGCTCTCCGGTCGCTCGATTAAGATAATCACTCAATGTATTATTATTAATCAATTATTATTCAATAACTACTCAAAGTATTACTATTCGTACATATTATTAGGTGCAGTAAAAAGAAATCCATTATTTTTGCCTGAAATTGAAGGCTTTAATTACCATAGTTAGAATGATCCGATTTAGGTCAAATATGCGCCGTTTTGTTCGATAACTTGGTGCCATTTTGAAGGTGATTTCATTATGCCTCTCTCATAGAAGCCCTCGTTCCTATTGGCAAAAAATTGAAACAGTCGATTTTTACAAGCCTCTCTTGAAGCGAATTTTTCAACAGCAAAATTGTTCGTCAAGGACAGGAACAGATGGTAATCACTTGGTGCCAGGTCTGGAGTATAAGGTGGATGCATAAGAACCTCCCAACTAAGCTCCCGGAGGTGCTGGCGAGTCACTATCGATGTGTGTGGCCTGGCGTTGTCCTGATGGAACACAATTCCTCTCCTATTGGCCAAAGCTGGCCGCTTCTGGGCGATTGCTTCCTTCAGATGGTACAATTGTTGACAGTACAGTTCCGAGTTAAGAGTTTTGCCGCTGGGGAGTAGCTCATAGTAGATGATTCCCTGCCAATCCCACCAAACACACAGCAAAACCTTCCTGGCCGTCAATTCTGGCTTGGCGACCGTTTCCGCCGGCTCACCGCGATTCGACCACGACCGTTTTCGCTTGACGTTGTCGTAAGTGATCCACTTTTCATCACCAGTCACCAACCGCTTCAGAAATGGGTCGATTTTGTTGCGCAGATGGAAATTCGGTCCATGAGGTTTTTTTGCGTTAACTCGTGTGGCACCCTTACATCGAGCTTCTTTTTGTATCCAGCCTTATTCAAATGGTTCCAAACGGTTTTTTGTGCAATCTTTAACTCTTGGGCAATCAAAACAGTGCTTACATGACGGTTGGACTCGACAATTTTCATGATTTTATCGACATTTTCGACGATTGGCCTTCCAGTGCGTGGTGTATCTTTGACGTCGAAATTATCGGAACGGAATCGACGAAACCGAAATTGCGCATGATTGGCTGTCACAGTAACAGAACCATAAACACTATTCACATTTTCAGCCACCTGGCTTGCGTTTTCGCCTTTATCGAAGAAAAACTGTAAAATATGGCGTATTTTCTGTTTGCTAGTGTCCATCTTTGACATGCACTCAAACAAAACTGAGTCAACTAATCACAAAACTGTCATAAAAGTTTTTTTAGTACGAAATCTCATCTTTCTAACGCCACCTAGTGGAACCCGATCGGACTTATACAACGCGAAATACAGATAACTAAAGCCATCTATTGGAAAAATAATGGATTTCTTTTTACTACACCATTAGTTATCTTGAATCAGTCTGATCCTTCGACACCTCTACACACTCATTAATTTATTTTCTGTTTGGTTGTCTTTCACCTAAGATAAATTCATTAGCTCTGTTTAAACATGTTTTGGTCCTTTGAGTTGGATATACTCATTGATTTCAAACAAAAGTGGTGCCTCAAAAATATCATAATCTATTTGTCGGAGTTACTTCTAATCTGATTCACATATTGATAATGGCATAATCTTAACAGTAACTTAGGTTTTGTCGATACGATAACCGATTTACTTATAATACATTTTTTGTGGCCAGAAGTTGAAGTCAATTTTTGTCCCACTCTCATTTGCATAATAAATGTTTGTTGTTTTTAATCCCAATGCTATTTCGTGAACGTTTCATCGATGAACAAAAAATATATTATAATGTACAATATGTATGCAATATGTTCATCAATACGTGTCCTAAACGTAAGTGATAAAGTAAAAATATCCATTTAATAGTTACATAAAAAGAATTCGTCACATTTTGAACGCCATTTCGAGCGCCTCAGGATGATGTCTTAATCGAGTTGAAAGCCGAGGAAACTACATTTCTTGACCACTCAAAATCGACATCCACATTTTCTGAGATGGTTATTCGCGCCTCGAAATTGGCTCCACTCAAACGCAATGCGATGAAATGTTCTTTTTCCAATCGCTTTGTGTAGAACTAGCCGTAAGCCATTGCCAAACTCATGGAAACTAACAAGCTGACTATGTTGGGCTCGTAAATTAGAAACATAAGCAATACTAAGAATTTGAGTATCAGACTTAGTAGGTTAGATTTCTTTTCTGTGGTTAATGCGAAAACCATTCTCGTTGAATTCATGATGAAACCCAAGGATTGTTCTTTTTAGTAGGTTTCAACGTATACCCTTCAGGGTTTTTCGTATGACCTATCCTAATTGAAACTCCTCCCTGCCGGCACTTCGTTAGGATAACCTAGCTCCTAATGCGTTCGCAGCCACCTTAGCTACATGTACCGCATTCGTCACAGGCACAAGAAAACTCCATAAAACCCGTGCAACTCCAGGCGGCCCTATATTTTTCTAATTCTCCGGTGTATACACGAACGTAACTTACTTAAGTGCAGTTACCAAGGTCTCAGAAAAACTGGCCTCCCGTTCACCTTAATGCGCCAACCAGTGCACGGCTAAGCAGTCACCCATCCGAGTAGTGGCAGCACGGAATGCTGCTTAGCTCGAGCGATCGCCGGAGCGGCACATCGACCGCTGAACCACCAGTGTCGGTGATAAAACCTAAGTATTGACATCTCTTTTAGGCGTTGTAACGTGGCAAGATATTGAAGCGATGAGTCCTCCTCTTATGACGGCTGCCAGCACGATCTCACAGGGCTTTAGGGAACGATCGCCGTATTTTATTGAATTATTTTTTTTTGTTTGTATTTTTATATTTCAATTGGATCGACGATGGAGTTCGGCTCCTTAGGAGGGGATCATAGTTCACGGGCACGCGTGCCGGCAGGTCCTCAAGGCTTTTTTCACGGTGACTGTCGAGCGAGTAGGACATTGGGTCGAACATACATTTTGTCCCGTTCTACCGTTAGCGTGATTTGAAGAGAAGGATGAAGAAGGCGATCGCTCTCCATGTGGAACTCTAAGTCGGCGTGTCAGGAATATATATTTGCCGCTGGGAGTAGCGAGAAGTCCACCGATATTCGGGATTTCCCGAATTTACAAGGAACATCGCAACAGCATCGTCCCGGTGAGCTCTCTTACTTACCACGATCTTTCGCTATTATTTTATTGTTTGAGGACTGAAAAGTCTATTCGAGCTCATACCTGTGACTTTTGTAGGCCACGCACAGAGCATAAATTGTATCGGGACCGACTGCGTCTGTTAGAGTGTAATTTCGAGATCGTTTGGCGGTTAGAGCCGGGAAGAAATCATTTCGTTTCTTAGTCGTTTTTTTATGTGTTTGCTGTCTATTAAATTGCGCGCGAGTTAGTACGTTATCCCGTGGTATGTACGTGTAAGAGAGACTTGACCGTTATAGACCGCGTCGCGGATTTTCCAGAACAATCGACTTTTCATTGATTTATATTATCTTATTTATTTTCTTTTGTTTATTTTATTATATTGGACTACATGTCATTAACTTCACTTATTTAATTATATTGGCGTTTATTTCGTTCGTAAGCTTGTGTAGTGCGTGCTCGGCCGTCATCCCGTCTTTTGTACTTGGTCGCGAGGGATTAGTACGGTTCGAGGCGTATCTCGCTTGGACAAATCGTTCGCTGTTTATATTATCTTTTATTCGCATAATTTTGGGATCGTTATCATTATTTTGACGTTGATTATTCAATTAGGATTTCATTATTTTTATTTTATATAAATGCTGTACGTTATTCATGACTTCGTATCTGATTTATTCTCGGTTCGGCCTTCATGCTACTCTTAAGTTCAAAGCTTCGAACGAGTAGAGACTTCGCGTACGTGACCTTCCGACGTCCCGTTATTATATTTATTCTGTGTATAGGGGACTGGTCCGGCATAGGCCGTATCGCGTTCGGAATTTCGAGGCGACCTATTGTTTTACTTTATCCGGGCGTGTTTGGCCGATTCCTGCGAACATTCGAAGTCCGTGTTGAGTGTTCTTGTCGATAGAGTATGAGAGTGAGAGAGAGATGATGCGAATGACGGGATAATTCATACTGCCAGATTAATTAAGTTTACGAATTGTTAAAGCAACCAGAATTGATTTTACGGGATATTCTCTCTTGCATTCCTTTTGGTGGGTATTATTATTCATTGCCGAATCAGTAATAATTTTTCTTTCTTTGAAATAAATAAATTACCTGCCGAGTGGCATTTGTAAATCCCGTATCTGCGATTGTTGTCGGTGTTATTTATTTATGGATTTTGTTCCTTGACTTTATTTTGTTGTTTTTTGTTGTATTGGTTATATCTTGAGTTTATTTATGAATTTTTATTTGTTGTTTTGTTCATCGATTTTATTGACTGATTGTATTTATTGACTTTATTTATGGACTTATAACTACCTTGACAGTCCGAACCACAATAAAAGTTTCTCAACGCATATTTAAGATCGGTTTCAGACTTTTCGTAGAAAGCCGAAGGCTTCCCGACAATCCGTCAACCTGGCATGTAAACTGAAATAAGTGTGATTCTTGACATTGAATCGTACTAAAAACCCAATATCTTTATGGTGAGGTACAAGGATAGTTGCGTCTGAAAAATCGACGGAAATTGAATCCTTCATCTTGAAATATTTCAAGACAATGTTGGGCCGCGGAATATTCCATTTCATGGTATATTCTGGAATGTTCCATAGCTGATACAACTAACGAAACATTGGAATTCGTTCAAGACAGGAAACGAAGTCCAATGCCCGATCGTACGATCGACACCGAGAACGCCGACACATCATGAGGCGATTCGCTTGGCGATCGACAATAGGCTAATGCAAAATCTGCTAACGAAGGGATTTTCGTGAACGCAGTAACTGCTTTTACGAAAATCAGTCTAAAGTTTAACATGAACCTGAACGGTTGATCGTGGGTCAGACTCGCCCGAAATATTAGAGTCCAAAGGTAGATTCGAACAGAACAGGTTGGTTCCTCGTCAAATACTGAAAAACAGCTAATTATTGTAACATTCTTTTTATTGTCATTTAAATAGATAACAGAAAGTTGGCGTTGTCTATAATAAATATTCAACTATCATTTTTTCCGTAAATTCGCCTGTTCATTATTTACTAGAGATCTATCTCCTTATCGGCAAACGATCCCAAAAAATAATAACTTTTAATATTATCCCGATTACAGTAATAATTCAATTACGCGATACCGGCATAACAACTATAAGACACGTACATTAATAGACGTTAAAATTTAAATGTATCTATTCGTACTGTCGGGTTTTGAAACCAAAAAATAGAGCCATATCAATTGGTCTACTGTAGCCTTACACAGCTGAACGGCGCCAATCTATAATAAGTTATCAATTGCAATCATCAAAGCTCTCTTCCACAATTGACCTCTTTCGTTGCGCAAAAGAATATGGTTAAAAAGATTGATTCGCCAAAGGAATTTTAATAACCTTTATTACATGCAGCATGAAGGTATCCGATCTTCTTCCACACAGCCTCATGATATCTTACATTTCCCGCGCCGACTCTTGCCTCTATCCCCTCGCATCCAGATACGTCTCTACCGATGTTTATTCTTATCGCGATGCGGCACCTGGCTCTTCTGCGTGTGGGCTTTTGGCCCGATACTCTGGCGATCGTCTACTAGCAACAGCTTTGACGTCTTCACCGGTAGGCCCTTCATGTTAAAGACCCTGTTGAGCTTTCTTTGCCGGCTGCTTTTCTTGTAGCTTAGTCTTTGACTCACTTAAAAATTTTCGGTAGCTTTTACCTCCTTTACTTATTTTTAAGGCTATCTCTATACGAAAAGATGTTCGGCTTTGACGTTGACAACGTCATAAACAACTACTTAGCTATTCCCGGCGATGCAGTCTCACTACTGATTCCCTATAATGCGCCACTGTCAATATCTTCCCCGCATCATCAAGTTTTTCGATTTACTTATTGTTCACTAATAACAAAGTGTAGATCGAACCCACAGTTACCATCGCGGAGACAATAATTTTTAAGACTCAACAAAATAAGTACCCCTCTTTGGAATAATCTCCAACGGGGTTGACGCTATTTCGGTATTCAATTTTGGTGCATCTAGAGAACTCAGCCTTTCAATTTCGTAATTTTAAATCTCGATGCCTCGTAATGTACCGAGTCTTACCAGTTTTGTAAGAAGGATATTCTCAAATATGACCATAGTCCTCGTGATAAACTAAAACTACAAAATGTCATTTTTTTATTAATCTAATGCTAAAACGCTTGAATAGTTGGTTAGGACGGTACATTAATGAAATAAGTAAACACCAAATGGAAGTGCCAAACCTCTACGTGCAGTCGTTTAATTTCAATAGCGTTTGTTACAATTCACGTTGCTTGCAAAAATTGTTTTGTGATATTTTTTTTTTTTCAGTATAAAACTTTTCTTAGATGTAATTTGTATACCAAGCATGCGATGAATGTAATCGTTACCTGTGGTTCTGATCGTCCACCTGCTGGTGCTAGCTCAAGCCTTTCCGAGACTGCCTGTAACAAAAGTAAACACGAAAGGTTTCATAGTTTGAATTCTTATTTGTATGGGTAGTTTCTGTATCAAACACCTTATTGTTTATATTGGAGTTCCTGGAACATGCAGTCGAGAACACATCCGAAATGGTTTTGTCGATATTCTTGGCTGACTTAATAATTTATTGGTAAAGTTCTGATTTTTTAAATCTTAATGTCTCATCCTACAAAATGCTTCCATTTCATATTTAAAAAAAAGAGTGTTAAACAATAGCCAGACCAAATGATGCTAATCAGTGCTACATTGTACGTGATAAATTAATATTATGTTAAAATGGAAAAAAAATCAGTTTTTTAATTTGCTCACATAAGTGAACAGGAAAACATTTTAAAAATTTGCGGTATACGGCATCTTAATCTATACGGGTCTTAATCTTCGTAAATGGAATATAAGCTTGGTCAATGCTCAAAAGATATACCAGAGCAAAGTTATAGAGCTATAGAGGATACTACAAAGTACGAAAAAATTGAAGAAATCTTTTTTTGGCATAAATATATCGCTAATATGATATATATATATAATACTATGCGAGGGTTTCTTTTTAAACCTTATTTGATCTTCTTGGAACCACAGTTTCATGGTGGTTATCGAAATAAAGTCAGGTTTAACATTTTTTCAAACCTCGATTATAAATTTGAAGCCTCCTCAAGTGGTTCAATTGTGCAGTCACAATTATAGAGAGCCCAATTATAGAACCCAAGTTGTAACGGTATTCACCACTAACATTTAATTTTTATACCCAGAGGGGACAGAGTACGAACTCGAGCAGGAAGGAAATGAATTGAAACTTCAGTAGTAGGTAAAAGTAGGGTTTATTCAGGAAATCATATGAAAATAGAGCGATACATCAATTTAGCAATAGAGAAAATAATGACGCGACAGCCCATTAGTTCGGTGGATTCTGGCTTCTATATGCAATACATACACATTCCACGGTGTTGGATAATCAGCCGGCGCACGACGATCGATATTCGCCGTGCGTCGACCTGTTGCTGCGGTGTAGCACGCTGCGTTCGTCTACACCAGAGATAGCCGAGGCCAGGCCTCGCAGAGCCGAGGCTGTAGCTCGCATGCATGCCGCGTTAAGCGAGAGGTTATCTCTCTCGCTTGACTTCGGTTTCGCTCACCGGCTATCTCACTCATTTGACTCCAGCGCTCAACGACGATTTCGTATCTCGCAACCATGTTGGAAAAATCAGAAACTTTTTCGTGAAAGCCACTGGACAGCGCACGCATCCTCGGGACTCTCGCATTTTCGTAGCTTTTTCACCGGACCTTCTCAACCTCTGTGTTCACCAGGACTCAAAATAACGGTAAGCGTTCACTGACATAATTTAGCATAATTGACTGTCGGTGAGGAGTAGAGAATAAATCGGTGCATCCTCATAAAGGTCTCGCCTTGTGGCGTGCTCTGTAGCGTGGGCTGCACCACGTTTTCACATCACTTGTTGCACACTCAATTAATATAATTGCGTGTGTTATTACTGATTCACTGTGCTTTCGCCCAACCGAGCTTGCTGGGAAATTACTGTGAATTTATTCCTCTCATTTTGTGCATCCTCAATCTATTTCTGCAGCGTGTTCCGCAGTGCTGACTGCGTCACGAAAAAGCTGATTAAATTCTTGAAAAAGTCCAGCAAGATAAGCATATTAGCAGTGTCGATATTAGTATGGAGCTAGGCATTGACCACAAAATTGTTTTAAACCATTTACACAAAGCTGGCTACAAAAAGAAGCTCGATGTATGGGTTCCTCATGAGTTGAGCGCGATAAACATGATAGACCGAATTAACATCTGCGATGCGCTGCTGAAACGCAATAAAATCGAGCCATTTCTGAAACGTGTCATAACCAGTGATGAAAAATGGATCACGTACGACAATCGGAAGCGTCGAAGATCTTGGACAAGAGATGGTGAGCCGCCAGTGGCGTTCGCGAAGCCAGGATTGACGGCGAAAAAGATGATGCTGTGTGTGTGGTGGGACTGAAAGGGAATCGTCCACCATGAGCTACTTCCAGTTCGTCAGACGATTGATTCTTAACTGTTCTGTGGACAACTAGAGAGATTACGCCAAGCAATTGATAGAAAACGACCCGAATTGATTAATAGGAAAGGTGTTGTCTTCCATCATGACAACGTCGGACCACACACTTCTTTGATGACGCGTCAAAAATTGCGAGAGCTTGGTTGGGAAGTTTTGATGCATCCACCGTATAGTCCAGACATAGCACCCTCTGACTATCACTTAGTCCGATCTCTGCAGAACGCTCTCAATGGAATTAAGCTGCTTTCAAAAGAAGTCTGTGAAAAGCACTTGATTCAGTTTTTCAACCATAAACCACAGAAGTTCTTCACTGATGGCATCATGGCTCTACCTAAAAAATGGCGAAACATTGTCGATAATAATGGAGCATATTTGATTTAAATAAATTAATTTTCACACTAGAAGAAAACCAGTCGAATTTTACTAAAAAAACGCTACGAACTTTTTCCCAGACCTAATATGTGTCACGACTTTGACAGGTGATTCTCCGTGTCATGTTTGGCGAATATCACGCCCCCCCGCCCCACCAACATGAACCCGCAAAATTGGCCTTGACCCCCAAAGTCAAGGTCAAATTTTTTTACTGGCTCGAAAAATTCCACTAATTAAAAGGAACAAAAGTCAAAAAGGGACTCCGGGTTCCAAGTGAGCCCATCACCCAGAAAAAAATAATAAAATATTAAAAATATGAATTTCTCATGATTGTGGACAGGAAAAACTTCATAATAGCGAGTTAAACACCAAATGAAAGCCCTCCATCTGTTAGCTGGTGAAGTTTATTCCTCGAAAAAGGGAAACTTGCCGTTGTCCGACTCTCACCACGAGGTGGTGGACGGATAGGCACATGGAAAATGTCAACAGCTTTTGAGCTTACTATTGTCATACCTTTGAGAGCAGCGCGCGTATATATAAGTGAGAGCGCGCGCGTGCCTTCATGTGGGTGTATGCATATGCGTGCGTGCATGTGAGGACAAGCAGATATCAGGTCCGTGTGGTTCGTCACTCCCATGGTATTTACCTACTCCAAACGTTCTCTGCCGTCTCTTTAATTATCGCCTCGAGAAGTTTGGTGTGGTCGACGACACCGTTTATGCCGATGGCTCAGAGCCTACGGGCTTGTTCTTCAGCTTCCGCATATCAACATCAATTACGCAGCCACGCTCGTAGCCTTTCCTCTAAATTGTTTCGAACTCTGTTATTGAAATAATTATAATAGAATTAACAATGTTGTAACCAAAAAACGCGATTTATTTTCAGTTTTTTTTAAATATCTCAAAAAATAAGCAAAGTAAAGCAACAACCAGTACGTACCTTTATGAAGAGCCCAGAATTATCGACAAAAATGAATTGAATAACATTTATCTTCAAGTGCTTAGCTTCTACGTGCCGCCAAAGTTCAAACTTCGAGTCTTGAAAATCTCCGTTTTTGTTATCAGGAGTACAAATTGAAAATGCGGGATTTTTTTCTATTTTTGAACGTTTATTCTGAAAAAATGGTAACAAATGAATTATTCAAAGTATTGTCCATCGCTAGCCACAACTTTTTCCCATCTTTCTGGCAATTTACGGATACCGTCGCGAAAAAATTCGGCCGGCTTGGCTGCTATCCAGTCATCGACCCATTTTTGGGCTTCTTCGTAAGAATGGAAGCGCTGGTCAGCTAGGCCATGTGTCATCGATCGGAAAAGGTGGTAATCGGAAGGAGCAATATCTGGGCTATACGGCGGGTGGGGTAAGACTTCCCATTTCAGCGTTTGTAGGTATGTTTTGACCGGCGCTGCAACATGTGGCCGAGCGTTGTCATGTTGCAAAATTACTTTGTCGTGTCTTTGCTCGTATTGTGGCCGTTTTTCTTTGAGTGCGCGGCTCAAACGCATCAATTGAGTTCGGTATAGTGCTCCTGTGATGGTTTCGTTCGATTTCAATAGCTCATAATACACCACACCCAGCTGGTCCCACCAAATACAGAGCATGAGCTTGGCGCCGTGAATATTTGGTTTGGCCGTCGATGATGATGCATGGCCGGGGTAACCATATGATTTTTTGCGCTTCGGGTTATCGTAATGGATCCACTTTTCATCACCAGTGACAATGCGATGCAAAAAACCCTTCCGTTTTTGCCGTTCGAGCAGCAGTTCGCATGCAAAAAAACGGCGCTCGACGTCTCTCGGCTTCAGCTCATACGGCACCCAATGTCCTTGCTTTTGGATCATTCCGAGGGCTTTTATACGATGGGAAATGGCTTGTTGTGTCACTCCCAATGAATCTGCGAGCTCTTGTTGAGTTTGACACGAGTCTTCATTGAGTATTGCCTCCAATTCAGCATTCTCAAACTTTTTCACTTGGCCTGGCCGCTCTTTGTCCTCAACGTCAAAATCACCACTTCTAAACCGCACAAACCATCTCTCGCACGTTGAAACCGATGGAACATGACTCGGATAAGCCTCGGAGACCAATCGATGTGCTTCAGCAGCACTTTTCTTCAAATTAAAGAAGTAAATTAAAACTTCCCGCAAATGCTGTTTTGTTGGCACGAAACTCGACATATTGAGAGCTCAAAAAAACTATGAATTTGACACTGCGACAAATTGACACATACTGAAAATTAAAGCTATAAGACGTAGCTTTGACATGAACATAGTCACAGTACTGCCTGATGCGTATAGCGTTAGTAACGCCATCTGTTATCAAACCCGCATTTTCAATTTGTACCCCTGATATTTTTTTGGAAGTGCGTCTCAAGATTTTTTTCGGGCATTACAATAGAAATGAAGAATCCTCCAAAATTAACCCAATATGTAAATATTTGAGAAAACAAATTTAATTCGGTTTCCGATTTTTAGAGCTCTTTTATTTATTTTGTTGCTATGTAAACAAATCAAAATCAAATTTTCGGGAAAGTTTTAGTTTTTTTTTTCATTTTGAGATCTTAGAGCCTATTGGAGGCAAAACTCATTATGTACATTTTATTCCGGAAAAACTTTACAATAAAGAAAGGGCTATTGAGTTATTTTTCTAAAACGAAAGCTGATTTATTCATTGACATTCAAAATTATGCAAAATTGAGCGCATCATTAATTTTGACAAAACAGTTATTTTTCTATTGAAATCGAAGGTTTTTTACATTATTGATAATTTATTAAATGTTTCAAAGCCAATTTGAGCGCTTCAGGCCATTTCCTATCAATTGTTTATAAATTGTTTATTGAATTTTTTATGCACAATTGGAAAAATCCAAAATTATATTCGTTGAACTCATCATGACATTGGAAAAATGAACCAACTCGAAAAATATTTGAAAAAAAATTGTTCGTACCATAATAAAGAGAATAAATAATTTTTTTTCTGATTTTGCCATCGAGGAAATTATTTTCCATTAAAGTTCGGGTCATTTTTCATCTTCTTGCGGATCTATTATTTATCACAGAACACTTTCGATTATTTCAAGTCCTTGTTATTAAATTGTCAATGAACTGCTTATTTTAATAATGTTACAAATAGTTTCAAAAATAGTATTGGGTCTGGGAAAAAGTTCATGGCGTTTTTTTAGTAGAATTCAACTGGTTTTCTTATACTGTGAAAATGAATTTATTTAAACCAAATATGCTCCTTTATTATCGACAATGTTTCGCCATTTTTCGGGTAGAGTCATGATGCTATCGGTGAAGAACTTCTGTCGTTTCTGGTTGAAAAATTGAATCAAGTGGTTTTCACAGACTTCTTTTGAAAGCAGCTTAATTCCATTGAGAGCGTTCTGCAGAGATCGGACTAAGTGATAGTCAGAGGGTGCTATGTCTGGACTATACGGTGGATGCATCAAAACTTCCCAACCAAGCTCTCGCAATTTTTGACGCGTCATCAAAGAAGTCTGTGGTCGGGCGTTGTCATGATGGAAGACAACACCTTTCCTATTAATCAATTCGGGCCGTTTTCTATCAATTGCTTGGCGTAATCTCTCTAGTTGTCCACAGAACAGTTAAGAATCAATCGTCTGACCAACTGGAAGTAGCTCATGGTGGACGATTCCCTTTCAGTCCCACCACACACACAGCATCACCTTTTTCGCCGTCAATCCTGGCTTCGCGAACGCTTGTGGCGGCTCACCATCTCTTGTCCAAGATCTTCGACGCTTCCGATTGTCGTACGTGATCCATTTTTCATCACCGGTTATGATACGTTTCAGAAATGGCTCGATTTCATTGCGTTTCAGCAGCGCATCGCAGATGTTAATTCGGTCTATCATGTTTTTCGCGCTTAACTCATGAGGAACCCATACATCGAGCTTCTTTTTGTAGTCAGCTTTGTGTAAATGGTTCAAAACAGTTTTGTGGTCAATGCCTAGTTCCATACCAATGTCGACACTGCTTATATGCTTATCTTGCTGGACTTTTTCAAGAATTTCATCAGCTTTTTCAGTGATCGGGCGACCAGAGCGTGACTCATTTTTCACACCAAAATTACCAGAACTAAAGCGAGCGAACCATTTCCGCGCAGCAGATTTGATAAAGTGTCTTCACCGTACACAGCACAAATTTTTTCACAAGCCTGCACAGCATTCTTCCCTTTGTCGTAATAATATTGCAAAATATAGCGCATCTTTTCATTACTTTTGTCCATTTTGAAATGCAAACAACTTTCCAACCACTGCACCAATTTCGATGTTTATACACTCAAGGTAACGCTCGAAGTGTCACCTTTCCAACGAGCGTTTCGTGGTGTCGCTGCGATCTGTGTTTCCTGACTTATTAGCAATTGATGCCATCTATCGGGAAAAACGTCACGAACTTTTTCCCAGACCCAATATATTGTATTCGCTGTACTCGGCATAACCTCAGGAAAATAAATCAAAGCGAAAAGTATTGTTTAAAAATTATTCTTACTATAATTAAAGCAATTAATATTTTTTTGCGTGTTTTGCAATGAAATACGCTTTCTCGATCGCTATATTTTTTTCCGAGGAGGGAGGAAATGCTTTATGCCTGATAGGGGCTTGGTAGCGCCTCATATACGGATACGGTCTGGGGACTCCACGCGTAACTCTCTGCGTTTCTCAGGCTACTCCGGCAAAAAGAATTCTCTTCTTATCTTGTTCTTTACCATCCTGCTAACTTGAGACTGTTTGCACATTTCATCGAGTCGGCTGGGTCGTTTAGTATACGCTACTTATTTATTTTGGTACATGTATGTATGTATGTATGTATGTATGTATATATGTATGTATGTATTGAAACGTTTCGCGATTTTCGCACACTTTTCAACTTATGTTGTTAAACGCGTTTTCCCGTGAGGTGGCGTTAAATCGCGTAGTCTTACTTTCGTTTCGAGCGGTTTCCATCGAGATCGTGTGGACGAAGGAGTTAGCTCGAAACTGATTCGTGCTCTGGGCTGGATGGAGTAAGAGATGTCTGTGTTTTTTATGGATCTGGGATGAATTTATTTGGTTCTAGTTATCAGGAGTACAAATTGAAAATGCGGGATTTTTTTCTATTTTTGAACGTTTATTCTGAAAAAATGGTAACAAATGAATTATTCAAAGTATTGTCCATCGCTAGCCACAACTTTTTCCCATCTTTCTGGCAATTTACGGATACCGTCGCGAAAAAATTCGGCCGGCTTGGCTGCTATCCAGTCATCGACCCATTTTTGGGCTTCTTCGTAAGAATGGAAGCGCTGGTCAGCTAGGCCATGTGTCATCGATCGGAAAAGGTGGTAATCGGAAGGAGCAATATCTGGGCTATACGGCGGGTGGGGTAAGACTTCCCATTTCAGCGTTTGTAGGTATGTTTTGACCGGCGCTGCAACATGTGGCCGAGCGTTGTCATGTTGCAAAATTACTTTGTCGTGTCTTTGCTCGTATTGTGGCCGTTTTTCTTTGAGTGCGCGGCTCAAACGCATCAATTGAGTTCGGTATAGTGCTCCTGTGATGGTTTCGTTCGATTTCAATAGCTCATAATACACCACACCCAGCTGGTCCCACCAAATACAGAGCATGAGCTTGGCGCCGTGAATATTTGGTTTGGCCGTCGATGATGATGCATGGCCGGGGTAACCATATGATTTTTTGCGCTTCGGGTTATCGTAATGGATCCACTTTTCATCACCAGTGACAATGCGATGCAAAAAACCCTTCCGTTTTTGCCGTTCGAGCAGCAGTTCGCATGCAAAAAAACGGCGCTCGACGTCTCTCGGCTTCAGCTCATACGGCACCGAATGTCCTTGCTTTTGGATCATTCCGAGGGCTTTTATACGATGGGAAATGGCTTGTTGTGTCACTCCCAATGAATCTGCGAGCTCTTGTTGAGTTTGACACGAGTCTTCATTGAGTATTGCCTCCAATTCAGCATTCTCAAACTTTTTCACTTGGCCCGGCCGCTCTTTGTCCTCAACGTCAAAATCACCACTTCTAAACCGCACAAACCATCTCTCTCACGTTGAAACCGATGGAACATGACTCGGATAAGCCTCGGAGACCAATCGATGTGCTTCAGCAGCACTTTTCTTCAAATTAAAGAAGTAAATTAAAACTTCCCGCAAATGCTGTTTTGTTGGCACGAAACTCGACATATTGAGAGCTCAAAAAAACTATGAATTTGACACTGCGACAAATTGACACATACTGAAAATTAAAGCTATAAGACGTAGCTTTGACATGAACATAGTCACAGTACTGCCTGATGCGTATAGCGTTAGTAACGCCATCTGTTATCAAACCCGCATTTTCAATTTGTACCCCTGATATTTATTGTTGTTGTTTGTGAGACCTCAGTTTAGGTTTTTATCGTATCGCATTAGTCCTCGTGGGACCGGCGATTTTGTTACCCTCTCATCATTGGTCCTTCGATTGATTGGGTAATTCTTTCTTTTGTGTATGGTGCTGAGGGCACGGATTTTATTTGATATTTTGATTTTTTTGTTAGTTCAGACAAGGTAGGAAGGGTGTTGGTGGGATGATCCTGGTGGTACGATCTCACAGAAATTTTCCTACGGCTACGCACGTGGAATTGCTTCCTCTAGGTGTGTCTGGGTTTCTAATAAATGGAATATTTTCCAGTCTTGATTCGGGCTTGATTCTATCGTTCGTGAAGTGATTAGAGATCACTTACACGGAGCTTAACACTCAATTCATTCTCCTAAATGGGTCATCGCGCTTTCTTTGACGCGCTTTCTTAAATTACGTAAATGGAATGATTTCCAGTCTAAATTCGGGGTTGATTTTACCATTCGTGAAGTGATTAGACACCACTTGCACGGAGCTTTACACTCAATTTATTTTCTATATGGGTCGTCGCGTTCGTTGAAGCGCCTTATTCTTAAACTACGTAAATGGAATGATTTCCAGTCTCAAATCGGGTTTGATTCTACCATTCGTGAAGTGATTAGACACCACTTGCACGGAGCTTAACACTCAATTTGTTTTACTATAGGGGTTGTCGCGTTTGCTTAAACGCATTGTTCTAAAACTACGTAAATGGAATGATTTCCAGTCTCAAATCGGGTTTGATTCTACCATTCGTGAAGTGACTAGACACCACTTGCACGGAGCTTTACACTCAATTTGTCTAAAGAATTTGTATTTTTGTTTTTTGACGTCCTAGGATTTGATTGGTCAGAGCTTCGCGTGTCTTTAGGTGAGGCGTACGGTGTGTGTGTGGCCTATCTTTCTTCGTTGCTGGCTTGGTCCTCATACGGGGCGTTCCTTGGTACCTTCGTTAGAAGTACTGGTCGGCCTTGTTCTTAATCATTGGACATCTAGCTAGTTGTCGCGCTAGAGGGTGTTATTGTTTGGTAGACGCCCGTATACGTGATCCGCCGTATGAAGTTACGCCTTTCTGCTGGTTACGCAGTGAGTGTCTAGTAGGGACTCGAGTGTAGTACGAGGGGGGGGGGGGGGGAAGAAGTGTGAATTCAACTACCTCTCTCTACTCGTCTTTGTTATTGTTTTGGGTTCCTTCCTATAGCTCGCTGTTCGCAACCGATACCGGGTTCGCAGCTTGACCAACTAGCTCTTCCTATACCCCGGATACTGGAGCCTTTAGTTGCTTTCAATTAAGCCACCTTATTAGGGTTTTTTAATTGATGCAATTGGCTGGGGTATTCGTTCGTCACAGGAGGTAGTTAGTGCTGGCCCTGTCGTGGTGCCACCCACGCAGGTACACCCTACGAATCGGTGGCGCGTGGTGCAACAAGCCGGGATGCCACTCCCTAAACCTGGAGACACACGTGCTTCTCCACTCTGCAGAAGACGAGTAGCCACGGCGCTATGCGTGGGGACACGTTAATGCAGAGTGCCCTAACGCTGCGATTGGGGGCGGCCAAGGCGCAATGCAGGGGAGCCCTTTCCTCGCAGTGTATCCTATATAATTCGTTCACTCAACCGACGGCCAGGACGCGATGCCAGGGAATCGATTGAGAGAATGAATACTTTTTATGACAATAATTTTCCCAAACTGTTAGTTTTTATCAAGCTAGCTGCGTTCGGTCAAACGATGGCCAAGGCGCGATGCAGGGGAATCGTTTGATCGAAAGCCTGCTTTTCGTGTTACATTCTGAGTTTAAAATGAAATTATAGTGGCTGTCGGGCAGCGCTTCGTCTTGAAGAACAGATTTTCAACAAGAGCCTCGAGGCTTGTCCGGTTGTGGTTTATATAGTTTAGAGGATGGGCCCCGCGGGGGTGTTTTTGGGTATGTCACGTGATGTTTGTCGCCCTTCAATCACTAGGTGAAGGAGGTGCGGGGCGGTGTATCGGTATACCGTTATTTCTATATTTAGCCGGGCTTTGCCTTCTCTGAGTTTGGACCGCGGTTCTAGCGAGGTTGAATTTGTTGGCCTGTGTTAAATTGCTACCCGCAGGAGGTTCAAACTTTTCCTGAGAGCTTTTTATTATCTAATGCATGTTTTAACCACTTATTTTTATGTGCGGTTTTGCTGATGTTTCGTATGTATTTCCTGGTTTATGTTCTGATTTGGTTTACGCTAGATTTGTTTAATAATCGTGAGTTTGGTATTTTACCACGTTTTTTCTAGCTGTCTTTTCCTGGTTTTTGTGTTATTTTGTTACAGAGTATTCTATCCGGTTAGGGCTTGCCCTAGTATTGATTTGTTAATTGTTTGTTGTATTGTTTAGGTACGTTTTGTTCCTTTATTTGGTTATTAATGTTTGATCATTGAGTGGGGGCAGGTGGTGAGGTTTCATGTGAAATCCCCTTGTCGTTTTACTCGTGCAAGTTTGTGGAATCTCTTGAGTTCCACAAATTCTTTTATAATCTTGCCGTATCGTGGCGTTCTCCGCGCATCGTGTAGGTGTGGTGTGGTTGGCTTGAATGGATGAAGCGGGCTATGTCTTCCTAGCTGTGTAAGGCGTTTGTTGTTATGTGTCGTCCCGCCTGCTTCCTACTGGGCGGGGTGTACTGCGCTTGATCTTTGGTCTGTAGCGTGCTGATCGGGCCGGCCCCTCTTCTTCTTGTGCGAGCTTCTTGCGAGCTCTGTTTGTTTTGATAATACATTTTGTGTCTAGGTGGGGCCTGCATGTGACGCCATGCTGATTTAGGGTGGGTACTTTCGCTTGGCGGTGTGTACCTATTCTCATGTTATGTTGTCCTAGTCCTACTGGCGTTCTTTTTGTCTTGCGTAGGCTAGATGTGTGGGTGGTGATTATGGTTTTATCATGGTAGCGGAGCGCCATGATGGTGTTCCGTTACAGTATGTATGTATGTATGTATGTATGTATGTATGTATGTATGTATGTATGTATGTATGTATGTATGTATGTACGCATGTATGCATGTATGTACACATGTATGCATGTATGTATGTATGTACGCATGTATGCATGTATGTATGCCTGTTTTACTGTCTTGGTCTTCGCGACTTTTCTTTGTTTTTGATAACCACAGTCACAAAAAGTTCGACTGCTTTCCATTTTCCTTCGTTTTCGATCATTTGACTCACTAGATTTTCTGGTGTAACCTCAATCAGTAAATTTCCTACCATTTTTTGTTTTTCTGTGTTCCACTTTAAACAGTAGAATAGAGTGTGTTCCGTATCATCGTTACCATTTTCACAGAAACTGCACTTCGTTGACCGTTATATGAAATCGTTTTAGGTAAGCATTAAAGCTACCGTGTCCCGTTGTTACTTGATTAAGAAAGCGATGATCCGTGCGCCAGTTCTATCCATTTTTCCAATCGCGGTATAAGATAGTGCAGGGGTCTCCAAACTTTCCAGCCTTAGGGCCATACTGATTACTCCAGTAAGTTCCGAGGGCCAAAACCATATTATCATTGTTGCCGGTGGTAAAAAGTGAAATAGTCCAAAATCTGTCCGCGGGCCGAATGTGGCCCGCGGGCCGTAGTTTGGAGACCCCTGAGATAGTGCATCCAATGCCATTGTATGACCAGCGTTTTTTATCTTCGAGTGGACTACACTTGAAAGTAGTCTTCTCTTCGCTTTTTTGGGCCTGTAATATTTGACATTGGCCGTGAGAAGTTCGCCGCGGACTCTGCAGACTTTTTGGCTCTACGTGCTATATGACAACTAGAACTAAGTTTATGGCCCAGCTCCATTTAAAGATAGGTCATCGACGTTCTCCATTCGATGATCCTGCTCCCGAAGGCATCGTCCACGAACTCCACAATTTTCGTGTTGACCAACAGTTCCATCTCTAGGAAGTCATCGTACATTACGATCCAGAGCAATGGGCCGATTTTGGAGCCTTTGGAGCTCCGCGCGTAATTTTTTCTTCGATCCTGACGTCGTCGTCTTCAAAAATAACTATTCTATCTCATAGTCGTCGACTAATCTTAAGAGGTACTCCGGTCCATTCATCTTTACAAGAGATGTAATGATATATCGTCAATTTGCCGAGTTAAAGGCATTTCGGATGGCTACGAGTCTATGGCTACGAGTGCACAGAACCCATTTCTGCCGTTAATTCTGTCCTTGGTTTTCTTAGCATTTTCTACTACTTTTATTATAGCGTCTGCAGTGGATCGTCCTTTTCGAAAGTCATATTGCCTTGAAGACAGGGCATTTTCGATTGTGAAGTGTTTATCGAACTTTTACATTATAAGACCCTCTATTTATCCACCGTATCTAATGGATATAGTGGTCTGAAAGACGAGGGAGTGCTTACTGGCTTGTCTCCTTTCCGTAAAAGAATTGGCTTTTGGTTCGTTCAGTGTTCGAAGAAGGTTCATCTTTTGAGACAGTTGTTGTAGATATGTAGGTAACTTGGGATGCTCCTGAATTACCACATTTAATACTTTCGTTTGGGATACCATAAATCCCTGGGGCTGTTCTTACTTTCAGTTGCAAACCTACCTTTGCCAGTTCTTGTACTGTAAGCAGATCCCCATCTTCTGGGTTGTAGTCTGCCTCTGCTCTTCTGTTCCACCTTTGTTGTGTAGGAAATAGGCACTTAACCTTAACTTACCTTGTGTAGGAAATAAACCTTACCCAATCTGGGTCATCCAAACCTGGAGTATTTTGCCGTGCTACCAGTTTCTTGGTAACGATCTTGGATGGAAGACCGTATGGATCGACCTCAATCTCATTTATTAGTTTTCTCCAGCATATGTCCTAGTTTTTCACAATTGCACCTTCAGCTTATCCCCGCTCTCCTCCGTCCACCAGTACTCTGGATTTGTTCTTTTGCAGGAATTTCTTCGTCTTGGTATTGCTATGTCGCATGCTGCCATGATTTTATTTCGTGCTGCTGTGATCATCTTACTGAAAGATTTTTCATCCTTTGTCCAAGGTCACTTCATTACCTATGTCACTCGGATTTACTTTAGTCTTGACTTGTTTAAGGAGATCTGTATATGGCACTCCTTCTTGAAGTGCCACTTTTATTGTGAAAATGAAAGAAAATAAATAAACCACCAAAAAAGTGCCAAAAACTACTTTAGAAAGAAATAGAGAGTTCGAGCCAAACAGAAGAGGTTAATGGAACTGGATGCATCGATGGCGTAGAGAGGTGAATACAGTAAGTGGTATGGAGAATTTGAATGCCACTGACTCAGGAGTGGCGTGTACAAGTGAAAATACTCGTGGATATAAGAGATCAGTGAAATGAACCCAATACAGCTGAGCCATCAACAAATAGAAATAGATCTACAAACGCATACACAAAATTTCAATTCTTTCAATCTGCTTATCACGAATTTAATACGCAATTCTTCACCAATCTGCTAGGTACAGTGTGTTCCATATGTGATCGAATATGGCTCAAAAACGATGTAAAATCTGTTGCTCCTAGGTACGAGCAACTATTTCGTACTGCGTTTCCAGCCATTATCATTGGAGACGTGATAGTGTGCCACACATGCCGGAATGCTCACGCTTGGAATACCATTCTAATGTTATCGGAGTCAAATGGTTTTGTCCACCTTGAATTACATGGTCATCTACCAAAATTAGATTTAGCGTCAGAGAGGTTAATTTCACCCAGAATTCCATTTATGCTATCGTAAACCAATAATTTCTTTCTTACAGTATGAATTAATGGAAAATTATAAATAAAAGTAATCACCTGGGTACCTCGTCAAAGCCCTCGTCCACAGCATTGACATCGTAACCGATGTCTATCTTATGACCGAGGGCCTCTATAATACCCGCTTTCACATCCGCGCGCTCCCCGATCGTTAGGGGGGGAAGGGTTTGCACTTTTGAAAAATCGATTTTTTTGTTGTCTTTTCTTATACTTAAACATTTCAAGAATATAGTCTCAAAATTTGAAGTCGATCAGAGCAAAACTCACGAAGTTATTGACTAGTTAGTCTCCTCTCGGAAAGACAGCGCGCAGCTGGCGAGCAGGTATACAGTTTATTCGCTTGGGGATCGTTACGGCATATTGTTCTGTTTCGAAAAATGGTTATTTACTAAAGACAGGTAACTAAAGCCGTAAATATATTTTTTATATGTGTATATTATACACTGTCTAATATTTTAAAAAGAGAGACGAGCGTCAGTGTAATGTTGTACGTCCGATCGTGCACTTATTCTCAGTGATTTTGTAATTTTGTTAAGATATTTTCTGCTAAAAAAGTGCCAGAAGACGGTGAAAAACATTAGAGAATCATCGATTTTTTACTTGTTTTCTTAACAATTTCAAGTTTGGTTAAATGTGCTCAGTGTGATGGTTCAGTTGAGTTCAAAAGAAGTTGCACAAAAGAAGGTCTTGGCTTTGAAATCCAGGTAAAATCTACCAATTGTGATCCACGCTATATACCGTCGAGTGAGAAAACTTTAAACGACTTTTTCTCCAAACCACTTTCTTAGAGTTCGTGTGCACTGCTATTTAAAAACTACATTACCGATTCATTTCAAACTTGGTACACACTTTCTACATATAAAATACCTCCCCCCAAAGTTTTAGATTTTTTATTTACATTAAGGGGGTTTACCACTTACAAAATGGCGGTATTTTTTGTAAAAAAATAGCAGTTTTCACTTCAAATGACCACCAAAAATTAAAAAAGAAAAATATATATAATCAGAGAACGTTGGGGGGCGGATTTAATGATACTTTGACTAAATTTTAATGGCTTTTTATTTTAGATAATTTCTATCTGAGATTAGTGCACACCGCAAATTGTCTATTTCCAAAGACGTTCTTGGAAAAGCTCCGTCACCGGTTTGCTTGTCCATATTTTCGCATAAAAAAATTACTGAGTGTTGTTGAAATCATACTTAATAATGTACAAAAGGTTTCAATAAGTTTGCTCAATCCATATTTCTAAAAAAAAAGTGCAATAAAAGTGTTTTTTCCACGCTAAAACCCTTAACCCCCCCCCCCCCCCCCCCACCCCCGGAACCGGCGGAGCATTATCACCGACAAGGGGTGACATCATGACAGCGGTCAACGCATCGCTACCGCATGCTTCTTCAATGAGTTGCTCAATGCCTACAACATCGACGCACTCGAACCCCTATATCGAGTACTCCATGACAAGAGCCGGCAGTATACTTGCTAGAGGCTCCGGATGAAATAGGTGAGACCAGTCGATGTGAATGGTCTCGCCAAAATCGACGAACAACACCTCGCAGTACCCATCAAAGTTTGCGTAAACCACTTCGCCGCGGACAACACGATTGAAACGAGACACAATACAGGACATTTCGATATAGAGTTCGTTAAGTCCGACGGGCCTCCCTCGACGCTCCAAGAAATAAACGCTACGTAGAATCTCATCCAATTCGTCGTATGCATCGCACATTTCCTGGGTACACAGAAACACGCTCATTAGATTTTCCACTAAAATTACCTAACACGTAAACGCGTCGCTTAAAATCTCCTTGTCGCATCGCGGATACATATTGCTTTTTATTGTTTGCGCGTAGGATGCCAAAGACAAATTAAATGCTCGAGATGCTGCTAGAGAGTAACACGGGAATAAAGATAACAACCGCCTGTGAATCATAACTAGGTGTCCAACATTTTGAATGCAACGAAAGCGGTTTTAAAGCATGTATCGCCTTGCGCTCTGCTCCTCGCGAAATGCTCGCTCTGCAGTAAAAGACGTAGAATATAATTCCTCACAGAGAGAGAGAGAGAGAGTGAGAGTGAGAGAGAGAGAGACTTCAATTATAGTTCCTTGAGCGCAAAAGGGGCGTGTCTGCCTCCCACCACTACAATCCCGTTCCTGATTGGTCCCCCAGCAGCACCCGCCCCAGACCACCTATTCCACTATTCTGATTGGTGCTTGTTCCCCGACGCCATCTGGCGGATTTTGGACCATATTTAATTGCCGATGCGCCATCTACTATCAGTAATCTTATTACCGACAGTTGGTAAAATATATCGAATGTTGGTAGTCGGATTAGTAGAAAATGTATCGGTGATCGGTAAAGTAAATCGGTTGTTAACCGTAGGTATTAACCGACCAGGGCGGATTTGGGACTTACGGAAGATAAGTAGATTGGGTCTTACGGTAGATTATATTGTGTACCCTTTCACTGGTTAAACATGCTCCGTCGTCGATAACCGAACCCCCACCAAAGCCTTTTAAAAACCCTCTACGAGTTTACGCGGGAACGTGTACTGCGAGCGACTCGAGTGAGAACAAAAGCCACATCCGTCGACCACGAGGCAGAGTATCAAGAAGACGGACATGCGTCACAGCTTGCTTGTGATTCGCTGTCAGCGATGGAAGGCGAGCCTTGTGAGTGGTCTTGCCGATGGGGCCACGCTAACAGCGTTGGCCGTTTGAGTGAGCTTCGATCGAGGATGTGAGCAGATGGACAATATGCATGAGTGCGCTGTCGATAAATCGATATAGCATACCTGCGAGCTATACCATATGACGCGAAGCGTCAGATGATTGTGAGTGTAGCGTGTGCATGAGTTGGGTGTGTGCTTGGTAGGCGTGAAAACTGAACAGCTTGGTTTTGTGAACAAAGAAAAGTGAATTTGGCTATTTTTACGATGTCGAATTTTGTTGAGCAAAGAAGTGCTATTAAATTTTGCTTGCGGAATGAAATTTCCTCCGCTGAAACGTATCGAATGTTACAAAAGGCCTTCGGTGACGAGACTATGTCACAGAAAAATGTTTACAAGTGGTACAAAGACTTCAAAGAAGGCAGAGAACGTGTTGATGATTTGGAACGCTCTGGACGACCATCGACGTCAATTGATGAGCAATACATCAAGAAAATCAAGGAATTGGTGCTCGAAAATCGTCGATTAACAATTCGAGACCTTGCCGACATGCTTGCAATATCAATTGGATCAGTGCAAGCAATTTTGAAGGATCATTTGTGCCTCAGAAGAGTCAAATCGCGTTTGGTGCCGAAATTTCTCAATTTTTTCGAAAAAGAGCGTCGCGTTCAAGCATGTGAATCAATGATTTCTGACTATCAGGACGTCTACAAACAAATTATTACGGGCGATGAGACATGGATTTATGCCTATGATCCGGAAACAACCGATCAATCGAGCGAATATGGTGCCAAAGGTGAACCGAGACGGAAAAATCCATGCCAAAGTCGCTCAAAAATTAAGGTCATGTTGACAGTTTTCTTCGATTATCGTGGTGTGGTGCATTACGAATTCCTTCCCACTGACCAAACTGTCAACAAGGAATATTATTTAAGTGTTATGCGCCGTTTGCGTGAAGCTATTTGCAAGAAAAAGCTAGAATTATGGAAAGACAACACTTGGATTTTGCACCACGATAATGCACCGTCGCACACAGCACTGGTTCTTCGTGAGTTTTTCGCCAAAAACTCCACTCATGTCGCTCCACAACCACCGTATTCGCCTGATTTAGCACCGTGTGACTTCTGGCTGTTCCCAAAGCTCAAGAGACCACTCCGGGGAAATCGTTTTGAGTCGATTGAAGAGATCAAACGTGAATCGCTACGAAGGCTATACCTCAGGACGACTTTTTAGCATGCTTCAAAGATTGGAAAAAAACGTTAGCATAAGTGTATTGTAGCTGGGGGGATTATTTTGAGGGGGACGAAATCGATTTGGAAGAATAAATAAAAAATTTTGATTCTAAAACAAAATTCACCTTACTTTTTGAACACAGTCGTAATAGTGCTCCGCTTTGGTGAGATTTCAGGGGTCCTTGCAGCAGTCGATCACGTGCATTGTCGGTATCGACAATGAGCAGAGATTATATTTTCCACGCTTTAGGATACAGGGGCGGGTGACAAATTTTTATTTTCGTCACCCACCGGACGGTATTGATCATCTGACTGGGTTCGAGGGCGGTGTACGAGATGTTCTCATTCGTCTTACAGAATGGTGCGATGGAAATGATTATGTAGGTATGACTCTGAGCGTGCCGTCTTTCGCGCGAGGACCTGTGTGGTTATAATTTCGACCAGCTCGTGACATCGTTCCTGACGATATATGGCGACTAATTATTAGTGTAGGTCAGAGCGTGGGCGAATTTCGAATAGACGATGATACCTGTAGAATGACGACATGTATAGTACGAGGCATCGAAGGCGCCCGTGGGAGCACCATGTCAAAAATTCTTTAAATACATGCGCGAAATGACCGAAATGACCCATGCGGATTGGAGAGTAGCGCGAAAAACTGATTTACCACGGCTCCAGACACAGGATTCATATAACATGCATCGTCTCGTACGACGACGATTTCCCCGTCGTACCAGATGGGCTGAAAAATTCGTAGGCTGACACGTAGATGGCGCTACTAGTATTAAATCCATATGATTTTTAGTTAGCCCTAACCTTCAAAAGACACGTGTATAAATTTAACAGCTGTCGCACTATTAGTTAGTGAGATAGCATTTTGAGTGAAGCAACTTTTGTTAGTTTGAAAAAATTGATAAAAAGGAATTTCATGTGTTAATAAAGCATTGCTTTTTGGCAAAGAAAAATACTGTTGAAGCCAAGGCTTGGTTTGATAAACATTATTTGGACTCTGCACCAGGAAAATCAACCGTTGAGAAATGGTTTGCTAAATTTAAATGAGGCGAAATGAACACCGAGGACGATGCACGCAGTGGACGCCCCAAAGAGGCTGTTACCGATGAAAACATCAAAAAAGTCCACAAAACAATTTTGGATAACCGTAAAGTGAAGTTATTCGAGACAGCTGAGACCCTAAAGATATCAAAGGAACGTGTTGGACATATCGTGAAAGAATGTTTGGGTATGCGAAAGCTCTGTTGAAAGTGGGTGCCTCGCGAGCTCACAATCAACCAAAAACAACAACGAATTGATGATTCTGAGCAGTGTTTGGAGCTGTTCTATTGTAATAAACCCGAATTCTTGCGTCGATATGTGACAATAGATGAAACTTAGCTCCATCATTTAACACCGGAGTCTAATCGAGAGCCAGTCGAGTGGACTGCATGTGATAAACCGACTCCAAAGCGTGGAAAGACGCAACAGTCGGCTGGCAAGGTTATGACATCAGTATTTTGGGATGCGCATGGTATAATATTCATCGACTATCTTAAAAAGGGAAAAACCATCAAAAGCGACTATTACGTAATGTTATTGGAGCGTTTAACGGAAGAAATCGCGGAAAAACGGCCCCATTTGAAGAAGAAGAAAGTGCTGTTTCATCAAGACAATGCACCGTGTCACAAATCAATAAAAACGATAGCGAAATTTCATGAATTGTGCTTCGAATTGCTTCCGCATCCACGGTATTCTCTAGATCTGGCCCCCAGCGACTTTTTCCTGTTCTCAGACCTCAAGAGAATGCTCGCTGGAAATAAATTTAGCGCCGAAGAAGAGGTAATCGCCGAAACTGAAGCCTATTTTGAAGCTAAAGACAAATCGTACTATAAAAATGGTATCGAAAAATTGTATGACCACTATAATCGGTGTATCGCCCTCGAAGGCGATATTGAATGATAAAATCAAATTTTATCAAAAAAAAGATTTTTTCTATGTTAGCCTACGAACTTTTCAACCCACCTGTTACGTACAACGTGAGTAATATAGACGATATATGGGAGGCTGATTTAGCTGATCTTCGCTCGATAGCTACGTACAACGATAAGTACGCGTATCTGCTTGTTATTATTGATGTGTTGAGCAAATACGCGTGGGTCGAGGCTTTGCGTGACGAAACGAGCGCAAACGTGGCCCGCGGTCTCACACGCATACTCGCACGCAGTAACAATCGTCACTGCAGCAATTGCAAACTGATCGAGGCAAAGAATTTATCGGCACTCCATTTTAGCGAATTCTCAAGAAAAAGAATGTCGATTTTCGCGCTGCTCGTAACCCTGATATAAAAGCCTCGATTGCCGAACGGTTTAATCGACCAATAAAAGAGCGAATGTGGCGTTACTTTACATACACGCGAAATAAGCGTCACATCGATATTTTACAAATGCTTATAATCACATTTTTATATGCTTATAATCACACTAGACACGGCGGAACGCGTATTCGTCCGAGCGAGGTAACCCTCGAAAATGCCTCTATAGCCCGAGAAAATTTAGCACAGCGTTACGAGCGTAACGCGAGAAAAACTAAAAAGCCTAAATACAGCGTCGGTGACTTGGTACGTATCGGTACAGCTAAAGCAGCATTCGTGAAAGGATATGAGCGTGGTTGGAGTAACGAATTATTCAAGATTCAACGAATATCGGTGAATCGAGAACCATTCGAGTATATTTTACTCGATCTGAATAACGAGACAATCGACGGTATTTTCTACGAGGCAGAATTATCGCGAGCACGAGTGCCTCCGTCATCTGAGAAGACGAAAGAGAAGAAGAGGACAAAGAGGAAGAACGCTCGGAATCACCGTCCCTGATAAATATGAGCTCCAAGGATAGCTCTTTCTTTGTCGTACTACCGAGCAACAGTAGTATGCAGTATTTTCCGAATAATACGACGACGAAATTTATTACAAAACTACCGCGTCAGATACGTTTGCACGGAGAATGGTCTGTTTCTCTTGTGGAAATTGCTTATCCGATGAGTCTTTTACATGTTCCTACTGCAGGAAATCTTGCAACTTTTGAGGATGGTGATTATGATTTATCGGGTTTAAATCTTTTAACACGGCGACGCGCTGATAGAGACCAAGTTCCACCTGGTGTATATCGCTTCATAGACGCTCTTGTAGAGAATATAATTAAGTTACCTCACGTGGCCGGTCATTTGCGCTTTAAATCGCTTCCAAGCGGGCAGGTCGAAGTGGCGCGCATATGTGACGATCTATGATACCATGACTTTCGCGTATCGCCCGCTATCGCAAGGCTACTAGGATTCTCGGAAGAGGCCTGTAGGTCTGTAATTGAAGAACCGCATTGCGAATACACAGGGTCGAGGCCCGCATCTCTCACCGATGCTATACCAGGCAGCATGTTTCTATACACAGATATATGCGAGAGCTATATTACAGGCGATGTACAAACACCCCTCGTACGAGTTGTTCCAATTGATACAGATGACTGTCAGTATGATTCGATAACAATTAAATCGTTTTCAACGCCACGATATACTATACCTCTCTTGCGCAACAATTTACACACTATCGAGATCGATATAACAGACGAGTTTGGAAATCCAATACCATTCGAACAGGGAACGTTGACTGTGACACTACATTTCAAAAGGTCCCACGATTGATTACGCCGCTAGGGATGATATTGACAGTGTGCAGCACGGATGGGGCCGTCGCGGGTACGGCGGTATTAGCCACGTTTATATCGGAAAAACTAATCAACGAGGACGCGGTATCGGCAGCTTTCTCGGGCGCCTGTTTCGTCGAGTGTTACCACTTTTAAAGGAGGGCGCTAAGGCAGTTGGAAAAGAGGCATTGAGCGCTGGTGTAAACATAGCCTGTGATATCCTCGATTGAAATATAGCTGTGGAAGATGCTATTCGCGAAAGAGCGCGAAAATCAGGCAGTAATCTTAAACGCAAAGCCTCCGAAAAAATTGACACTCTCATGCGGGGGTCTGGTTATAAAAAGCGCAAAATTTCGCGAACTACTCATTCATCGAACGAACGTAAACCACGACGTATCTACCGTAAGAATAAAAGTGTAATAAAGAGAAAAGTAATAAAGAAGAATAAGAATAATAAGATCAATAAGAAGAAGATTCGTCAACGAACGGTTGCAGATATTTTTGGATAGCTGAAACAAGATGGCTTTTCTAGATGCACACTCGTGCGAGTGTCTTAAATCGGAACTTGAATTATTTTCACTCCTACCGACGCAAACTACTATCGAAGGCTCCAATTGGGTGTATTATAAGCCAATTTCTTCGCTAACAGATGATTCACCTATTGAATTTGTTATTCCTGGACAGGGTGATGAGTATATCGATCTCGCGCATACTATGCTTAGTCTGAGAGTGAAAATAACATCTTCTTCTACGGAAATTGCCGCGGGTACAGCGCCGAAAGTAAGTACCGGCCCTGTAAAAAATCTCTTGCATTCTATGTTTAATCAGGTGGATGTATACCTGAATCAAAAATTAGTTTCACCTCCAAATAATGCCTACGGTTATCGAGCATACATAGAAACTCTTTTGAATTACGGTCCAGCAGCCAAAAATTCGCATCTCACGAGCGTTCTCTGGTACGATGATACCCCTGGAAAAATGGATGATATAACATCGGGAAATACGGGTCTTGTAAAGAGAAAACAATTTTTAAATGTCGGAAATACTGTAGACTTGTTCGGCCATCTGCATTGCGATATATTCAATCAGGAGCAGTTCCTATCGAACGGTGTCGAGATGCGACTACGGCTGGTGCAGTCTAGAGATTTATTTTGTCTTGAGGACGATATAGAGAATGGTCAATGCGGCTTAAAGATTCTCGAGGCATCGCTTCTCGTTCGTAGAACAGAAATAGCTCCTGGTGTGCTGCTCTCGCATGCTAGAACTTTGTAGAAATCTACGGCAAAATATCCTGTCACGAGAGTTGAGATAAATGCCGTTTCAACGCACTCCGTTGTTCATGGAGAGACGATCGACAATATCGTATAATTGTCGGTTTTGTCGATGACAAGCGTTTAGCGGTGACTTCAGTATGAATCCATTCAATAAAAAAAATTAGAAGACGAATGATCTCTCATTGTATGTAGATGGGGCCCAAATATCTTCCAAACCATTAAAACCGGATTTCACGAAAAATGATCTGTATGAGGATGCTTTTCAGACGCTGTTTACGGAAACTAGAATGCATTTCTCGATCGAGGATAATGCGATCGATCGCGATCGATATTGTCTGTTTGCTTTTGATTTGACACCCGATCTTTCGGCGAATAGCAATTCACATTGTGAGAATAGACGTATGATTTCAGGAGGCGCTTGCTTCAACGGTAAATTGTATTGTTGTTCAGTTTTCGCACCTATCAAGCACACAAAGGAACTTCAAGATCTTCTCACGCAGTTCTGGGTTCAAGAAGAAACACCATCGACAACAGATCACAAGCTCACCCCAGACGAAGAAGCGTGTGAAAAGCATTTTCAAACGACTCACACTCGAGACGAAGAAGGACGATACATCGTGCGAATCCCGCTCAAATCATCACCATCGAGTCTAGGAGACTCAAAACTCACTGCTCAACGATGTCTACAACGACTCATGAAGAAACTCTCAACAAATAATTCATACACCAATTTATACAACTCATTCATGAAAGAGTATGAAGAGTGTGGTCACATGATACGTGTACCATCCTACCATCAGTCAACTCAAATGAGCGAATCTGTTCATGACTATTGTGAAACCGAGACGACCTTGGCACATGATGCTGTAGCATCAGGAGGGTTGAGGGTCTCGGAAGATCGATTGTCAGAACAAACTTACGCTCATCCTCCATATTATCTTCCTTATCATGGTGTACTGAAAGAAGATCGAATCACAACAAAGTTGAGAGTTGTCTTCAACGGATCCAGCCCAACGACGTCGCAAGTATCACTCAACGACATCCAGCATGTTGGAGCAAAATGTCAACGTGACATCTCAGACGTGCTCATATGGATCCGACGGCACAAACTCCTCTTTTTAACAGACATCACAAAGATGTACAGACAAATCAAAGTCCATCCGGACGATTGGGATTTGCAACGAATCATATGGCGAGATGACCAACTCAATATGGTGCCATATCACCTAACAACTGTGACGTATGAAACTCGCTCAGCACCATTCTTAGGAATCAGATCATTGCTTCAACTAGTTGAAAACGAAGGTCATCGCTTCCCACTCGCAATCGAACCACTCATGAAAGGCAGATATGTTGACGACATATTTGGAGGAGCTGATCAGCTTGACACACTCATCGAAATATCAAATCAAATCACCCAACTCTGCATGGCGGGCGGGTTGCCTCTTGCAAAATGGCACAGCAACACCGATCAATTCATCGAGCATATCGACCACCACTCACCATCAAACTCACACTCATTCGAAGTTAGCAGTACCAAGTTACTCGGCCTGTCATGTATACCTCGTGAAGACGTATTCAAGTTCCACGCAAAGCCTCCATGCTCAAGTTCCAAGCTCACAAAGAGAATCATCTTGTCTGAAACAGCACAACTCTACGATCCACTCGGGTTTCTCTCACCATTCATCATCAAGGCCAAATCATTATTACAAGAATTATGGCTGGAGAAACTCAGCTGGGACGATCAAGTTTCAGATCAGATACACACCAAGTGGACGTTGCTCAGACAAGAGCTCACTCAAGTCGATCAAATCTCAATTCCACGATGGATTCAACTCACAAGCTCAACACTTGTGGAGTTGCACGGATTCTCCGACGCATCTCAAATAGCAATGGCGGCTGCTATCTATATCAAAACAACAACTGCAGGGGAAGAAACCAAGGTTAAACTCATCTGCGCGAAATCAAAAGTAACACCACTCAAGCGACTCTCCATCCCTCGACTCGAGCTCACAGCAGCATTGATCTTAGCAAAGCTCATGAAGTATGTGCCAACAACCTTGGAACTCACCAACACTCAAACGTTCCTGTGGACTGATTCCTCAGTAACGCTCACCTGGATTAACTCACACCCATCACGGTGGAAGGACTTTGTCAGGAACCGAGTGTCAGCAATTCAAGAACTAACTCCAAACAGCATATGGAGATTCGTTCCTGGCAAAGACAATCCAGCAGATTGTACTTCAAGGGGCATCAGCATCTCCCAGCTCCAGAAGCACCTCCTGTGGTGGACAGGACCCCAGTGGCTCACAGGCGATCAATATTCATGGCCAACTCAACACTATCAACAAGACTCACAGACTCATCAGGAAGAGCGACCGGGGCTCGCACTCACAGTGGCAACAACTCAAGCCGTATATCATTGGGAGATGATATACAGACACTCTTCTCTCACTAGACTACTCAGAGTAACCGCAATATACTTTCGAGTAAGTCAACTCATCAAGAAATTGCCAAACTCAACGCTCTTTAACCCTCTCTCGCCACAAGATATTGAAAGAGCAAGAGTATTTTGGATCAAAGCAACTCAAGCAGCATATTTCTCAACAGAGCTCAAATTGATCATCATAGCTCAACTACCAACAGCTCATCCCTTCAATCGCCTGACTGCCTATATCGACATTCAAGGCATCATTCGGATTGGAGGAAGATTGACCAACTCACAACTGAAACTTGAGGCAATTCACCCAGCAATACTCCCACGACATTCTCACTTCACCACACTCATCATTGCAGATGCACATCACAAAACCATGCATGGAGGCACTCAACTCACCCTGAACTACACAAGGCAATCGTACTGGATTATTGGTGGTAGAGCTTCTGTACGGTCGCATATACTCAGCTGCATGAAATGTGCTCGACAACGTGGCGTCAGAGCACAACAACTCATGGGTCAATTACCAACCAAGAGAGTCACACCAGCACGACCATTCTTCTACTCAGGTGTGGACTACGCTGGTCCGCTGACCATCAAAACCTGGAAAGGTAGAGGCGCCAAACAACATAAAGGATGGCTGTGCATTTTCGTGTGCTTCGTCACCTCGGCCTTGCATCTGGAGGCCGTGAGTGACTACTCAACTGACTCATTCATCGCTGCATTCAGACGGTTCACTGGACGCAGAGGCATCTGCAACACTCTCTATAGAGATTGTGGCACAAACTTCATAGGAGCAGATGCCATACTCACCAAACTCTTCACTCAAGGTACAACAGCATCACTCTCACTGCATTGCTCACTCACCAGCGATGGAACTACGTGGAAGTTCAACCCACCAGCAGCTCCACATATGGAAGGAAAATGGGAAGCAGCAGTCAAATCAGTAAAATATCACCTGAACCGAACAGTAGGAGACATCGCACTCACGTTCGAGGAATTAACCACGTTGCTCATCCAGATCGAAGCAACGCTCAACTCACGACCATTGGAACCACTCACAGAAGACCCTGAAGATACTTCAGCACTCACACCAGCTCACTTTCTCATAGGAGAGCCGCTCATAGCCATACCAGAGCCATCACTCACAGATCTGAACGTTACTAGACTATCACGATGGCAACTAATACAACAAAGGCTTCAATAGTTTTGGCCCAAATGGTCAACTCAATATCTCCAGTGCCAACTTTCTACATCGAAATGGCATCATCCATCGAACACCATCAAGGTCGGTTCATCAATACTGATCACTGATGAGAGGTCTCCACCATCAAAATGGCCTCTCGCCAGAGTCACTCAACTCCATCCAGGAAAGAATGGATTGACCAGGGTAGTGTCACTCAAAACTGCAACAACAACACTCGTCCGACCAATTACCAAGCTCGCCATCTTACCAGCTCAAACTGACTGAAGAGCAGATCACACTCAATCATCAACACCGTTGCTGATGGCGGGCGGAATGTTCAGTTTTCGCACCTACCAAGCACACACTCAACTTATGCACACGCTACACTCACAATAATCTGACGCCTCGCGTCAGATGGTATAGCTCGCAAGTATGCTATATCGATTCATCGACCGCGCACTCAAGCACATCGTCCATCAGCTCACATCCTCGATCGAAGCTCACTCAAGCGGCCAACGCTGCTAGCGTGGCCCCAGCGGTAAGACCACTCACAAGGCTCACTTTCCATCGCTGGCGGCGAATCACAACTCAACCAAGCTGTGACGCACGTCCGCCCTCTTGATACTCTGCCTCGTGGTCGACGGATGTAGCCATTGTTCTCACTCGAGTCGCGTAAGCTCACAGAGATATTCAGTCGTTCCACTCACGTTAGTGCGCATTCAGTATTATAGTGTATTACATTCTTGATCAAATCACCCGTGTGTAAAATCTGTGTCAGTGCGAATCACAGCAAATCAACAGGACTAGTGCAGCACTCACATAAACATCAACGGCGTGGTTTGTTCGTTGGCAGCAGAGACGCCATTCTGCCTCGCACCGTTCATTGGCGTCAGGAAACTCACCAGCCTGCCGTGCGGCTTTACTAGAGCTCTACAATCAGACCTTATCACCAGGATCAACCACACGGAATCAACAAGTCAACTCAGAGGCCTGAGAACCTACTCACCACCAGTACATCAACACACAGGCCAGAACAAATCAAATTACATTCCTTGTTATATTCACCAGGTATTTTTTTTTATGCAATCACTGTTATATAATTAAAATAAACATTGAATCAATTATTGTTACATACTGAGTGCATTTAATTATTTATACTTGTCACCAGGATCCTTAACCTTACTTTTCACATCTGTCACTCGACATGCTACGTGTGAATGCATCGACTTGTTACCAGTCGACAGGTTAAAAATAATTTCAAACGCAGACTCACATTCATTATCATAACATTTTTTGGTGCTTCGAGCCGGATCTAATTTACTCCTACTCATTATCAAACAATTGTATATCCGGAATATGACAATGTCCTAAAATCGATGCCTCGCGCCAGGTATTGGTGGATTTTACCGGATAAACGAAAAAATGTGCTGATGTCAGGATTAAATTGTCTCGTGTTAAGCGGCGTAGAAGCGTCTTTGTAAGTAGCAAATCATTCGAACTTGAGCATCTGCACAGATTAGACGTGAAAATGGATATCGTCGTAGACATACAGGGAATGCGTGAAAAAGACTCGGTATTTATTCCGAAGGTAATTGTGCATGGATGTTTGGTCGGCAGACGAAGAGGAAGAGAATAATAAACAGGAGAAATCTTCACCACCCAGTCGTGACACGATTGACGATGCTGTGAAATAAGCTTCGCGTATATACGTCTGTCAACGCGTATAGGTCATCATTTAATTATCGACTATGTGTTCAGCATAAACACTAGACAAATCTACGGGAATCTGCAGTATCTACTGCTTTCGATCGTCGGAGTGTAAACTCTGATGGAATTCCCTGCTGACAGAATTTCTCGTGTATGGTCGTTGCCAGCCGGTCTCGTTGTTAATACGGATAACCATGACGGACCTGGACAGCACTGGATCACCATGTACGTTGACCATCATGGAGAAGGAATGTACTTTGATAGCTACGGGCTAACACTGATTATACCGCAACATCTCGCATGGCTACGAAGAAACTGCAAGTTCTATCGGTACGGCTTCAAGCAACTACAGAATAATACATAGGATGTGTGTGAACAATTTTGTAACGTATCCCTGCATCTTATGTCGTGCGGATTCACCATGTCGCGATTTAATAATCTCTTTAGCGATAATCTAATGAAAAAAGATGACATAGTACGTGAATATTACAATACTTTTACTTCTCGACGATCGGACAATCATAAAAATAAATTATAATTGAAGTCTCTCTCTCTCGGTACCCAATCACATTCTACGCCGTTTACTGCAGAGTAAGCGTTTCGCGAAGAACATAGTGCAAAGCGACACACACGTGAAAAACCGCTGTCGATGCATTCAAAGCGCTGGACACCTGGTCATGATTTAGAGGAGGTTGTTATTTTGAAGCCCATGTTACCCTCTAGCAGCATCCTGAGCATTCAGTCTGTATTTGATATTCTACGTGCAAACATTAAAAAGCAATACATATCCGCGATACGGCAAAGAGGTTTTAAGCGACTCGTTTTGGTGACGAGTGATTTTGGTGGAGAGCGTAATAAAGCGTGCGTACATGTGTAGCTAGTGTGCGTTTGTGTTTGCGTGCGCGTGTATGTGTGTGTGTGCAAAAGTAATTATCACTGTCAACACCATGGATTAGAGAGCCGTCGTAGCAGTTGTCAGCAGTGTAAGGGGGAGTTAAACATTTTATTCCAAGTATGTGGTCGCCTTTGCTCCATCCTGCTCTTATCTCTACTCTTCCGTGGTCACCAGAGTACCCACACCACTCCACTTTATCATCACCACGTTACCGAAACTATTTAAGCAAAGTGGGTAGCGCGGCGATGGGAACGTGAGGTGATGGGGGTAGTCGTATGGTGGGGATAGAAGTGGGATGGAGAAAAGGTGGCCACATTCTGCTAATATTTGTAAGAAATTCGTGACGCTGTGGCGGTTTTTGTGTAACAATCGGGCAAATCTAAATCTTGTAACGTCAATGGCATGGATACTGTATAGGTCATGTTACGAAATTTGTCGATTATGTCTTTTTGTTGCTACTATTTACTTTTCAACAGTGTATCGTCGCGAAAAAAAAATTACAAATTGATTAGCTCGAGATCCAAACCACAAATCTTTGGATTATAAGATTGGAACGCTATCACTGCGTTACAGAGCTTCTTTCAGGTTAATTGTTTTACTATTAATATTGCTTATCCGTGCTGACATTGATATCGTTTACCGTCTCCGTTTTTCCACATCAGCGCATAACTGCAGCATGGCCCGTCATTTTATAGAAACCATTTAGCTGCCACCGAGCTTCCAGTACTACATAACTATAACGGCACCCTCACCCGGAATCGGAGTGTACTTGTGCGAATACTGCCATCACAGTTCAAAGATTTTTTTTCTGTATGCTCCAAGCACGAGTGAGACGTATAGATGCAATCTCAGATGTTTAATTTGCGTATCACGTAACTCTCGCAGCCAATCATGAATCCACCATTCCATTCCATAATGCATCGGAACACTGATGCTGGTATAGGATTGGTTGGCGCAAGTACAACGCACCCGCACATTTCAAGTTGTAGGTGAGTTCGTCTTCAGCGCAATCATAATCTGAGATAAAAACTTCGATTGTCATCAAGTCGTGAAATGTATTCAATTATATAATATTATATAATATTTAATGACATTCATTTTATATAAGATGGTACAGTGTGCTGTTGTCGAGTAGGCGGCGCGCAGTGAGCGAGGGTGACGAGCGAGGGAGCGTGTAACGATCTCGATATGAGATTAATATTTTCCCGTGTTTTTCGGTGTTGACAGTGCGAATTAATGAAAAGTTTGTGTTTCTCGTGGCTGCCTATTTATTTGTGGTAGATTACTACGAGGTAAGTCTGATATTTTATTCTTCGTTACACATAACACCTGCTCATTTTATATATTCAGCACGTATCGCTTTCCTCTCACCTTCCCAGACCCTGAAGCAGATAGATTTCTACTCGAACTGTAGACATTCGGGTAAAAGTTGTGATGGCGGTGATCATATTGACAAGTCTGCGTCATCTGCTGTTGGCCGCCTGCTGTAATGTGCTCAGCTGACGAGCTGGAGATAGCTCGTAATGTGGGTTCCGCTGCAAGACGTCAGATTTAAACTTCCACATCTCCGCTTGACTCCTCACGTAGCAAACCTATTGCTCAGCAGAGAATGCTGGCCTGGACTTCCTTTCTTCGTTAGTTGCAGGGCTTCGACGTCGGCGGCTATCTGTAAATGAAGTGTCTCGACTGTCGCACTTTACGCTCTTTCATACCGAAATTCCTTCTTCCCATCTCTGCTGCATCATAAATTATGACTGTAGTTAGCAGCAGTCTTGTACCCCACCAATGGCCTTGAAAATTGTAAGTAGCTACTTGCTCTTTTCAAGGCTGTACTAGCTGTCAACGTTCTAATTTTAAAATCGTCTTTTTTTTCAAGGTGGTGCCCTATTCATTGTTTCGCTGTTGAAGCCACGGTAGTCGGTTCGCCTACATACCACTGTCTCACTTGTGTGCGTAGAGAGCTACGTCGAGGTGGCGCGCACATGAGATGAACTAGTCATATCAGTATGTTAGACGTCGAAGGCAGAGGGGGTAGCAATGTGCTTCGGTACAAGTCTACAACAAAAAAGTTAATTTTACACATAAGTAATAGTGATAACTTATGTCTACAACGTTTTCTTGTCGCTGTTCGCGCGCACGTCGAACACGGTGAAATTCGTATGGGTTCATTACACAAGCGATGGTGTGAAATTCGGGACGGACTTCAAAGAGCGCAGTATACAGCAGAACTAGAGATGACAGGCTGAGATTCAGCTCTTTCAGGAGTAGTTGAATTACGAGTGTATAGCGATTATTGGTTACGAATTTCTCAACTCCAGGAAACGGGTTACGGCTCTATATGACGGACGAGAATCTGTACTTTCAGAAATAGGTAAAATTGTTCACATGCTCGATATTGTTCATTACGAGTGTAGTCACCGCTACAAACCAATATTGAATTGCGGTGCAGGAGATTCTGCACTTACTGTAAGGCTGGGTACACGCGAGCTCTCGAGCACCACTGTAGCTAGCAATGTGCTTGTTGTAAATCCACTTATTGCAACGGTAAGATATTCTCAGCCGCAGTATTGCGTGGATTCGAGTCCTCGGGTATCACATATTGTAAGTATACGCATTGAACATTTGTAATGTATTTCTCCGTGCGTACATTGATTATCTTGATTGTGGTAAACCTAAATTTGTGTTTGTCAATGATCCTGTCAGGGAACTTGTGAAATTACCATTATCGCAAAAATTCAAAAAGACCAGTTGTATTGTTCGTACAGCGTTATCTAATCGAAGTGTAAGAAACCACAGTTGCCCGTTTCATTATGAACGGTACGAGAATGGTCTCGATGAAGATCGGCAGTGTCGTTCTTCTCGATTGTCTACATTATTTGCTAATGGCTTTTAGCACTTTGCCTAAGATGTTCGGATTCGCGGACCACATAACAAAAGGTACATTTCCGCATTAATCAACACATCAGATTATGGAGATTACACCAGATTTCTAGAGCTCTGCATTTTTACTCGCCCAACACAATGTTCTCCGCGGATCGTGAGAGTTTTTAAAAACGGTATAAGGAAGAATCGTAGTGCACCGGATAGAAATTTGATTTCGCGATGAAGCTTGCGCAATACTGTCATACCGATGTTACGTTTTTTAGACGTGAGTGCCTAGCTTTTCGCGAATTGCTTATGCGCTGCGGTGATGTATGCCCTTTTACATAAGCTTGAACCATAGCATCAGTAAGTATGAGAGTATTTCAAAAGAATTTTCGCTCGCTATACTAACACTTAATTTGTTTCGGGGAAAGTTTGGTCAACGCGAAAATCTCGCGAAAACCGTTATTGCTGTCACAGGCTTTGAGTTAATGAATTTACTAGCAAGTCCGGAGATTGAGGTGGCGGGTATGCGACCGGTTAACCCCAAGATCATGTATATGAACTGTGTGACCCTCCGCGACGTGATCCAGCCGTCCTTGACAACGGACGCCGTGCAGCATACACCGAGTCATAGACCCGCCTAAAACTATACAGCTATCTTGAGGGGCTCAGGTGGCAAATATTGTATTGTGATACAGACTTCTGTATTCCGGCAAACCCAATTTTTACGCATACCTTGTCCGACTGTACCACTATCGAGAAATGTATTATAAAGTAAAGGTTATGACGCCAAACTTTGCGTATAGCTGTGACGTAAATTACGACGCGATATGCTCGTTCGTGGCAGAAACTAGGGGCGTACCGTATTGTTTTTAATTTCAACGCTATTCGACATACAGAATTTCATCAAGTAGTAACGTGTAAAGAAACGGAATCATGAGAGCCGATTAACACGAAACAAAAACAACGAGGGGCATACTATATTGTACTATAAGGCGATTGTGAAATACGATAAAAAAAATTCTAAAAAAAAATGCAAATATACTTTAAGTTTTGGCATATAAAGTTTCGCCCGTTCCAAATTTATTTTTTCTTTATTCTGGTGTATCGCATTGGGTATGTAAGTAACGAAAAAAAGATATTGATTTATTTGTAGATTTTTGTAAATCCGTTCTCTTTGTGCTACTATTCCTAGGAGCATCGACTATATTTTCGCCGTTTCATTTGATTGTGATTTTCTTCTCGCTGATATTTTTTCTCCTGTCTTTCTTATTTGATCTTTCGTTTCTATTTTGACTTTCTTGTCTTATCCCAACGGATATAATCGAAATTATCGCAATTTAGAAACATCTAATACGTAAATTTTGTGTGCGAACAAGCGGGACCACCGCCACCGTCGTGTAAGTTTTTTGAAGAGGCAATTTATCAAAATCTAAGAGGTTCCATAGACAATCATCGAAATGGATATGCGTTGGAAATATCCATGAAAAACTGTCATAAGTGACCCCACAGACGGTGGTTAAACATATTTTATCAAAAAATTCTTTAAATACATGCGCAAACGGACGAATGTTCCGTTTGAGCGTATACGGTTATATTTATCTCTCAGTGTTGCAGTCCGGTTATTTAGAGTGCAGTGATGAAATCGTATTTCGCGATCTCGTCAACTCATGATCATTGACGATCTGTTTTCAAGAAGCATGTCTCTAGATTTTTGCAAGAAGAATATTTCAATTCAAATGATAATGTATGGACCTCTGGATAAAGCGCAAATAATTATATTACAGGCATTATGCTATTTGAAGCAAGAGAAGCAAAGTGTAACCTTGCATAAAGTAGGTGTAGCGCTTGTACGGTATACGAGGATATGCGATAGTGCGTTAAACGTTTTACAGAGGAACGTGGCTGAACAGCGTGCAAAACGATTATCTTCGGCACCACACGATAGTTTTTCGGCGATTAGCTGAAAAAAATGGAAATTGTAGCGGAACGAGGAAGGTCGTCATGGAGCATTATGTTGGATTTCTCAAGCTGCTTCTTGCACCTACTTTAGACTACGTGAGCCATAGAATATGCTCGAAAAATGGTGTTTATTCCTTACAATGAAATACATCGTCTCGCAGCACACACTACTATAGAGCCGCCTTCCGTGCAGACTCTGAGCTGAGTGAAATTCTAAGCTCTCACTCGTACAAGAGCGAGAGAGAGAAATTAATGATACACCAGTACGTTCTGCAACGCTATCTTTACTGAATCGAGTACGATAATTCAGTACAAAATACTCCGGCAAAAACAAAAAATGGAAACGCTAGACAACCTTTTCTTGTAGGAGATAATAAAAATTTTAATCCCAATATCGTTGACCTTGTTAGCGATGCTGTGTGTGCTAAAAACACGAGAAACCTGTCAGTCGATCTCATTTTGTCAAAAAGTTGCAAACCATATAGATATCTCGTGAATTTATTGCTAATCCCGAGTTACTTCACGAACCTACACCCACATCATCGTCGACACCACAGAAGGGTCTTATTTTACCACGCAATAACGATAGCAGCAGAAGTATCGAGGTTAAGGCGACACACTCATGCACAAGCAAAGAGTTAATGCTCGGGCCAGACAACGATATCGTGGAGGAGAAGTCAAGAGAAGAAGAAGTGGACGTATGGTCGAAAAAATAGTGCGCAAGTGAAGAGTTATCGTCACCCCAGGATCCGTGTAACATGCATCGTCCCGTACAACGATTATTTCCCCGTCGTACGTACACCTTGAGTAATATAGACGATATATATAACGATATCACGACTTTCGCATATCACCTGCTATCGCAAGGCTACTCGAGTTCGAGGAAGAGGCCGGTAGATCTGTAATTATAGAACCACGTTGCCAATACATGGAGGGCTTGAACCTGCATCCCTGACTGGACCTATGCAAATCAGTATACAGTGATATTTGCGAGACCTATATTAGAGGCGATGTACAAACTCTCGTCTTACAAATGTATACCCCTCTTACGCAATAATTTTCGCACTATCGAGAATAATATAAAAGAAGAGTATGGTAATTAAATATTATTTAAATAAGGAATGTTCACGGTAACGGTTCACTTGAAATGATTCTACGACTGATTAATGCACTATAAATGATCGTCGCAGTGACGGTGACATTAGCCTCATTCACATCGGAACGTTGAATCAACGCGAACATGAAATCGATAGCTTTCTCGGGGGCCTATTTCGTCGAGTCCTCTCGCTTATAAAAAAGAGAGCTAAAGCAGTTGAAAAAAAGGTATTGTGCCCAAGTATGAGCGTAGCCGATAGAAACGCAGCTTCGAAAGATGCTATTTATGAGAGTACGAAAATCTGGCAGTAAACGCAAACACAAAACTACAGAAAAAAATTATACGTGCAAGGCTGTTGCTGTAAAATGGGCAGAATCTCGGAAGCTGCTCATTCATTGAGCGAACGTTAACGGCAAAAGTAAACGCTGGTCCTGTCAAGAATCGCCGGCATTCCATCCTTAATCAGGTGGACGTATACTTGAATCAAAAACTCGTTCCACTGGCAATTAACGCGTACGCTTATCAAATATGGATAAAAACGCTTTTGAATTGCGTTCCATTCATCTATAAGTCACATTTCACAAGCGTTTAATGGTATTTTGTACGCCTGAAAAAATGGATGATATAATATCGGCAAATATGGGACTTGTGAAAAGAAAAAAATGTATACCAGGTATACAGGTATGAAATGCGGATTTTTTTTCTAAAAAAACATGTTAAATTCGGAAGAACAATAAAAAGTGCTTTATTCAAAGTATGCTCCATCGCTTGTTATATATTTTTCCCATCTTTCGGGCAATTTGTGAATACCACGCCAGTAAAAATCTTCCCCTTGTGCTACGAACCATTAATCGAGCCATTTTTTCACATCTTCGTACGAACCAAAGCGCCTCTTAGCAAGTGCGTGACCTATCGATGCAAACAAGTGGTAATCAGAAGGAGCCAAGTCTGGTGAGTAAGCCGCATGGGGTAGAACTTCCCAGCTGAGTGCTTCCAACGTGTCGCGAACCGGTTTTGCCGTATGTGATGGAGCATTGTCATAAAGAAAATTGACTTTGTGTTGCCTCTTTCGGTATTCTGGCCTTTTTTTCAAGCAGCGAACGGTTCAAATCGGTCAATTGTTATTGGTAACGCTGAGTATTAACCGTTTCCTCAAGTTTTAACAGCTCATAATAGACCACACCCCTCTGGTCCGACCAAACACAGAGCATCGTTTTTCTGCCAAAGCGATTCGGGCTTGCGATCGATGGGGATGGTGCGCCTGGGTTTACCCATGACTTTTTACGCTTGGGATTCTCAAAATAGATCCACTTTTCATGCCCTGTAACTATACGATGCAAAAACGACTTTCTTTTGTACTGAGCGAGCAAAATGTTACATGTGTTTTTGCGCTTTTCCATTTGTCTGTCGTTCAACTCATGCGGTACCCATCTACCGCCTTCTGAATCTTTCCCATCTCTCGTAGCCGATTGGAAACAGCTTGTTGACTAACACCCAATTGCTCGGCGATTTGTTTTCATGTTTGGGAATCATCTTCGTCTAACAATGCTTGCAATTCCACATCTTCGTATTTTTTTGGTGGCTCTCCACGTTCTTTGCCTGCAACATAGACGTCACTACTTTTGAAACGCCGAAACCATCAATCACACGTATCTTGCAATGGAGCATATTTACCATAAGCTTCTCAAAGTAATCGGTGTGATTCAGCAGCAGTTTTCTTCAAATGAAAACTAAAAATTAATGCTGTCCGTGAATGCCCTTTATTTGGTATAAATTTTGACATATTGAACACAACAACCCAACAACTATGCACACACTTTTCCAATTTATCACTCGTGCGCTTCTGACACTTGTTGATGACACAACAAATTGGCGCAATGTCAACTCTTTATAGCACAAACTGCGTTCGTACGCCATCTGTTGTCTGAAATCCGCATTTCATACTTGTACACCTGGTATATCTGCCCAATTGAAAAAATTACGAGATGAATCATCTCTCGTTGTCTGTACGTGGTACTCCAATACTTTTTCAAACGCTACAATCGGATCTCACGAAAGATTATGTTTACGTGGAATATCACAATGCGCACTGTCTGTTTGCTTTTGTTTTGACACCCGATCTTTCAGCAAACAGCAACTCTCAATACAATTTAATAAAGCACGGTTGTGTGTAAATCGAAGTACGGTTTGAGAAGGCGCTTGCTTCTACAGTAAATGGTATTGTCTACGAGGATTATGATAGTCTCATTGAAATCAAGTCCTCTCGTCGAATAATGGTGGATTTTGCTGGATAAGCAAGAGAATGTGCTGATATCTAGATATATTTTCTCGTATTATACCGCGGAGAAGAGTCTTTGTAAGTAGCGAATTAATCGAACTTGAACATCTACCCGGATCAGACGAGAAACCAGATATCATTTACACGTGCAATATGCAACGGTACAACGTCTCTGTACTACGCATTGCAGCAGGCTTTCGAAATAAATATTTGCTTCGAGAGCTCTCTATTAAAGGAGAATCGTACAAGGATGTATGGTCGGCCGAAGAGGAGAAAAATTCACCGTTTAGCCATGATATCGTCGATAGTGTAGAATAAGTTTTACATGTACACACCTGACAAAGCATGTGGGACAACATTTCATCTTTAACTATGAGCTTAGCGTGAACTTTAGACAAATCTACGAGCCTGCAATATCTACCGTTTTAAGCTGTCGGGCCCTGCTGACAAAATTCTTATCGTATGGTCGTTACCAGCCGGACTCGTGTTTAATAAGAATAACTCCTACGGACCTGGAGAATATTAGGTCGCCATGAACGTTCACAATCACGGAAAAAGATTGTACTTTGATTGGTATGGTGTATCACTAATCATACCGCAGTATCTCGCACGGCTAAGAAGTAACTTCAAATTTTACAGGTACAGCCTCAAGTAACTATAGAGTAATACGTCGGACGTGTACAAACGATATTGTATCGTATTCTTACATCTTATGTCGTTAACATTCACTATATATGTGATAAATATAATATAATAATAAGAAAACTACTTTAGGTGTATCTCTCCGTGACGGATCATGTTCTGCATCTTTTACTGCTGAGTAAATATTTCGCGGGGTAAACTGTACAAAACTGCTGACGATGCGTTCAACATTTCGGACACCTAATTATGATTAGAGGATAGCATCATATTCAAGGCTAATTCCATGATACCCTCTAGCAGCATCCTTAGCTTTCAGTGTACCTTTAGCTTTACTTTTGTACCGTTCTCCACATTGCCAAACATAAAAATGTAGCCGAGATATGGCGATGAAGTTATTTCTGAGGCGTTTTGGTATAGTCATTTATTCAAATGGTTTCAAGCGTACAGCTCCGCACAGATGAGATGTGCGAGGCATACGAGGAGTTGGAGCAACGGCTACAAACAATGTTCGTGGTAACGCGTGACGGTATGCCGATTGTGCTTGCTGAACTATATATCATCACGGTCACGCCTTCCGGGGCGAAATATATTATGCCGATGCATCCGGCTTCTTCGAGGTTCTCCTAATAGATTTTGGAGTCGATCTTCACCGACTTAGAAAATTTATTTTGCCGTTGCCCTCTCTCCGCCATGATACCCGCATTACAAATGGACTGTCGGTTACGGATGGGTGACGTAGGACCTCGAGCGTCTACAGTCGGCCTACCATTATACCTCTATTGGGGGAAGTGTGCAGCCATGAACTGATAGTAGACATACGCTTAAATTGCGATCGCGGCAGCCGTACGCTCGGTGTACCGCTGATAAACAGGGGAATACGTGGACGTGCGAACAGTAGTGGTAGAGGCCGTCGGCGATACACTGGACATAGGGTATAATATCGCTTCCAACGACGACGGTTTTGACGAGCCGCCCCTATAAAACAAGTACTAACAGTAAGCGATATGTGTGGGAGCACACGCGCGTGTATGTGTGTGTGTGTAATAGCATATGTTTGAGAGATAAGAGCGTTATATCGTTGGGGAGGAAAATATAGTCAGCATCACCATCGCCAACATCAATGAGGGTAAGAGTACGAATTTCGTTAATTGTTTTCGTGTTAAATGTGTGTACGGGATACTCCATTCCATTCTTATCCCTGCTCTTCTTATTCACTCGGACTCCCGAAGCACGCCACCTTACCCTCTGTACGCTACCGTTTAAGTAGAGTAGGTAGTGTTATGACGGAAAAGTGGAGTACTAGGGTTACCGCGTGGTGGGGGAAGGAGTGAGGATAGGAATGGATCAAGTGTGTACACATACTACTAACATTCGTATCGATTTCTGCGATCGGATCTAACAGCTCATGACCAAATGCACATAATAGTTTTATTAGCTTATAATCAGAAAATAGAAAGGCGTCATCACAACAGTTTAGTATTATACGCTTTATTCTATAAACAATATTCACGAATTTTCTTGGATATAGTGATTTTTGCCGTACATCATGTTCGTATTTTTCAACTTGTTCGGTGAACCTTACAATGTAAATTCAGTTGTTTCCTCATTATCAATATTGAGTTCTGCAATAATGTGGTTCGATCTTCTATCTGTCGTTTGCTCAGTCATTGTATTCACTGTGACCTTGTAACAAAAAATTGTTACCAGTCCCGTAGCCACTCACCATAGGATTAAGCGACACGTTGTTTTGAGGCATTATACGTAGTTTCGAAATATGCGGCTATGCGTCGGCCATCTCCATGAACTTCAGGAGCAATAAAACTCATATTTAACGTTTCAGTCAAATTTGTAGACCATCTTCAGAAATTATTTTATTGAAGCTGTAAATTTATAAAATAATACGTCAGAAATAAATAGATAAATAAGTTTTTTTTTTACTAAAAATTGAAGATTTTATTTCTGACATTCGTCAACAGACTTGACACTTGCCTACCAACACGTGGAAAAAATACACTGCTTAGTGGGCTTATCATATTTAAATATTAATAATTTGACAAATACCACTTATTGACACATATGACAGATGATTATCTGTCATAAATGTGTGTTTTTAAATAAATTTAAATCATCTAAAATGAGATTGAAGTGACTCAGAGGACTAATTCTTATTAATTGAACAGCACAAACAGGTTTGTTTACGTCATTGTTATTAATAGTTTTAGTTTATTTTAGTTTTAGTTATGTTCTAATTTGAAATGCACAATTCACATGCTAGAGATAAAAGTCATAATATCGAACATGCACTACCTTTGTTAACATTTATTTCTGACGTATTGTTTTATAAATTTACAGCTTCAATAAAATAATTTCTGAAGATGGTCTATAAATTTGACCGAAACGTTAAATATGAGTTTTATTGCTCCTGAAGTTCATGGAGATAGCCGACGCATAGCCGCATATTTAAAAACTACGGATCATTATTAACGACTACCTACACCACACATATTTGAGGCATTATAATATTATCAGTAATTTTTTGGAGATATGCGGCTATGCATCGGCCAATTCCCATAAATTTGGGAGAATGAACTTCACATTTTTACGTTCCGGTCAAGAATGCAGACCCTCTACAGAAATTTGTATTAAACTGTAAAGCATAACATAACAAATCAATAACAAATGTGTATAAATAAAATAATGTGTGTAATATTGTAATTAAAATAACTAATAATTAACAGGTGTATCACTGTTGAGAATCCGTCCAGATGAAGCTTGACCGATCTGTGAATGTATTGAAACGGGATGAGAACTCACTCGAGGCAAGAGGAAAATAACCAGACACATAGATGTTATACTGAGAAAGTGGTTTATTGCTGCCTTCCTTTGCAGTATTCAAAACACAATTTCAAACGATACCAGTTTAACAAAATTATTGAAAATTTATACCAAAAAACTTTAATTTAGAAAAATTGTCCAAAATGTAAATTTAGTTTAAATACAAAATTATAAAATTAAACAACTGAATAGAATTTGGACTCAGAATGTGAGCAGCACACAATTATATTAATTGTGCGCTGAGTTTTAACATGAGAGAGCGGTGCGTGCAACGCAGTGATAACTGCGCAGCACGACCCTCTAAGACCAGTGAGTGTGAAACATGAATTAAACTGGCGAATAGAATTTTGTTGTGATAATGTGAGCAGCACACAATTATATCAATTGTGTGCTGAATGTAATTTTGAGACAGCGGTGCGTGCAACGCAGTCAGGACTACGCAGCACGATACGCCGATGCTACTGAGTGTAATTCACTGCATCCACTCAGCAGTGTATTGCAGAGTGGTTGCAATGAATTAATGAGAGCACTTACAACTGACGTTGCTTGAGTGCAGTAATTTTGTGTGAGACCAGCTACGCAGTCAACACTGCGTAGCACAAAACAACATAAAATGAGGCTGTACGGTTGAGCAAAAAATATTCACTGTACTTTCCCAGCAGATTTACTGGGGGAAAATACAGTGAATATGAGGCACATGCTTAATTATATTAATTAAGCCGGCAAAATAACATTAGGAGAACGTGGTACAGCATGTGCTGCAACGCACGCCACAAGTGAGACCCAGTGCTGATGTACCATTTTCTCCTCTCTGACAGTGAATTAATACATAATTATGCCAGAGCACTCTTACCTTGAGCAATGAGTCCTGATGAGATATGTTGAGCGATGCCGATGTAAAAAGGTTGATGTAAAGTCCCAAGAGTCCCGTGGATGCGCGTGCTGTCCAAAAGATGTGTGTCGCAAAAGTGCCAAATTCTCAAGATGGCTGCGAGTATGAAAGTTTCGTTGGGCGCTGGAGTCAGTTGAGCGAGATAGCCGGTGAGCGAAACCGAAGTCAAGCGAGAGAGACATGCTCTCGCTCGACGCGGCGTGCCAACGAGGCACATCCTCGGCTTCGCGAAGCCCATGCCTCGGCTATCTTCGACTCAACCGAACAACGCGTGGTAGAGCAGCGCAACAGGTAGGCGCACGACGATTATCGATCGCCGTGCGCCAGCTGATTTTCCAACAATCACAAAACGCGGAGAATAAATGAGCATAATGTTGACATAAACAATGTTCGTTAACGTTGCAACTAAAATTTTTTTGGAATTAGATTTATCTTTTTAACGTAGAAGACCATTGAAATTAGGTAAAGTAACTATGAGACCAACTAACCTGTATATTGAGTTCATGTAAACTAATCCTCAGAGCCGTTCAAAACCTTTTTTGATAACTTAACTTCACTCAAACAACCAGTCAAATGATACAGATGCCAAACTGTCATATATGTCAGATAAGTGGTATCGTTGAATTTACGTTCCGTTTTTATAAAATAAACTAGACCACTCAGGAGTGCCTTTATCACTTATTGGTAAGTAAGTGTCAAACCTATTAATAAAATATCACAGATTGAAATTAGAAAACCTCACTAACATCATTATTCCACCACATATTAAAAATTTTTTGTCATTAGATCAGAAGTTCTGTTTTCCATACTCAAAAATAAAAAAAGTCACGAACTGTATTCATGACTACATTAGTGAAATGGAATCAAAAATGGGAGAGTTAGTAGAGGTTCCAAAAAGAGATATTGTCAGAGGTAAATTCACACAAATTTTACATAACTTGAGACTCCCAGTATTGAATTGTAAAATACAAAAAATAATCAAAGATACTAAATTATTTTTGAAACAGAATATAGATATAATAGTGACTAGAGCTGACAAAGGTAATTCCTCTGTAGGAATGACTAAAGATTACACAATAAGAACAAAAGCGCTATTAAATGATGAAAACACATATAAGTTGATTCAGAGGAATCCAATCACAAAACTACAGAATAAAGTGAATTCTCTTTTAGTTAGATGGAAGAATATGGGCCTAATGAATGAACTTATATTTAAATCTCTAAAAGCTAAAAATTGCAATCTTGCAAGACTATATACTCTACCGAAGATTCACAAGCAGAGTCATACTGTTCGACCTATAGTGGCATCCATGAACAGTCCGACTCATCGGTTAGCCGACTTTATTCAATCTCGATTATCCAAACTTATACTTCCTAGCAAATCGTATATTAAAGACAGTTTTTCGCTCAAAGACATTGTGTCTAACATAACATTACCAAGTGATTATTGTTTAGTTTCTTTTGATGTTGTGTCTTTATATACAAACGTTCCATTACAATTAGTCATTAACAGCCTCCAAAGCAGGACAGATTTTTTTACTGACAATTTTTCTGTTACTGAGGTCACCCAAATGATTAAATTTATAATGACTTCGACATACTTCACCTTCGAAAAAGATATTTACCAGCAGGTTTTTGGATTACCTATGGGTTCTCCCTTGGCACCGATGATATCAAACTTGGTTATGACTGACTTAGAGGAGTCTTGCTTGAGTAAGTTACAATTAAATATTCCGCTATATAAAAGATATATCGACGACATAATTATAGCTTTACCCGCCACAGCTATTCAATCAACGTTAGAAATTTTCAATGGTTATCACAATAAATTACAGTTCACCGTAGAAAAAGAAAAAAATGGTACCATTCCTTTTTTAGATATTTTATTGATCCGTAACAACAATTTGATACTTACAAATTGGTATAGAAAGCCGACTTGGTTTGGACGGTTTATTAACTTTTTTTCGCATCATCCATTACATCAAAATTAAGCAACTGTGTATGTTGGTTGACAGAGCCATCAAGCTGTCGCATCGATCTTTTCATAAGCAGAATTTAGATTTAATCAGAAAAACCATGACAATGAACTGTTATCCCGCACATCTAACGGAAAAATTAATACGCAATAGGATATCGCATATTGCGGATCCATTAAATAATCGGATTGAAAAAGTTGCTTTTGACACTTCTCGGCTAGTAAATTTTCCATATATTCAATCCATATACTTTCAACTTATCGAACTATACAAAGAGTTTAAATTTTCACTGGTAACAAACAATAAACACAATATTTTTTCAATTACGGCCTCAAACAAAGACCAAATCCCAATAGATAAAAAGTCGAATGTTGTTTACTCGATCTGTTGTGCAAATTGTGATTCAGTTTACATTGGACAGACAAAAAAATACTTGAAGACAAGGGTTCATGAACATAAGAATAACAGGTGGGCTGAAAAGTTCGTAGGCTAACATAGAAAAAATCTTTTTTTTTGATAAAATTTGATTTTATTATTCAATATAGTTGCCTTCGAGGGCGATACAACGATTATAGCGGCCATACAATTTTTCAATACCATTTTTATAGTACGATTTGTCTTTAGCCTCAAAATAGGCTTCAGTTTCGGCGATTACCTCTTCATCGGCGCTAAATTTCTTTCTAACGAGCATTCTTTTGAGGTCTGAGAACAGGAAAAAGGCGCTGGGGGCCAGATCTGGAGAATACGGTGGATGCGGAAGCAATTCGAGGCCCAATTCATGCAATTTTTCCATCGTTCTCATTGATTTATGACACGGTGCATTGTCTTGATAAAACAGCACTTTTTTCTTCTTCAAATGGGGCCGTTTTTCCGCGATTTCGTCCTTTAAACGCTCCAATAACATTACGTAATAGTCGCTGTTGATGGTTTTTCCCTTTTTAAGATAGTCGATGAATATTATACCATGCGCATCCCAAAATACTGATGCTATAACCTTGCCAGCCGACTGATGCGTCTTTCCACGCTTTGGAGTCGGTTCATCACATGCAGTACACTCGGCTGACTGTCGATTGGACTTCGGTGTGAAATGATGGAGCCATGTTTCATCCATTGTCACATATCGACGCATAAATTCGGGTTTATTACGATAGAACAGCTCCAAACACTGTTTAGAATCATCAATTCGTTATTGTTTTTGGTTGATTGTGAGCTCGCGCGGCACCCACTTTGAACAGAGCTTTCGCATACCCAAATATTCTTTCACGATATGTCCAACACGTTTCTTTGATATCTTTAGGGTCTCAGCTATCTCGAATAACTTCACTTTACGGTTATCCAAAATTATTTTGTGGACTTTTTTGATGTTTTCATCGGTAACAGCCTCTTTGGGGCGTCCACTGCGTGCATCGTCCTCGGTGCTTATTTCGCCTCGTTTAAATTTAGCAAACCACTTCTCAACGGTTGATTTTCCTGGTGCAGAGCCCAAATAATGTTTATCAAGCCAAGCCTTGGCTTCAACAGTATTTTTCTTCGCCAAAAAGCAATGCTTTATTAACACACGAAATTCCTTTTTATCCATTTTTTTAAACTAACAAAAGTTGCTTCACTCAAAATGCTATATCTCACAAAGTAATAGTGCGAGAGCTGTTAAATTTATACACGTGTCTTTTGAAGGTTAGGGCTAACTAAAAATCATATGGATTTAATATTAGTAGCGCTATCTATGTGTCAGCCTACGAACTTTTCAGCCCACCTGATAGCTTAAGACATCTTGACATCACACCGCTTTGGCGTCTCATGTAATGGACTCCAATCAAAACTTCAAATTTGAAGAAGTAAACATTTTAAATAAAGAACAAAATTTATTCTAGAGATTAGTCTTAGAAATGATACAGATGAAGAAACATGGGAATGCTATAAACTATAGGACAGATATTGATGGTTTAAGTGTTATTTATAATTCGGTAATATAGGTTCTTTCAATAGTTTTCATGAATATGTGGTTGAAATAATTATATTCGAGCAGCATATTTCCCTCACATGTACAGCAAGCTTGAAATACTGGACAGCGGTAAATACAATAGTTTCGTACAAGACCATTGGCGATTAGTTCTCAAGGTGTCTTCGCAGTCACGATTCATACAGACAGCTACAAACGTGTAGCTGCGGATCAAGCAGAGTCCGTTAGTTTTAAAATCACAGCAATGTTGCAAAAATGTAACAGTGAAACTCTTCACGACTAATTTGACTTCATTTCTCTCAACATTTGTTGCTTAGCTTAGTGTAGCTGCGGATCAAGCAGAGTCCGTTAGTTTTAAAATCACAGCAATGTTGCAAAAATGTAACAGTGAAACTCTTCACGACTAATTTGACTTCATTTCTCTCAACATTTGTTGCTTAGCTTAGTGTAGCTGCGGATCAAGCAGAGTCCGTTAGTTTCAAAATCACAGCGATGTTGCAAAAATGTAACAGTAAAACTCTTCACGACTAATTTGACTTCATTCCTCTCAACAACTTAATATCGGTGGTTAGTAAATTTTAATTAGTGACGCAAAAGTTTACATAGTACTAATTTTCTAATTTCAATCTGTGATATTTTATTAATAGGTTTGACACTTACCAATAAGTGATAAAGGCACTGCTCAGTGGTGTAGTTTATTTTATAAAAACGGAACGTAAATTCAACGATACCACTTATCTCACATATATGACAGTTTAACATCTGTATCATTTGACTGGTTGTTTGAGTGAAGTTAAGTTATCAAAACAGGTTTTGAACGGCTCTGAGGATTAGTTTACATGAACTCAATATACAGGTTAGTTGGTCTCATAGGTACCTTACCTAATTTCAATGGTCTTCTACGTTAAAAAGATAAATCTAATTACAAAAAAATTTTAGTTGCAACGTTAACGAACAATGTTTATATCAACATTATGCTCATTTATTCTCCGCGTTTAGTGATACACCTGTTAATTATTAGTTATTTTAATTACAATATTACACACATTATTTTATTTATACACATTTGTTATTGATTTGTTATGTTATGCTTTACAGTTTAATACAAATTTCTGAAGAGGGTCTGCATTCTTGACCGTAATGTAAAAATGTGAAGTTCATTCTCCCAAATTTATGGGAATTGACCGATGCATAGCCGCATATCTCCAAAAAATTACTGATTTACTTAAACGGCCGTCTACACAACATACAATGATTATATTACTATTCCAAGTATTAAGAACAACCCTCCCACTCCCTTCCCTTTATCACGCGAGGCTCGAGGACGAAAAAGTACTACCCTCCCATGAACACGATGAAGCAACAAAAACCCCAGGAGGCGAGAGATGCTGTATTGAAGCTGCAAAAGGCGAGAGGTACGTGGGCGAGGGAACAGCTGCCTTTCGATATAGCCAAAGCCGCCGACACCACATTGCACAGAAATCGCCAATAACCACCGAACGCCGCCTTCCGAGATCCGAGCTACACAATATCGAGCGACGACTCAGCCAGACCACTGCCGTCACCCACCGCCGCCTATCGTTACATTGCTGAAGCCGCTCACCGTTTTGATCACCCAGTAAAGCCGACGCGCGCATCTCTCTCTCTCACCCACCTCAGCCAATCACCGACGAAGAAAACCTCACGCGAGGTACGTGTACGTGAATCTCCGGGAAAATAATTGTAAAGTTTATCGAATGAGTGCAGAGTTATATTGTAAAGGCAGCGAGCGAATTTTGAGTGATCGGATTTATTTAGTAAGTGTTTGCTTGGGTTTACCTACCCGTCGACCCCCCCCCCCCCCATTACCCTCCTCTTTGATTGGCGTTATTGTTAGAGCATTACTTGTCGTTTTTTTTAGTTATTGTATCACGATTGTTAGCGCGCGTGGTGGGTGGTGAGTCGTGTAGTTTTAGTTAGATCAATAAGTGTCGTATTCCCTTCGAATCCTCCGTTCCGTACTGTAACGGTATTTAACGTTAATATTACCCTGAAAACGGTTCAGATCGGACTCGAGCAGGGATGAAATTGATACAAGGTTCAATATTGGGTAAATATAGGGTTTATTTAAAAAGACATAATAAATAATATAGTGATACATAGAAAGAAAATAGACTATTGTTAATAATTATAATTTTGAATCCTTTTTAATGGCTTTTGGCAACCATGCGCCTCACAGACAGCTTTACCCGGGCTCATGCATGCCTATATAATTGTGTCCGCAAAGAAATGAGAAATTAAATTAATAGAATAATCTTTCAAATAGTAAGATGCCGTCCGGATTTATGTATCAGGAGTACAAATTGAAAATGCGGGATTTTTTTCTATTTTTGAACGTTTATTCTGAAAAAATGGTAACAAATGAATTATTCAAAGTATTGTCCATCGCTAGCCACAACTTTTTCCCATCTTTCTGGCAATTTACGGATACCGTCGCGAAAAAATTCGGCCGGCTTGGCTGCTATCCAGTCATCGACCCATTTTTGGGCTTCTTCGTAAGAATGGAAGCGCTGGTCAGCTAGGCCATGTGTCATCGATCGGAAAAGGTGGTAATCGGAAGGAGCAATATCTGGGCTATACGGCGGGTGGGGTAAGACTTCCCATTTCAGCGTTTGTAGGTATGTTTTGACCGGCGCTGCAACATGTGGCCGAGCGTTGTCATGTTGCAAAATTACTTTGTCGTGTCTTTGCTCGTATTGTGGCCGTTTTTCTTTGAGTGCGCGGCTCAAACGCATCAATTGAGTTCGGTATAGTGCTCCTGTGATGGTTTCGTTCGATTTCAATAGCTCATAATACACCACACCCAGCTGGTCCCACCAAATACAGAGCATGAGCTTGGCGCCGTGAATATTTGGTTTGGCCGTCGATGATGATGCATGGCCGGGGTAACCATATGATTTTTTGCGCTTCGGGTTATCGTAATGGATCCACTTTTCATCACCAGTGACAATGCGATGCAAAAAACCCTTCCGTTTTTGCCGTTCGAGCAGCAGTTCGCATGCAAAAAAACGGCGCTCGACGTCTCTCGGCTTCAGCTCATACGGCACCCAATGTCCTTGCTTTTGGATCATTCCGAGGGCTTTTATACGATGGGAAATGGCTTGTTGTGTCACTCCCAATGAATCTGCGAGCTCTTGTTGAGTTTGACACGAGTCTTCATTGAGTATTGCCTCCAATTCAGCATTCTCAAACTTTTTCACTTGGCCCGGCCGCTCTTTGTCCTCAACGTCAAAATCACCACTTCTAAACCGCACAAACCATCTCTCGCACGTTGAAACCGATGGAACATGACTCGGATAAGCCTCGGAGACCAATCGATGTGCTTCAGCAGCACTTTTCTTCAAATTAAAGAAGTAAATTAAAACTTCCCGCAAATGCTGTTTTGTTGGCACGAAACTCGACATATTGAGAGCTCAAAAAAACTATGAATTTGACACTGCGACAAATTGACACATACTGAAAATTAAAGCTATAAGACGTAGCTTTGACATGAACATAGTCACAGTACTGCCTGATGCGTATAGCGTTAGTAACGCCATCTGTTATCAAACCCGCATTTTCAATTTGTACCCCTGATAAATTCGGTTGTTACTGATGGTAAGAAGTGATGACCCTATCTCTCGATAACTTATCCTCCACTGCTTACTCGCGCCCTCAGTGATCTAGATCGTATGTCGATAACCGGTGCGCAACCGTGGTCTCTTACCACTCTTCGATTGCTGACCTATTGTGTCTGATATCTATATAACGTGGCCCTGTGGTCGTGACGGAGCGCTCGCTTGAGCTCTCCTGGCCACACTTACGCTCGCTTGTCCGGCCGCCGCTGCGGTGGAGGCGTCAGCGAGATGCATTTTCGATGTATCGGTACATCGAGATGACGGCAGGGGCAGCCATGGTTATTTTTTATGGGTTTTTTTAGTGCCCGACCTAGGAGAAGCTTCTGATTTTTAATTTCTCCCACCTCTTGATATTTTGATGCCGTGTCGTATCATCGTCTTAACTGCAGTTCTGCGAGCTTGAATGTTTAGACGACTCAGCTACTAGACTTCGATGTCCCTCTTTACCCCTTGGTATCAATGCTGGTCCTTAGAGTAGTGTTGGCTATCTGGTCCTCCTTCTGGTTGGCTGGGCTTTGGTTTCGGCAAGTATCTATGAACAAAGCTCTCCGATAGTCACGTTTTGTACCCTTCTACATCGGCTTCCCCACTCTTCTTCAATGTTCTGCCTGTATAAAAGGGTATAACTATATTTGGTGATCGTCCTGTAGCTCATCGATGCCGTTCATTTCTAATATCTTGTTGAGAAATCAGCTTCCGCGCGGCCACTATGATCGTCGTGCGGTAGCTCGATGCTGCTGGTACTTCGCTACGCTCGGCTGCCGTGCGTGCAGCACCTCATGCACACTCAACTCATGCGAAAGACGATGATATTTCTCTCGCTTGGCAGTAGCGTCGCTCAACGACGCTTTTGAATATCTCAGCCATCTTGCTAATTTTCGCTACTCTCCTGAAAACCGCCAAGTAAGCATCACCTGCCTCTATTCAACTGGAAATATTCTCAAAGCCTTTTTCGGATATTCTTAACCCAAAACGTGCTCAATTGGACTCAAATTCAACGGTAAGGTGGCATCTTGCCAATTTACACAAATTCAATCAAGGTGAGATGGAAAATAATTATTTTGTGCATCCTCAAATATCTCACCTCACGGCGTGCGTTGCAGCACGGGCTGATTCACGCTCTCCCACCCTTTATTAAATACGGCACACAATTAATACAATTGTACTTGCAGCTCATTCAGTCAATCCAGTGCTCAGTTTTTATTTATCATGATATATTATTTTTGTAATTTGTTATTTGGAGTGAATATAAACCATGTTCTCTTTCAACATCTTTCGTCTGGTTATTTTTCCCTGTCACGACTGAGAACTCATTATTTTCCAATATATTGCAGCTCACACACATCAGAACATCAGGATTCTCAAACATATCTGCTTATCGTAATATAACGTGTTCCACTTTAAATCTTTTTCTTACATTATTTAGTACTATAGCTGTTCTATTATCTTAGCTCGAATAACGGTAGCTGGTTTCTCGGCTCGCTGTTTTTCATAGTATGGATAATGCGTAGTACAAGTACCTCGGGGTGTATGTATCATGTGTATTTCGGCATGTTGTTCTTCGTAGAGTAGGTAACGCGTGGTATACATACAGATACACCGATGCACCGGTGTATCTGTATGGCGTGTGTGAAACGAACCCGTCGTCTCAGTACCTTACTTCCTTAATTACCAGTTAATCCCTTCCTCCCCCCACCCCTTCATTCCATCTAGAAACCGAGGTAATCCAATCCGCTGGTTTAGTATGTTGTGCGTATTGTTTTGAGTGTAGAGCGTCGCTACACCCAAAAGTAGCTTGCCCCCAGGGTTTAGAATTCGAATCATACGTTGTTATTTCCGCTTTATGTTTGCGTTATCACTCCCACTTTACTACGCCCTACCGCTCGCAACTTATTGTCTTAATTATTATATTTTTCGCCGCCCCCCTTGTTCCATTATATTTGGAGTAGTATCGATTTTCATATTCCAGCTCCGTCTCCTCTCCTTGGAATTGTTATTATTATTTTGTTACATTCTTCCCAGCCTCCTTTCTCAATTGTTAGTATTACTTTTCCACCCCCAACCCCCTTATGTTTGAATTCAGATATATTTATTGTTCTATTTTGGTTTTATATTAACGGATTAGTTATATTCACTCTATTTATTGTTTTCCTGTGGTATTTGTTAACTTAAATACAGTAAGCATTATTATTTCACAATTTATGTGCCGCTGTTAATTTCTCTGTCGATCCGAATCCCGTCCTTAATTGTAGGAACCGGTCATGGCCTATAATGTAAGTAGTCGTGAAAATAATGATATTCCCGGGTGTTTTACTCCAGATAAACAAATGCTGACTAACAAAATTAACTATCAACCTGTCTCAACGGTACGATTGTAGTTGGATAAAGGTGACAGGCGTGTCATTGGAAAATATGGAAAATTTTGAAACTTGAGACAGAAATGTAAATATTAAGCTTTCAGTTTATTCATAGCAATTCATCAATAACATCCAAATCGTTCTACACAAGATTATATACGCGAGATGATATTTCTATTGTAGTAGTTGTTCGAGAATTCAGTATGATGGAGATGAATTGAACCGTAAAGTGTTGCAGGTGAATTAATAAGCAACACGGATGTGGTTTACAGTGGCATTTACTGTTCCACCTGTCAAATGCCGTGAACGAAAATAAAAAATGAGCGAGCTGCTAGTACTCGAGATATTGATGTGTAAACAACTTGTGGCGAGAAAATGCGGAACGAAAGTGTGGTGAGGATTTGTGCACAAGGCGGATTTTATTCAAAAAAATAATTACAATTGAATTCAATTTTAATGCGTTTGCAAATTTTTTATTCATTTAAAATCGCTGTACTTGAGACGACCGGCTTATGATATCTAAAATACGATACATATACACTCGATTCTAAAGAATCGAGAAATCTTTGAAAAACGGCATCAATTACAGTTCCAGATTGTGTTGTAGCTACGTTTCTATTACTATTTAACTCTAGCTGAAACGTATCTTTTGAAAACGTTATCAAAGGGTCGGCTTCTGGAGTATTAAAATTAACATTAAAATCACCAATCAGAATCATGGGCATTAGGTAATAGTCCTTGTTCAATAGTGCTGCACCACCCACACTGAACGGCAGTAGTACAAAATGAATAAAATCAATTATACTCTGAACTGATTGATTTGGTGAGATGTAGACAACGACTGAAAGAATCGTTTGTCCACTTATAAGACGGCATTCAGCTGCACAAATATCGCCAGTATCTCGTTCTGCTACTCCTATTTCTGTTATTTGGCGATAGTTAATGTCCATATTTGGTGTGACAACGTGCGAACTGTTCTGATTTTTATAAATCGCTACCACAGCGGAACGACTCTCCTGTCGTTTAAATTTAACGCAGCAGTCAAAATTTGGAATATCAACGTCTTCTTCTTCGCCAAGCCACGTTTCAGAGAGCATGAGCACAGTGCAGTTTTGAGGTACTTCTTCATGAAGATCGTTAGAATGTGCTCGTAAACTCTGGCAATTGAAATTGTAGAATGATAGTTTATCTTTGATGAAATTCACTATTATTTCTTGACCCGTACGTAATGGATTTAAATTGAGGCCCTCAAATTCTATTCGTAGAGCAGCCGTTGAATTGGCATCTCGAACTCCATGATAGAATACCGGATCATTAGACGGTGACACTATGAACAATCCATCTACACTGGTGACTCGTGATAAGGCTATATATACAAGTGATTGGCCATGCCCTTTCTCGTATGAATATACAATTTTATCAAATGTGCCACCCTGCGATTTATGAAGTGTCATGGCACAGGCAGGGGTGAGAGGAAAATGATTCCGTTTTGCAGTGATAGTTTTGTTATTGTTCAGGTAAATTATTGAAGTTCGTCGAGCAATTGGTACAAGTCTTGCGGGTATGTTCTTATCTTGCATGTATTTTGCTGCGATTTGTCTAGCCTTTTGTCCTATCCTTGGATTATCCGCAAATTTCATCCAGTCTTTTTACATCTCCTTCTTTAAATATTTCGTCTTCAGTCGCATTTTCGATTCGCTCAACAAATGCTAAGGTTCCATATGTCCCATTTGACAATCCGTCAGCTACGTTGATATTAGTCGTGACTAAATACGGCTGGCCGACGACAAGTGTGAGCTCATAGGGCAAGCCTCCTGTATCAATCAGCGACATTTTATGCAACTTTTGTCGTACAAATAGAAGTTGTTCAGCATCATGACCTCCAGACAAAACGTCATGAGAAATGGAAACGATTTTTTCCGGCGCCAAACCAAGTACAGTGTTATTGTATTCATCGACGTCTCGATTTCTTAAAAACAGTCTAACTCCAACAGAGCATCGCTCGTTTGCTTCTGATCTGCTGAAAAATCGAGACGCGATTAGTCTCTGTTCGTTCTCCTGTAATTTTTCGCCGTTGCCGATTTTCGTAAGTACGCTCGAGAATTCCTTATTTGATTGACGCATAACTTGATTAAGTTGGTAGAATTTTAACCCTCGCCAGAGTGTCGGGCCAGCAATACTTGCTTTGATCTGTTGAAAAATAGGCGTCGCACGAACAGGCGGCAGCTGTCTCAAGTCTCCTATCAAAAATACGTCTATTCCACCAAAGTTTTTCTCGAACTCTCCTGTTATTTGCTTTAAGCGGGCATCGACTTGTTGTAATAGTTCCGCTGACATCATGCTTATTTCGTCGATAATAATGCAGCGAACATACTTGAAGCGTGTTCGAAACGGTTGAACAACTTTATTTGAAAGAGGCAAATTTTTTCCAATAGAAATTTTCAGAGCAGTGTGAATAGTCAAGCCGTCAATGGCTACTGCGGCTTTGCCGGTCGATGCACATGTGAGATATGCGTTGGTGTAGCCATCCGTGTCCGAGAAGCGATTGTAAATTTCCATTAGTAACTTAATTACAAAGGTTTTCCCACAACCTGCAGGTCCCGTAAGGAATATCTGAAGTGGCTCACCACTATCTCGATCGAGAAGGGTACTGATGACATGCATCATAAGGTTTTTTTGTCGACTGTTAGCCATGCGCATAAGATTATTAAATTCTGCTTTTGGCATGAGGTTCTCTCATTTTTTAACAACAGGACCAGGACGACTGAGTAAAGCTAACCTCATATCTTCATTTATTTCGGCATTTGCATAAGCATAGAAGTCAGCAAATGGATCAGCTTCCGCAACGCGTGTGGCAAGCAAATCAGCCATAGCATTGTCAATATCAGGTTCTTCCAGAGCAATACACATTTGTTTACAAATTTCAATCGTCTTGGCTATATCTAATTCTGACTCGAACTCTTCCCTCCGTTGTAAAATGATCATTTCCATTTCATCATATAGCTGCACAAATTTTCTCTCCGCTAGAATCTCCGTTTCTTCATGACGGAAAGGCAGATGCAGAGTTACCATTTCGCGCTTGTACTCGTCAGCCTCAGCGACCATATCGTAATTACGATAGTGAAGTATTCGGGGACTTGTTTTTCGTCATTTCCGTTGGTTATTATCACTAATCGTGTAATATGCGGCAGCCTGTGCCAAAGTAAGTTGTTCAAGATCGGGTGGCCGCTTTTCGTATCTTTCAAACCAATTTGTCTTCCAGACATCGGTTGAATTACTGTCAATCTCTTCATTATCCAATTGTTCCGTTGTTTTCCTTACCCGTTGTCGTTCGATTGGCCAAACTGTTGGTAGATAAAGGACTACGGTCGAACTGTATGACATTGGCAGTCGTAACCAATTCCAAGCGGCTTCTTGACTCATCATTTCAACAGCGTTAAGTATGCCAATACTGAGCTTCCGTGTGATCTCCATGAAATCAAACTCTGGATGTTCATCCATCGTTTTGATAATCTCACGTTGAAGATTACTCATACCACGATTAGTCTTATTTACGTACTCAACAACGTATGCGGCACACGAGTATTTCTCAGTCATATATTGAAAATCAGTGTTCGACCCAAGGACGTTCAAAATGAATGGATTAAACGGATTGATCCATTTCTCTGTGGTTTGCCGATTGATAAAAACCTTAGGTCTGTTAATTCCCGCTCGCAATACATCCAAGTAAAAATCATCCGACGTAATATTGTGCTTTTCGAAGAAATGTTTAATATCTCTATAGTCGTTCTCTTCAAGTGACTTCCACATCCGTTTGTATAATTTTGCAAGCGCATTTCTTCGAGGATCATCGGCACTCATTGGGATAAGAATTACAGTTGTTTGGCTAGGCATGAATGATGCTTCGAAACGACATTATTGTGCTCGAGCGCTACGTATTTTTTTGTAACAAGTAAACGTATGTTTGTGGGTTTGAAGTTTCGTGTGTCCGAAAGTGTTTTCTGGTGAGACGGATATTAACCGATCTATTAAATTTACAGCTGCTGACATATCTGAACCAACGGCATTTACAGGTGCATTATTTAATCATATCAGTAGATGAGCATGAGGGCTGCCATGATGCTGAAACTCGATACGCTTGAAGTAATGAACAACATAATTGTCACCGAATGGACTATATCGTTTCGATTGAACAATCCCCATTATAGTATCGACGAGTTTGTAAAAATGGATGGCACAGATCAGGGGGTCTTCCTTGATTAATGTAGCTTTAACACTATAAGGAAGTCTTCGAATTGCCTCATCATCAATTTCAGCACCATTATTTCGAATTTTATACAGCAATTTGAGTAGTTTTGACCATCCAATTTCATTAGCACTCATCGTAAGAAAGAATGTTGGCTTACCAAATTGTCGAATGATCGCGAACAGGTCTTTCTTACGTGAAGCCCAGTAATACGCTGAGTTGGGGATACGGCGTAAAAATGCGAGATTCTCTTCAATACATCCGTGTACGTATTCTTCTGATTCTATCTGTGCTCTTGTCACAGGATTATTTTTGCCAATTAACTTAAAAGACATTTGAAGTGAATCACGAGTGTGGATTCGCATAATTTTCATGGCCATATATAGCAAATGAGTAGGATATACGCCTCGACGATCACCCCTGCGTAACTCGCTTGTTGCCATCATGAATGGAGTCACTCGAAGTTCTTCTTTGAAAGTTCTGAATTGGCCGAGATAGATGGACGGAAACGATAATTCTTCACAATGATCATCAAAGAGAATGCATTTTGGTATGGTGTTTTCTCCGGGAGCAATACGAAGATACTTTTCTTCATTCCAAAGCAAGGACTGCTGTTGAGCTGTTAAACTTTCTTCGATGCGGATCTCTTCGCTCACCTCATCATGACTCGGTTGGTCTGCGGCTGCTGTTTGCTTTTCGTCAGTTGAAAAGAACGCGTTATTAACTGTGATATTATAAAATTTGTACAGTTCTTGTTGCATTAAATACTCAAACCAAATTTTGACGACACGCTTTTTTACATATCCGATAAGATAATTGGTTTTGTGAATTTTTTTTCGTGCCATATGGACATTAATAGCATAATCATCATCAAGTTCTCGTGGAAGCAATTGAACCATATTATCTACTGATACTGGTCTGTTTATAACTTGTCCAAGGATTCCGTACTGACCATTGCTATGTCGAAGCCTTCTGATCGTCATGAAGGGAAGTCTTGGTGAGATCAAGCGCTCCGTGATTATATAAAGCTCTGGTAAGTGAGCCGGCTTTGGTGGATAAGTGAAACCGTTCGATTTCGATAACAAGTACCACAGACGAGCGCAGCTTCGAAATTCATGTCAGGAAAATCAGCTGCAAGAATATCTTTTGAACACGGTGGCGGCGCTCTTAGGTCCATTTCAGTCCATAACCGATCGCATACGCTGCATATTGCACCGAAGTTGTTATCGAAGAATTTTTTTCTGAATTCAGCGTGGGCCTTGGCATGCTTTGTATATTCAAAATAATTAACTGCTTGTTGCGCTTCTTCTTCATCACATGCAGCATCCTGTGCTTCACCTATATCCGATGTTGCTTCTCTTTCCATAGGGTTGCCGTCTGCTGCTGTTGAAGTCGATGGGCCCACATGAAATGCCGATGTCACTGGTCTTAAAGTTGCATGATCAACGATACTTCTGATGTTATCTAATCTACTCGTTGATGGTGCAGAATTAAGAATTTAATTGGCAACACGTGCTCTAAAATCTTGCGTACGTTGAGTGTTAGTGCGAGCGATATTTCGCTGCTCCACTCGTCCTGCTGTCAACTTCTCTTCACGTTTTCGTTTCCTATACATTCTCATGTATTCTGCTCAATTTTTACCCATTTCTGAAATTAACAAATTATTCACTTAGAAAAGTATAACGACATCATTATGATTATTTTTCAAGTTTATTTTATTGCAAATTATATATTTAATAAAAATTTTTTTTTCATTTCTTTACAATTTTTATTTATATATGAAGCCAAGATGTCATTCTTTGAATTATTTCAATCAAATTATCAGGTGCGCAACTAAGTTCCCGCTGTCTTTCAAGAGATGGCTCCAGTAGTAAGTGCTGGTCGATTGGGACATAACCAAAACGTCATGAACCAAGCTTAGACATATGGTAAACAAACCGCTTTAACACATTAGTGATTTTGTTTTTGCGTCATATACTTCTGGTTGTGTGAAAATGTCTGATTTTGTGCCAAATAATCGTCATTTGCGGGAAGTGTTGCTTTTCTTCTTTCATTCGAAGAAAACGGCGGCTGAAGTGCATCGAAAACTCCAAAAAGTGTACGGAGATGCTGCTCTAAGTAAAACAACATACCGTGATTGGTTCCGTCGCTTCAAAGACGGTGATTTTGATGTTGACGACCGTTTGCGTGAAGGAAGGCCAAAAACCTTCGAAGACGCTGAATTGGAGGCATTGCTCGATGAGGATCCGTGCTAAACGCAAAAAGAGCTTGCTTCAGCATTAGGAGTTACCCGCCAAGCCATTTCCAAAGAATTAAATTCACTATATAAACTTATATTTGAATATGTATGCGATATATATTATATATGTAATATATATATCAAAAAATCTTATATAATTATTCACACGTTCTCAATGCGTTCAACGACGCTAAAACTAACAGCTGATTCTCAGTCCGCTAGGGGAAGCAGTGGCCGAAACGTGGCTAGGCTTTGTACACGTCACAAATCTACTATGTGGGTCACTAATTTCTCTGGCGATCTATTCTACCGACGCCTAATCGCATTCTAATTCTATGCCGTACCGCGAGCGCTTAAGTAGCTGCGCACTAGGGTATTGCGCATAGATAGATAAGGCACTTCCCCTTACATACTTCCGTTTCATTTGCTCCAATTTCGACCCATACCACCGCTAAAGATGTTTACACATAAAAAAAAAATATAAAACAAGTAAAATATAGAAAATGATATATCAAAATGAGCACAGAAAAAGATGGAATAAAGTGAGGTGTAATACCTGATGAATGTGTTATCGGTTATTGTGTAAGAAGGCTTTCACGGTTTTCCGTGAAATAGTTACGCAGCTAACCATCGTTTACGCATCAGTAAGAAAAAACGGCTGAGTTTATATCATGCTAGTTGCAATGTAACGCTACCATTCAGAGAATATACGAATTGAGATGTGCAAATATGTATATGTATAGAGGGACATGTATGTATGAAAAGATCAGCAAGATAAGGATTAATTTTTAGTGATATACGTTTGAAGATGAATTAATTTATTATAAGAAACATTAGCGACGTGCACCTGCGCTCGTCGCAAATGCAAAGACTCGCCGGACGACAAGCCGACACAGGCAAACAAGAGGCAAGAAGCCTCGGCGTCGGCCCAGCGACGGGGCAGTTAGCGACGACATGCCACTGAACACCTCTTGAGACGCGTAACATCAGCCATGAAATTACGTAGAATAAAGGCACGACGGTCATTTTGTTCCCACGCGGCGGTACAAGCGTATATCGTGAACGGACATACGATCTTACCAGAACAATATGTGTATTGTTAATACTTACCAGATTCTGCGTTACAACGATTAAAGTCTACTCTCGATTATATTCTACTATACTCTCGGTGTTCCGTATCATTTATCTACTTACCCTTGCGTATCGGACGCGACGTGGTCGATCGCTCCTGCGACGAGCCCTGTAAATAAAAGCTACAAGCATCCTGAAAATAAAGCATAAGAAAACGTATGATATCTAACAGAAAGTATACTAAATACGCAATTGGTTGTATAAATGAAGCTTGTCTGTATTGATAAGTGTATGTATAGAATGTAAATAAAGGTTGCCTACTTTATCAATACACCTTGCTAGCGAAAACAGCGGAGGGCAAGGGCTCGTGAATGAACCTTACAGTCGTCAGCTGTGGAAAATAAAAAAATGTTTTACTGTTACGTCCTGGGTTTTAACGAATGGACGCAACGAAGGAATAATATTTTATTTTCCCCATTTTGAGACAGAATGTGCTGCCTTGGGATTGGGGCACGGCTGGCGAGGGGCGGGTTTAAATAAATGTTTATTGAAGCACAGAAGCACGTATTAAAATAGTATATATACTAAAATAGTTAGGTTTATATTAACACTATTGTCCGAATTATTAGATTGGAGCACTGAAATTACGGAACGTACCAAAAAGTAACCAAGCACTACTAATATTGTCATTATATATATATATATATATATAATGACTAATATTGTCATTATATATATTGTAACGGAACGCATTAAGGCGATCCGCTACTATGACTCCCAACCTTCACCACACCCAAACCATCCTACACAAACTAAAATAAGACATAAAATATACCAAAACAAGACAAAACACTCCAGACCGGATCGGAAGAAGATCGACCGGACAAGGAGAATAGGAAGGACTAGTAGGTACACACGCAGAATTACAAATACACACCCTAAAAGTAATGGCGTCAATGAGAGGCCTGCCTAGCCAAAGTTCAAGATGGAAAACATAACAGTAGGCGTAACAACAAGAACACACCGGCCTACTAGCAAGCGTAGTAGCCCCCGCCCTACACAATCACCAGACCAAGCCTCAAACATACGGCACAACCCCAAATAGGCCACACTATCCAAAAGGCGAGAACATCGGGAACGCCACGACCCGGCAAACGTAGGAAGGAATTCATGGAACTATCGAGATGCCACGATACATAGAGAAAGATCAACAAAGTAAATCCTCATGAAACGCCGCTACGTACCCCCACTCACAAATTAAACATTAATATTAATAAAACACATAAAACCAACTTATATCGACCAAAAACCAAACGAAAAACATAGAGAAAACCATCCTCACGTAAGAGAACACCAGAAAGTGATAAAAAACATATAAACCCACAAGAAATCAGTCCAAAAACCACCAAGGAAGAGATAATTAACTACAATTAATTATCCTGGGCAATTAGTCATCGACGAAACAGCAGGAAAGCAGCCTACAAAACCGAGAAAGACACATAGGGGCCTGAATCGGGAAAAAACCATAATCAAACCAGAGAAAAATCCAATAAAAACTTTGAACCTACAACAAGTAGGAGAATAACATTAGCCAGCGAATTTCAACCTCGCAGAACCCTCGTTTGAAACCCTAGAGGGACAAAGAGCGGCTAAATATAGAAATTCAAGCAATAACGGGACTCCGACACGTCACCCCGCACCTCTCTCACCTAGTGATTGAAGTGTGGCAAACATCACGTGACCTACCTCAAAACACCCTCCCGGGGTCCATCCGCTAACCTATATAAACCGCGACAGGATAAGCCTCGGGGCTCTTGTCACAACTAATAAGTCAAGACGAAGTGCTGCTCGACAGCACACCTAGTACATAAAATTACACGTAAATTCTCCATGTAACAACGACGTGTTCTTTCGATCAATTCGATTCCCCTGCATTGCGCTTGGCCGTCGTTTGATCGAACGAACCGATTGAAAACAATACTAATAGTTTGGGAAACTCCATGTTAACACTAGTGTTCTTTTCCTCAACCGGTTCCCCTGCATTGCGCTTGGCCGTCGGTTGAGTAAACGAACTCATTAGGATACTCTGTGAGGAGTAAGGCTCCCCTGCACTGCGCTTGGCCGCCCCTACTCACAGCGTCAGGGCACACTCCACTAACGGGTCCCCACGCACGGCGTCGTGGCTATCCGTCTCTTGGAGTGTGAAGAAGCACGAGTGACACAAGGTCAAGGGAGTGGCATCCCGACTGAGTGCACCGCGCATTAGACTCGTAGGGTGTACCTGCGTGGGTGGGACCACGTTAGGGCCAGCACCAGTTACCACCTGCATCTCGCGGATACCTCGGCTGGTCTCAATTAATCGAGAACCCAATCGTACGCCTCTTAATGGCACGAGAAGGTGCTTAAATAATTGCGAATAAAAGCTTCAGTATCCGGGGTCTAGGAAGAGCTAGCTGGTCAAGCTGCGAACCCGGTGTCTCTTGCGAACAGAAAGCTATAGCTAGGGACCCAAACAATAACAAAGCGAGAAACGATAGGTAGGTAAAATCATCTACACCACACCACCACACTACACTCGCGTCCCTACTATAGAATTCTCGCGCGACCATCAGGAGGGCGGAGCCTCGAGAGGCAAGTCCGCTAACGAACAGCTCGAAACAATAACATTCGAAATAGCACAACACCAGCTAGCGTCCAATGATTAAAATAAGGCGAACCAGTACATCTAATGAAAGTACGATGGAACGCCCCGTATGAGGACCAAGCCTGCGACTAGGCCCCCCCCCCTTTTCAAATAGAGATACACAAAAATGGCCAACAGGAGTCTGACAACCCTATCCTAATAGAGATCGATTAACATCAAAATTATACCAGATTCAATAATTTATACTGGGCCTTCCGCCCAGTACAAATAAAGAAAAGAATTACCCAAACAAAAAGAAAAGACCAATGATGAAAGGGTAAAAGAAACCGCATGTCTGTCATGGACAAATGCGACGAAAAATAAACCTAAACTGAGGTCTGACCAACAAAAACAATAAAAATTACTAATAACAACCTAGTATTGATTGCAAATCTAAACTTCCACGGATCCTCTCGCTCCCTCCAGCCCAGTGCACGAACTAGTTTCGAGCAAACTGCCTCCCCACACGATCACGGTAGAGATCACTCGAAACAAAACTCAAACTTAACGCGATTTTACACCATAAACGAACCCTCGCGCACCGTAACCGTATAAGAAAGAAGTGTTCAAAATCGCGAAACGTTTCAATATGGATATATAATGACAATATTAGTAGTGCTCGGTTACTTTTTGGTACGTTCCGTAATTTCAGTGCTCCAATCTAATAATTCGGACAATAGTGTTAATATAAACCTAACTATTTTAGTATATATACTATTTTAATACGTGCTTCTGTGCTTCAATAAACATTATTTATTTAAACCCGCTCCTCGCCAGCCGTGCCCCAATCCCAAGGCAGCACATTCTGTCTCAAAATGGGGAAAATAAAATATTATTCCTTCGTTGCGTCCATTCGTTAAAACCCAGGACGTAACAGTAAAACATTTTTTCATTATATGTCATTATATATATATATATATATAATGACAATATTAGTAGTGCTCGGTTACTTTTTGGTACGTATATATATATATATATATATATATATTCACAGAAGCACGTATTAAAACAGTAATAGTCTGAATTCACACAATGAACAGACGCAACAGTCGGCTGGCAAGGTTATGGCATCAGTATTTTGGGATGCGCATGGTATAATATTCATCGACTATCTTAAAAAGGGAAAAACCATCAACAGCGACTATTACGTAATGTTATTGGAGCGTTTAAAGGACGAAATCGCGGAATAACGGCCCCATTTGAAGAAGAAGAAATTGCTGTTTCATCAAGACAATGCACCGTGGGGCTTCGAATTGCTTCCGCATCCACCGTATTCTCCAGATCTGGCCCCCAGCGACTTTTTCCTGTTCTCAGACCTCAAAAGAATGCTCGCTGGAAAGAAATTTAGCGCCGATGAAGAGGTAATCGCCGAAACTGAAGCCTATTTCGAGGCTAAAGACAAATCGTACTATAAAAATGGTATTGAAAAACTGTATGACCGCTATAATCGTTGTATCGCCCTCGAAGGCAACTATATTGAATGATAAAATCAAATTTTCTATGTTAGCCTACGAACTTTCCAGCCCACCTGTTAATTGCTTCAAAATCGCTTGTAATCGTTTGTAGTAACATTTTTCTTTATTTTTAGTGCAATTTGTTTTTTTGTAGTTTTTTGGAAATCAACCACAAACGTCCTACCTCCCTCACAATCATTTGCCGTCGTTTGTGGATAGGATCATCTTCAAAACTATCATTCCAAATCTGGCGGTTACTATTAATACTATTCATGGAGCTGAAATTTCCAAAGCCAGTCAGATCGCGTTAGATACGGGAAAATTGTTGAGACAATTCTCAGTCGCGTATACCGGTGTAAAAAATATATTCGCGATAACGTGAATTAACGGCACTCGTTGAAAATACCCCATGCTGGAAGATAACGACGCCAGGCCTATACGTAGAGGAAATTCGGTAGTATATCGGAATAATCCAGAGCTGTAGCAGTAAATAAGGGGAATAGGAGCGCACGACCCGACGTCGCTACTTCGACCATTGAGACGAAGCCGATTAGAAGGTCCGCCGCCTGCATCGAACATGTTAACATCAGCTTAGGTATTGAAGTGATAAAAACGTTCGATCAGCAGCGACGCAAAGGCATTCCCGCTACTTTCAAAGTCGTGTGAGATGAAATTCCGAAAAGTAGCAGAAGCCGATCTTGAAACGCTGTTGGAATTACGAGGGTGGATCAATAACCCGGTGACTTTTTGAATGAAAGATAGTTTTTTCGGCAAAAAAAGTTTTATTTCTCAACATAGTCTATTTTCAGTTTAATACACTTCGTTCAACGTTTCTCCAATTTTTTGTAATAACGGCAAGTGAAAGACACCAGTAAGGGCAACGCGAAGAATGGTGCAGCACCGAGCAACGCGGGCACAGGACAACGAACGCTGGACGTGCTGAGAATAAATGCGTCCACGGCTCATCGAAAGCTAGAGACCGAAAGATAAACGCAGTCAAAGTAACGCTGCGAGTACTGCAAGTGACACTGCCGGCGCCGAGCACCACTATCAGCGGCTTCGATACAGTCTTGCCATTGGCGGAGAACGGGATCCTTAGCCTAAAGGCAAATGCAGAGGCACAGTGCAGCTTAACAAAAGACGGCTGCTTGAAAGCTAAGACCGTCGTTGAGGACAATGGCGCGGAATTACCTACCCCCTGCTCAGCATAATGTTTATAAAAATCCATGAGACAAATATCCTCGGCGGCGGAGTATTGAAACTGTATGGGCATAGTATTGTTGGATGGCACGACAAAAATTGCTGTACCACCGCGGAGTGAGACGATTACCTACGCAGCTATAAAAAGTAAATTTGTTGGACTACTCTCCAAACTAGAATTGAGCCAAGGTGTGATACTGGGCTCGTGTGGAACGTCCCTGCGAAGTAGTAGTTGTGTTGTGAGCCTCGTCAACATAACGGAGCACGTGGTGGAGGTGCAACGAGACAAGTTGTTCAAGGGGGGTTGCGGAGATAAACGAGGGTCTTTACAGCTTATAATTACGTTTTACAGAATAATCTACCGCTCTAAATACCCAACAAAACTATATTAATTTTATATCTGGGGCAGGGGGGCTCGAGAAGGATTCAATGGAAACAAATACACGGTACTCACTCAGCTAAAGTTCTTTATGATCCTTTCCTGAATACGGGTTCCTTAGTTCCACACATTATGTCTCTCGAAATATTTAGCGTGGTTCCTTGCTATTCCCAATACAGTATATAGATTTCGAATTTCCTCAATAGTGATATGTGCTGACTCGCTCACTGCCTGGCTTGAAGTATCGCTAGCGGGATGTCACTGTAGCGTGGAGTGGTGTGCGTGGCCGGCGTGCAGCGTCAGTGTAGCATTAAAAGTGGGGTGCGTGACTGAATGTGCTGCGAGGTGGCCGGTGTGCAGCGTCGGCGTAACGCGGAAGGTGGTGTGCGTGTCTGGGTAACGGTGCTGCTGCATATACGTTAAGTGGCAGCGGGAGCACGGTATGTAGCGGGGTAGCCCCGATCCAGCTCGATATGCAGCTAGCGGTCTGCCGCTCAAAGGAAGATGACCGTGCCCAGTGAACGTGACAGATCGATGATATGACCAGAGGCCGAAAGTCTTTTCCTATCGTACGGGGGGTTACAGAAATGCTGTCTTACTGGGTCGTGGTGGCTTCGGACGACGCATAAGTACGGGTGATCGAGTATGGGTTGGGCAGAGGGGGTGTTGAGGGGATTAATAATTGACTAATTTATAGGTGAGAGTATAATAACATAAAAATAAAACTTAGTATAGAAATAATGGAAATAATAAAAATAATTAATAATAACAAAAATAGAGCTTATAATGGAAATAATAACTACTACGTTACTATTAGGTGTACAACTTTGTTTCCGTCGTTTGCCTATAGATGGATTTAGTGGTATGTAGTAGTCGAAATAAATATGTCATAGACGACATGCATAAACTTAGGCATCTGTCAACATAACCCCATAGAAATACGCACGGCGATCGACATTCGCCGTGCGTCGACCTGTTGCTGCTGGGTGGTGTAGTGCGCAAGGCGGTCGCGAAGATAGCCGAGGCAGCGCCTCGCAGGCATGCTATTCAAGCGAGAGGCTGTCTCTCTCGCTTGACATAAGCGTCTCACAAAGAGGCTTTTGTACTACTCAGCCATCTTGAAAAATTAGACACCTTTCGTGAAAACCGCTGAAACAGCTACTCGCTCTTCGCTCACTTTTTCACCACCTCATACCAGATCCACTAATCAAATACGTGCTCAACATGACTCAAAAAACTCGGTAAGCGGGCACCTTCATAATTTATCTAAATTCAATGTTGGTGAGGTCGAGAAATCTCATTTGTGCATCCTCAAAAGTCTCACGTCATGGCGTGCTCTGCAGCGCGGGCTGCACCACGTTTAACCTCACAAATTTCGGCACTCAATTAATACAATTGAACGTGCATCTCATTAAAATTCACTCTAAATTTAGTTATAAAGTCGATGGTAGAATAAACAACCACTTTCTCTACCTACATCTTTGGTCTGGTTATTTCACACCTGTCGTGAGTGAAAACTAATTCCTTTTCGATATATTGCAGATTCGATTCTACAACACCACAGGAATTCTCAACAGTGTATTCATCATAAAGTTATTCTCGATTGAAAATGTCAGTTTACGAGCCAAATTTTCATAATTTGTGGGACGTTTTAATTTTCTGCTTCAATTTGAAGAAATATGTGGCTGAGGCTCATCAAATGCTCTCAAATATTTATGGTGAGGCCGCGATTAGTGAAAGAACGTGTCGTGGGTGGTTTCAACGCTTCAAGAACGGTGATTGTGACGTTGAAGACCGGCATAGCGGTGGAAGAGAGAAGGTTTTCGAAGATACAGAATTGAAGGCATTACTTGATCATGACTCGTGTCAAAGTCAAGAAGAATTGGCACGATCATTGGGACTGACTCAACAAGCAATTTCAAAATGCCTCAAAGCCATGGGAATGATTCAGAAGCAAGGAAATTGGGTACCGTACGAGTTGAAACCGAGAGATGTTGAACGGCGTTTGTATGCTTGTGAACAGTTGTTTCAAAGGCAAAGACGGAAGGGATTTCTGCATCGCATTGTGACTAGGGTCGAAAAATGGGTTGATTACGATAACCCCAAGCACAGCAAATCATGGGAATTTTCTGGCTATGCTTCCACGTCGACGCGGCCAACCCGAATATTCACGGCTCTAAGGTCATGCTCTGTATTTGGTGGTTCCAGCTCGGCGTAGTGTATTCTGAGCTGTTAATACCGAATGAAACAATCACAGGCGATCGTTATCGAACGCAATTAATGTGTTTGAGCCGAGCATTAAAAGACGAACGGCTACAATACAACGAGAGACATGATAAAGTGATTTTGCAGCATGACAATGCTCGATCCCATGTTGCGAAAGTGGTCACGACATACTTGGAAACGTTGAAATGGGAAGCCCTACCCCCCCCCCCCCCGTATTCTCCAGACGTTGCTCTCTCTATCACTTATTTCGATCAATGGCACACGACCTGGCTGACCAGCACTTCCGGTCTTTGGAAGAAGTAAAAAATTGGCTTGATTCGCGGATCGCTTCAAAACAAGACTAGTTTTTACTACGCGGGACCCGTACGCTGCCCGAAAGATGGGAGAAAGTAGTGGCCAGCGACGAACAATACTTTGAATCATAAATGTATAACCAGTTTTTTACAATATAGCCTCGAATTTCGGAAAAAAAACGGCGGAAGCAACGTTATATACCTAATATATTTTGTCGGTGAGTGATGGCCCTCGAGCCTCCCAGCGAGGGACGGACGTTTAAGTGACATATTTTGGTCCGCCATTTTGGATTTCAAAATTTTACTCCAAATTTGTAGCAACTAGGCTAAAGTTTCAGCAACTAGGAAATTACTGAAGAATCAAGTTTAGCGAAAATTGTACGAGCAAATCGCAAAATAAAGAATGTGCACCACATGGCATCAATGCCGTCTCTGGCATGACAAAAATGTCATGCCATATAGCGTCAATGGCCGCAGAAAGGGTAATGCTGCATATATGTCATAACGGGAGCTCAAGAGAGAGAGAGAGAGAGTGACGATAATCTCTAGTGAACCGGAAAAGACAGCGTATCAAAGTTAACAGGCAGTACGAATCACGGCACAAAGAGGACCGAGGAGACAGAGCGCGCAGCCGGAAGAGAATGCCGCAACGCATCAGAGTGAGAGGACACAAAGCGAGACAGACTCGCCGCGTGCCTATATAACGCTTTACAGATGCGCAGTACTCTGCCGCGAAGCCGTGCAGATGGGGTAAGTGTAACGCGGATACTCGCACTAACCAACGTACAAAGGAGAGAGGGAGCGCCGTAAAGGAAGAGAGTAACGGTGCAATAGTAACGCATTGCTAACACTCAAAGCGAGGGAGGCCGAATAAAGAGTTAGTTGCGAAGCCGTTGGAGAAAAAGAGAGACCAAGCCAGCGACACCGTAATCAGTGGGCGGCATGAGGTAGGAGACCCCGGTCTACCTACCGCATAGCATTGATAAGGAAGCGAGGCACAGAGGGGACGTAGACCGTGATCCGCCGCTAGCACAGAAAAAAAACAGAAGTATGAAGGACACTAGCGACTTTCACAGTGGCGTAGCTTGCCTTGTGGCCGCAGATCATCAGGAAAGACCACAATACCCCCCTAGGAGGGGATCAACGTGTCAAACGCACGTTACAGAGGATCCGTGCCAAATATGATTGACCCGGCATCAGAAGGAATATAGAACAGCATATAACTGCATGTGAAGGCTGTCGGAAAAATAAATTGAGAAAGAGGCGAGTGCCGATGATCCTCACGAGACTGTAGCGGTCGACATTATAGGACTGCTACCCAAAACTGCATCTGGAATCAATATACTTACCTTTCAGGATGCCCTCAGGAAGTATAGCGCAGCAATACCTGTGCCGAACCAAGTCGCATGCACCGTGGTAAAGGCATTGGTGGAAGACCGATACGGAACCCCAGAGAAAGTCCTATTGGAGCATTTAAGGAGATACGCCGACTGCTGGCGTATAAATAAGATACAGTGAACGGCATACAATCTTATCTAAAAAAAAAAAAAAATGTTCTCCGTTAGACGTATTCATTACAGCGCCGGAGCACACGCATATGCAAAGAGAGAGAAGGCCTCTACTTCTTGAATATATATACGTATACATATAAAATATATTGTAATCATAACATATATATATAGCTTGATAATTTTCCCGACCTGTTGTCGTTCGACAGGCGGCCATTACACACGAGGCAGCGGCCGCATGTGTAAAAGTAGAATTGACTCTGCAAGAACAAAATCATGATTCCCTCTGTCCAGCTGTGGTAGCCCTATTGTAACGAAAATTGTAGCAGAATAGAGGTGTAATAATGGTGTAATAGTAGGTAATAATTAAGAGCCTGAGATTTTCGCGAATCTCAAACCTGTGAATCCCCCCCGCGTGTCCTCCATTCGGTGAACGACCGTGAGCTAGTTAAGCGTGGGGACTTGTACTGGAGGCTGCAAAGTAACGGTGTCGCTGCTGTGTGGCGACTGGCGCCCATATAAGTTATTTTTGTTACTACCGTATGCTATTTGATAACGGAATGGCGAGTCCTTAATATATTGTCAACGGATTGTAATTGAAAGTGGTACTCCGCCCCCCTCGCCCCGTCCTAAACGCGAGGAATCTAAATTGCTATTATTTCGTGCTTATTAGTAGTTATTAGAAATCATTATAGTGATTTCGTACCGATAGAGCACTGTTATTCTGTGTGGTCCTGTTACTAGTTTCGGTACATATTTGTACCGGTTGGGCACTATTATTTTTAACGCAGACCACTTGTATTCTCTCTCGTTGAAAGTCGGGTTTCTCGTTTGAATTTCTCGTGGAATTTCGATATTCTTTGTTGGCTATTATTCTCTTACCTTTTTGTTATTATCGAATCCCGATCATCTGTTGATTTAGGAGGCTGCATCCTTCATTATCAAGCGTTGAGAATCCAGCGAGGGTCGTCGCTCAACTGCCAACGCCTGAATCGCTACTATTATAATTTTGTTGTTGTCGACCTTCGACCGTTCTTAGTAAATTTAGCCATTATTATTTTTGTAATATTTTTCTTATTTTTTCTTTTGTCGAATTAGCTAAGCTTTTTTTGTCATTATTGCGTACTCTTACTTGTAGTTACTCACCCCGGCCCTCATCTTGGACTAACCAAGAAAATCGGTTACAGAGTAAAGACGTAGATTTTATTTCTGTCGACTCGATTAAACTTTTTGAGCGCTTTGGCATAACTCTTACGTTCTTCGACAAGGAACCATCGATTTGGGATAGTAATGGACAATACGTGAAATCGTTGGCTTTTCTTTTAAACTTGCGAATAGTTAACGACGTGACGGAAAGAGGACTAAAATTGATGGAAGACTACATAAACTTAATACGAAAAACGAAGGACAAAAACGAAGTTTGATTATTGCAAGAGATCAAAAGACTGTAAACGCGTTCACGGTTACAGTTTCATTCAATTTTACTATACAGTAACAAATTTTTTATCAGTAACATACTTCATAAAAATGCTTTATACATTTATGACGTAATATTTTCCTTATACGAATAACATGGCATTACAGATATAGTACATGCACTGCATTTATTTCCTTTTGCTTCACCAAATTAGCGTTTACTGGCGATTAGGTCAATTTTTAATTAGTCCAACAAAATACTTCTGATTCTGATTCTGTCAGCCTTTCTTTACTTGTCGGAACCAAATTATTTGTCGTAACAACAAAACTATTTCTTTTTTGCCGCCCACAAAGACTAATTTGTAATACCAACAATTTTTTTAAAAATGTAAGCAATATATATCAGTTTTGTCACTATTATATCTATAGATTTATATTATATAATATATATATAGATACGACTTCGAGATATTTTGTCGTCAAACGTATGCCCATAAGTGGTTTTTTTTACTTTTCCATTGTTTGTTCGGCTATCAATAGCCCCATAACATCTCCAAAATAAATGTTCGGGTATTAGCTGTGTTTGTTTCAGTCACAAAAGCTGAAGCTAAAAATGGTGTGAGCCGTACATTTTTAGAATTTTTCCATATGAATTCACATGCAACAGTCTAAAATTCCGGTTCTTCTTCATTTAAAACCAACTCTAATCTTCAAGTGAATTGCGGAAGGGGTAAACGTTATCCGACCAGTCTCAACATTTACACCAATTTTTTGAATATTTGGTAGAACCGTTTTCGGAGGGCGATAGCTAAAAAATTCGAAACTTCAACTAAGGACCACTCTGGCCCATACATAACTTTCCGTTTTTAATTTTCATTAACATCAAAGGAGCGGCCTGTATAGAATGTCTATTGAACGTAACCTGCATAAAAAAAAATATAAACTTTTGCGCTGTACTCAAAGGGCTTAACTTATGTACACGAGACTGCTCCGTATGTGACAAAGGGTTAGTCAAAAACAATAACAACGTTTTAACATAATCTTTGTGGGATTCTTAAAATTGGAAATTCTTCAACCTCACCACTTACCTGACTTCCCGTCACTTTTTTACTTACCTGATTTTCATGGGCTACATAGGCGACCTACGTGAGGGATCTTAGGCCAATACCCTAATTATGACAACATTTTAACGGGGTGAAACCAACGACGAACTCGAAAAATATTAGGAGCAAGTGTCCCTAAAAAAAGGAATAGCTATATGTAAATATGATAGGCGAGAATGACCGAGTAATCTAAATTCCTGGTATCTCTTGTCAAAGAACTTGTGCATGCATTAGGCCAAACGATGCCATCGCCCGACGAAGAACATGAGCCACTTATTTATCCGTGAGCGAACTTTTACGAACGGAACTAGTCTCCTTAGTTCACACATGATTAACATCACTCGAAAAAATCTAATGTAATTTATTTACCGTCCTGTCACGGCATTTTCTTGTTAACATGAAATATTTTCAGTAACATGAAAATTAATAGACTTCTTAGGTAGGTATAAGTAGGGTTTATTAAAAAATCAGTAAATATATTTTCTGTCCGGCTTTGTGGCACCGTCTGCCAGTACAATAAATTTCCTATGTGATTGTTTTGGTTTCACAATCTTCTTTATCTTCAGTATTAGTGGGCCTTCCGCTCATACGCTCTTTGGACCAGTGGCGGTATCTTCGGTATTCTTGCGGGCCGCTGAACACGCCGTCTGCTCCGCTTGGATACTTGTTGCTGGCTCACATGTCAGCTGTGGTGTACGCTGGCTCCACGCTCGTGTCACCTCAGTTTTGCGAAAACGAGAAAAATTCGTGTTTCCCCGTCGTTCTTCGTCCGCATTCCGTGTCAAAAAGTTTTGTGCCGTTTCCGTTTATTGTTTGTGCGTTTTCTCGTCGTGGTGGGAGCTCTGAGACGCAAGTTATGTCCTTTTTGTGGGGTGATGCGTGCCCTAAGTGATGATTATTAAAGTGTTTTTTTAAATATTTATTTGTTCATCAGGTGGACTCTGTCAACAATTAGGATGGTGCGACCTCCCTCACCCCCCTGACTTTTTAAAATTAGATTCCCGACTCTGGTTAGTGTTATTTATTCCACTTCTCTTGGTTCCGCGCCGTACTGTGCGAGCTGAGCTCGACAGACTCTGCCAAACTTTTCGTTTATTCGGCTTTCTCTCCTCTGGGTGGTCTTATCTCTTCATATTCTTGTTCGTGTTCATCCCTCGTGATCTTCACACAAGAGTTCCTAATCCCCTCTCGCCAATTCTTCCAAGATTCACTCCAAAAGTTTAACTGGGCGTTGTGACATGAAATCGTATTTCTATATTTTTGGCGGGTCCTTGGTATCGCTTTTATTTTGGACTTTGTTATTGAGAATCTCAGTCCGCCTTTTCTTCTCACCCTACAATCTGACCCGGTATTCTTTACAATTTCTGGATACGCACCTACTCGTTGAGTGGATGGTTCACGCATCCAGTACGATATTCTAACTATAATCTATCCTTAATTTCCTATTGTGCTACGTAATTTCTAATTAATCTCCTTAAATTTGCTTTAGAAGACTTTCTTAAATTTGCCTCCTTCAAATTTCTCCTTAAATTTGCTTTAGAAGACTTTCTTAAATTTGCCTCCTTCAAATTTCTCCTTAAATTTGCTTTAGAAGACTTGATATAGACCGCTGCCTCATAATTTCTGTTCCCCAATTGAGTTCCTACTCTCCTAGAATGTATTTTCTATTCCGACTTATGGTGCTGAATATTTCACAATTTATTTCTCAGCTTGAGTTTTAGCTCCTGCCTCTTTGCAGCTTCTTTTATATCTCCCACACTTCTTTTCCCACTCTCTTATCTTTTCTTCTCTTGTTTCAATTTTTGATGTAATTTTGTCTTATTACAGGTTCCTGTCACCGTGCTCTGGCGTTCACATCGCTGCCTAAGCGGGGTGAGCTGGTCGCAAATACGCTGTTTTCGACAGCGAGAGAACATTCTAAAGTCGTGACGTCGGGTGTTTCTACCGTGATGCTGTTCCGATCCATGCTCAAGGAGATCCGCATTTTTATATTTCGGCGCGGGGTAAATATAATGTTTCTCGTTTGCCTCCGATATCGAGTGTCTTCGATGTTTCTTATCAATATAATCAATAAAATATTCTTCAAATAGATTTACTCTTCGAATTTCAGTATTTCTCTTCTAAGATAACAGTACTTGTCACGCGATAATTTTCAAAAGACCAACTGCGCGGATTCCGAAGCTGCGAGACAACTATACTGGGATGAGAACCCCTTGACCATGTGGCACGAATAATGCGCAAATGCTATACGGGAGCGAAGTGAACTCGAGGCCTTGCACTACGCTGCTCATATACACCTCACTGATACGAGGGGTCGATCAATAAATAGTCGGCCTTGCGCCATCTGTTAGTCGAGAAAAGAAATCAATAGCGACGTTTAGTAGTCCCATCCGTCACATGACTGTTGTCAAAGTTTCAGTTCGCTGCGATGTTTAGTTTGCGTTTGACAGCCATCGAACGACAAACAACTTTTGTATTTTTACAAAAATGGAAAAAATTGAGTATCGTGCAGTGATTCGATTTTTGTTTTTGAAAAAGAAAATGAACAATGAAATCAAAGCGGAGCTAGACGAAGTTTATATGGACCTTGCACCTTCGTTATCAACCATTAAATATTGGACAGCTGAATTTGAACGCGGTCGTACGAGCATTGTTGACGATGAACGTCCAGGTCGTCCAAAGGAGGTCGTCATACCAGAAACCATTGAAAAAGTTCACGATATGGTATTAAATGATCGGAGACTAAAAGTGCGTGAGATTGCTGAGGCCACAAGCATATCATATGGCTCAGTGATTTCAATCCTGAGTGATCAGTTGGGTATGAAAAAAATATCCGCAAGATGGGTGCCACGTTTGCTCACTGTCGACCATAAAAGAGAACGTTTAGCTGATTCAAAGGCGTGTTTGTCGATCTATAAGCGTGATCCTGTTGGGTTTTTGCGTGGTTAGGTAACCGTGGACGAAACATGGATCCATCACTATACACCAGAGACAAAGGAACAATCGAAACAATGGACTACACCGACCGAACGTGCTCCGAAGAAGGCGAAGACGATGCCATCGGCCGGTAAGTTAATGGCCACAGTTTTTTTGGGATGCACGCGGCATAATCTACATCTATTTCCTTCCGCCGAAAAAAACGATTAATGGCAAATACGATGCAGCCGTACTGATCCGGTTCAACGACGAATTGAAGAAAAAACGTCCACATTTGGCGAGGAAAAAAGTGCTCTTCCATCAAGACAATGCACGCGTTCACAGGTGCCCAATTGTCATGGCCAAAATTCATGAATTTAAATACGAATTGCTTTCGCATCCACCGTATTCTCCAGATTTGGCCCCCTCCGACTACTTTCTGTTTCCAAACCTGAAAAAATGGCTTGGCGGAAAGAGATTTGGTTTCAGAGATGACCTCATCGCCGAAACAGAGACCTATTTTGAGGACCTTCCGAAATCGTATTATTCGGAGGGCATCAAAAAATTGGAAAATCGTTGGAATAAGTGTATCGAGCTGAAAGGAGATTACGTTGAAAAATAAAAAGATTTTTGTCCAAAAAAATGCGATTTTCTTTACCAAGCCGACTATTTATTGATCGACCCTCGTACCTCTTCCTAACCGTTACTATTTCTGTAACTAATATTTGGGATTTGATGACATTCGGACAAAATGATATTGATAGACTGATATCCCCGTCTAAATAATTTAAAGGCTTTCCTCGGATAATCAAACATTACGTTAATTTAAGTTTTAGGAACAAATTTGTTATACATTTACTTCTGTCTTGGTAAGTTAAAAATTCCCATCAAGGTTCATCAAGATTGCTTCAATTAAGTAATTCTCTTTTTTGGAACAATTGTAATTATTGCAAAATGTATGAGTTGTATATGCTACAGTTATAAATTGAACCAAGTTTGGTTAATCTGTTTGATTGATAACGATCGATTGTTTAAACAATCACAATTGATTAGTTAGTTATGTCAATTTCGTTTATTTACTAATTAGACAAATGGAGCCGAATATTATATCCTGCAAACTTGTTAATAATCATCTCAATGATATGAGTCAGCTATGATGGACTAGCGGATCAACAGTAGCAGCCAGAGTATTGATCCTTTTGAAAACTGCGAGCGGCCAACAAATCACCCCTACGATTTGATAGGAGATGGCGAATCTACTTAGGGATGGTGGCGCAATGCTTCAATCTCTGTATTTATAGTTTACAATGCCTCAATCTCTGTATCTCTTGGCCACGCTGCCTCAATTTCTATGTACATATATATATATAGGCCACGGTGTCTGAACCTTTGTGTCCATAGGCCACGTTGCCTCGACTTCTATATCGATAGTCCATGGTGCCTCAATCTTTCTATCTATAGACCACGGTGCGATAAAAACGGAATCTACAGGCTACGTAATATCAAGTCTTTTTATTTCAATGTAATATTGAAATAGCGGTTGTATTTGAATCTTACGAAGAATATACGACTTATATGGGTAAATCGACCGCGAATAGCGGTACACACCATCACAAGTGCCTGCATGGCACTTTTGAGCCCAACTGTATACATGACTCACCAGGTGAATCTCTCCATATTCTCTTTATGCAAGGCGAGGTTTCTGTCCCCGCTGTAAAGGGCTGCCAAGGCTTGGCGCACAAGCGAGACCGAGCGTGCACGTCTCATCCGATTCACGGGTCTAAACGTAGTACTTAGTTCGGTTTTCTTCTGCTTGTTTGATAAATTGAATTTGTTTAAACAATTGTTATTGACTAATGATTTGAATCAATACTTTTTATTGATGAGTTAGACAAATTGAGCTAAGTTATCCGCCCACTTTCTAAATACTTTGTGATTGTTTAAATAATTTATTATGATAAACTGAATTGATGATCTTACTCTATACTATACGTGTAATTTCAATCATAACCATATCGTTAGTAGAAAATTGCATGTCAAGTATAATTGCCTTAATTTCTATGAAGTAACGAAGTCACTTACAATTCTATTGTAAGGGCTAGTCGGACATTGCTTTCTTTTATTGTCAAACTTGCCATAGAGTTACGCTCCTTTCTCGATCAGTGGAAAGAAACCTTGCATTATTGTATAATTTTATTTATAGTAATATGGGAACGCCTCTCTTACGCTTTCGGCCCGTCACACTTTTTCTTATTGGGTGATATCGAGTAACAAATCACGAGCGCTTTAGAATGAAGTCAACCATGTACACAATCATTGTTGTATTAACCAATTATTTTTCAACGATTTTAAAATCCAAACTGTTGAATTTTGTTCCATAGTATTACGTGAACAAACATATATATATTTTTTAATAGCCGCTACTATCTGTTGAAAGAGTTCATCGTGCTCCCTAAATGTAATTGATAGAACACATGGAAATTTGTTTTTTTCATTGATGGCAATGGTCGCATTTAGTTTGGGCAACTTTCATATTTGTGATGCTGTAATCTTTTTCGAGTTTCAGTCCGGGCAGCTTTTTGACAAGCGGATACGTCGCTAATTTTCGTTACGCAGATACGTTAGTAATTCGTCGAAGGATTTCTATATTATCGATATTTTCGCGATAACAAGACGGAATCTTGTTGGCAATAGACATATCCATTGCTCTGTTCCACTGTACATTTTGATATTCATTGCATATGATGAAATAAAATTTAGTTTCAGTGGTCGTCGTCGTGGCTGGCCTTAGATTAATAAATTTATTTCATACGACGCGCCTTTAAATACCATCATGTTCCAGTAAGCCTTCCAGGTTCCAGAATCTTTTTCCTTCTCCTCTTTGACAGCTGACCCACACATCCTTGTATATCAACGACGATATCCATCTTCACGTTTGATTCGAGAAAATGATCGCGTTTATCTTATTTGGTGTTTATAGAGACACTGCCTCGTGGCAACACGAAAGAATTTATTGCAAAATCATTTATTTCTCATATTAGCAGCAAAATCTACCATTACCTGGCAAGAGGCGTCGATTTCAATGATATTATCATGTTATGCATATATTATACAATTAACCGTAAAAGCAACCGTCTCCACAACTCGTACTTCGATTCTTACACTGCAGTGTACAATTAAATTTCAATGAATGTTGCTGTTTGTCGAAAGACAGGGTGTCAAATCAAAAGTACGCTGGTCGTCGCAAACGCGGGCTACCTCTCAGGAACGACTGCAAAAAAAAAAAGAGAAAAGAATATGATTGAAGATTGAATGAGTAAATATTGCAAAAGGAACAGAGAAAAGGATGTGATTGAAAATATGGTTGAGGAACGCCTGCAAAAAAAAGATAAGGATGTGTTTGCAAGTATGAATTATGAAAGTTTGCAAAATAAAAAGACAGAAAGATATGGTTGAAAATTTGAATGAGGAACGATGAAATAGAAAAAAAAGAGATAAATATGTTTCAACAAGCAATTGAATTGCGGGTCTAAAAGACTTTATATTGATGGGTAGGTCGATCGTACGTGTATATTCGAATCCCGTCAAAATCTACGAAAACAACTAGCAAATCGTTTGTTGAAAAAAAAAAAAGAAAAAAAAACATACGAGAGAATTTAATTTCAGTTTCGTGAGCGTGTCTCTCGTAAGCTTGTATTTTGTCGGATATCTATGCTCCATTGCATTTGACACATGCAATAAAACTGATGGTGCTCAATCGCACAGTATTATCAATCTATTACCTGATTTTAACGTAGTCTAATTATAAATCTCGAAGTGCTAAGACATATTTGAGATGGTAGCTAATCGAGAGCATGGGATGAAATTCTTAAACCCCGGAGAAAAACTTTAGAGTTGAAATTTAAGGCAAATCTATTTTTTTTTTCGTACGATCGAGTGACTACTCTAACCCTGACGCTCTTCGAACAGTGAACCACAATGAGAAGAAAAGTATTGGCGACGGAGTAGCGAAGAAAAGCGACAAATCCCGGTATGAATATATTAAGAATAATTTTTTAAATACGTGAAACTAATTTTTAATATGCAAATATTAGTTTTAACCATGCATAATTTTGTGTACTTTTTAAATAGGTGTACTATTGACGAGGAATAAAGTAATGATGAACGAGCCGTAAAAAATACAAGATGGAATTTGGTGCATATAGTTCAAATGTTATTAACCGTTGTAACCGTCATACTAAGTAACAAATTTAATAACATAAGCCTTTTGATTATATAAAAGAAATATATACATTCAAAAATGTTAAATAAAAAAAATTATTATTCTAATTTCGAATATTAGTATAAAGTATTATTATTATTATAAAAAAATGTTTTATGACAACCAGCCCTCTCCGGATAAGGTCTGATGCGACTATATTACCATATCATATTCCTTGTTGGTCGACTCCCGCGTATCGCACGCGTCATTCGACGCGAGATATTAAGGGTTCCTATTACCCGCTAGTCGATATTCTCGCTCTCCGTTATTTTCGCCCGTATTGAAAAAAAAATGTCCACGGTATGTTAAAATGATTATAAAACTATGTCCCTTTATTTGAGCTTGAATATTGTCAAACTCAAATTATGAGATGGCAAAAAGTAATTTGTGGCTTGATTTTTCGTTACTCACAGTCTCAAGTAGTTGTATATATTTTTTATGTAACGATCTCGATTTTCTGACTTTCTGGAGTCACTACTCCGCAAAAATTACGATTTCGTATTATTTACGCAGTTGGTTAGATCTGATAAATGATGATAAATGATTAGTTGTGTTGATATTAGGTTTAGTGTCGTTGTGCTTGAATCTTCCGATACGAAATAGTCTCGAGGAAACGATTTGCCCGGTAGAGAACAGTAGCCGATGAGACTCTTCCACGAATGGGCGGAAGATCGGATGCAATACCAGCGTCTCAAGGGAAAGATGCAGTGGGCTGGAGAACGGGCGGAGATAGTGGTTGCGTTACGGGCAAGAGTCCCCTTGATACCAATTTTGTTTTGTTAGGCCCTGTTCTCACCTTATGCAGAGGGAAAGCCATCGGGAGGGTCTCAACGCGACCGTTTGGTTTTCGGTGTACCATGCAACGTTATGACAAGTTCTAATCCACTCCTGTATCTTGTACACGAGCATGAAAAGGTTGGACTTGGGGCATTCTTTTACAGGACATTAGAAAGCTCATCTCTACGTCGCAAATTTCGTAAAAATCTGCAAAGTGGTTCATATTTTAGGGAAATTTAAATGTTTCAATTTGTCTCTTTTATATAGATATAGGGTCTATGTTCGCTCAGTAGGATGGACATTTCACTGAACACAACTCAGAGTGCGAGGTACGAGATCGCTATATTAAGCGTGGGAATAAGAGTCCTCATTTAAATTACGCATTTGCGAACCATTATAAATATCAGGTTTAATTAATTGGCACAAGTCCAATTAATTATCTTAGGAATAATACAGTGTTTTACGCGTTATCCGATTCTCGAGTCCAAATGATGTGCCAACACATCACCCATTATAAAGAGTGTCCCAGCAAGAGCGCCGGATTTAAATTTGCCGCCATTTTTTTAATACGAGTTGTACGGTGATTTTTTTTACATTTGTCACGTACAGACCACGCGATTTAAGAATATGGAGAAGTATTCAAACCAACAACGTTTAATTATTGTAAAAACACATTACAAAAATGGTGAAAATTTGCGAAAACAGTTCGTCAATTACGTCAAGTTTTTGGTCGCAATAATGCGCCAAATGAATTGACAGTGAGGCCTTTCATTACAAAATTTGAGACCAAATTTACGCTGATGGATCAGAAGATCATTGTTCGTCGTCGTCCTTGTCGGTCACTCGAAAATATAGCCACAGTAACGGAATCTGTGGCCGAGAATCCAGGAACTTCCATTCGGCATCGTGGTCAACAATTAAACATTTCCAGTAGCACTATGCAATGAATTTTGGTAAAAGATCTGCATTTGCACGCGTACAGGGTTCAATTAGTGCAAGAAATCAAGCCAAGGGACCATGCGCAGCGCCGTGAATTTGCTGATTGGGTGTTGGAACATCATCAAATTAATGCGGATTTTTCGAAGAAAATCATTTTTTCAGATGAGGCACATTTTCAACTCGACGGATACGTAAATAAGCAAAACTGTCGGATTTGGGGTGCTGAAAATCCTCGTGTGTATACTCAAACAACACATGCATCCACCGCGAGTAACTGTTTGGTGTGCATTTTGGGCTGGCGGAGTAATTGGGCCGTATTTCTTTGAAAATGCGGCTGGAAATGCGCTAACTGTTAATGGAGTGCGGTATCGCGAAATGTTAACGGAGTTTTTGTGGCCCGAATTGGATGTAATTGATGTGGAGGACATGTTTTTCCAACAAGACGGTGCGACCTGCCACACAGCAGGTGAAACAATGGTGTTACTGCAGGCTAAGTTTCCAGGCCGTGTCATTTCTCGATTTGGCGATCAACATTGGCCACCAAGATCGTGCGCTCTAACACGGATGGACTTTTTTCTTTGGGGCTATGTGAAGGAAAAGGTGTATGCGAATAATTCTGAAACAGTTGAACATCTTAAAGAGGAAATACGGCGCGTTATTGGTGAAATACAGCCACATTTATGCGAAAACGTTATTCAAAATTTCAACAAAAGAATAATTCTGTGCCAGAGGTTTCGTGGTGGCCATTTGCCTGATGTATTTCACGGTTAATCGGAACTATTTTTCTTTATGTTGAAATAAAAATGTTTGCTTAATTAAAAAATAAATGTGTTTTTTCTTTAAAATTAAATCCGGCGCTCCTGTTAGGACACCCTTTATATTGCCTAAATATTGATGTAGTTACACCTTGAATATTTTAACGCCGCGCTTAATTAGAGTAGGTCGCATCGTCAAGTGCTACTTCAACCTTTACATTCCACGCGGCGTCAACCATTTGCCATGTCACTACTAACTGCAAGTTGAAGGGAAATATTAACAAGGACGACTGCACCATTTACCCTACACACTTGGACCTGGTAGCTCGACTACTCGATTCTGGAGGTTAACTCGAGTGGTTGTCGAGGCATCGTGCCCCCAGCCAAATCGGCGAGTACGGAGCCACCACCACCTCCGAGTAAACGAGAAAACGACCTTAGATGCCACCAATACCTTTGACATCGGAACTGATACGCACAGGACCGAGAAAGTCACGAAAAGTCGACTCGGCGGCTTCATACTGGAACCAATATACACAGCACTAGGAGGCCGCCGTATCGAGCTATGCACACTGCTGCGGTAGGAGTCGTCAGCGCAGCCATAGCCCACGTGATCCGTACCGAGGTGCCAGCCAACGGAGGTGGTCGATAGCTGAAACAAGAAATCGATGCGGACGAAAGCGACTATGATTATTCATAATTCGTACGAGAGCGACTAGAAAACGCGTGAAGATCGACGTGCAGAAAGTAGATAGGGATAGTAGTGAGTTAGGCACCGTAAAGAAGAGAAAACAAGAAAATTTAAAAGAGGAAATCGGGATCAACTCACGACTTGAGAGACGACAAAAAACCGTAGGAGAAAGCGAAAGGAGTGGAAGTGTGCGAGCATGAGTACGAGTCTAGTATTTTCAGCGATAGCCTAAATTGATGTGGAACTAGTACAAAATAGTAGGTAATAATTAGGAGCCCAAGATTTTCCGAAATCTCAACCCTCTAAGTCCTCCCCCACCGTCATATTATTTTTCAGATACTCTGCGAGCGCCCGGTGAGAACGTTCTAAAGTACCTTAGACTCAGGAAGATATGTCTTTGTTCGTGTCTTTTTCGTTTGCCGGAGGTTACATGTATCTTGGCATATTGTACTTAAGAAATTAATCTATTGACAGTATCGTCGTCGGCATTCCGTACCTATATATTATTTCCTCGACAGGGGCCCTGGCCACATTATATGCCTCCTGAATCGGTGAGGACACAGCTGCACTGTATCTGATAAGCACATCCTAAAACGTCAGTACATACTTGTTTCCGGATACAGTGGTTAGCAGTCCTACGATATCGAATGCTACCTTCTCGCATGCCTTGTTGGAGTGTCGGGAATAACCATCCGTACCTTAATCCTTTGGCCTGTTTTATTCCTTTCGTATAACCCGCAGAAGGCGACATAGTCTTCCGAATCCTGCCTAATGCCGGGCCAATCGTACTTAGCCCGAATTCGCTGCAGCATTCGCCTGACGCCCTGGTGCCCATCTAGATGGACATCGTGATATTTATACATAATTTTCTGCCGATCCCCTACGGTGGAGGAGTCTATACCACTACGGTAGACACTTTCCTCCTTGATAGCACGGTCTTCCTCGCCTTCAAGTGGCGAAAACATGTTGCACTGCCTTTCCCATCGTCGCTCAACTTGGCTGGGCTTTGCAGACTGCGTGGTGCCGCGGAGCTGTCGCTGTCTCCCTTGTCTAAGTTTTCTGTCCTCTTGATATTTGTCTTTTGTCCTGCCCCCGCTATAGGGTTTTATGGGCAATGTTTGTTATAGGGGCAATTTGAGTCATTCACTGCGGTGGCTCACACTGGAAGATTTTTGTTGCCTCGCTCGTTGGTAGCCTTTCCTTGTCGCTCTTGTTCTCTTTTTCGTGTTTGGGCGAATGTGCGTCTAGCTGTAAAGGCGTTGGCATTAGTATTTTACTTCCCAGCTTTATACATTTTTTCCGAACCCATGCCTCAATATTGCGATGTTCCCTTGTAATAGTTGAGCTCTTGGCCTCTTTGACCCGACCTTAAGGGGTTTGTGCGTTACTGCACTATGTGCGCGCGCGGTAGTTTACTTCCGCATAGGCTGAATATTCCATTGTATATAGCGACATTGGAGTAAAACTCCTGTTGTCGTTGCTTGAGACATTTGGCCTTCTTACTCGTGCTTTCTGCACTTGCGCGCGATTTTTTCCCATTGCTGCTACATATGGCATTTACTATCTCCAACAGCTCTAGTATCACTGTCAGCTTTTGCACCTTTTCCTCGTGCTTCGAAGCTTTTATTCTCACTGCGCGGCTATTGCCACTTGACTGTGTGATACGTGATTCCGGTGCGATACCTCAGCTGGTCTCGTTCCTCGTGAGTAGCGTCACAAATTTATTATTTTTTGCGGTATTTGTGCTAGATTCGTTTCCAGAAGGAAGCTTTATTTTTTTCCTTCCGTCGATCAATAGCATGCCGTGATCATACGACTTGAAGCTTTCTCCGCTGAAGATATCCACTTTAAGCTTCTTAATGAACTCCTTCCCTAGCAGCCCATTCATATCTAATGGCACGGCGTCCGGTGTGAATTTCATATCTTCGATATCCTATAGCTCGATGGCGCTGTCCTCAATTGCGGTGTCGCAGGCCGCAGGCAGCTTTTCTTAATTATGCTGCACTGTGCACCAGTGTCTTTCTTGAGGGTTAGTACTCTCGAGATAGCGACCAGCGGAACGCTTTCCAAATCATTTGCTGGCACAATTACTGGGAACATTCACTACGACGCTTACCTGAAAGCTGCGATATTGGCTTCTGAATTTTGTGTTATATTGTTTATCGCGAGCATTGTAGCCTTAGTGTACCCAGTGTTCGCTTGCAGTCATTGTCGTTGTTTGACTCTTAGCTCACGTAATTCGGGGTGTTCTTCTTTGTTGACGTGCTGCCTACTGCTGTTGAACAGCGAATGCCACTGTATCTGTTCATGTCCACTTTCGTTCTTTCTCTGTAGCCTTGTCCTACACTCCTACCAGAAGTGTCCCTTTTCCTTACAGAAGTTACAGACTGCGTCTATTCGGTTTACTATCCGCTTTGCGTCCACAGCTAGCAGGCTTACGCGCCCTGATCTCCCCGTGCTATCTCGCGCTACATGCTTTGATTTTTGTTGATCGTACCCGGATCATTCGCTTATGGTTTGAGCTGGTAGGCTTAAGCGCCCCGACATGCGCGAGCGTGCGTACGTACTAGATGCCCTGCACCCCGGCAGTTATAGCAGGTCTTGCCATCCTGCGGTGGTGCTCCATGTGACTTCGCGGAATGATTTTCTCCTCTGCTAATTCCTTCTTTCGGCTCTACTACATTTTCTATCTTTATTGATCCGGCTAGTTAATCGAGCAGCTTCTGGAAGTTACGCGCACGCACCAATACCTGCACCTGTCCGTATAGGATTTCTTCAAAATTGGCTTACGCGCTCGTCTGCGTGACACCTTAGACTGTTATTTTCTGGTCCTCACTGGCCAGTGGTTCGCAGAGTGTCTCGGATATCTGCACGGTAACCCGTTCCTTTCTTGCGGCGGATGTCTTGACGTCTGTTCCCTGGCCCTGCCGGAGGGAGCTGAACTTCATTTGTAAAGCAGCCAAAGGTTTTCGCTACCCGTACCGTGTCGTTAGCTCACTCCTGAGTTGTGCCATCGATTTGATGGTTTAGTGCTGCAACTGCTCCGCTGCTACACTATCCAGCTTATTCGTAACGACCAGTTCCATGGGGGTTTCATGGTCCGTAACCGCTGTTGTGCCCCGGATTTACGACAGGAAATTTCATTCAATTTCCAAACGATATCGTTGCAAAATTATTCGGAAATGTATTTATCTATCAATCAGTTAATCACCGGTATAAAGAATGCACTAACGCACGAGGTAAGTCGCAATCAACGATCCGCGTAGAGTCGAAAGGAGAAATGCAATTCATCGATTTGAAACCATTTACGAAAATCAGTCTAGAATTAAAGCTTGAGGGGGGGGGGGGGGGAAATAAGGATTTGCACTTTTGAAAAATCGAATTTTTTGTCTTTTCTTATAGTTAAACATTTCAAGAATATAGTCTTAAAATTTTAAGTCGATCAGAGCAAAACTCTCGAAGTTATTGACTAGTTGGTCTCCTTTCGAAAGACAGCGCGCAGCTGGCGAACAGGTATACAGTTTATACACTTGGGGATCGTTCTGGCCTATTGTTCTGTTTCAAAAAATTTCCATTTAGTAAAGACAGGTAACTAAAGCCGTGAATACATATTTTATATGTGTATATTATATACACTGTAAAAGAGAGACGAGCGTCAGTTAGTTGCTGTACGTTCGATTATGCGCTTGTTCTCAGTGATTTTATAATTTTGTCAAGATATTTTGTGTTAAAAAATGCCGAGAGTATCTAAGGTTTTGAGAGATGACCGAAGAGGTACAAGAACTTATTTGTGCAGGACGAAAATGGGCAGATTCCAAAGAAACAAAATAAGGATGAAGCCAATACGAAGAGTGCATCATCAAAAAAAAAAAAAAGTTGAATACCAGTGCGAGCGTGCCAGAAGACGTTGAAAAACATTATAAAATCATCGATTTTTTGCTTGTTTCCTCAACAATTTCAAGTTTGGTTAAATGTGCTCAGTGTGATGGTTCAGTTCAGTTCAAAAGTTGCATAAAAGAAGGTCTTCACTTTCAAATCCAGGTAAAATGTGCCAATTGTGATCCACGCTCTATACCGTCGAGTGAGAAAACTGGCCATCGCTACGAAAACAAAACTCGATTTGCTTTGGCAGAAGCAAGGCTTCAGCTCCTTGTTTGGCGTCACTTCATTCATTGGTTATTGGACTGGACAAGTTATTGATATTTCGTAAGTAGTTTACATTGTCAGCTTTACAAATTATGAGGGAAAAAGTTGAATACTGCTGAATTTGAAGAGTGGCACGAAGAACACGTTGATAATGCTGAATGTCAAGCCAATCACACCGGACCATCAGGTAACATGGAAGTATACGCAGTAATCGAAATGTTCCGCCGCTCAGAGGAAAAGTATGGAGCAAAGGAAAACTCAACGGAAAAGTCATCGATAAGTTGAGTCGATACTACGAAGCAGCAATAAGGTATAATTGTGATTCGGTAGAGAAAATGAAAAATGCCATCTGGTCAACGTACTACCACCAGCAGTCGACAGACGATAACCCTCAACACGATAAGTGCTCGAGCGACGAGAACTCTTGGTGTCCGTATCAAAAAGCTCTGGCCACAACAGGACTGGAAAAATTTGAACATGATTACACTTCACTTCCAGAAGATGTCATACAAGCAATCAAACCGATTTACGAGGATCTGAGTAAGGACGAACTTCCGGAAAGGTGTTTTGGAGGTTTTACCCAAAATGCCAACGAAAGTTTGAACAAACTAATTTGGAGGGTTGCACCGAAAAAATTATCTGGCAGCAAACGAATCGTTGAATTTGCATCCTACGTAGCTGCATGCACTTTCAACGAAGGTACTAATGCTTTTCTCACCTTTCTGTCAGATATGAACGTCAGCGTTGGGCTGACAAAGAAGCCAAAATAAGACAAAGACTTGAGAAAAAAGAGGCTGAAGACATCGAAGCTACTGCAGGGAGTCTACTCTATGGAGCTGGAATCGATAATTCTCTGTGAGTTGGAAAACATTTTTTTTTTCACTTTTTGAGCTTTTAAAACTTTAAACGCGTTTTTCTCAAAACCACTTTTTAAAAGTCCGTGTGCACTGCTATTTAAAAACTACATTACCGATTCACTTCAAACTTGGTACACAATTTCTATATATAAAAACGTTAAGTTTTAGATGTTTTTTTTTACATTGAAAGGGTTTTCCACTTACAAAATGGCGGAATTTTTCGTAAAAAATAGCTGTTTTCACTTTAAATGACCACCAAAAATTTAAAAATGAAAAAATAATAATCAGAGAACGTTAGGGGGAGGATTTAATGATACTTCCACTAAATTTTAATGGTTTTTCATTTCAGATAATTCCCAGCTCATACAGTGCACATCGCAAATCGTCTATTTCCAAAGACGTTCTTGGAAAAGCTCCGTCATCGGCTTGTTTGTCGATATTTTCGCATAAAAAAATTACTGAGTGTTGTTGAAATCATACTTAATAATGTACAAAACGTTTCAATAAATTTACTCAATCTATATTTCTAAAAAAAAAATCGCAAAAAAAGTGTTTTTTTTTTACGCTAAAACCCTTATCCCTCCCTTGAACGGTTGGTTCCTCATCAAAAACTCGAGTGCTTGCATTTACATTATTGTCGACGTTGATTTAACACTATTTCGCATATAATAATTTGACGGTATTCGTCCGTAATTTATAATAAGTATCAATTACCTTGTTTTATTTTGCAATCGTTGTGTTATTCTTTTGTTCACGCGAGTTCTAACTTCTCGACGGCGAACCATCCCAACACTAACTTTAAAAATATTATACCTGCGACTGTATTATCCTTAGTTACGTAGCAACCGGCATAAACGTCGCAAGTGACAATAATCGCTTGTGCGGAAGCCACCAGTGTAAGTGAAGGAAACCCGGATAAAACCCGACACGCATACGTAAGAGTGTCAGCCGAAGCAGTTTGACACACAATCGTCGAATTGTTGAAAGTTCGGTCTGCCAGAGTACGTTGGGACGCGGATTGTAATGCACAAGTGTGCAAACAAGTGCCGGAAGTACAGTTGTAGAAGCTATCGCGCGAGTGATGGCGATGGAGCGGAGGACGGGAACCAAGGATAACCGATACAAGGGACAGCGGCGCTAGGAAGGATGTCGACGACCAGTAACTGTGGAGAGTACAGCAGGTCAACAGCACCCCAGGAACGGATCCCTATGGCTAGGATCGTCTACCAGATCATCAATTTGTAAGTGGCGGTTGCAATAATACGAACATATACAACGTGTAAATTCGAAGCCAGTTAGGTCGCACCAGTGAACGGAAAAGAAAAATTACTTGAGAAAACACTCCTTCCGAGGAAATAACGTTGAAAAGGGGGAAAAAATGTTCTCCCAAAAACAAAATAAAGTTATTAGTGTTAATCGACACATTCCGGGGGATAAAGACATGTCACGTACGCAAGGGAAATTTGCTAGATTCGACTTTTCCCAGTGAAGGGGTCTACGTCACGATAGGCCTAGAGGCAGGTGTGGGCGATATCTCATATAGAACGCACAGGACATTGCAGGGACTCTCGCCGAAGAAAAGAATTTCCGTTGACAGACAGGCAGTAATCGCCGAACGTCTCGACGCGCAACTCGAAGTTAATCCGAGAAGAGGGACGTCATTTGCCAAGTACGATGACACCGTTCTAGATATGGCTAGTAGTTAACAATCCGCGGACGATCCAATTTCAGCTTCGCTGATCCAACGGAGTTGGAACTCCGGTAATAGCGGGTAGCAGTACGTATAGACCTCCCGCATGATCCCACTGTGCAATACCAAAGTGTACGACGGAGGCCGGGGTGTACCACCAATAATACGAGCTTAAGCAAATGGGCCATCATGGCTCATTTGGACGTTCTGGAGCAGAAGCCCAAGGTATAGCTCCACTCACCCAAAGCTAATCCAGGACCACCGCAGGCCGAGGAGGCACATACTACCAATATAGCACATTTTCTTATCCAGTCAATGTTGACAGTAAAAAGCATAGTTCAAGAGTAAACCCGGAGGCTTCATCGAGCGCTATTTAGCGGACTAAGAGAAAGAATTAGCTAACATAAGTAAACTTTCTCACGGTGGTAAAAATCTGTACACGCATACCTCACCGTTACAGAATGGTCGTGTTAACGCTTGGCACAATCAGCGCTACGCAACTCCAGCAAGATTACAAGTGGTTCACCTTTGCTAACAATCTAGGCTTCTGCGAGGAAATTGGATCCGTCACCGCGACGAGGTCAAACTGGTGCCTGGCCATTAAGATGGACCTTACATCACTACTCCAAAGAGAGACTGCCGTCAGCTCGAATCTACAATGTCTGGTGAAGATGTGCGAAAAGGAAACCACCGCCAACAGTTTATGCCCTGTCATTACTGACTCGGTAACGAGGATGTTAAAAAAAGTAGAGGCAGGGTTGTTAACGATATTATACCTCCTAGGATCTTGCCCCCTGCGAGGACGTAGAGACCTAATTGACGGTCCAGGATCAATTATCAAATCAATCACAGGTAACGTGTACGCCGCCGACGCTAACGAATTGCATGAAGAAAAGATTCAAGAACGAACTCCAGGTCGTAAGGTCGGCATTGGAGATGTTCAACGAGAGTGCTCATCATGTGCAGGCCAACGAGGAGGCCGTGCTGACATTCATATACCGAGTCAAAAAGATGCTAAGCGGCAACGTACGCTGGGTGAGCAGGCACTAACGTTTAGGCGAAAGTCTGAATGCTGTGGGTGTAGTAGTGGAGGCACTGCTCAGTGACGTAAATGAGTCAGTATGGCTTGTTGCAAATATCATGAATGGAGAAGTGAACGCGGCAGTATAGTCGCCGATAACGCTCACACGATGCAGCAGTTGCCCAGTCGGTACACAGCGTGGTCAAGCGTCAATATTAATGCGCCTAGCCGACGTCACATCTTACAGTTTAGGCCACGCTATATATAGTGCTTGTGCTGGAAATACCTCTGATCGGTCAGCAGAAGTACGGCGTCCATACAGAGAACTACATAATCGATGACAACCAAAACCGAAATTTTCTACGGTTAACCACCCATGAAATATTGCAAAAAGATCGTCAGGACATTATTACTCGTAAGTAATAATTACATGTTAATCATTGTGATCAATGGTATTCCTCATTAATTACAGGATATTATTACTTGTAAATAATAACTTCTAACATTAGGACGATATTACTTGTAAATAATAACATTATTTGCCTTACAAGTACATTATTATTTACAAGTAATTACCATTGATGAGGACATTATTACTTGTAAATAATAATGTACTTGTAAGTACTTGTAAGTAATAATGTAAGTAATAATGTCCGAGTAAAGCAAATAATGTTATAAATAAGTATGAACAGTTCGCAAAAAGAGTTCACGACAAACAACCAACAAGTAAAAAAATCTTCATTCTCAATGTTACAATTCGTCGTTTGTGTGTGGAATTGTACCAGCTGTCCACCCTAGCGACAGTGTATGAGGTTTAACCAGGTTTTCTTCACCTGCATTGGTGGTTTCCATGCGAGTAGATACTGTACTCGCGACGGGATCACTTCAATGTCAATGAAACTTACGTTTCAAAAATAACTAAATTTTTTGTTTTTACGTGATACGTTTACTTAGGCATATTGCACCGCTGCCACTAAAAACTTATGCCATTTGACACGTAAATGATAACACGGACATTGTACGGTCATTGGTATAATATTTTTAAGTTATTTTTTGGGGTCGTGTGTCGATAAGGAGTAGGAGCTTGCGTGAACGTCGTGAATGCGCAGTAGGAATAAATGAAACAGATTCAATGGTTTTATTGTAATTAATTCAGTATTCGCATTCCACGTGGCGTCGAATGTGCTGCATGCGTATTCCCGCTATACGTATAAGTGGCCTCGATTTGCGGTCACCTCAATCGTGATTAAAAACAATAAACAAATAAATCCTAGGCGCAACAAATGTAATATAATATTTATTATTTATTTATTTATTTATTTATTCATACTAAAGTGAGGTGCGTTTTAGGGGCTAAGTTAAAAAATGTGACGCTCCTCCGGTTTTACGGCAAACGAAAATTTTATTGGGACCGCTAGCTTTACGCGAACCAAGTAGCGGTTTCATGCTAAATATTTTTTTTACAAATACGTCACTCTCGACTTTAGTGCTCCACTCCCGTGGCTGAAAAGAGTACCTTCTTGACAATTTGATAGTTTTTTCTCATAAAGCACTCGACAAGATTCAGATACCGCTGACTCCTTCGGCTAAAATATTGGCTAATTCAAGAACTTTTGAAATTAATCTTATTTCATTTAGGTGCTTCATCTCCTTGAAAGAAAAGCTCAACCTCTTATCAGGCAAATAACTCTTCCATATGGACAGATTGAAAATCAAGCTATCGTTACACCCTTTGATGAACCGGGTGATCAACGTCTTCTTTGAGCTCAAGTAAAAATGAACGTTTAACTGGGACTACTAGCGTGCTGTGTAGCTAACGGGGAGCTAACTATTATATGATTTAGATAAATAAGTTCTAAAAAAATATTTATTGCATACCACGGTTAGGTCATTCTAAGGTACTATCGATTTATACCACGCTTGATTTTAATGATCCACCTCAGTGAGAAAAACTCAGTCGATTCGTGAAAGGACATAATGATAGCTCAACTGTTTATGCTAAATAGCTATTTTTCGGCAATGGGTTACATTATCGGCGCTTATTGGCACATTGGCAAAGTTATTAGATAAGCGCAGGGGAAGTTTTTTTTGGGCCACGAAAGTGGAGCACCAAAATGATGTGTATTATACAGGGTGGCCGATTTATCTGAAGACATTGAAATATTTCGAAAACTACGCATCGGATTCAAAAAAAGACGGAGGGATGGGAGTGAGGGTGGATCGAGTTTCGTATCGCTGAATGGCTTTTTGAAAAATGAAACATGTGTTTTTTCTTTTTTCGATCCGATGTGTAATTTCTCGAGATATTCGCAAAAATCAGGTCCCTTGCGATTACAGCGCCATCTATCACGAATCGAAAAAAAATGTTTCAGATAAAAGTTACTTATTTTTTTATGGGGAATCCGAATCTGCAATAAAAAATAGGGGTTCCCATTTACGATTTCCAAGTTGCCCCTACCCCAGGGGGTAGGGTTGAGGGGTCGACTTTGGTATCATTGGATGACCTCCTTCCAGGCGAACACATTTTATTCAGAACTTGTTTTGATCCGATACGTAGTTTTCGAAATATTTCAATGGCTTCAGATAAATCGGCCACCCTGTATATAAAATGCACATAACACCTAATTTTGATATTGGGTATATCTATTTTTTCAATTTACTTAGGGTCCTAGCTTAGCGTAATCTAGCAGTACCAGTAACATTTTTATTTTACCGTCAAATCAGAATACCACCAATTTTTCAAATTTGGCACGACATTAGCACCTAAAAAGCACCGAACTTTCGTGAAGAGTACATTTTCTATACATTTATTTAGCCACAGGACCGTCAGCTTTGCATTAAACTAGAAGATCCAGTAAAATTTACATTTTACCGCAAAACCGTAAGAACGCCTAATTTTTTTTACTTAGCATTTTTTTTTAATTAGCCACGTCCTGGATTTATAGGAACGCAATTTATTCTCCATTTTGAGACAGAATGCGCTGCCTCGGGATTGGAGGACGGTTTTTGGTGATTGGGCGAGTTTTATATAAATAATAAATAAAGTTTATTGGAACACAAATCGATGATTAAGACAGTAATGATCTGAATTCACACAATGAACAGTCTTTTAACACAATAGTCTTTATATGTAGATGTATTTTAACACACTAAACCAGTATTAAAACATTAAAACTCGCGAGTATTGATACCACTTATATAAGTGTAAGTAAAAATAGTACGGGTTACAATAAAATAGTATGTACCCATATTATTACGAGGGCCGACCGGTATGGTCGACCCCCGGAGATGGACTGACTAATTGAACTGAAGAAAGCAGTGCAGAAGGCATGCGTAAGAACAAATGCAAAAATGATTAGCGGGGCGCAGCGCGTCTCGTTAATGCGCCGCGTCCCGTTGGTCAGCGTGGGACCGCTGACCTAAGCAAAAGGTGACAAATGATTAGCGGGGCGCAGCGCGTCTCGCCGATGCTCCGCGCCCCATCGGTCAGCGTGTGAACGCTGACGTTAGCAAAAAATGAGTGAAATATGTATGAATCATATACGAAATTAAAATTTTTTAATTATACATGTATCGGAAGACCCAGGACGTAACAAACGCCTAGTTTTTTTTACTTAGCATTTTTTTAAATTAGCACTTAGAGTTCATAATTGTGGTATGTTCTGAATTATGTATAGCAGGTTTTGGTTTGCTACCTTCACGGACCTGAATATTTGAAAGTTATGGTTAGTAGTACTAGCCTGAAGGTGGTTACATAAATAATGATGTAGCCTAAAAATGATACTAAGGTACGTTGAAAAGGTCATATACAATCTAAAATGCATGATCGAAAAAAATTACAATATCTGGATATATACCTTCAGTAATTAGCCTATAGGAAGTCCATAATTAAACGACACAAAAATATGAACAAAAAAAAAACTATTGTTTAAATTTTTACCTATTTTATGGAATTATCATATTTTGGTGTTAGCTCTGGTGTATTTACGATTCATATATTTGGAGAGCTTATAACCCGTAAATATGGGGCCAAGAAAGAAATTAAAGCATTTTTGTTAATTGCCGGCGGTGTAAATGTAATTACATACATTGGTATGTATGTAATGCTTTATTGTTTCCTGTACTTTATACTGAGTTACAAAGCCACCCATTTGTCTCTCTTACACGTTATTTTACCTTATCTACCTTGTCCTATTTAAGTCATTGCCGCTCTCCGTCCGCTTGCTCGCATCTCGGCATGTCACTTCTCTACGCTCCCCTCGGCGCTATTAAAACCTCTTTCCACATCTCTGGCCGAACTTCCTCTTCCCATACTCTACCACATCTTTCCCCAGCCACTTCCTCTATCACAACCACTCCCGCTGCCTTACCGTCTTTCAGCGTCCTCATTTTCTTTCTAATATTCTCTAAGCTCATGTATTTTTCCTCCCCTTCCCTTTCCATTCCCACAATACCTTCTACTCGACACCCGCTACTGCCTCATAAAATATTTCCTCTGTTCTCCTATTTTTATATCCTCATTTAAACTCGTCCTGTTCTTTCTTTCGCTATATCCCACTCCTGATTCTCTGTTATCGCTTCTCCTATCTCGTTTATTGACCTGTCTTATCCTTCTATCTTCTTCCTTCCTTCTAATTTGTTGAACTCTCTTCTCCTCTTGTACAGGCATTTCCTTTCTTAATCTTTTCATATTCTTCCTCAGCCTCTTCTTTCTTTCTCTACACTACACGGTGCGCCATATTTTATGTCGGTATGTAAACATTTAATATCAGGAGTACAAATTGAAAATGCGGGATTTTTTTCTATTTTTGAACGTTTATTCTGAAAAAATGGTAACAAATGAATTATTCAAAGTATTGTCCATCGCTAGCCACAACTTTTTCCCATCTTTCTGGCAATTTACGGATACCGTCGCGAAAAAATTCGGCCGGCTTGGCTGCTATCCAGTCATCGACCCATTTTTGGGCTTCTTCGTAAGAATGGAAGCGCTGGTCAGCTAGGCCATGTGTCATCGATCGGAAAAGGTGGTAATCGGAAGGAGCAATATCTGGGCTATACGGCGGGTGGGGTAAGACTTCCCATTTCAGCGTTTGTAGGTATGTTTTGACCGGCGCTGCAACATGTGGCCGAGCGTTGTCATGTTGCAAAATTACTTTGTCGTGTCTTTGCTCGTATTGTGGCCGTTTTTCTTTGAGTGCGCGGCTCAAACGCATCAATTGAGTTCGGTATAGTGCTCCTGTGATGGTTTCGTTCGATTTCAATAGCTCATAATACACCACACCCAGCTGGTCCCACCAAATACAGAGCATGAGCTTGGCGCCGTGAATATTTGGTTTGGCCGTCGATGATGATGCATGGCCGGGGTAACCATATGATTTTTTGCACTTCGGGTTATCGTAATGGATCCACTTTTCATCACCAGTGACAATGCGATGCAAAAAACCCTTCCGTTTTTGCCGTTCGAGCAGCAGTTCGCATGCAAAAAAACGGCGCTCGACGTCTCTCGGCTTCAGCTCATACGGCACCCAATGTCCTTGCTTTTGGATCATTCCGAGGGCTTTTATACGATGGGAAATGGCTTGTTGTGTCACTCCCAATGAATCTGCGAGCTCTTGTTCAGTTTGACACGAGTCTTCATTGAGTATTGCCTCCAATTCAGCATTCTCAAACTTTTTCACTTGGCCCGGCCGCTCTTTGTCCTCAACGTCAAAATCACCACTTCTAAACCGCACAAACCATCTCTCGCACGTTGAAACCGATGGAACATGACTCGGATAAGCCTCGGAGACCAATCGATGTGCTTCAGCAGCACTTTTCTTCAAATTAAAGAAGTAAATTAAAACTTCCCGCAAATGCTGTTTTGTTGGCACGAAACTCGACATATTGAGAGCTCAAAAAAACTATGAATTTGACACTGCGACAAATTGACACATACTGAAAATTAAAGCTATAAGACGTAGCTTTGACATGAACATAGTCACAGTACTGCCTGATGCGTATAGCGTTAGTAACGCCATCTGTTATCAAACCCGCATTTTCAATTTGTACCCCTGATAACTTTGACATTTATCAACCGATTGACTTGAGTAGACATGTTTTTGAAACGTCAATTCAGTACAATTTTAACCATGAATCGCTTCACATCCAAACAACGCGCCGAAATAGTGACGCTGTACATTGAAAATAGTCGTTCAGTTGTGTTAACTCAATGTGCATATCGTCGAAAATATCCTGGCCAACAAGCACCGTCTGACAACACTATTCGTCGTTTGATGTCGAATTTTGTTGAGTACGGGACAGTGGAAGATTGTCCACGTGCCGTTCATCAATGCCCGAGACGTTCCAATGAACTGGTTGAAGCGGTAAGAGAGAGTGTTGCCGAGAACCCACATGTGTCGTATCGCGCGTTTTGAGGTAAGTGGAACCACTTTGCGGCGCATTTTAAAGGATGATTTGCATTTGTTTCGGTATGAAGTGCAATTGACTCAAAGAATATTGCCGATAGACCGTCCACGTCGCTTGGAATACGGGCAAACAGTCGCTTGAATGGTTGACACTGAACCTGATTTTTAGAAGCAAATTCTGATGACCTACAAGGCCCATTTCACACTCTCTGGCGCCGTTAACAAGCAAAATTGCCGCATTTGGGAAACGGAGAATCCACACGAGATCCATGAAACACCATTGCATGACCAAAAAGTGACTGTTTGGGCCGGCGTTTGCACCAAAACCATCATTGGGCCATTGTTCTTCAAAGAAGGCGAAACAGTCAATGGGAATCGATATCGGTGGATGTTGGCTCATTATTGATGTGGTAAAGCAACACATCGTCAAGTTGGCTCATTATATCTGCCCACAAATATGTGAAAAAGGTCTGAACGGTTACTGGTTTCAACGAGACGGTGCGCCATGCCACACTGCAAATGAAACAATGCAGATTCTGCAACGAGAATTCCCTGGACGTGTGATGTCAAAAAATGGCGACATTGACTGGCCACCCAGATCTCCAGATTTGACTCCTCCGGACTTCTTTTTATGGGGTTATTTGAAAAGCAAAGTGTACGCCAACAAGCTAAATTTACACTATCAGCGCTCACCACGCGTGCTAACAATCTTGACTCGATAACTAAAAATGGCGATGACGGCACCGCGTGGCAGTCGATCCTCGAGATACAATTCTCTAACACTATTCAAAGCGGGGAGAAGCTCTAGAGATTCTCGTCGTCGACTTCTCCTTCGTAGCTGGTCGTCTGTGATTGGCTGAGGTGGGCGAGAAAGAGAGATGCGCGCGTCGGCTTAGGTCGGCCATCAAAACGGTGGGCGGCTTCGGCAATGTGACGGTAATTGGCGGTAGGTGACAGTAATGGTCTGGCTGAATCGTCGCTCGATAGTGTGTAGCTCGTATCTCAGCAGGCGTTTCAGCGGGTATTGGCGGCTTTTGCTGTATCACAGGGCAGCATTCCCCTCGTCGACGTTCCTCTCGCCTTCCACACCTTCAGCACAACACTTCTTATTTCCTGAGGTCCTTGTTGGGTCGTTGTGTTCGTAGAAAGTTGTTGTTTTTCGTCCTCGAACCTCGCGCGATAAAGGGAAGAAGAGGGGGGAGGGTCTTAATGCTAAAAATAACGTATCGCTTATCCCTATGGTGACTAGCGGGCTCGAGCCGAGGCCTCGGCGGAACTGGTAACAATTTTTTGTTACAGTATATAATAACCTGATCAAAAAGCTTTAGGACCGGTCGGCGTGTGGCGCTGTCAGTCACCCGATTGGATTTTTTTTTGTAATGTTACCACATTTGTCATTGTCACTTCTCTCCAAATTCAGCGTCATAGCTTGACATTTGTAAAAGTTATACTGTACTGAGTACATCTATCAGGGGTACAAATTGAAAATGCGGGTTTGATAACAGATGGCGTTACTAACGCTATACGCATCAGGCAGTACTGTGACTATGTTCATGTCAAAGCTACGTCTTATAGCTTTAATTTTCAGTATGTGTCAATTTGTTGCAGTGTCAAATTCATAGTTTTTTTGAGCTCTCAATATGTCGAGTTTCGTGCCAACAAAACAGCATTTGCGGGAAGTTTTAATTTACTTCTTTAATTTGAAGAAAAGTGCTGCTGAAGCACATCGATTGGTCTCCGAGGCTTATCCGAGTCATGTTCCATCGGTTTCAACGTGCGAGAGATGGTTTGTGCGGTTTAGAAGTGGTGATTTTGACGTTGAGGACAAAGAGCGGCCGGGCCAAGTGAAAAAGTTTGAGAATGCTGAATTGGAGGCAATACTCAATGAAGACTCGTGTCAAACTCAACAAGAGCTCGCAGATTCATTGGGAGTGACACAACAAGCCATTTCCCATCGTATAAAAGCCCTCGGAATGATCCAAAAGCAAGGACATTGGGTGCCGTATGAGCTGAAGCCGAGAGACGTCGAGCGCCGTTTTTTTGCATGCGAACTGCTGCTCGAACGGCAAAAACGGAAGGGTTTTTTGCATCGCATTGTCACTGGTGATGAAAAGTGGATCCATTACGATAACCCGAAGCGCAAAAAATCATATGGTTACCCCGGCCATGCATCATCATCGACGGCCAAACCAAATATTCACGGCGCCAAGCTCATGCTCTGTATTTGGTGGGACCAGCTGGGTGTGGTGTATTATGAGCTATTGAAATCGAACGAAACCATCACAGGAGCACTATACCGAACTCAATTGATGCGTTTGAGCCGCGCACTCAAAGAAAAACGGCCACAATACGAGCAAAGACACGACAAAGTAATTTTGCAACATGACAACGCTCGGCCACATGTTGCAGCGCCGGTCAAAACATACCTACAAACGCTGAAATGGGAAGTCTTACCCCACCCGCCGTATAGCCCAGATATTGCTCCTTCCGATTACCACCTTTTCCGATCGATGACACATGGCCTAGCTGACCAGCGCTTCCATTCTTACGAAGAAGCCCAAAAATGGGTCGATGACTGGATAGCAGCCAAGCCGGCCGAATTTTTTCGCGACGGTATCCGTAAATTGCCAGAAAGATGGGAAAAAGTTGTGGCTAGCGATGGACAATACTTTGAATAATTCATTTGTTACCATTTTTTCAGAATAAACGTTCAAAAATAGAAAAAAATCCCGCATTTTCAATTTGTACTCCTGATACCTTTATGCGTGTTTTCGATTTTCTACAAGTTTGAAAATGGCATCAACTGTGCATCAACGAGTTTGCATTAAATTTTATATGAAAAACGGATTTAACGGTCCGCAGACCTTGGAAATGTTGAAGAAGTATTTCAGCAACGATACTCTTTTAAGATCAAACGTTTTTCGGTGGCACAAACGCTTCAGAAATGGCCGTGAGTCGGTCGAGGATGACGAACGTAGTGGCAGGCCGTCGACGTCGAAAACATCGATAAAATTAAAGAAATGCTGGCCGAAAACCGCAAATTGACCATCAGAAAGCTGGCAGAAGACTTGAACATCGCATTATGGATCCGCTCAAGACATTTTCGTTAGTGATTTGGGCCTCAGACATGTCGCTGCAAAACTGGTTCTGAAAGACCTCAATTTCATGCAAAAAAGGACCGCGTTGAAATCGCGAAAGACTTGATTTCCAAGGCCGAATTCGACCCAACATTTATCAAACGGATCATTACTGGAGACGAGACGTGGATTTATGAGTATGACACGCAATCCAGATGTCAAGCGAGTGAATGGCAGGCACCGAATGAGCCGAGACCGAAAAAACCACGTCGCTTTCAGTCAAAAAACAAGGCGTTGCTCACGGTTTTCATGAATTACAACGGTGTTGTGCATCATGAATTCTTGCCAGAAAAACAGACAGTCAACAAAGGGTATTATTTGGGCATTATGAGACGTTTGCATGACGCAATTCGCCAAAAAAAAGACCGGATTTGTGGGAAAACAACTCGTGGATTTTGCACGACGATAACGCACCGTCGCACAATGTCATCCTTATCCGTGGTTTTTAACCAAAAACAACACGAATACTATCCAGCAGCCTTCGAATTCACCTGATCAGGCTCCCTGCGACTTTTTCCTGTTCGACCGACTTAAAAAACCGCTTCGCGGAACGCGTTACAACACCCGAGAAGATGTCATGAAAAAATCAAAGACGGCTCTCATGGACATACCGAAAATTGAGTACCAGCAGTGTTTCGAGGATTTTATGAATAAAGTCCTAAAACTTTTCGATTAAGGTGGTATTTGCCTTTGCACCCTTTCGTGGTTTTTTCTAAAGATCTTGAAAATCGTTTGTGAAGGTGATTCAAGTAAAAAGTGATCGTTTCAGTAGTAATTATCTCAAGTTTGGAATGCTCAATCTCGTCGAAATTTCAGAAACGATGAGATAAGATCATATCTAATATGTGTATCAAAAAGTATCAAAAAATGTTAAGTAAGTACTACCACGCGATGGCAAACTGGCACACCTAAATTTAAATTCTGAGTTTCTCCGAACAGGGATGAGCCCAAAAACAATTTCTTGTAGGTTCAAGAGCTCATAAAAAGCCTGTAATTTATAGATTATAGATGTCTTAAGACTTTTTGTACGTAATGGAGGTCATTACTACTTTAATGACCTATTAAAATCATTAGCAGCTACATCAGGGCCAGGTGATGCCTTTCACCACTATGAGTTTGGTAAATATACTTTTTTACAGGTACGCATAGCGAACGCAATCTGCTGGTCCTGACAATGCTACTTAAAGCAACAAAGTATTACGAATAGCTGCGATAGGCCCAGAAGTTGGCTTAAGCTAAGTAAGGCTAAGAGATGTGTAGCTGTATGAAAAGTATACTTTCCTGATATATGATGGCTAACATCAATTACTTGGCAGAACTAGCCATCTCCCGATTCTAATGCAGCAGAGTATGATGCGTTGGAGCTTCAAAGACAGTCACACGGATACCAGGAGATGCCTTTCAGTATATATAGCTGTAAAAAACGTATACTTACCGGATTTGCGGTAGCAGAACTTATCTGCTGGTCCTAACTTAAATGTTTATAATGGTTTGTAGCTTAGAGCAGCATCGTGAGGACTAGGAGGAGATTTCTCTATACATAGCTGTAAGAAATGTATACTTACCTGATATTTAGTGACATAAGCCCGTACTCCAGATACATCAAAGCTACAACAAGCAGCATGAGAGGCTGTGGCTCTTGGGCTGCACATGATATGCTTGTCATGGTCTGTAGCTTCGAGCCTCAAGTCAGTTTTTGACCCCCCCCCCCCCCCCTCCTTCAAGTTCTGTGTTATATTTTCTTTTTATTATGAGGCACGGTAGTTTCCAGAAAAGCACATTTACCATACCGACCGAACCGGCGCGACGCTTTCAAAGTTTCATGCGCGAATTTGCCATTTTCGCCACTTTTTATTGAAGTTAATATAATATATTGTTAAAATGATGGCGTTCTCTCGTTATCTTCAGATAAAATCAGATAGTTTAGCTTAAGATATTTCGTTTCCAACTATTGGAGAATCAGCTGGCGCACGGCGATCGATATTCGCCGTGCGTCGACCTGTTGCTGCGGTGTAGCACGCTGCGTTTGTCTACACCGGAGATAGCCGAGGCAGGCCTCACAGAGCGGAGGCTGTAGCTCGCATGCATGCCGCGTTAAGCGAGAGGTTATCTCTCTCGCTTGACTTCGGTTTCGCTCACCGGCTATCTCACTCATTTGACTCCAGCGCTCAACGTCGATTTCGTATCTCGCAGCCACATTGAAAAATCAGGCCCTTTTTCGTGACCGGACAGCGCACGCATCCTGGAACTGTCGCAATTTCATCATCTTTTCATCGGACCTTCTCAACCTCTGTGCTCCCCAGGACTCAAAATTGACGGTAAGCGATCACTGACATAATTTAGCGTAATTCACTGTCGGTGAGGAGTAAGAAATCATTCGGTGCATCCTCATAAAGGTCTCACCCTGTGGCGTGCTCTGCAGCATGGGCTGCACAACGTTTTCACATTATACGTTATGCACTCAATTAATATAATTGCGTGTGTTCTTACTTATGCACTGTGCTTTCTCCCCAACTGAACGTGCTGGGAAAGCACTGTGAATTTATTCCTCTCATTTTTGTGCATCCTCAGTCTATATTTGTAATTTGTTACGCAGTGCTGACTGCGTCTCACTGTTCTCATATTCTACTCACAGCACTCAAGCAATTGAATTGCAAGTGCTCTCATCTATTCACTGCGACTTCTTTCAGATAAATCTGCTGAGAGCTCGCAGTGAATAATTGACACATTCTACGCACTCATTATTCTCATACCGTGGCGTGCACTGCAGTGTTGACTGCATCACGTTCACCGCACGCACACACCCAGCACACAAGTCTCAAAGTCAAAATCTAACTCAATTTGTTGATTAATAACGTTTGTTAACTCTCTGATTTTTTCGTGTATTTATTTTTATATCATTTTTATTTTTTCTAAATTCAACCTATTTTTGTATTTATTTTAACATAAATATTTTCTAAAATTTGACATTTTTCTTGTAATAAATGGAAGGTAGAATAAACCGCTTCCTCAGTATACCATCGACGTGTCTGGTTTACTTATCACCCTGTTTTGAGTGAGGTTACACGTTTTTCAATATATTCGCAGATTCATCCAACCACGCATTGGACGAATACTCAACACCAACCAAAACAATATACTATAGCTTGAGTAGTTTCGATGATATGGTGATTTGTAATTCGAAACTCCCATGAAATATTTTACTTTGTCGTTCAGTGGTTGCCTCGAATTTTTCACACCCTTTCTGGACAATCACTGTTTTCCATGTCGAAAATAACTGTCAACCACAGTATGAAAGCTATAAATGACTGCGGATGTCTGTAAAAGGCCACATATACTACTTCTATTATAAACGTTCACATCTTTCCAGATTTCATAGCTGAGGATGCATCAAATGTAAATAGGTTAAATTTGCACGATTTTTGTTCATTCGGTAAATCTCTTTATATGGAATCTCGAATTTCATCAGAACAACAAACGCAGACATATTTGTTTACATTCAACATTTTTTCGACTTTTAACTAAGTTGCGACTAACCGATATTAATACTAATCTGGAACACGATTAATGGATCGCGAACAATCTAGAACAACGCGTGATTTTATCAGAATAGCAATCTTGAAGATTCTCATACTTTTCATTTGACGGTATTGTTATGTTGGAACAATGTTACTAGGTGTACAATTTTGTTTCCGCCGTTTTTTTTTTTTCGAAATTTGAGGCTTTATTGTAAAAAACTGGTTATACCAGGTCTATAAATATTAAACCGGAATTTTTGTATAGAAAATACACGTTTATTGTATGAAAATGGTAAAAAACATTTTATTCGAAATATTGCCCATCGCTAGCTATACATTTTTCCCACCTGTCTGACGATTTGTCGATGCCACGCCAAAAAAACTGTTGCTCTTTTGAGGCAAAGCAGTCATCGAGCCATTTTCATACATTTTCGTGAGAAGTAAAGCGCTGCTCAGCAAGTGCGTGTCCCATCGATGCAAATAAGTAGTAATCGGACGGAGCCAAGTGTGGTGAGTAAGCCGCATGCGAAAGTATTTCCCAACTAAACGCCTCAATCGTTTCCTTGACCAGTTTTGCTGTGTGTGATGGTGCATAATCATGAAGCAAAATCATTTTGTGTTGCCTTTTTTGATATTCTGGTCGTTTTTCACGTAAAGCTTGATTCAAATCGATCATTTGTTGTCGGTAGCGTTCAGTATTAACGGTTTCGCCAGGTTTTAGCAGCTCATAATAGATCACACCCTTCTTATCCCACCAAACGCAGAGCATTGTCTTCCGTCCATAGCGATTTGGCCTTGCAGTCGATGTCGATGGTTCGCCTGAAGTTACCCATGATCTTTTACGCTTATGATTCTCAAAATATATCCACTTTTCATCGCCAGTCACAATTCGATGGAGAAATGACTTTCTTTTGTACCTGGCGAGCAGCATTTCGCAAGTGGTTTTTCGGTTTTCCTGCTGTCTTTCATTCAGTTCATGTGGAACCCATTTTTCCATCTTCTGGATCTTTCCCATGGCTTTCAAACGTATGGAGACGGCTTCTTGTGTTACATTTAATTGATCCGCGAGTTATTGTTGCGTTTGAGCGTCATCCTCATCCAACAATGCTTGCAATTCGCTGTCTTCGAACTTTTTCGGTGGTCATCCACGTTCTTTGTTTTTCACGTCAAAATCGCCACTTTTAAATTTTTTAAACCACTCAAAGCACTGTGATTTACCAAGAGCATGCTCACCGTAAGCTTCGACAAGCATTCGATGCGATTCTGCAGCAGTTTTCTTTAAATGGTAATAGAAAATCAATGCTGTCTGCAAATCGTAGTTTCCAGGCACAAAATTCGACATGTTTAACGGTATTACAAACTATGCTGTTGTATGAAACTTGTATTGTTGTGAGTTGAAAATCTTTGTCAGAGATATCAACAAGGAAATGGCGCCAATGACGCGGTTTGACGGTAACTACATTGACAGCTAGGGCCATCTATGGGCAAATTCCGGTTTCATATTTATAGACTTGGTACATTTATGATTAAAAGTATTGTTCATCGCTGGCCACCACTATCTTCCATCTTTCAGGCAGTGTACGAAACCCGCTTTAAAAAAACTGATCATCTTTTGAAGCGATCCAGGAATCGATCCAATTTTTTACTTCTTCAGAAGACCGGAAGTCCTGGTCAGCCGGGTCGTATGCCATTGGTCGAAACAAGTGATAGTCAGAGGGAGCAACGTCTGGAGAATACGGCGGGAGGGGTAGGACTTCCCATTTCATCGTTTCCAAGTATGGCTTGACCACTTTCGCAACATGGGGTCCAGCATTGTCATGCTGCAAAATCAGTTCATCGTGCCTCTCGTTGTATTACGGCCGTTTGTCTTTCAATACTCTGCTCAAACGCATTAATTGCGTTCGATAACGATCGTCTGTGATTGTTTCAGTCGGTTCTAACAGCTCATAACACACTACGCCGAGCTGGTCCCACCAAATACAAAGCATGACCTTGACGACGTGAAAGTAGGGCCGGGAAATCCCCATGATTTTCTGCGCTTGGGGTTATCACAATGAACCCATTTTTCGTCCCCAGTGACAATGCGATGCAGAAATCCTTTCCGTCTTTAGTTTTCAAGCAACTGTTCATAAGCAAACAAACGCCGTTCAACATCTCTCCGTTTTAACTCGTACGGCACCCAATTTCCTTGCTTCTGAATCATTCCCATGGCTTGGAGGCGTTTTGAAATTGCTTGTTGAGTCACTCCCAATGATCGTGCCAATTCTTCTTGACTTTGACACGAGTCGTGATCAAGTAATGCCTCCAATTCTGCATCTTCGAAAACCTCCTCTCTTCCACCGCTATGCCAGTCTTCGACGTCATAATCACCATTCTTGAAACGTTGAAATCACTCACGACACGTTATTTCACTAATAGCGGCCTCACCATAAATATTTGAGAGCATTCGATGAGCCTCAGCGGCAGATTTCTTCATATTGAAGCTGAAAATTAAAACCTCCCACAAATTACGAGAATTTGGCTCGTAAACTGACATTTTCAATCGAAAATAACTTTATGATGCAGACACAAATCGACTAATATTTCTATGGGGTTATGTTGACAGATGCCTAAGTTTATTGCATGACGTCTATGATCTATTTATTTCGACCACTACTTACCGCTACAGCCATATATAGGAAAACGACGGAAGCAAAGCTGTACACCTAATAGAAAGATCTAAAACAACCTAAGAAAACCAACAAAAGTTCGATTTTCCAAAAGTTGATTCAAACCTGAAAATTTGGAATATGAGGGTTTTACATCTTGGACTCGGGGCGCGAACTTCTTAAGACGTAATCTTTGCATGGTTATGCCGTCAACAGTAATCATTAAATCGAAAAATGATATAGGAATAATGTATAGAAACCTTTAGGGGGTAACGGAAACTCAACAAAAATACGAATTAAAAACAATTGTTTTGAAAATTTCTTTTTAAATTAAAATAAAATGATTTTAGTTCCAGCTGCCTTCTAAAGAGTTATATAAATTATCCTTATATCATTTTTCGATCTGACAAATACTCTTGACAGTGTAACCATACAAATATGATATTTCGATTTAAGAAGACGGCCCTCATGAATTAAAATATATTTCGAGTTTAAATTTCTCAGAGTCATCAGTATAAAGCATATATAATTTCAGAATAATGTAGAGGGAGGGGGCAACTAGAACTAGTCTCATTTTTCTAAAAGAAAAAATAGCAAAACTAATATGTTTATTTTTTTTCTTTTGAGTATTCCAGTTGCCCTATAAAGAGTTTTATAAATCATCTCATATCATGACAGTGAAACCACCTTAAAATTACGATTTAAGAAGTTGGCCGACCATTAACCAGAAAAGAAGGATGCAAGTCGAATCTTGCACATTGATTCTTCATTATTTTCCGCTTTTTACCAAGCTCCGACTATGATAAAGTATGGTGATCAATTTCGGCTTTGTCGGAAAAGTAAAAATAATAACTAATCGCCTCAGCTATTATATTCTGCTAGTAATTGTATAAACTCAAGTCAGACAAAATTTGAATACTAAAGAAACTAAAAAATTGAAAATGCTCTAAAATCATAATGTGAAAAAGTTTAATGTTGTATTATATTATATTTTATTATTATATATATTGTCGTACAATAATAAAATGAAAGCCCATGAAATCTGATTATTTCAATATTACACCGAAAAAATAACATTCTGCACGAACTTCCAGCGTTGCAAGATCATATAAGGACACCTTTCGGTGTGTATTTGACATCGTAAGTGCATATTTGAAGATATTGTAGGTGGTTTAAAGTACGTCCTATCAGGCATACTACGACTTGACACAGAATTGTGTCGACGTTTAAAAAAAGCAACACCATTGATGATTAACATGACCCACATTTGGTATAAATATTTTTTATATTACACCGAATTACTGGAATACCACATGGCCGATGTAATTTTAACACCGGTTTTTTTCACCACGCACACCGTTCCAGTTAACAGCTCGGATTTTTTACAGTATACAAGATTATATGGTCTTTCACATATTATTTAGTCATTGCGTAGCTTAATTATTTCTATGACGCTGAAGTTAGCGTCATAGATAACCAAATTTACGAAATTTACCAAATAGCCGCGAGGCCCGTAGTTGCTGCTTGCGCGTCTACTATTGGGACGCACTGGTGCGTAGCTAAATAATCCCTTAATGTGCCATTACATGTCCATGATTTATATCTCTTTGTCATAACTATAAAATAATGTAAAGACGATCATATTTCGGACATTGTTTACATTTTTTATAAAATTCAGACCGAGAAATAGCTGAAGGTTTGAAACTTTGCGCGAATAATCGTCATTCCATGACGAATAAAACGACATACAGACGCATATTTTGTATTAATATTCAAACTCATATATTCCTTTAGCGCGGTTAGTTTATCGAGTACAACATGCATACGCATCGAGATGAAAGCTTGAAACTTTACAAGAATATTCCTAGTATTATGACATGTTATGCCATTCGACGTGTATTTTGTGATAATACGGTTGAAGGGATAATATTTCATGTTTAAATTTGTATTTGGGGTCGATTGCCGTTTAGGAGTTGGTACTCGCGTGAACCAGATTAAAACGCGAAGATAGTATTATATAACAAAACGGATTTTATTAAATTTGCGGTCGATAACCGTCAAATTATTATGAACGTAAATACAGTGATGAATTCTTAACAATCAGTTTTGAGTCCTTGACGAGGAATCAACCTTTCAGTTTTACTTCTAGATTCAGACTTTAATATTTTGGGCGAGTCCGACCCAGGATCAACCGTCCAAGTTTATGTGTGAATTTAGACCGCTTTCGGTAAAGTAATTACTATCTGCCTTGGCGAAATTGATGAATAGCAAAAGCGCGGGTCGTTGATTACGACTCGCTTAGTACATCAGTACATTCTTTTTACTTGCAAGTGAGCGAAGGAGGAATAATGTCGAAATGAATGAATAGAATTTTGTCGAAAATTCCGCGGCATAACAGACGAATAAAACGATATACAACCAAACCCGTTGCAGACATAGTTTATATTTTTTATTAATATTCAAACTCATATATTCCATTCGCGCGAATAGTTTATAAAGTGCAAGATGCATACGCATCCTACTGAAGACTTTAAAATTTGCACGAATAATCATCATTCCATGACAAATAGAACGACCTACGACCAACCCCGTTGCATACATAGTTCATATTTTTTATTAATATTGAAATCCATATATTTCTTCAACGCACGTACTTTGTCAAGTAGAAGATGCACACGCATTCAACTGGGTGCTTGAAACTGTGCACGAATAATCGCCATACCATGATGAATAAAACGACAGAGTGCCAACCCCGTTGCAGTCATTGTGTATTTTTTTCTGTCACATTCAAACTCAAATATTCCTTTCGCGCGACTAGTTCATCAGGTGCATGTGGCACAACATAGGCACTTAAGAAATAAAGAATCACCAAACTACGAACGAAATTGTAAGTATGAGTGTGTGTGCGTGCGCGTGCGTGCGTGCGCGCGCGCGCGCATGAGTGAGTGCTCTTTTTAATAAATACGGATTTTGTTCCTTACAACTGGTAATACTGGCTTTCCTGATTTTTTAATTATTAATTATTTATTATTCTTTATTATCTTTTATTTCCCCTCTTTACAACAGGTAAAGGGGGGAAGTGATGTGTGTACTAGGTGTGAAGGTTTATAATGGGGATTTTTTTCAATAGGAGTTACGTGTATATTGATATATATGTTATTAGATCAGAAAATAATATATATGAGTATGCGGCCGTTGATGAGTATAGAATAAAGTAGTTGCTATGCTATTTGATATGTATCCCATTTTGTCGCATTGACAAGCTTGAAAATTTCATGTTACATTTTCTGAAGGTGTTAATTAACATCATAGATATTATTACGCTTAAAAATGTCAAATTTCGTGTCAAAAAATAGCATTTACAGGAAGTTTTAATTCATTATTTTATTTTGAAGAAAAGTGCTGCTAGAAGTTATCGTTTACTTCCGGAAGCTTATGATGAACGAAAGTCTTTTTTGAATCGATTTGTGACTGGTGATGAAAAATGAATTTTTTTTGAGAATCCCGAACGCAGAAAATCATGAGTTCATCCAGGTCAACCATAAACATTGACTGCAAGGCCATATTGCTTCGTAAAGAAGACAATTCTCTGCATTTGGTGGGATCAGGAAGGTGTGGGGTATTGTGAGCTTCTAAAATCAGGTGAACCCGTTAAGGGGTTACATGGGTTTCGAAGCCAAACAAAGCATGTTTTCTCGATTTTTTTTTCACCTTATATACTAATATAAATTATTTTATTCAAAATGTTAAGAACATTAAAAAGTAACATTTCAACAGTATTTTTTAAAAAATTCAGTAAAAATTTTGGAAATTCAACCGGTGCAACCTGATTTCCGTAGACCCCTAAAAAAAGTGTCCTCACGGTGGTCACGATAACTCGTGATAGCTTTACCTGAAATTCAAAAACAAAATAATTTCTATTAGTAGATAAGTATAGCTCGTGATGAACGAAGGGCATCCTTATACTCCTGCCTGAGACGAATTCTTGCGTCTTGAGTACAAGTCATAGTTTTTTTCTCAGCTATGAGTATACGATGTACATTTTTTTTACGTGCGTACTCGTGGCTATTTAAGCCAAGTTTGATGGCAATCCCGTGCAAAAACAGTAACAGAGCTGAAATTCCTTCGTTGAAAGTACAAGCAGCAATTGATGCAGCAATTTCAACTATTTTGGAACCAGCAGGAAGTATTTTTTGGAGTGATTTTCGAAATTAACTGGTCGAGACCCTCATCATTATTTTGTGTAAAGCCACCAACACACCACTCTAGAAGCACATAGATGCTAAGGTCCTCATAAATAGGCTTGATAGCTGACAAAACATCACTTGGCGATGAAGCATAATAGTGTTTGAATGATGAAAAGCATCCATAGATGAAGCACGCTGGCAAACGCACCATTAGTCAAGGCCGCTTGGGCATTTTTCGGGCTGTGGGTTTTGGTCCATAGAGCTATAGTGGAAGTACGTTGCTCATATAGCGTCCTTCATGATTTGTACTGAATCACAATTTCTTCTTATAGCCAGTCCGTAGTAAACTGTTAATTTATAAATCAATTACCCGCTTGCCTTTGCCGGATAGAATTTTTTTACTAACCATTTTACCTTTTTTTTTATCAACAGTTTTTTTTCACTAAATTGCGGAAACGGGTGCCCATCTTGTTTTGGACGTATCCTATGCATTCTTTTTTATTTATTTGAACTTTTTCACCATAAAGTTTGGAATTAAGAACTCCGGAATATGTTTTGAAGCCTTCGTCTCCAACGTAATTGACGTATCTCAGGCCGTATTTCTCAAACGAACGTTGAAACATTGCAACGATTGATGAAACTTCCATATTACCAGCTGGTGTTTGGTGATTAGCACTGCATTCGTTTTTTTCTAAATGCTCCTCTCTTGTCACTCTTCAAATTCCGCCGAATCTAGTTGTGTCTTCCAAGTCTCACATAATTTACAATATGAGCTTTTCACAAATACATCCAAAACTTTTCCACAATAATAGCCAATCAACGTGGCCACACCGTATAATGATGAATATCGGCGCTTTTTCCAAGTGTCATCGCCTAATACAGTAACATCTGTCGTATGTTCAACACCGTTTTCATCGCACATTAGGTTTTTTTCTTCTTTCGCAGCTAAGGAAAAGAGTTTCTCGGCAACCGTCTTCATGCATTCATGTATCTTACTGATGTAAAAATCGTACGTTGATTGATTCAAGAAAGAACTGCTTATATCCATTAAGCCACAACATTTTTTACATCCGGCAAGACCTAAGCCTAATACTCGCATAACAAAAATGAACCTGCGATTTATTTCCTACGCTTTACCAATTTTTTGACACGATGAAATATGTCTAAGCTGACACTTTTCACACTCCACCATAATTTTAAAACCAAGACCTAATTTTGTGCATTGTTTAAATTCAACATTTCCATCACAAACGTTTTCCTCTCTATTTTCATTTATAATGTTCGTGCACTTCCCAAAACTAGCAAATGTTGAAAACACTACAAAATAGTCTATAATCGCATATTGAAGAGTAGCGTCCTGCAGCACGTGTTTCTCTTCATGGCTTTCAAGTTTTTTCGCCGATGTGCTGGCGAAAGATGCATCGTCGATTTCTACAGTTTTAGTATTGACTGATTGTCTCCTTTTTCTTGGTCTATTTTTTCTTTTTCCCTCTGTTCGATCAACTCTACTAACTTTATGCAGCTCCATTTTGCAATTAAATGAGTAAAAATCTCGGTACAAATTCACAACGAACACGTGTATAACCTCGAAGCAACCTCGTGACTCAACGAGCAATGTGAAACTAAAATATAATAAGTGACCCTCAGAAAGTGAGAGAAAGGAGCGAGAGATACAGACAAACAATAGCTATGCAGCTGCCTCGATATACCTGCGTCCCCGGTTTTTTCCACCGGGGGAATTCCCAAAGGCTCTCTCTCTCCTAGAGATTTAATCCGATTGACTTAAAAATTTGGGAGAATATTCTAAACATATTGTACTATTAGATAAACAAAATTTGGGAGAATATTCTAAACATATTGTACTATTAGATAAATAAAAAAATTTTTATTCATTTATTTTATTTCCAAACCCGTGTAACCCCTTGAAGTGACCTAGCTGATTCCTTGGAAATACTTGAGAAGTTGCGGTTATATAGGGTCGTATACAGACATGACGTACACGGTCGTAACCTACACGCCACTCTAGTGTGCGATTTAGGTGGCGTAACCTATTGTCACGTTCAAATTTCATGCACCACTGTATTTTTCTTCTATGCACTCTCTGTTTTACAGTTCGGCATCTTCCAATTTATATACATATTTTATTAAAAATGCGTTTGTAATTTGTATACATTTACTTTTACTATGCACACAGATTGCTTTTACAGATAATATAATACTAGTTATGAAATAATGATAAAATCTATGGCTAGCAACATTAATGAATATAAACATAAAATTAACTAGGGGTGCGTTGTTGGTCGCTCGCTGCGTTCGCTCCCGAATTCGGGTGCGTTGGTAACGATGCGTTGAAGTGGGTGGGACCTCTTGGAGTCACACTATGAACTTCCCGATTTGTCTATTCCGCATAGGAATTCAATAGAAATCGTTAGAAAAGAGTGGTATTAAAATAATATTATTGCGGGTTGGTCATCTAAGTGCTAAACGGAGGGTACTCTATTGTTCTGTATGTCTAATTTTTCTATATCACTACTATTGAAAAATTCTGCAGCTTTTCCATGCGGAATTTTTCAATAGTTTGTGTTTAATCGTTCATTTTTATTTTCTTCAAAAAATGTTGTACAGGTTTTTCTTGAAGAACGGAAAACCCGCTAAACCAATTTTATCCAAAATATAATCTAGTCTAACAAGGGGACCACATGGTCGTCGGATTTTTGTAATTTTTTATACTCATGGTACGTAAAGTTGAGACCCCAAATATGAATATCCCCAAGTAATACGACGCCATATTCAGAAATTCTCGAGAAAATCGACTTTGAAGTTAGAGCGAGCAACTGAAATAGAGAAACAAAAACCGAATTTTCAACTGAGTGAATAGCTCAGTGGGTAGCGCTGGAGTCTGGTAATCACTGGGTAGTGGGATCGAGTCTCGCTTTGGTCACTTTTTTCTTTTTTTTTTTTCCAATTCAAATACCTACGTATTTTATATTTAAAATTCATTAAATATTTGCTAATTACCATATTATTATTAACAAATTATCATTTTTTATGAATATTGCACGTGTTATTACATTTATTTGAAATTAATTTTAAAAAATGACAAGTAAAGTTTTGGGAACGAAAATGAAAAAACCTCGGGTAGAAAAATAATGTTTTTTTATTTAAAGTTACATCGTATCCATTTGTTTATCAACAGGATCGCACGAGCCACAGTGATAAGCGTCGTAAAAACACGGGAAAAAGAAATTTTCACGGCATCGAGCACACCGCACGAATGCTGCGTTTTTACAGACGCATTTTTTTTTTTAAACATCAATCGGAAAACAAACTTCATTGACGTTTTCAAAGATTTCTCTAGTATCACAAAGTTTTGAAGCGAACCACGCATATCTGATCATTTTACCGAAGATCGGAGAGGATAACTGATGATGAACGATTGAATGAATTTTAATACAATCTTCTCGATCGTTGATTTCGCGGCCTTCTTCGATCAGGTATGCGCGGTTTTGCATACGCTTGATGAAATTTTTTACTTGACGGTAAAAATAAACATCGCATGGCTGTACTAACGGAGTACATTTCGGAGAAATGACTTGCACGGTGCAAGTCGGCAGGCGCTTATCATCGCGAAAAATTTCATTATATGAGCCGCTCAATGCACACATCGATTAACCACTTTTTGAAAAATCTTAAATTTAAGTGTCAAAGCCCTTGCTATAGTCATAACTTTTTATATTTATAATAACTTTCCTGAATAATAAATATTAGCACCGTTAAATGGCAAATTTTTTTGGCCACTGAATAATAAGTAATTTATTCCAGAAGCCATTTCGATTAACTCCATACTCTAATGCAGGGGTCTCCAAACTTTCCAGCCTTAGGGCCATACTGATTACTCCAGTAAGTTCCGAGGGCCAAAACCATAAGCCTACAACAATGTTATGAGTAGTTAGCCCATGACCATATCAATGTAGATGTCATATTAATAATTATTCAACATAAAATTAGAATACTTCAGTAAACTAAATTTAATTTGCTATAAAAAATATGTTCTCTAAAAGGAGTTTTCAAGTATGCTAGCTCTCCGCGGGCCGGACAAAATCTGTCCGCGGGCCGAATGTGGCCCTCGGGCCGTAGTTTGGAGACCCCTGCTCTAATGTAAATCGTTTCAGTAACGCCGTATCTGTTCTGGCCGTGCATCGACGCTTATTTGTTTGTAAACAGCCGAAGATGCTCTCTCCCTCTCAATAATATTCGTAAGAAAATCGCATCGGTAAACAGACAAAAAGAAGCACAATGTAAGCGGTAGTTAGTATAGCAGTGATCTCGCACGCTGAATGTTACTGTGTACTTCTTAGTCTTTTCAACATTACTCCCAGATTTTTTTTGAAGAAATAAATATTATACCGTTATAATCAAGATGAGTGAGACTAATAATGTGAGTGAGGAAAGCAGTGATGATTCTTCAATACGATTTATCAACAGAAAGTCTGGGTTAAGAAGACGTTTATCGTTTTCCTCGGATTCATCGGATTGCAATAGTACAAACTCAACAAACACATTGATTGGGAGAAAAAGAAGTCGTAATCCTGTTAAATGGATACGAAATTTACAAAAGCATAACAGGATAAAAGGTTTGGCATACAGGAATAGGGGAGGAAAATTAATACCTGCAAAAACATTTGTCGATATACAATGCAGATGCCGTCAAAATTGCAATCAAAAAATTATTTCGGATGAGAGAGAGGCTGCCATGAAAGAATTTTATAGTTTACATAGTCAACTTGACCAAAATATTTTCTTAAGAGGTTGCATCAAAGTTAACGAAATAAAAAGAAGGCGCCCTACGAATGAAACTAAAGAACGAAGATCACATTCGTTTACATATTACTTTCGAAAAGAGGGACTTCATATTACCGCTTGTAAGAAATATTTTAGAGACACTTATCAGGTGAGTGACGGGAGGATATACGATTGTTGTTCTAAAGAACAAGTTACATCTTTGGTTGATAAGCGCAAAGGCCGCGTTGCAAGCAATAAAATAGATGATACAAATGTTATAAAGCATATAAAGTCATTTCCAGCCTACAGTAGTCACTAGACCAGAGCTCATAATCCAAGACGACAATATTTAAATCCTGACTTAAATATTAAGAAGATGTATGAACTATACGTCACAGAATGTGAAAAGGAAAACGTAGCACCAGTGAAAGAAAAATATTACTATAATGTGTTCTCTACAAAATTTAATTTACATTTTAAACAACCATCAAAGGATACGTGTCAAATTTGTGATGCTTTTCAAATAAAAATTCAATCTTCAGACGATGAGGGAATTAAGATGGCAAAAATTGAAAAGGAAAATCACTTAGAAGAGGCTGAACGGGCTCGCAGTCAAATGGCTGCCGATCGAATGGCAACATCGGAAAAATTGTTCGTATTTTCTTTTGACTTGGAAAAAGCTTTAGCCTTTCCCAAGTTGACCACATCCGTAGCTTATTATAAGCGAAATTTATACGTTTATAATGTTGGATGTCATGAATTCAATACAAATATAAACCACATGTTTGTTTGGCCAGAAACTGAAGGATCTCGTGGGTCTCAAGAAATTTCATCTTGTCTAAAAAAGTACATAAAGACTTACGCTGCAAACTTCGAAAAAATAATAACATATTCGGATTCGTGTACCGGTCAAAACAGAAATATTAAAACCGTCTTAAGTTTATTGAAACTTGTTCAAAGCACGGAAATCAAAGCTGAATCAATTGACATGAAATTTTTGGTAAGTGGACACAGCTATTTGCCCAATGACTCAGATTTTGCCATTATTGAGTCATGTGCGAAAAAAAATCAAAACATTTTTTCACCAGATGATTGGTACCATATAATCAAAACATGTAAAAAGAAAGCGCCGTTTCATCTAACCCAAATGACTCACCAAGATTTTTTGTCAACAAAACCTTTAGAACAGTCTATCATTAACAGAAAAGTAACCGTCACAGGGCTTCCAGTAAATTGGCTTAAAATACGCTGGATAAAGTTAGAAAGGTCCAAACCCTATCTCATACAATTCAAATGTGACTATAATGAAGATACAGAATTTCAAGCCATTAATATAAGAAAATCTTTAGTGGGTAGACCGCAAAGTTTGAAAAATATAGATCAGCCTTTATTATATCCTAAAGGTAGAACTGTGACAAAGGAAAAATGGAGAGACATGATGGACCTGCTAAAATTCATTCCTCCTGTTAAACACGATTACTATAAGAACTTGTCAACAAATCGAAATGACGAATCCTCGCATACAGCTGATTAAGAAGAGATTATTTATAATATTGCTGAATCATCCCAAAGAATAATGCCGCTAACATAAAGCTGCTATGAATTAATTACGAGAATTATTTTATAACCGAACTGCCAACATTCATTTTTATGGAAAAGCTGTGATAAAAATGTATAATAACTAACTTTTTCTGTAATAAAAACTTAAAAATGAAAAGACTAAATTTAACTTTATTACTTTTTTCAGTTGCCAAATCGATTAACTCCATCAGTCACATAAAAACTGTAACATTACTGACGATTGTTTGTTGGCTATTCTTTCTTATTAATTTTATATACCGTTAGATGAAAGCTATATCTGCAATTATGCATTCCACATTATATATTTGAATTCATAATATCAGAGGAATTTTTAAAAACAATATACATTACATCATCGCGTTTCTCAACTTTTCGTTTTATGGAGTTTATCGATGTGTGCACTGAGCGGCTCATATATGACGGGATTTGTTTGTCCACCCCAAGAATCAATAAGCAAAAGAAACTTTTCTTTTTTTACATATGGTTGCATAGGAGTAAAAAAAAAAAAAAAAAAAGTGACCAAAGCGAGACTCGATCCCACTACCCAGTGATTACCAGACTCCAGCGCTACCCACTGAGCTATTCACTCAGTTGAAAATTCGGTTTTTGTTTCTCTATTTCAGTTGCTCGCTCTAACTTCAAAGTCGATTTTCTCGAGAATTTCTGAATATGGCGTCGTATTACTTGGGGATATTCATATTTGGGGTCTCAACTTTACGTACCATGAGTATAAAAAATTACAAAAATCCGACGACCATGTGGTCCCCTTGTAAGTTACAGAAAGACGCTTCGATTCCGACATGACCTCAATCGCATCATTCGTTCGTGAGAAATCGTGAACCAAAATGTTGAGGACACACGCGTCGACACACGCGTCGACACACACACACACACAAACACACACACAGACATCGAGTTAAAAATGGGTAAAAATAAATGTGGACATATTGAAATGTCAACATTTTATAAAAAATCGATTATCGATTTTCGGGGTGATTACTATAACTTCTCGATATCGGGAAGTTAAAAATAGTAATCAACGACCAATTAATTCCGGTACTTGCATGGTGTATACCAGTAGACTTACTTTTCGTTATCAGTATAGAGTGGGGCATACTGTAAACTAAAAAGTTACTGGTCAACACCTGTATGCAATTAGAAAAATTAAGATCCTCTATAACAATAAATTGTTTTCTCAACAAATGTAAAATCTTCTAATCTTTTCAAACAGCAATGCATGAATAAAGTCTCATTCGATTTATCAGCAAGTAGGAGCGTGGATCAATAACTCAGTGACTTTTTGGAATTTCCCGCGTTGTAACTTGAAAAGCAACACGGCTCCCGTAAACTGCCATCTGTCGATATACTGCTGTCTAATTTTGAGCAAGCTGCGTCACTTAGTTTGTGTTTGACAGCCATTGAAAGCAGACAACCTCGTGATTTTTTGCGACAATGGAAAGAAGTGAATTTCGTGTGCTCATCAAGTATTATTTTTTGCGGAAAGAACAATCACTCAAACCAAGGATGAGCTCAATATATACTATGGGGACTTTGCACCAACAATTTCAATGGTAAAGAAGTGGTTCTGAAAAAAAAAAGAACTGATTTTCGTTGTGGTCGCACAAGCATGAGTGACGCCGAATGTTCTGGACGCCCAATTGAGGTTCACTACACCCAAAACAATTGAAAAAGTCCTCGATATGGTGTTGGCCGATCGGAGATTGAAAGTTCGCCAGATTGTAGAAGCCATAGGCATATCACATGGTTCACAAGGAAGGATAGTTTGTTGTCCCCCACCGATTTTGATGAAACTCACGTATGTTGTAGAGTATCGAAAACTAAAAGACACGTATTTTTTTTTATTGGCGGAAAAACATTTCTAAGGGGTGAAATAGAAGGGGTGAAATCCCCCTTCAAAGTTAGGCATGTCGAGGGTAGATCACCACTGCAAATGAATTTTTTTCTTCAACTTCATGTGGAATTTTTATTGTGTTCAATGAGTATTTTGGTTTTTGTTTCATTAAAATCGGTTGACGCCTTCAGGGTGAAACTGCATAATCACCCCTCGACATGCCTAACTTTGAAGGGCGATATCACCCCTTAGAAATGTTTTTCGGCCTATATAAAAAAATACGTGACTGTTAGTTTTCGATGCTCTACAACATACGTGGGTTGCATCAAAATCGGAAGGGGCACCAAACTATCCTTCCTTGTCAGCGGTTTCGATTTTGAAAGATCATTTGGGTATGAGAAAGCTATCCACAAGATGGGGGCCGCGTTTGCTCCCACTTGACCACAAGAGCAATTGTGTGACAACTTCGAAGGAGGGTTTGGCGTGGTATAACGGCAATCCGGACGAGTTTTTGCGCCATTTGTTAACCGTGGGCGAAACATGGATCCACCACAACACACCGGAGATCAAGCAGCAGTTGAAACAATGGGTTTCTCCGGGCGAATCGGCGCCGAAGAAAGCCAAGGGGGGTCGTCGGCCAACGTCATGGCGACAGTTTTTTGGGATGCATGCAGCATAATCCACACCGATTACCTGAAAAGTGAAAAACAATCAACGGCGAATATTATACCCACTTATTGGACCGGTTCAACGTTGATTTGAAGAATACACGACCACATTTCGCCAAAAATAAAGTGCTCTTCCAGCTAGACGAAGCACGGGTGCACATGTGCGTTGTCGCCATAGAAAAATTCCAAAAATTCTCTTATCAGCCATATTCTCCAGATTTAGCCCCCAGTGACTATTTCCTGTTTCCAAACCTAACAAAATGGCTCGGCGGAAAGAGATTTGGCTCCAACGATGAAAGCATCACTCAAACGAACGCCTATTTTGACGACCTTGACAAATCTTATTATTTGGAAGGGATCAAAAAATTGGAGCAACGTCGGACAAAGTGTATTGAGCTCAAAGAAGACTATGTTGAGAAATAAAACTCTATTTGCCGATAAAACTATCTTTCATTCAGAAAGTCACTGAGTTATTGATCCACCTTCGTTCCAAGTTCAGTTGTGGAGTTAGTTCTCCATAATTGCAGATAGATTTTAGAATTTTTAGTATTGAATTTGGGTGAAATCGCGAAAAGAGGTCCGGATTTGATTAAACTTCACAAAATTGAATATTCTTAAAGAAAATCCTCAAGCAACCAAGCTAAAATTAGGCACGCAAGTAAAGCAGTAGGAACTCAATATCGGTTAAAATTTTCATTAGAATATATTGAAATGATGAGATTTCATGGGCTTTCATTTTTTTAACTTGATACTCTCTAATGATTTAAAACGTAGACTAAAGACTGTAGAAAATACGACTGCAGCTTTAAAAGGAAAAAAATAATATGCCTAGTAGGACCTTGCACGTTGTTTCCTAATTTTTTGGTTCGTCACTCACAAAGCTTCTTTGAAAAAACCAAAATTGAACAACGGACTTCCCCACAGAAAAGGCTGTATGAACGACGGACCAAACGAAGTAGCAACGTGCAAAGTTCCAACATGCAAAGTTCCAACTTGCAACTTTTTTCTTTCTTTTTTGTAATGACCATAGTAGTAACAGCTTAAGACGATGTGCGACATGTCGTTGTTCTCCCTCAGATTGGTATGTGTGCGAGAGAGGTAGCAAGACTTTCCCATCATGAATGTAGCGGCTTTATCTTTCGAATAAAAAATGAAAATGGTGAACTGTAGAATTTTAAGATGCTATTCGCTGTTCTTCTCTTTTATTTGATTGATCAATCGTCACAGAAAAATTTGTATTACAGTTTTTGTTACCGACCAAGGGGTAGCACATCATCTTAATTTCATGAAAAGAAGAATAGATATTCAAAGTAACTATAAATTAATGAGTACTACTTAATAATTACAGCATTATCGTATGCCGAAAAGCAGAGGCTGAATGCAACTGTAATTAATTATTACACATTTTATGGAGACGAAAGGACAAATATACCACTGTCACTTTGTAATATTTGTGTTTTCCAGATATCATAAGGACATTTATAGACTTAATATAACTTTTTCCCCATCAAAGTTAAAAAAAAAATTATTAAAACAGGCCGTAGTAAATATTAGTGTCTAAAACAATACTCCACGAATGTACTGAATGAAAAGAAAAATCTTATTTTAGGAGAGGGTTTCGATACTCACCAGTTGTCTGGCAAGGCAGAATAGCTCCTCAGGACCCCTAACTTGTGAAGTCGTTCTACGCATTGACCGAGCTACTACGGTCCTGCCACGCTATGATTAACGAATATCTTCAACTTGACTTTAAGATCTATTCTCAGAATTTCACTTGAACCTCAGCTGATAAATTACAAAGGTATAACAAAATCACACTTATAATTGAGTAATACTAATTATTAGGGCAATCTAGAATGCATGCCCTTTATTTAAAATTAGGTGTTCCTTGTTTATTTATCCCACAGTTCAATTGTGTATTTATTTATTCGACATTGAACCCCTTAAAAATCCAATTGCTATGCAGATTATTTAGTATTAATAGATATTTTTCAATACTGAGGTCCATGGTATTAAATATTTTTCAATAATCAGATCTATAGGTATTAACTTTTGTAATAATGCTTTTTTTGTCTTTCATAATGGATTTCATGGAAAATTAATTTTTTTTAATATATGTAACGAAAAAAAGGAACGATAATTATTGGCGAAAAAAAAATGTTGACATGAAATTATATGTACCAATAATTATTCAAAAATATCGATTAACAAGTGCGCTGATGCAATTATAGGCACTGTAGGGCACTTTTGTGATAATAATTAAAAGTGATGCATGCCTATAAAAATTGTGAAATAAGAACGAACGAAAAACAATTCTCGAGATAAGAGTGAACGCGGCGGAATTATAATTTGTGGAATCATAAGTAAAAAGTCGTCGATATAACGGAAAATATATTAAAGCAAGTCGATGGAACATAGTGCGGCAGACCAAGCGGTATAGTGGCACTGCCGGCCGAGGAAATCGATAAGCCACACTCGTTTAACGCACCATTCCTTTCTGTTCTCCTCTCTACGTCTTTTTTACGTTTTCTAATCGATACTAGCTGCTTTACTTGTTGTATTAATTCAACAACTCACCTGTGCTTGGGAGGCCAGTAGGGTGACCATCACTACGAGGACCAGTATCCCCGTCATCTGGACGGTGAAATTTCCCGGCACTTACGTTTCCGTTCTCTTCGCCCCGCACACCCGCACGCGCGCAATTCCAAGTCGTACCTTTTTTTTGCTCTCCTTTACACTCTCGTACTTGACGTGCTTGCCCGTTTATTTCTAGGTGTCTACGCTTTGTCTTCGCTCACACCACAGATGCAAGATTGCTATAAATTGCGACTGGATCGCGACAAAAAAAAACGATAATAATTAACACGAACGGCAGTTTTGCATTAGAAGCAAAACGACCCGCGAACGATTCGTGCCTCGGATGCGCACACCCTTTTAATATGTATCAATGCGAGTGATATTGCTCCCGGTATATCTATACTGTATACGCGGATTAGATCAGTGACGAAGCACACGCAATCAGCCACTGCTCGAGCCGCCGCAATACTTACTGCTGCGCCGTGCTGGGTGGGTCGCTCGACCGACCGTTCCCGAAGAATCAACATGGCGTCACATGAGTCAGCGCTGGTGGCAGCAGCGGCGGCTATCTTCGACCACCCAATCACAGCCGTTTGCACCCAAAGCCGTGGAAGTTCAGAATAACTGCGACTCAAGTCGCATTCGCACGCATGCTCTCACGTGCAAGCGCATCATCAACGCCACAGACCATGTAGCGGCGCGAATGGAGGAACTTTCAATACCGCGTTTTTGACTCCCACCGCAATTAATAACTTTTTTCATTGAATTTTAGAGAATACTTTACAATTGTTACACTTTTTTCCCCGGGCCAAATTGTTACCAAATATTTTTTTCTCTATTATATCCGTCACGTAGCCATCGCTTGGTCTAGTGAGTTACCCCACAACCTCTTCAACGTCTACTTTTAATTACAATTGGAAGGTTTCTCAAACCGTGTACTCGTACGTATTTCCTTTGAATAACGAAATCATTAAATGTGTGTTGTTTCAATTGAAAACATTCAGAGACGGTCGTCAAGTGGATTCCCATTTTGAAACTTGAATCATTTTCACAACCTTTTTTGGCATATTGAAGATAAGATAAGTTTCCGTCGTCACCTGTTTTTCGTTGTCGATGGCGCATTGTCCATCACTATATTTCGTGCATGCCAGATAACAGTACAAAAATGATATAACGATCAGTGGTGAACCCGTCCGCCAGAATAAAAAGATATATAGGCATCCTCATAGAAAAAGCTTTGTTTTATGAAAAAAAAATGTTTGGAGTTTTTAACGCCAAAGTACTGTAACGTGGCAGAATACTCGAGCTGCGTCCTCCTCGCTCAACGGCTACCAGCACGATCGCCCAGGGCTGCAGGGGGTGATTTCCGTATTTTATTTATTCTTTATTTTTATTTTTTTTTGTTGTATTTTTTTATATATATATAACACGTCCGATACGACCGAGGGATGGAGGGAGGAGGAGGATGACCACGCCGTATCCATCGATGGCTGACTGCGGGATTCGATATTTTACATTCGCCGATATTTTACACCTCTCCCTGTTGGAGGATACTGTCCCGCCCAACGTACATCTACCAACGATACACTGTTATCCATCGTCGGCTATCAGCTACTCTCGGTACTATCGGTGGTTAATTTATGCGTTGTCCAGCTAAGGCGCTAGTCGCGGTCATCGTGCGAGGCAGGTTCCCCCAATTAACCGAGTCTAGCGGGTTAAGGGGGGGGGGTCATAGTTGACGGGCACGCGTGCCGGCAGGACCTCAGGGCTTTTTCCCGGTTACCGTCGAGCGAGCAGGACGTAGCACTCTCTTCCAGTCTGTCCCGCTCTACTATCGAAGGAAAAGATCGGCTCTCCCTTCGGCTGTCGTTTCAAAGAATTTATTTGCGAGTCGTTGGGACCGGAGGACCTGTTGGAACGATCGAATCATACCGAGGCAGTGGTTGGCGTTATCAAGGACTTGCAATAAGCACAGCAGTGTCATCGTCCCGGTGAGCTCTCTTCCCTTCTACGGTCTTTCGCTGTTATTTTATTATTTTAATCATTCAAAATTGTTGTCGGTTAATTACTTCGAGCTTGGTCACCCCTGCGACTCTGGCACACCGCGTGCAGAGTATTAATTTGTACTGGGTAGCGCGGCGTTTAGAAAGAATAACTCGAGATCGTGTAACGTATAGAAGCCGGGGAAAAGTCACTAAATTAATTAATTGTTTGATAGTTAAATCGTGCGCGCGTTAGGCCGTTATCCCGGAGTGGTTTGAATTCATTAGTTGGTTGTGTGGGATCTGAACGGAATAGACCGTGTCACGTATTTTAACGAATAATGGGTTTGAGAGGTACCTGATTTGGTTTGAGTTTTTTCGTTCGGGCTAGAAGGTCGTGCGCTCGTTAGTACGTCGTCCCGTTGTATACTTGGTGTGTGGGACTAGCACGTTATAGACCTCGTCGCGTATCGAATAGACCCATCGGCGTTTCTTTATTTTATTTATCGTTTTATTCGTTGTTTTATTTACCGATCTATTGATTTATTTATCTAGTTATTTATTCATTTCTTTATTTACATAGTTATTTATTTATTTATATTCTTATTTATTTATTTATTTAGTTATCCACTTATTTATTTACTTATTTATTCATTTATTTATTTATTTATTTATTCCTTATTTATTTGTTTCTGATTTATTATTCTTTCTTTTATTTTATTTATTATTTATTTGTTTCTTATTTATTACTCTTTTTTTATAATTGGTTATATTTTATTTGTTATAGTTTATGCGTTATATTTTATTCGTTATATTTTCTTTGTTATATTTTATTCATTATATTTCATTCAAGCCACGAGGTACCGATCGAGAGTATTACTCTCACATTGATTATTTTAGTACTATTACTATTCTTTATTATTATCAAATTATCGACGATCGTTTATTCGGTATTTGTGATCATACCTATCGCAGGAAATCCCGGTGGTCGGACTTTTGCACGGCATATTTTATTCGGAATTGTAATAGCCAGCCGTGAGTCGCTTCGCGTACGTGACCTCTCGACGTCCCGTTGTTTTGGTTTTGTTGAAAGTATGTGGGATTAGCTCGGGATAGGCCGTATCGCGGACGGAGAACAAGGACTACCAGGCATCGATATGGTATCGAAGAATATTATTTGAAATTAGAAATAGGCGAGAGCGGCTATACGACATATGCCGGGCATGAGAGTGAGTGAGAGCGTGGGATAACGTACGCCGCCGAATTAGAGATTCCAATTATGATATCTAACTGGATTTGGAAAATTGTTAACACCGGAGAGAATAATTTTACGGGGCATTTTAGTTAAATTCTGAATTGATGTTTATTGGAGAAATAAAGAAGTTTGTAAGTCCCGTACCCGCTATTGTTGTTTAAATTATTTACTGTTATTATTTTATTGATGTATTTGCTATTTATCTAACTGACCATATTTTATTTTTGACTAATTGGTGACTTGATAGTCCGAACCACCCACTCTGCCTTGAACAGCTGTAGCTGGCCTGGGTCGAGACTGGTCATCCAACTCGGTATTTTTCCTTCCGGCGCGAAAGCGCCTGGCGCCCATCTCGAAAGAGAAAATAAAAAGGAAGGAAAAATAACTTGGACCAGTCATAGGTAACGTGGTGCGTTGAGGAGCAAATTTCTCGTTACAAATTTGGCGCCCAACGTGGGGCCTGACTGTCAAGTCTTTTATTTAATTGAAATTTTGTTTTAATAAGAATTTTTTTTTTTTCTTATCCTATTTTAATATTTTTTTTTTTTTTATCAGTCAGAGATTTTTTTTTGTGTTTGTTCTTAATTCATTAACGATTCCAATTCTCTTTTTAATTATTTTAGTTTTTCCAGTCTTTCGTTACTTATTCTTTTTTTTATTGTTGTTGTTATGATTTTGACTGACGCAAGCATAGCAGGTATTTTATTTATATTCAAATCAAGATTTCTCTCATATTAATTATTTTCTTTTATTAGTTTAAATTGATATTCGAGATTATTTAGAATTCGGCAGTACAGTTATCCCGCTACGCACTGTAGCAAGCCTTCGTGAGGTATACGGTAGGCCAAGCTCGCTCGCATTGTCTAGGGCCGCGCTCGAGGCCGGCCGTGTTTACATTTTTTCTGTTGTGTGTCGCCGTGTGAGTAGCAGTCTTCGATGTTGGAAACTGGTACTCCCGGCTAATGTAATATTATCTCTCGCTTATTATAATACTGTGAAATATTATTTGGCTTTATACCGAGTCGAGCGAATTTGCGGGTCCCGAGTCTACGGCGGCAACTATAGAGAAGGAATAATTCGGTAACTTATTAGATCCTAGATTCAGTCAAGCGTTAAAAGATTTATAACATTTAGAACAATCACTTTCCTTAATTAATCATTTTATTATTATTATTATTACCTTTGTTATATATAGTTTCCATTTCATTTTTTTTTTCTTTCCTTCTTTCCTCATTCCATTTATTATTAACATTGATTTATTGGTATTTTTTTTTGTAATTGGATTTATTATTATTCTTCTTATCTTTCAATATTATTATTATTATTTTTTTGAATAAATCGTAGACCGGGCCTTGTCCCGCTACGTGAATATAAATTTTTCTTTGTGATTTATCCTTTTCTCTGGTTAGCCTTTTATCACCATCCCGGAGGGACTCGCCGCTCCTCGTTATTGCCCTTCTGTTTTTTTTGTTTTTTTGTTTATTAATCTCGTTGGTTCTGTTTTATTATTTTTTTTTATCTGTAGTTACTTCGCAGTCATTCGTTTATTTATTTATTTATTTATCTTATTTTGGTTCATTTATTAGTTACTTCTGTTTTCCTTGTTTATTATATTTTCTATCGTTTCATTATTGTGCTATTGGCTTATTTGTTTTGTTTTATTTATTTTTTTGTTGTTCTGTCATTTTTGTTTATTGGTTTTTAATAATTTTATTTATTTTTTTTTGCTGCTAATTTACATTTTGGTTCGTTTATCTTTGTGTTTTTATTAGGATAGGATATTTGTTTATTTAATTAATTCAGCTATTTTGGTTTATTTATTTATTTATTTATTACCTCTATTTATTTATTTATTTGTTATTGTATTTTTTTTTTCCTTACGGGGATTATTTGTTTTGTCTTGTGTTATTCCGTTCTCCCCTTCCACAGGAGTTACAATTTGCGAGCGAACCACGATCTTTCAGCTCGTATCCGGGAAAGGGGGAAATAACCGGTTTACTTTTTTGAGTGACCTTTCCGGATTGGTTCAAAGGTTTTTCTTCCATCTATTTGTTTATTTATTTAATGAGTTTTTCCCCACTTAAGTTATTTAGTTTCCTTAATTAATTGATTACTTGAACTTATTTATTTATTGACTGATCCCTTTATTTATTTATCTATTTATTTATTTATTTAACTTATTAATTAGTTTAATTATTTATTTATTCAATTGATTTATTTATTTAACTTACTTATTTAGTTAATTAATTGATCTATTCAACTGAGTTATTTATTTTCCCTCTCTCTCCTTGCGGGTTAAAAATGGTTTTATCCAGGACTCCCGGGGAAATAGCCTCCCTTACGGAGGATGAGGTTAAAGCCGAATTAGCTTCCCGAGGGTTGCCGATAGGGGGTACTTCCGCCGCTATGCGGGAAAGGTTATATTTTTCGGGGATATTGGCTAATCCCAACGATTCCGCCACCGGGCTAGTCACGGTACAGGAGGAAGACAACCCCCCGCCACCGAATGATGCCATCCCATCGGCACCCGTTGAACAGGATCACGCAATGATTACGAATCCTTTCCATCATTCGTCCCCGGTCAGAACTAATCATTCGCATTCCCGTCCTTCGACATCGGCAATCACCGCGTGCGACATTTTGAGAAAGTGGAATGTTTCGTTTTCCGGAAAACCAGACGAGGAGGTTGACGAATTTCTGGCACGCGTTGAGGATAGTCGAGGCCTGGTGGCCATTTCGGACCAGGATATGATGAATTGTCTACCCTTGTTCGTCAAGGGGATAGCATATCACTGGGTTAAGTTGGAACGGTCCCGGTGGTCTTCATAGGAACAATGCAAGGAGGCTTTCCAACAGCGTTTTGGGGATCCGGATTTCCAATTCTCGCTGCGTGAGCAAATCCGAACACGAACGCAGGGAGCAGAGGAACGGGTGGCAGATTTTTTCACATGCATGTGGAACCTGTTCATTAGGGTCGTTCCACCGTTCTCAACAGAGGAACAGGTGAAGATCACCTTTCGAAACCTGCTGCCAAGACTCCAGGTAGCGATAACCCTCACCGACACCATGGACTTAAAGGGTTTGGAAAGAACGGCCATCCGAGTGGAGTGTAGCTACTCTGCTGCCGGCGCATACCATGCACCCCCAGCTCCTGAGAGGTCGATGCTCCCGGAGTTTGCGTACCATCCACCGGTAAGGGCAAGGAACCGCGTCACCTTTGGAATGGTGGACCCGAGGCCAACACCTACAGGCGAGGACCTGGCTTCCCGGGGGTTCATCAACCCTTTTGTGAGCGGGCAGTCGAGGAATTTTACATCCGCCTCGCCTCACCAGGCCAACTTTGTGAGTCAGCCAAGAGGAGTCTCGGCAGGGGGTTACCGGGGCCAGTATGTACCACGGCCGTCCCGACCAGCTATACGACCGGAGAGGGCTCCAGTACCAGAGGTAACCGCCACCAGCACTAACCCATTCCTGCAGGAACCGGCCGTACCGAGGGATAACCAGGGGTCGGCAACAGGCATCCAACCTTACGACAGGCCGATCATCTGTCACAACTGCGGGATCGCGGGCCATTTTGCAAAAGGATGTGCGGTACGGAAGGCAGTTCGTTGCTACAGATGTGGTAAAGAGGGCGAGACCACCCGAACAGCCCACAACTGTACGGGAAACGGATATGGAGGTCGCCGGTAAGGGGAGAAGCGACTTCCTCGATCCAACAAAATTCCCCATTGACTATCCCGGGATAGTCAGTGTAGTCCAATCGGAGACAACAGCCGAGCCCGGCAGATCTTGGTTATCCGGCTGGAGATTTGCGGACGACCAATGCCCGCGTTGGTGGATTGCGGGGCAACTAGCTCCTATCTCAGCGCGGAGGGACTGTTGGAGATGGCGGAGTTGGGATATTCTCAACGACCAACATCCGACCACCATAGCACTATCGCCAATGGACAGCAGATTACGTGCACGGAGGAAGTCGAATTCGACGCAACATTGGAGGGTCGTTGGAGTAGGCTCACGGCGAGAGTCTATCCCGACCTCCCGGTCCCGTTGCTATTGGGCCTCGACTCTCTTTTCCTACTGGGGATTGGAGTCGATCTTAGGAGGCGCACATGGTTTTTCAGCGGGGAAGCCACAGAATTCGACTTCGAGCAGGTGGAGGTAATAGAGGATGATAACACCATGATGCCAATTACGGACCTGACGGAAGCCGAAACCGTTCGCTTGGAGGAATTCCTATCCATCCAAGTTCCGAAATTGAGATCAGCTCCCGGGGTCACTAATCTGGTAGTTCACCATATCGATGTTGGTAATGCCAGACCCATCAAACAACGATGGTATCCATTCACTCCCGTTATGAGGGAAGCAATGGATCAGGAAGTGGACCGTATGCTGGAGGCAGATGTCATCGAGCCTTCTACCAGCGAATGGAGCACCCCTATCGTAATGGTGGCGAAACCGAATGGCACCTTCCGGTTCTGCTTGGATTTCCGTAAGGTGAACGAGGTCTCGAAAAAAGACGCATACCCAATGCCGTACATGAGCCATATATTGGATTGTTTAAGGTCGGCCAAGTACATTTCTACACTAGACCTGAGTCAGGCCTTCCATCAGATCCCGCTGGACCGGGAGTCTCGAGAAATCACGGCGTTTACAGTTCCTCATAGGGGGCTGTTCCAGTTCAAGAGGATGCCGTACGGGCTGACCACCGCTCCCGCTACATTTCAGAGGTTATTAGACCGGGTTATTAGTCCCGATATGCAACCTCACGCGTTTGCCTATCTGGACGATATCGTCATTGCCACCGACACGTTTGAGGAACATCTGGAATGGCTGAGACGGGTCTTCGAGAAGATCATGGCGGCGGGGTTGCTGATCAACCCCGAGAAATGTGAATTCTGTCGAAAAGAATTGAAGTACTTAGGCTTCTTGATAAACCGCGAGGGTATGTTGGTCGATCCGGATAAAACATCAGCCATCCTGGAGATTCCAGCCCCGAGGACGGTTAAACAAGTCCGACGGTTCCTGGGAGCTACTTCATGGTACCGACGATTTATTCCCGAGTACGCGAAAGTAGCGGAGCCTATCACCAAGCTCACACGTAAGCGACAAGGATGGTTCTGGGGCGAGGAGCAACAGAGAGCTTTCGGCCATCTTAAGAAAGCATTAACTGAGGCGCCGGTATTGGCGCGCCCCGACTATACTAAAAGGTTCACGCTGCAGACGGACGCAAGCTTAACCGGGTTGGGAGCGGTGCTCACTCAAGAACCCGATGGGGCAGAACATCCAATTGCCTACGCGAGCCGTAGCTTGACCAATGCGGAACGTAACTACGTCGTACGGGAGTTGGAGTGCCTGGCGATCCTATGGTCAGTCGAAAAATTTAAACCCTATCTGAATGGGTATCGTTTCACAGTTATCACCGATCACGCGAGTTTGAAGTGGTTGCTGTCCCAGAAGGAACCTAAGGGGAGAGTAGCCCGATGGACATGGAAACTGATGAATTCAGACTTCGATGTGTTACATCGGAGGGGCTCACAAAATCAATTGCCCGATGCTCTGTCCCGAATGTTTGAATCTACTCCTTCTGGAGACGATACCGAAGAAGATGACTGGCCTAACGTGGCAGGGTGGCCACCTCAAGCTTCTGTCAATATGTTACTCACGTTGCCTACGGGGGAGAGAGATCCTTGGTATGAGGCGCGAGTCAAGGACGTACGGGAGAATCCAGCGCGCTATCACGACTGGAAATTCAGGGATGAGAAATTATTCCTGCGACGGAGAATGTCGCGTCTCGACTCGCCGGACACCGTCTGGAAACTAGTGGTCCCGCAACACCAGAGACCAGCTATTCTCTATGAGAACCACGATGTCCCGCAGGCGGGTCATCTTGGGATTGATAAGACCTTCAAGAGAATAGTAAATTCATATTACTGGCCTGGCTTGTATCGAGACGTCGCTAGATACGTCCAACACTGTGACATCTGTCAGCGTACGAAGTCCCGACAGGGGCCACCGATGGGATTGATGGGCCGTCGGGTTGTGGAAGAACCTTGGACCGTCGTGGCAGCAGACATTATGGGACCCTTTCCACCCAGTCGGTCTGGGTTTGCCTACGTTCTGGTAATCCAGGACCTATTTACCAAATGGGTGGAGTGCTGTCCGTTAAGGAAAGCGACGGGAAAGAAGATCCGAGAAGCCTTAGAAGAACTGGTGTTTTCACGGTGGGGGGTCCCGGAGGTGCTCCTGACAGATAACGGGACGGAGTTTGTCAACATCAACTTACGACAGGTAGTGGCCGAGTATGGTATTTTCCATACTACCACCCCACCTTACCATCCTCAGGCTAACCCCGTGGAACGGGTGAACCGGGTCCTCAAGACCATGATAGTGGCATTCTTGGAGAATGATCACTGAGAGTGGGACCTGCATTTGGCCGAGTTTCGTTTCGCGTACAACACCGCTTACCACTCCTCCATAGACACGAGTCCCGCGTTTTTGAATTTCGGCAGGATGCCGCAGCCTCACCGGTTCGGTCGGAGGATCCCAGGAGAAAGGGAGGTGAGGGCCACCGACCCCCATGATTGGTCGGACCGAATGGACCAATTGCAACCTCTCAGAGACAAGGTACAACATGACCTCGAGGAGGCCTATCGGAGGCAGTCTCTGCAATACAACAAACATCGTAGTCCCGCCACCTTCAAGGTGGGGGATGAAGTACTGCGCCGACAGCGTGTGCTGTCTTCGGCGGCACAGAATGTAGCGGCCAAGCTGGCTCCGAAATTCCAGGGGCCATATTATATTAGTCGGGTCCTGTCACCGGGGGTTTACGAGCTGAGAGATCGTGGGGGGGCCATAATTCGAAAGGTTTCAATTGACGACTTAAAGCCTTATCGGTCCCGGGTCTCCTTGGATATTTTAGATGGACCCTCTTCGGCTGCTGCGTCATCTGACCGCGGACCTCGAGAAGAGATGTGTGGGTCTCGCGCCGGGGTGGGGCGAGGACCAGTGGTGCTGAGTTCGGAGATGTCGGGCGCTATCGAGCCTGGTAGCCCCGGATCTGGTGACGGAGGCACCCCCCCCTCCGCTTCCAGAATTGGAAGTGGCGAGGGCGCTAGGGGTATTGAAGAAGGTGCGGTGGTGGTTGGCGATCGATATGGCGCCAATCGGCTACGACGCCGACTTCCTCGCCGGTAAGAGAGGCAGGGGTACGGAGGAGAGAGGGGGGTCGGAGACCCTCTCGACGCCGGACTCTGCCTCTCCTGAAAGGCAGAACCAGTGTGTGGTGCTTCGTCCGCCTCCCATGGACGTGGGCCCACGCATGACCTGCCGACGTTGTGGGAGATTGGGGCATCTGATGGCCGGGTGTACGGAGCCGCCGTCCACCATCCGACGCTGTTATTCGTGCGGTCGGGAAGGAGTGACGGTCCGTACCTGTCCCGAGTGCGGGAAGTTGTACGCGTCCCCCCAGGGTCAGCGGGATCGAGACCCGAGGAGACTAGGGAGCCAGAGGGGATAAACGACGAGGGGGGGTGGCTAAACAATAAAGATTGAAAAGAAGCCGCTTGAAAGTGGTAGTGTCGGTTATTGAATAGGGACCCCTCCACTCCCTCGCATGTTTTCCCGGGATCCTGGGATATGAGAATCCAAGAAAGGAGGGGTGGTGGTGGAATAGCGGCTAACGTAGAAGAGCGGGAATCAGGAGCCGTTCGCCATTTGAATAAACCCGTGCAAGCCTGTGGGATCGTGAGGTACCGAGGTCGGACGGGTGACCAGAACTTAATTCTCCAAAGACCAAAGGAGGGGAGGATGAGTTTTCCGGCCGAGGGCGGCCGTGTCTAAGGGGGGGAGTGTTGTAACGTGGCAAAATACTCGAGCTGCGTCCTCCTCGCTCAACGGCTACCAGCACGATCGCCCAGGGCTGCAGGGGGTGATTTCCGTATTTTATTTATTCTTTATTTTTATTTTTTTTTGTTGTATTTTTTTATATATATATAACACGTCCGATACGACCGAGGGATGGAGGGAGGAGGAGGATGACCACGCCGTATCCATCGATGGCTGACTGCGGGATTCGATATTTTACATTCGCCGATATTTTACACCTCTCCCTGTTGGAGGATACTGTCCCGCCCAACGTACATCTACCAACGATACACTGTTATCCATCGTCGGCTATCAGCTACTCTCGGTACTATCGGTGGTTAATTTATGCGTTGTCCAGCTAAGGCGCTAGTCGCGGTCATCGTGCGAGGCAGGTTCCCCCAATTAACCGAGTCTAGCGGGTTAAGGGGGGGGGGTCATAGTTGACGGGCACGCGTGCCGGCAGGACCTCAGGGCTTTTTCCCGGTTACCGTCGAGCGAGCAGGACGTAGCACTCTCTTCCAGTCTGTCCCGCTCTACTATCGAAGGAAAAGATCGGCTCTCCCTTCGGCTGTCGTTTCAAAGAATTTATTTGCGAGTCGTTGGGACCGGAGGACCTGTTGGAACGATCGAATCATACCGAGGCAGTGGTTGGCGTTATCAAGGACTTGCAATAAGCACAGCAGTGTCATCGTCCCGGTGAGCTCTCTTCCCTTCTACGGTCTTTCGCTGTTATTTTATTATTTTAATCATTCAAAATTGTTGTCGGTTAATTACTTCGAGCTTGGTCACCCCTGCGACTCTGGCACACCGCGTGCAGAGTATTAATTTGTACTGGGTAGCGCGGCGTTTAGAAAGAATAACTCGAGATCGTGTAACGTATAGAAGCCGGGGAAAAGTCACTAAATTAATTAATTGTTTGATAGTTAAATCGTGCGCGCGTTAGGCCGTTATCCCGGAGTGGTTTGAATTCATTAGTTGGTTGTGTGGGATCTGAACGGAATAGACCGTGTCACGTATTTTAACGAATAATGGGTTTGAGAGGTACCTGATTTGGTTTGAGTTTTTTCGTTTGGGCTAGAAGGTCGTGCGCTCGTTAGTACGTCGTCCCGTTGTATGCTTGGTGTGTGGGACTAGCACGTTATAGACCTCGTCGCGTATCGAATAGACCCATCGGCGTTTCTTTATTTTATTTATCGTTTTATTCGTTGTTTTATTTACCGATCTATTGATTTATTTATCTAGTTATTTATTCATTTCTTTATTTACATAGTTATTTATTTATTTATATTCTTATTTATTTATTTATTTAGTTATCCACTTATTTATTTACTTATTTATTCATTTATTTATTTATTTATTTATTCCTTATTTATTTGTTTCTGATTTATTATTCTTTCTTTTATTTTATTTATTATTTATTTGTTTCTTATTTATTACTCTTTTTTTATAATTGGTTATATTTTATTTGTTATAGTTTATGCGTTATATTTTATTCGTTATATTTTCTTTGTTATATTTTATTCATTATATTTCATTCAAGCCACGAGGTACCGATCGAGAGTATTACTCTCACATTGATTATTTTAGTACTATTACTATTCTTTATTATTATCAAATTATCGACGATCGTTTATTCGGTATTTGTGATCATACCTATCGCAGGAAATCCCGGTGGTCGGACTTTTGCACGGCATATTTTATTCGGAATTGTAATAGCCAGCCGTGAGTCGCTTCGCGTACGTGACCCCTCGACGTCCCGTTGTTTTGGTTTTGTTGAAAGTATGTGGGATTAGCTCGGGATAGGCCGTATCGCGGACGGAGAACAAGGACTACCAGGCATCGATATGGTATCGAAGAATATTATTTGAAATTAGAAATAGGCGAGAGCGGCTATACGACATATGCCGGGCATGAGAGTGAGTGAGAGCGTGGGATAACGTACGCCGCCGAATTAGAGATTCCAATTATGATATCTAACTGGATTTGGAAAATTGTTAACACCGGAGAGAATAATTTTACGGGGCATTTTAGTTAAATTCTGAATTGATGTTTATTGGAGAAATAAAGAAGTTTGTAAATCCCGTACCCGCTATTGTTGTTTAAATTATTTACTGTTATTATTTTATTTATGTATTTGCTATTTATCTAACTGACCATATTTTATTTTTGACTAATTGGTGACTTGATAGTCCGAACCACCCACTCTGCCTTGAACAGCTGTAGCTGGCCTGGGTCGAGACTGGTCATCCAACTCGGTATTTTTCCTTCCGGCGCGAAAGCGCCTGGCGCCCATCTCGAAAGAGAAAATAAAAAGGAAGGAAAAATAACTTGGACCAGTCATAGGTAACGTGGTGCGTTGAGGAGCAAATTTCTCGTTACAGTACTTAAAATGTTCTGAAAAGTCGAAAAATAATATTTAGAAAAAATGTCTGCATATGTGTGGGGAGAGGGGGGGTCATGTGATCAGATCGAAGAACTCAAACGACTATGACTGGAATAGCTCGTCCTATCCGGCGGGAGCTTTGCATGTGAATAGAACTATTAACCCCCTTCATTTGACACACTTCTTATAACGATTCATCGATTCATTCAGATTGTAAGGGGTTTTTTAGTTTTTCGAAAAAGAACGATAAGAGCCCAACTTTTGAAATTATGGAGCTATCTGACAAGGAGAGGGCGCCTACTCGTCATCACGGATTTCGCTCAAATTTATAGCATATGTAGTGCTTGGCTAGAAATGAAAGTACCCAAAGTGGAAACTTGAGATGGCCAAGCGTTTACAAAATAAAATTTTTGACGCGGCTCTGGCACCGTAAAAGCCATTTATGTTAGTATGTTTGCCAAGCAGCGGTTGGCATAGTGGTAAGAGCTTGGACTCGTAATGCGATGGTCGCAGGTTCGACTCCCCCGTGCAGAGACTTTTTTTTCTAGCTCTTTCCCAATTTTTATAATATTCATCTCGCAATTAATTAAGTGAAGTGATAAATAATTAATTTTATTCATTTATACATAAAAGTCGTAGATATAGGACGTCATTTTTTAATAAGCGCATAATTGTGAAGAATTTGGAGTTGCGAACTTTCTAGACTTATTCAAACAGGAATACTCGTTTCACAATAAGATTTGTTTTGATCTGAAGGTCGCTCCCGGTGACCGTACACGAACAATAGATTCTCGGCGCAGGTAGAAAAAATGTATGTCCCTGACCATCTACGTGGACAACGCTAGCTCGGGAGCTCATTCGTTTGCTAGCTCTTGGCCGTGTAACTTGAATTGTTCGAGAATACTGTGAGAATATTCTGGAAAATATCGAAATTATTGTGAAAAAAAAAAAATTCAGGAAAATATTGTGGAAAAATCGAAAATGTCGGACAAAAATCAAATTCTTGATATGCCCAGAACGTCAGTGGAAAAAGAACAGGAGCCAGACGATTGCATTCACAGGGAAGCGTCGAAGCAACGATTGAAGACGGCGCTAGACTATAGTTTACATCTTTTGACCGAAGAAGATCTGATCACATCAGAAAGTTCCGAAGTTATAACCGAAGAACACATTCAAATGGGAAATAAAATACACGAGAAAGTAGTGGAAGTTTTGTCGGAGTATAAGTTTATGTGCGACGAGGAGTTGATTGGGTCCGAAGAAATCGACCAAGAAGGAGAATATCAAGAGGGGGGGGGGGGGGGGGGGTACTAGTTCGTTGTCAAATGATGAGTACGAACCCGATAAAAACAATGAAAGAGGATCCAGATTTCGTTCCACTCGACTACAAAATAATGGTGGTTAATCTTGCCAAAGCGCATCCAAAGTGGAATTTAAAAAGTTTGCAAACCAAAGGCGCATCTCGCTTGAAGTACTATATGCGAGATTTGAAAATTTGGAAAAATCATTAAAAAGGGTGGAATTCGAAAAGAAAAATATAATACAATTGATACGTGGACATATGATCGCTTCGTAGCGCGGAGTTGTAACCAGCAAGTCAGCACAAAAAACTTGCAACAATGGGCACTTGCTGCTGCCAGTCAATTTCCAGAGTTGGAATTCAAAGCCTCCGAAACGTGGGTCAAAGAGTTTAAACAAAGGCATTAGATTCGTCACAGGAAAGTTACGAAATTTGTGTCGGAAAAAGAGACAGCGATGAAGAAAGATTGCCAACGTGTAGCATCAAAGTAATTCCCCCCAAATGTACTCCACTGGTGCAACCCTGCGATGCATATTTTTATCGTCAGGTTAAAAACTTTATAAAAAAAGTACAAAATTGCTCTTATCTCATCGAGCAAGAAAAAGAAATAACATCCCGAGAAGACTGTATAAAAATACATTCGATCGTTCATCATGAACTATCTGCGTCAATATTCGGTGACATGTTACGTTACGTGTGGTTCGCTGCTAAACTTTGCGATGAGAGAGAATGCTTTATGAATGTAAACCAAGTTTGTTTTTCTATAGAGACGTTGAAACAACGTTGTAATGGTAAAAATGCAGCGTTTACAACGTGTGCTAGATGCAGAAATAATTACTGTTTCCCCTGTTTCTACCATGAATATCACCCCGGCAAATGTAAATCATCGAATGTAAAATAATAAAAGTTTGAATTTTTATGTACAAAGTCTTTTCGTATGCGCTTTAATTACAATCACTTGTTGAAAAGTCCACAATCCCAATTTTTTCTTATCTATGCCTTTTGCGTATAAATAAATAAATAAAATAATTTATTTATCACTTCGCTTAATTGCGACATGAATATTATAAAAATTGGGAAAGAGCTAGAAAAAAAAGTGTCCGCACGGGGAGTCGAACCTTCGATGATCGCATTACGAGTCCGAACTCTTACCACTACGCCAACCGCTGTTTGGCAAACAAACTAACATAAATGGCTTTTACGGTAGCAGAGCCGCGTCAAAAAAATTTTTTTTTTAACGCTTGGCCATCTGGAGTCCCCACTTTCAGTACTTTCATTTCTAGACAAGCCCTACATATGCTATAAATTTGAGTGAAATCCGTGATGACGAGTAGGCGCCCTCTCCTTGTGAGTAAAATTTATAACACAAATAGGGTATCGGAAAACACGGTTTGCTATTAAGTTTTAAGAAAATCAGCAAAACCATTCGAATATTACAAAATTATGAATTTTCCAAAAAATGTATTTAGAATAAAAGCAATAAACGCGATTGGAATATTGCGTTGCATTTATTAATTTCTCGTTGTTAACATCTCTACTGTGCAGGAAATTTATTAAAATTTACATGCTGCTGAGTAAAATATATTGTTACGTCAGAATCGCGGTCTATCTCACGAAACCCACGAATTTAACATAGATGCACGTTTCGGTGTATATTTTCCGTGCTCTGGTCAAGGAGAATAAATCCTCCCTTTACCACACCCGACGAGAAAATAGGGAATACAGAAGCCCGTTTTTGAGTCTAACCTCTCGGAAAATTACTCGGGATAGGGCTGGAGTGCGTTTTGTTCTCGGTTGGGGATAATCACTTCACGAATAATGGGGTGGGGCTTGAATGACAATTTCACGCGGAGCAAGATTTCACTTTAATTGGTAAAAGAAAATTGTACTTACGGTTGTCTGTTGCTGTGGTTCTTGCTGTTGAACGTTGGTTGGACGTAGACTGGTGTAGTCGGACAAACTCAAAGTTGAACGTATGCGTTGGTGCGTATTAATAATTATTTATTGAAATAAAACTACATGAGTAGTCGAATGTTGCACGTTCAATATTCCCGATTTCGCACGCGTTAATAATTAAAGGGTGGTTAAATTGTAAGGGCCGATGTTGAATGTGAACCACACCTAAACGTCAAGTTTTTTTTCTGCATTTCATTTGACATTTCTCAATTTCAGACTAACTCAATTTGAACCATGGAAAGATACACAATCGAGCAACGCGTTAAAGTTATTCAGGCTTATTATGAAAATGGGCGTTCAAATCAAAATGCATATCGTGCACTTCGTGATTTTTTCGGTCAATTTAATCGTCCAAATGTGCGTACAATCGGAAAAATCGTGCAAAAATTTGAGCAAACCGGGTCTGTAGGAGATATTAAAACACCAGTGCATGCTCGTACAGCTCGTACTGCAGAAAATATTGCTGCTGTTCGCGATAGTGTGGCTGAAGAGCCGTCCACCTCAACTCGTCGTCGTGCCCAACAATTGCACCTCTCACGCTCGTCGTTGATGAACATTATGCATAAAGACTTGCATTTACACTCTTATAAGGTGCAATTGACTCAAGAACTAAAGCCTCTTGACCATTCCAAACGTCATCAATGGTCAGAATGGTGGCAAGAATTGGCAACAGTGGATGATCAATTTTCGAAGAAAATCATCTTCAGTGATGAGGCACATTTTCACCTCAGTGGATTCGTCAATAAGCAGAATTGCCGCATTTGGGCGAATCATAATCCAAGAATGATTGTCGAAAAACCAAGAGTGACTGTTTGGTGCGGTTTATGGGCTGGCGGCATCATCGGGCCGTATTTTTTCCAAAATGAGGCTGGTCAGGCAGTTACTATGAATGGTGTTCGCTATCGTGAGATGATAACGAACTTTTTATGGCCCGAATTGGAAGATATGGATGTGGGCGATATGTGGTTTCAACAGGACGGTGCCACTTGCCACACAGCTAACGAAACAATGGCTCTTTTGCGCGACAAATTCAATGGCGGTGTTATCTCACGTGGTGGCGATGTCAATTGGCCGCCAAGATCATGTGATTTGACACTGTTGGACTTCTTTCTTTGGGGTTATTTGAAAGAAAAGGTGTACGTCGATAAGCCAGCAACAATTCAAGAGCTAAAGGATGAGATAATTCGGCACATTAACGGCATAGAACCTCAATTATGCCTAAGCGTCATCGAAAATTTGGACCATCGGATGGAGGTGTGCCGCCGAGGTCGCGGCGACCATTTGGCCGATATTTTGTTCCATACATAATTGAACCATACCATATTATTATAATAAAAAGAATTGACAATAATTTCCTAAATAATTTGTGTTTTATTCAAAATCAACATCGGCCCTTAAAATTTAACCACCCTTTATAAGTACTGTACTCGTACTCTGTACTACTTGAAACTATACTTTGTGAAATCGAGCCGCGGTGAAAAACTATTGAAGTGTACTACTTAGTCCCCATGAAACTGTCTAACTCCTACGGACTATTGACTCACTGCCGGGCGACTTATTGACTGCCTGGCGAGTGATTAGCCCTTTACACCCCGTGAAAAACTGTGTCTCCGGCCGATTTTCGCGGCCTTTTATAGGGCTCCAGAGAGTCGAGAAATCTTGTCGTCAAGCACGTTAAAAGAAAAGAAGGGATAAAACCCCATCCTGGTTATAAGAATTTCCCCGTGGTCTATCTCAACCATACACGTATTCATTCCCCTTACCACGCAGAGTAGCTTCCCGAGAGGCAGAGCCATAGATCTGCAAGTGCATCGGTATGACGCGCTCTGATTTGTCGCGTGATGTGATACACAGAGGACCACGCGATTAGGTGAGGGAACGCGCCCGACGCGTTTTTCCCCTGAAAATGAGGCGATTTTTACTACCCCGCTTCTTGGCCTACTCTCGATAGAGTTTCTTAGTCTAGGTGACATCCTTATGCTCGCTCTTATGTAGATGTGTCTATGGTTATGGCTCAGAATTTCAGCGTTTGTACGGAACTTGATTAAATCCTTCGCATCGAACTACTAGTAATAATTTTGTTACAGATTCTGTAGTCAACTCGTCGTATGCAAGTTGATTTTTGCGTTAATCCCTTATTAGTAAAAATATCTTTGTTGAATTATGGCTTATTCTAATCATTATTGGTTATTCGTTTAATTAGTAATTACCCTACTTATAGTTAAACCCTTTTTCTTGAATAACTTGTTAGTTACACAATTATTCTCGTGTTATAGAAACGAGAACGAGAAAGAGAGAGAAGGTATTTTACTTGAGGGCGACTCGCCTGACTCGGTTACTCGTACATTTCGTTCGTACGCAAATCGGCTAGATCACCGTTCAACCCTCGCGCCAAGGCATTTATCGTGGCGCGGAGAGTCGGCCAGCCTCGCTTCCCTGCGGAGAAAGGTTTATTGAAACATGTTACAGTTTTCTCTCTTTCTCGTTTCGTCTTACTTTTGGTGTTTAGCTGTAAAATGATCTTAACATTTCATTTTATCTATATATGTTTCTATATATGTGTAACATATTCCATATAAATAACTTGCTGGTAAAACAAGTATTTTTATGCATGGAAATGAGAGAGAGCAAGAGAGTACTTCTCCTTGAGAGCGACTCGCCCGACTCGGTTACTCGTATATTTCGTCCCTACGCAAGTCAGCTAGATCGCTGTTCAGACCTCGCGCAAGGCGTTTATCGTGGCGCGGAGAGTCGACCAGCCTCGCTTTCCTGCAGGAGAAGCTTCATTGCAACTCAATTTTAGTCTCATCTCTTTCTCGTTTTTTTTGTCTATTTTTCGCTATTTTACCATAAATTAATCCTAATATTTCCTTTATCCTTTCTATATATGCATAACATATTCTATATATTGAAACGTTTCGCGATTTTGGTCACTTTTATTTTTCGCTACGATGCGCGTCTGTTCGGCGGCGGCGTGAAATCGCCTAGTTTTATAATTTTTTTTTTTTTTTTGAGCGATATTGTCCTAGATCGTATGGAGAGTGGAGCTTGCTCGAAACCGGTTCGTGCTCTGGGCTGGATGGGATGATAAGTGTCTGTGGTTTTATGGATTTGCAATCAATCTATTAGGTGGTTATTAGTATTTTTATTGTTTTTGTTTGTGAGACCTCAGTTTAGGTTTTGTTGCTTCGCATTTGTCCATGATGGACCTGCGGTTTGTTACCCTTTCATCATTGGTCTTTGTATTGATTGGGTAATTCTTTTTTCTTTATGGTGCTGAAGGCACTAATTGTTTGTTAATTGTCTGATTGCTTGTTAGTTTAGACAGAGGATGGAAGGACGTTCGCAGGACGATCTGGTCGGTCGTACGGGTTTTAACGTTCGCTTCTTATAATCTACGTATGCGGAATTGCTTCCGGTATTTCGGGTTTTGACTCGATAATTCGTAAAGAGATGAGATATCGCTTTTACGGAGCTTAACACTCATTTTATCTGTTTAGAGGTTATCGCGTTTGCTAAGACGCGCTTTTCTTAAATCTACGTATGCGGAATTGCTTCTGGTATTTCGGGGTTTGACTCTATAATTCGTAAAGAGATGAGATATCGCCTTTACGGAGCTTAACACTCAATCTATCTGTTTCGGAGTCATCGCGTTTGCTAATGCGCGAGTATCGAATATTGTGTAATTTTGATTTCGTGTATTTCTCGAATTTTTAGGATATCGTCGGCCAAATCCCGATGGCCATTGGTGCTTCGCGTGTCTCTATTAGATGTTGCAAGGTGTGGCTTAGTTGCTGGGCTTAGTCCTCATACGGGGCGTTCCTTGGTACCTTCGTTAGATGTACCGGTCCGCCCTGTTTTTAATCATCGGACGTCTAGCTGGTGTCATGCTATTTGGGATGTTATTGCTTTGAAATGCCCGTTCGCGAGATCTGCCTTTTGAGGCTCCGCCCTGCTAATGGTCGCGCGGTGAGCTTATAGTAGGCACGTGAGTGTCATGTGATGAGGTGGGGGGACGTGAATTTACCTACCTATCTTTACTCGTCTTTGTTATTGTTTGGGTCCCTAGCTATAGCTCGCTGTTCGCAAAAGACACCGGGTTCGCAGCTATGACCAACTAGCTTTTCCTGTACCCCGGATACTGGAGCCTTTAGTCGCACTTAATTTTAAGCCACCTTATTGCGCCTTTAAGGGCTTTACAATTTGGTATTTTTATTAGTGAGATTGGCCGAGGTATCCGTTCGTAGCAGGTGGTAGTTGGTGCTGGCCCTGACGTGGTCCCACCCACGCAGGTACACCCTACGAGTCGATTGCGCGTGGTGCAACAAGTCAGGATGCCACTCCCTTAACCTGGAGACACACGTGCTTCTTCACTCTGCAGAAGATATGTAGCCACGGCGCTATGCGTGGGGACACGTTAATGACAGAGTGCCTTAACGCTGCGATTGGGGGCGGCGAAGACGCAAAGCAGGGGAGCCCTTTCCTCGCAGAGTATCCTAATTAATCCGTTTACTCAACTGACGGCCAGGATGCGATGCAAGGGAATCAGTTGAACAAAAGAATACTGTTTGCTACCAAGATGTTTCCCAAATGGTTAGTTCTTATCGGTACAGTTTCGTTCGGTCAAACGACGGCCAAGCGCAATGTAGGGGAATCGATTGATCGAAAGAACACTTTTTCGTTACATTCTAAATTTAAAATTAAATTTAGGATGGCTGTCCGGCAGCACTTCGTCTGGAAGAACAGATTTTCAACAAGAGCCTCGAGGCTTGTCCTGTCCTTGTTTATATAGTTTAGTGGATAGACCCCGAGGGGGTGTTTTGTGGTATGTCACGTGATGTTTGTCGCCCTTCAATCACTAGGTGAAGGAGGTGCGGGATGGTGTGTCGGTGTACCGTGATTTCTATATTTAGCCGGGCTTTGTCTTTTTCTGAGTTTGAACCGCGGTTCTAGCGAGGTTGAATTTTGTTGGTCTGTGTTAAATTTCCACCCGCAGGAGGTTCAAACTTTTCCTGTGAGTTTTTACAGTCTGATAAATGTTTTTTACTGATTATCGTCATGTGTGGTTTTACTTATCCTTTGTATGTTTTTCCCTGTCTAACTTCTGGTTCGAATTTTGCTAGGATTGCTTAATTATTGCGAATTTGGTGTTTTACAATGTGTTTTTTAGATGTTTTTCCTAGATTTTTGTGTTGTTCTCACTTTTGAGGGTTTATCTGGGTAGGGCTTGCCCTAGTCTTGATTTGTTAATTGTTTTTTGTGATATTTCGGTTCGTTTTATGTTTTTATTTCGTTATTAATATTTGATCCCTGAGTGGGGGTATGTGGTGAGGTTTCATGTGGAATCCCCTTGTCGTTCACTCTTGAGAATTTGTGGAATTTCAAGAGTTCCACTAATTCTTTTGTAGTTTCACCGTATCGTGGCGTTCTCAGCGCAGCGCGTTGGTGTGGTGTGGTTGGTTCAAAGGGTGAAGCTGACTATGCCTTCTTAGTACGGTAAGGCGTCTGTTGTTACGCGTTGTTCCGCCTGCTTCCTAGTGGGGCGGGGGTTACTACGCTGGGGTCCGGTCTGTAGTGTGTGGTCTTGCTGTTTGGCCTGCCCCTCGTCTTACTCGTGCGAGCTTCTTGTGAGCTGTGTTTGTTTTGATAGTAGCTTCTTTTATTTTAGGTGGGGCCTGTGTCTGACACCATGCTGTCTTAGGGAGGGTACTTGCGGTTGACTGTGTGTACCTACTTTTGTGCTATGTTGTCCTAGTCCAGCCGATGTTTGTCTGTTGGTGCAGGGTGGATGTGTGGGTGGTATTAAGGTTTTCTTATAGTAGCGGATCGCCGTAATGGCGTTCCGTTACAATATATATGATGGTATTTTTACCATAAATTCCAATATTTTACGAGAAATTTATTAATACATTCTCAAGAGGAAAAGGAAATTAATCCTGATATACTGTGTAACGTAAATTTGTGCCTCAACGCACATTACTAGTATTAAAGTTTATTCGGACTATTTAGACACTATTTTCACGATCGATAGCACTTTCTTATTATCCTCGTGCAGCCTGGAATAATATAAAAATAAATAAAATAAATGTTAATACATGAATAGTTCGAATAAACCTTAATACTCGTAATTTTTATACCTTTATTGTCCTTTATTGTCGTGTGCAGAAGGTATCACCACTTAAAATGCACTAGCTTATAAATAAAATATTTTAACATTTATAAACTATCATTATATACATTCCTGTCAAGATGGACCTCGAGAACAGTCTGACGGAACACCTGGACGACGAGGAACACTGTCCGGTCAAGCTAACAAAGTCAGCACCGGGATGACCTGGTCAGTAAAGTCGCAGGTCATCCCGCCAAATTTGTAACGGTAAATTTGTGCCTCAACGCACCACGTTACCTATGACTGGTCCAAGTTATTTTTTCCTTCCTTTTTATTTTCTCTTTCGAGATGGGCGCCAGGCGCTTTCGCGCCGGAAGGAAAAAATACCGAGTTGGATGACCAGTCTCGACCCAGGCCAGCTACAGCTGTTCAAGGCAAAGTGGGTGGTTCGGACTATCAAGTCACTAATTAATCAAAAATAAAATATGGTCAATAAATAAGCCCAACGAGAACCATGAACGAAGTCAGCTAAATAAATAATAAATAAATAAATAAAATAATAACAGTAAATAATTTAAATAACAATAGCAGGTACGGGACTTACAAACTTCTTTATTGCTGGCGAATAGTTATTCATTTCCAATAAACACCAATTTAGAATTCAAATAAGATGTCCCGTAAAATTAGTCTCTCCTTTATAACAATTCTCTAAATCTAGTTGGATATCTTAATTTTAATCTTTAAGTCGGAGATAGCAGTTATCCCGTTCTCTCTCTCTCACTCTCATACCCGGTAGAGGCTGTATAGCCTGTCTCGCTCGCTTCGAATTTCGAGCAATATTCATCGATAAATTTTCGACGTTCGGTAGTCTCTGTTCACAGTCCGCGATACGGCCTATCCCGAGCTAATCCCACATACATCGAAAAAAACCATAACAACGGGACGTCAGGAGGTCACGTACGCGAAGCTACCGACGGCTCGATATTTCAATCCTGAGATTTATATATCATGTAAAAGACAGAAACCCAGGGATCTTCCGCAGTTCATAAAATATAAAATAACGGATAAATGACGACTAATAATTAAATAATAACAAAAATAATAATAATAATAAAATAGTTAACATCAGAATAATAATGTCAATCGATAATTACTTTGTTGAATGAAATATAATAAAACGTAACAAACAATCGAACTACGCGAGATACGCCTCGGACCGTACAAATCCCTTGAATCCACGTCTAAAATACGGGACGACGGCCGATTACGCTCTCCGCGATTCTAGGTTAACGTTAACACAATCATAATATAATAATAAAAAAATAAATAATCAAATAAACAAAATACATAAATAAATAATGAATAAATAAATAAATCAGACAGAGAAACGCCGATTAATTTGACTGATACGCGACGCGGTCTACCCCGTGCCAGTCCCTTTTACATCCAAATTACAACGGGACGACGGGCGAACTCGCGCACGACCTTCTACATTCAAACGAAAGAAAACTCAAACCAACTCGTGTACCTCCAAAGCCCACAATTCGACAAAATCCGTGACGCGGTCTATCTCGTTCCAATCCCACACAAACTAATTAACCAATTCTAAAGTACTCCGGGATAACGGCTTAACGCGCGCACGGTTTACTCGTCAACAGAAACAATTAATTAATATAATGACTTTTCCCCGGCTTCTATACGTTACACGATCGCGAGGTTATTCTTATCAAACGCCGCGATTCCCAATACAAATTGACACTCTGCACGCAGTGTACTCGAATCGCAGGGGTGACCAGGCTCAGATAAATTTCAAATACACCAGTTAAGTAATAAAATAATAAAATATTAGCAAAAGACCGTAGAAGGGAGAGGAGCTCACCGGGACGATGACGAAGCGATGTTCTCGTGCTCCTGGAATTCTCGAGCGGACGTGGAAATATTTATTCCTCGATTTCCTCCTTTCCCAACGATGGTGGACAGTAATAAGCTTGTACGTGTGATGCCTCAGAATAGATCGGTCTCAGAATAGAGCGGGACACAGAGATAAATAATGTCACGTCTGCCTCGCTCAACGGTCACCGGGAAAAAGCCTCGAGGTCCTGCCGGCACGCGTGCCCGTGAACTATGATCCCCACTTAACCCGCTAGACTCGGTTAATTGGGGGAACCTGTGTCGCACGATGACCGCGACTAGCGCCTTAGCTGGACGACGCATAAATTAGCCACAGATAATACAGAGAGTAGCTTTGTCCGGCAGATGAATCCCCTGAGCTGGATGGACTGCGGCAAGTAGATGATAGCTGCAGATACATAGCAGCGTATCGTTTGAAAATGAACGTCGAGCGGGACGACTGTATCTCCCAACAGAGAAAGACGTAAAATATCGGCTTATGTAAAATATCGAATCCTGAAGCCAGCAATCGATGGGTACAGTGTGATTCTCCTCCTCTTCTCTCCCCGATCCTTCCTCGGTCGTGTCGATCGCATTATACGTATATATAAAAAAAATAAAGCAACAAAAAAAAATAAAAATAAAGAATAAAGAAGCCCTGAAAATCCACCCTACAACCCTGCGTGATCGTGTAGGCTTCCGTTGAGCGAGGAGGACGCAGCTCGAATTTTCTGCAACGTTACAACACTCCCCCCCTTAGACACGGCCGCCCTCGGCCGGAAAACTCGTCCTCCCCTCCTCAGGTCTTTGATAAATTAAACTCCTGTCACCCGTCCGACCTCGGTACCCCACGATCTCACAGGCTTGTATGGATTTGTTGTATGGCGGCAAGTTCTCAATTCCCGCTCCCCGCGGTCCTCGTCGTTATTCCGGTACCATCACCCACAAAAGGAGTGTCCACGCCATTTCTGGGATTCCTGTAACCGGGATTTTGGAAAACCATGCAAGCAAGTGGGAAGGTCCATGCTCCATCATATTTTATTCATCGCCCCAACAATTTCGCCCTGACCTTCGTGCAACTGGGGTGATCGCCGTCGGCCTTGCCCCGTGGCTTCTCCGACCTCCGCTACCACCTGACCCTGCGGAATACCACCAGCGCCCTCCCTGTTTTCTGCATCGGAAGCTGGAGACGAGGTGTCCCGAACATTGGACGGGAACGCATAAGGTTCTCTAGAACCCCGCACCCCCGAGTCCAGCACCGTACCAGGTGCCTCAGCTGTAGGATGGGGCTCCCCTGGAAGGTGGAACGGAGCACGGGACCGATAGAACTTCAAATCGTCAACCGAAACCTTCCGAACTATACTCCCCTCTCGATCTTTCAGCTCGTAAACCCTAGGGGACAGAACTCGACTGATACGGTATGGCCCCTGAAACTTAGGAGCCAGTTTGGCCGCCACGTTCTGCGACGCTGAGGACAGCACCCGCTGTCGGCGCAGTACTTTATCTCCCACTTTGAAGGTGGCGGGACTACGATGTTTGTTGTATTGAAGAGACTGTCTCCGATAGGCTTCCTCGAGGTCATGTTGCACCTTGTCTCTGAGGGGTTGTAATTGGTTCATCCGTGCCGACCAACTATGAGGGTCGGTGGCCCTTACTTCCTTCTCTCCCGGGATCCTCCGGTAGAACTGGTGAGGCCGCGGCGCTCGACCGAAATTCAAGAACGCGGGACTCGTGTCTATAGAGGAGTGGTAAGCGGTGTTGTACGCGAAACGGAACTCGGCCAAATGCAGATCCCACTCTCGGTGATCACTTTCCAAGAAGGCCACTATCATAGTTTTGAGGACCCTGTTCACCCGTTCCACGGGGTTGGCCTGAGGATGGTACGGTGGGGTAGTAGTATGGAAAATACCATACTCGGCCACTACCTGTCGTAAGTTGATGTTGACAAACTCCGTCCCGTTATCTGTCAGGAGCACCTCCAGAACCCCCCACCAGGAAAACACAAGTTCTTCTAAGGCTTCCCGGATCTTCTTTCCCGTAGCCTTCCTTAACGGACAGCACTCCACCCACTTGGTAAACAGGTCCTGGATTACCAGAACGTAGGCAAACCCAGACCGACTGGGTGGAAAGGGTCCCATGATGTCTGCTGCCACGACGGTCCAAGGTTCTTCAACAACCCGACGGCCCATCAATCCCATCGGTGGCCCCTGTCGGGACTTCGTACGCTGACAGGTGTCACAGTGTTGGACGTATCTAGCGACGTCTCGATACAAGCCAGGCCAGTAATATGAATTTACTATTCTCTTGAAGGTCTTGTCAATCCCAAGATGACCCGCCTGCGGGACATCGTGGTTCTCATAAAGAATAGCTGGTCTCTGGTGTCGCGGGACCACTAGTTTCCAGACGGTGTCCGGCGAGTCGAGACGGGACATTCTCCGTCGCAGGAATAATTTCTCATCCCTGAATTTCCAGTCGTGATAGCGTGCTGGATTCTCCCGGACGTCTTTGACTCGTGCCTCATACCAAGGATCTCTCTCCCCCGTAGGCAACGTGAGTAACATATTAACAGAAGCTCGAGGTGGCAACCCCGCCACGTTAGGCCAGTCATCTTCTTCGGTATCGTCTCCAGAAGGAGTAGATTCAAACATTCGGGACAGAGCATCGGGCAATTGATTTTGTGAGCCCTTCCGATGTAACACATCGAAGTCTGAATTCATCAGTTTCCATGTCCATCGGGCTACTCTCCCCTTGGGTTCCTTCTGGGACAGCAACCACTTCAAACTCGCGTGATCGGTGATAACTGTGAAACGATACCCATTCAGATAGGGTTTAAATTTTTCGACTGACCATAGGATCGCCAGGCACTCCAACTAGCACTGGTCAAGCTACGGCTCGCGTAGGCAATCGGATGTTCTGCCCCATCGGGTTCTTGAGTGAGCACCGCTCCCAACCCGGTTAAGCTTGCGTCCGTCTGCAGCGTGAACTTTTTAGTATAGTCGGGGCGTGCCAATACCGGCGCTTCAGTTAATGCTTTCTTAAGGTGGTCGAAAGCTCTCTGTTGCTCCTCGCCCCAGAACCATTCTTGTCGCTTACGTGTGAGCTTGGTGATAGGCTCCGCTACTTTCGCGTACTCGGGAATAAATCGTCGGTACCATGAAGTAGCTCCCAGGAACTGTCGGACTTGTTTAACCGTCCTCGGGGCTGGGATCTCCAGGATAGCTGATGTTTTATCCGGATCAACCAACATACCCTCGCGGTTTATCAAGAAGCCTAAGTACTTCAATTTTTTTCGACAGAATTCACATTTCTCGGGGTTGATCAGCAGCCCCGCTGCCATGATCTTCTCGAAAACACGTCTCAGCCATTCCAGATGCTCCTCAAACGTGTCGGTGGCAATGACGATATCGTCCAGATAGGCAAACGCGTGAGGTTGCATATCGGGACTAATAACCCAGTCTAATAATCTCTGAAATGTAGCGGGAGCGGTGGTCAGCCCGTACGGCATCCTCTTGAACTGGAACAGTCCCCTATGGGGAACTGTAAATGCTGTGATTTCTCGAGACTCCCGGTCCAGCGGGATCTGATGGAAGGCCTGACTCAGGTCTAGTGTAGAAATGTACTTGACCGACCTTCAACAATCCAATATATGGCTCATGTACGGCATTGGGTATGCGTCTTTTTTCGAGACCTCGTTCACCTTACGGAAATCCAAGCAGAACCGGAAGGTGCCATTCGGTTTGGCAGCCATTACGATAGGGGTGCTCCATTCGCTGGTGGAAGGCTCGATGACATCCGCCTCCAGCATACGGTCCACTTCCTTTATCATCACCGGTGCAAAGCTCTCGAGCTAGCTGAAAATTATTATTTATTTATTTATTTAGGGCCACACCGGTCACTTCCAATTAATGTTTTATAAGCTATGATCCTGTCAGAACGCTATATATATGGTTTTTCGCTATCAGCGTCCTCCTACGGCGTACCGAACATTCGTTCATTTCTGTCGGTCAAAAGTAATTCGAGAGTTTGAGACTTCGAGACTTTGATAGTCACCCGATTAATTTTTCTGGGAGACGGTCGGTAGAGCCGCATGCTCATCGTGTTCCGATCTCCGTCGCTAAAATCGTTCTCCTCTCCTCTTAAGAAATTCGAAAATAAAAGAAAAATGTGGAAAGTTACTTTTACTGTAGCGAAACTAAAGCAGAAAAACTTTAACGTAATCGAAATTTAAAAAAATAAACGCGACGTTACGTCAGGCCACCTCCCTCCTTAAAACGATTATTAGGAGAAGCCTAATAATCAAATCCGAGGGTGAAGCTAACAATTTTCCAATTATGCTTGTCATGCTATTCTTTTTCTTTTAACGACTTGTCTCTTGCAACTTCTTGGAATCTATATGTGGTACTAGCTTTTTGTTCGTACCATGACGAATTTCGTTAAACACAAACAAAATGTTACTTTTAATAGAGAAAGGATATTTGATTGGTAACTGTTTGGTCATATTGCTATTCTTGCTTTGGTTAAATATTTTTCTACGTTAAGTGTATGCATATATGCGATTATATTTCTTCGGACTTGTCCATACTATGTTTAGTAAGAATATTATATGGTCCTAATTCGTAACTTAATTATTTCGTTGCTTCGTATTTTCCGACAATAGGTGTTACGTTATTGAACTTATATATGTTATGCGTCCCTTTATTTATGAGCATTTGTATTTCTCTCTTTTTTGTTTCCTAATATTTTCTTCGCTTGTTTATTTTGTTTATTCGCTTCTTGATTTTACTTTTGTATTTTCTTTTCTTTGAAATGTTTAACTTTTTTTTTCTTGCAACCGTACAATAAGCTAAGTTAATTTTTTCTTAAGTGTTACTTATGATTAAATAACGGTGAATATCGAACGTGACTTCCTGGCTACAGTGTATGTATTCTTAATTCCACTTCTTCTTATAATTCGTAATCTTTATCTAAGTATTTGCTTCGTTAGAATATTTGCTCTCTCTTTTTTTTTGTAACTCAAATATTATTTATGTCTAATGACATGGTTAAAATATTCTTTTTCTCTTTTTCTTATACCATACATCGGAGCGGTTAACTTAATTTGACTAATATTAACTGACGTATGTAAGAATATGTAGGTATGAGTTTTCTCATACGGACTTGGTGTTGATTCAATAGCTCGTGAACGCTGATTTCTGAAGTTCATGAAATTCTTGGAGTTCTTGGAGTTCTTGGTCTTTTGAAGTTCTTGACGTTCTAAGCGTTTTGAAGTTATTGACGTTCTGAGCGTTTTGAAGTTCTTGGCGTTCTAAGCGTTTTGAAGTTCTTAGCGTTCTAAGCGTTTTGAAGTTCTTGGCGTTCGTGAAGTTTCTTTAGAGTTGTAGGTGTTCGTGAAGTTCTTAAAATTGTTGTCCATATCATGCTGGACGTACGTGTGGATGTTCGTATTGTCTCGCCTTCATGATGGTTGGCCACATAAAATTTGGTATAAGGATTCAACGATCGTCTAGTATAAAACGAATGCTTCCTTTTACTCTAAGGAGATGTAGATGTTTGTTTGATATATCCAGGGCGTGACGGTGGCCCTCGGAATGAGTGACTAGTAAACTCTTGTGTCTGTGAAACATAATGTGCATTACTAATATGCAATATCATAGTGTGACTAACGATTATTATTATTATTATTATTATTATTATTATTATTATTATTATTATTATTATTATTATTATTATTATTATTATTATTATTATTATTATTATTATTATTATTATTATTATTATTATTATTATTATTATTATTATTATTATTATTATTATTATTATTATTATTATTATTATTATTATTATTATTATTATTATTATTATTATTATTATTATTATTATTATTATTATTATTATTATTATTATTATTATTATTATTATTATTATTATTATTATTATTATTATTATTATTATTATTATTATTATTATTATTATTATTATTATTATTATTATTATTATTATTATTATTATTATTATTATTATTATTATTATTATTATTATTATTATTATTTATACAAGGAGTTGCGGAATCCTTTTTACGGATATCCTCCAGTCTTTTGAACTGGGGGGGTATGTGGGACTCCCAAAAAAGTAGGCCTACCCACTAAACCGCCCTCTCCTTGTTGCCCTCCCCCAGACCAGGAACTATTTTGGTATTACTTCTGGCTGGGGGTTCTGTCCGTGTTCGTTCGTTCGTCTTGCTGTCTGTAACCTGTCGCGTCACGTCAGTCTGTCTGCTCGGTTAGGTGAGGCAGCCGTCTACGTTTTTTCGTCGCAGTATCGTCTCTGTATAGGTGGCAACTAGTTGCCACCATTCTGTCGAGTGGAGCATCACCTGAACAATGTTGTCCGGGGTGATGCTGCCAACAATCGTCTCCAGTTCCAGTCGGAGTCCTGTCCAGCGGTCGCACACAAAAAATGTGTGTTCCGCGTCGTCTCGTTCGTGTCCACAGTACTTACAGTCTGGCGTCCATACTCTGTCCATGTTATAAAGGTACCGTCTAAAGTAACCGTGTCCCGTCAGGAACTGGGTGATGTAAAAATTTACGTCCCCAAAATCCCTTTTGATCCACGGTCTCAGGTCCTTTATTAGTCGTCTTGTCCAGTTGCCTGTCGCTCTTTCTGTCCATTGTTCGTGCCAAGTCTGTATCGTCTTGTCGCGTTCCGCGACCGCCGCATCTTCCCGTCTTATGTCCGCGCTTCTCCCGTAGATCCTCTTTCGCTCGAAAGCTAGGAGGTCCACGGGGATCACGCCCGCAACCACCAAGACTGCTTGTGCAGAGACAGTTCGGTAGGAGCAGGCGATCCTCAGCGCACCCTGTCTTTGTACCGTTGTCATGGCGTGGCAGTACTTCTTTGTCTTCAGGGCATCTGCCCAGATCTCCGCGCCGTACAGGAGGATCGAGTGGGCTGTTGTCATTAGGAGTCGTCGTTTTCCCGGTCTTGGCCCGTTTGTGTTGGCCATTAGGCGGCTTAAGGATGCTATCCTCTTAGCCGCCTTCTGGCATGTTTTTTGTATATGAGGCCAGAAGGTCATCTTCGTATCTAGGGTCACTCCCAAGTACTTGACTTCACCTCCGGCCTCGATTTCGTCCGTCCCGACCCACATGGGTAGTCTCGTCTGTATGCGTCTTCTGCTAAGGAAAGTCAGTTCTGTCTTTTCTGTCGCGAGTTGTAGTCCGTGGTCCGTCATCCAACGGCCCACTCGCCGCATCGTCTGGTTCAGTTTTTGCTGTGCCAGGTCTGGAGACCGCTCGGTGATCACCGCCGCCACGTCGTCAGCGTAGGCGACAAGGAAAACGCCAAGCGGCAATTCCAGCCTGAGTAAGCTGTCGTAGAGTCCGTTCCAAAAGTCTGGTCCCAGTATGGACCCCTGTGCAACCCCCGCGGTGATTTGTCTCGTCACCGGTCCTTCAGTCGTCTCGTACGTGATCCGTCTGTTTCTTAGGTAGTCGCCCACCACCCGAGCCAGGTAAGCCGGAACCCCGAAGTTGCCTTCAAGCGCCTCCAGGATGTCAACCCACCTGGCCGAGTTAAAGGCGTTCCTGATGTCCAAGGTCGCCAGCAGAACGATTGGTCGCGCTGCATGGCAATGTCTCTCCAAATCCAGGAAGGAATCGACCACTTTTTGAATCGCTCCTATCGTTGATCGTCCCCTCCTGAAGCCGAACTGCCGGTCTGAGAGGCCTCCGCTGGTCTGTATCGCGTCCGTCAGTCTCGGTTTTAGTAGTTGTTCATAGAGTTTACCCGTTGTGTCGAGTAAACTCAGCGGCCGGTAGGCTGACGGCGTATTGGGGTCGCCCTTACCCTTAGGGATAAGAACTAGCCTTGCCGTCTTCCACCGGTCACTGAACGTTCCCGTCGTCAAGCTCGTGTTGTACAGGTCAAGAAATATCTCCAGCCTCAGGCGAACCATCAGCCGGAGAATCTCCGCCGGCACTCCGTCTGGTCCCGGCGCCTTGCCAGTCTTCATCGCGGCAGTCGCTTTGAAGAGCTCCTCCGCGGTAAATATGGGGGCCGCCGGGGCCTCCGTGTCGTCTGTCACGTTCGTCCGTATCGGGTGGGTCGGAAACAGTCCGTCAACAATCCGTTCTGCGGTTTCGGCATCTTTGAGTTCAAGTGGAACTCGGGCCCCTAGTTTGCCAGTCACAATTTTGTAACCGGTTCCCCAGGGGTCTTCGTTCACCTCCTCGCAGAGCTGCTTCCAGCATCGCGTTTTGCTGTCCCTTATGGCGTTCGTAAGTATTTTTCGTGACGTCTTGTAAGTGGCTTGGAGGTTTTCCCTTTCGGGTCTTCCCCCAGCCCTCGTAACTCGTCGGCGGTTCGCCAAGCAGAGCCTGCGCAGCTCGGCTATTTCGTCCGTCCACCAGTATTGTGGTTGTCTGTTTGGTCTATGTCGTCGTTTCGGCATTGTGCTGTTGCACAGCCGGTCCGTCAGTTTGGCCGTCTCATCCGTGAGTCTTTCCGCCCTTCGCCGGCCAGTCAGTTCAAGGGGGACTTTCGTCATTGGTGCTGGTGCTGCCGCCAGCTCCTCCGAAAATTTTCGTAAGTCGAGTTTGTTGAGGTTCCACCTCGGGGGGTACTGGGTCCTCGTCCGTCTCGTCGCCGTTTGTCCTGCCACTTCGAAGACAATGTACTGGTGATCGCTGGCCGTATAGCCGCCGAAAACCCGCCACTGTCCTATCCGTGGCGATATTCTGTCCGATGTCATTGTGACGTCAGGGATAGAGTTTCCAAACCCTGGTCGTCTGTATGTCGGTACGTTTCCCGTATTTGCTACTACCAGGTCTAGCCTTGCGGCCATCTCCAGCAGCAGCCGTCCACGTTTGTTCGTTGTTGTCATTCCCCACTCGATCGCCCGCGCGTTGAGGTCTCCCCCGATGATAACGTCTCCAGGCAGATTCCTGATTCCGTCTTCAAGGAGCGCCACTTTCCTCTCGAAATCCGCCGCGGTGCAGTTGGGTGTCAGGTAAACGCTGACGTAAGTGACAGCGCCGACCCTTGCCCAGACGTAATCGTCCCCGACACCGCAGTTAATTATTCGAGATTGGGCAGCGCCCCTCACCCAGATAGCTGTGGTCTCTGTCTCGTTCGTAATGTACGTTTGTGTCGTTCTTCTCCTGTACGGTTCGCACAGGATCAGAATGTCGGCGTCATGTTCGTCAGCTATCTGTGGTAGTAGCATGTCTGCTGTCCTACTCCTGTTCAGGTTTCCCTGAACTATTCTGTCCGTCTTCCGGCCTGCCTCCTGCACTCCTCCAGCGCAGCCCGGAATACCGCACACCTTCCGGTTCCCGCAAGGTGCGCTACGTCCCCGTGTCCCGCCTCAGAGCACAGTGGGCAAGCCGGTCTGTTTTTACAGTCCGTCGCGTAATGTCCCGTCTCGCCGCATTTCCTGCAGTTCTTTGTCCGATCCGCGTTCGTGCAGCTTGTCCTTGTATGTCCGTAGCCCAGGCATTTGTAGCATTTGGTCACCGTCAATCGTTGTCGTAGTCGGCATCGCACCCATCCTATCCCGATCCGGCCCCGGTCCAGCAGCACCTCGGCTTCCCGTGTCTCGAGGTCGCAGACCGCCATGTACTGCTCGGCCCGGTTCGGGCCGAAGATGTGGACACCAAAGTCGCCGTCTCGTCCCGTTTCTCGTCTCAGCGCCCGTATCACGTCCTCCGCGGTGGTAACGCAGTCCAGGTCCATGATCTCCAGTTGCACCCTAGAAGTCACGGTCCTTACACTGCCCGTGTCCCCAACCGCGTCCTGTAGTGCGCGCTCAAACTGTTCTCGTCCGTCCGTGTCTGTCTGTATCTTGATGAGACACCGTCCGTCCTTGGTCTTCTTTAGAGCCATCACCTGTACATGACTGCTCGTCGGGTCGACCGTCGTCCTTATCTTCCGTACGATGTCCGAGTACGTGTTGTCTTTCCCAGGCTTGACCAGTACAGCCGTTCCCCTATGTTTGGGGGTCGGTCTGCGCTTTTCAGCCTGGGTCGGTACGTTCGTCTCGTCCGTTTTGTTTTTCGGTTCCGTCGTTTTTTTCTTCTTTTTTCGTTTCCTCACGGTTGTCCAGGTTTCGGCCTCCTCCGTTCTTGGGGGTGTCTTCTGTCGGGCCTCTGGTGGGGTCTTCGTCGTCTCCCGTTTCCGTTTCGTCGGTCGCGTCGCCGGTTCCGTTGTCTCCGTTTCTGTCTCTGTCAGGTCGTCTGCCATCATTTGTCCCTTCGAGGCTGTCCTGCTTTGCATGTTTAGCGCAGCGTCGGCGGCCTCAAGAATCGTCTTAATGCCGGTTTTTACCGCCATATTCATATTTTTCTGTATTGCCGCTGCCTCTTCCATTTTCGTCGCGGTCTCATGAATGAGTTGTAATAACTCTGTCAAATCGGGCTCGTTCCCACTGTCATCGTCGAATGAGGAGGTTCCAGGTTTTTCTCGATGCCTCCTTATATTTCCGACGACAGGTGGAACCGTTTTACCCTCTTCCATGGGTGGCGGTGTCGTTTCTCTCTTTCTGTATCTTAATTTCTTTTTCTTCTGATGTAGAGATCGATCTTCCGTGCCTGTTGACGAACATGACTGAAGTATACTTCTCTTTCTCAGGTTGACACTTTCGGTCACGTTCGCCAAGCTATCATCGTTCGACTCTCCCCCGATATTGTTCGTCGCGAGTTCTCCGATTGTCCTGAGCTCTTCCTCGGTCGATGTTTTTTCCAACTCCTTCTTCTGCTTAGGTTTTATTTCTTTTAAAAGTTTCTCCATATTAATCCCACGAGTAGGTCGGAATGTAGGTCTGCCTAGGCAGAGCCGCCTTGTCTAGGTAAGGTGTAAATACTGCAGGGTTCCACCCGGTGCCCTGCAGGGATCGTTCGCGACCGCTTTAGTTTACATCATTGCGGCCATGCAGCCGTAGGCACGATGCCTTCCACCGTAGCTTTTGATGTTGTGTGTTCTTAGTCTGCCTGCTCCCCATGGACCTGTCCGGCAAGGTTAGACCTGCCAGGGGCTAGAGCCCCCGCCGGCCGAGCTCCAAAGTTCATTGCAGAAACGCAAGCCCCCCCGCCGCGGCAAGGCGACACACTTGGGAGGGTATTATTATTATTATTATTATTATTATTATTATTATTATTATTATTATTATTATTATTATTATTATTATTATTATTATTATTATTATTATTATTATTATTATTATTATTATTATTATTATTATTATTATTATTATTATTATTATTATTATTATTATTATTATTATTATTATTATTATTATTATTATTATTATTATTATTATTATTATTATTATTATTATTATTATTATTATTATTATTATTATTATTATTATTATTATTATTATTATTATTATTATTATTATTATTATTATTATTATTATTATTATTATTATTATTATTATCATTATTATTATTATTAATGACAGAGGAGGAAAATGCGTTAAGCACCGTAGGAGAGTCACACGGACTCCCCCGTGTGTCGGACTCTCCTTGGTTGGCCTACCGACTAAAAACCTCCTCTGTACCGTCTCCGCGGGGTGGAAACACGTCAGTATAACTTCACCTCCGCGGCACCTGTCCATCGTCTCGTTCGTTTCAGGTCTCAGTCTAAGTTCTCTGTCTATACCCGTTTGTCGTTCAGTCCATGCTCATTCATACTCCAAACATCCATCCTCTTTCTTACCTCTCAGAACGGCCTCGACGAATACTGCGAAACGCGTCCACTGTTCCTCGTTCCGTAACATCAGTCCGATAATGTTGTCCGGTGTAATGTCCCCGGTCGTTCGTTTTAAGTCTCGTCTCTGTATCGTCCATCTGTCACACATGAAAAACGTGTGTTCAGCGTCGTCTTGTGCATGTCCGCAGTATTTGCAGTCCGCTGTCCCTACTTTTCCCATGTCACGTAGATATTGCCGGAAATACCCATGGCCTGTGAGGAATTGAGTGAGGAAGAAATTTACCTCCCCAAACTCTCGTTCAGTCCACAGTTTCAGGTCAAGTATCAGGCGTCTTGTCCAGCGTCCGGTTGTCTCCGTCGTCCATCGTGCGTGCCAGTCCGTCAAAGTCTTTTCCCTCTCCCGTCTTGCCGCGCCATCCCTCTCGATCCCTTCGTCGCGTTCGTAAATCCGTTTCCGTTCAGTCGCCAGTAAGTCGATGGGAATCACGCCCGCCACCACGAGTACCGCCTCCGCTGAGACGGTTCTGTAGGCGCACGCTATCCTCAGTGCTCCTCGTCTTTGTACGTCCGTCATCGCCTTCCGGTATTTTTTGACTGCGAGCGCATCAGCCCATATCTCCGCCCCGTACAGGAGGATGGAGTGGGTTGTCGTCATGAGCAGTCTGCGTGTTGACGGTCTTGGTCCGTGCGTATTTGCCATCAGGCGGCTGAGCAAAGCTACCTTCGCCGCCGCCTTCTCGGCCGTCCCTTTGATATGAGCCCAGAAGGTCAGCTTCGTATCGAGGGTCACCCCTAGGTACTTCACCTCCCCTCTGGTCTCAATCTGTTCCGTTCCGACTGTCATCGGTATGATCGTCGGGGTCCGTCGTCTAGTCAGCATGACAATTTCCGTCTTGTGCAGTGCTAGGCTCAGTCCGTGTTTCGTCATCCATCTGTCCACCCGTCTCATCACCTGATTCAGCGTGAGCTGGGCCAGGTCTGCAGTGCGTTCCACGATCACTACCGCCACGTCATCGGCGTAGGCAACCAGTGATGCGTTACGCGGCATCTCCAGCCTCAGCAGGCTGTCGTACGTCACGTTCCATAGGTCAGGTCCCAGTATAGAACCCTGAGCGACCCCCGCAGTGATCCTTCTTGTTCTCTGTCCTTCCTGCGTCTCGTACGTTATGTATCTGTCGCTGAGGTAGTCCTCCATTACCCGGAAAAGGTAGTAAGGGATCCGGAGATCGTCCTGCAACGCTCCCAGGATGTCCCCCTACCTCGCCGAGCTAAAGGCGTTCCTCACGTCCAAAGTCACCAGTACCGTGATGGGTCTTGCTGCGTGGCAGGCCTCGTCCGTCTTCCGAAAGGTCTCAAGGACCTCTCGGATTGCCCCTATGGTCGATCGCCCTTTGCGGAAACCGTGCTGCTTATCAGACAGACCTCCGGCCGCCTCTATTGCGTACGTTAGTCGTGGTCGCAGTAACAGTTCGTACAGTTTTCCCGTCGTGCCCAACAGACTCAGTGGTCTGTAGGAAGACGGCGCGTCAGGATCTCCCTTGCCTTTGCTCAGAAGAACCAATCTCGCCGTCTTCCAGCGCATGCTGAATGTCCCAGTCTTAAGGCATTGATTGTACATCTCGAGGAGTATGCCTGGCCTGGAGCAAGCTATCAGTCGCAGGACCTCCCCAGGTATGCCGTCTGGTCCCGGTGCTTTTCCCATCTTCATAGAGGACGTAGCTTTAATAAGCTCCTCCTCAGTGAAGACAGGAACGTCGAGTCCCTCGTCTGCGTCCGTCACTTCTTCCCTCCTCGGATGAGTCGGGAAGAGTTCGTCAACAATTTGTCCCATTGTCGTCGCGTCCTTGAGTTCGGGTGGACCGTGGGCCCCGAGCCTTTGGGTCACAATCCTGTAACCCAAGCCCCAAGGGTCCCGGTCCACTTCCTCGCATAACTGTCTCCAGCAGCGCTTCTTACTGTCCTTAATAGCGTAAGTCAACGTCTTCCGTGCCGTTTTGTACTGTACAGTAAGAGCGGCCGTGGACGGTTGGTGTTTTTCCCGTGCTCGATACATTCTTCTCTTTGCCGCAATGCACAGTCGCCGCAGTTGGGCGATCTCGTCCGTCCACCAGTACGTCGTTCGTCTGGGGTGTCGGGGGGTCTTGCGCGGCATTGAGGCCTTACATAGACGTCCCATCAGTCCCATCGTCTCGTCAACGAGTCGTTCGGTTCGTCTCTGTCCCGTCAGTTCGTCAGGTATAGCCTCTGTAGGGTCTGCTGCTTCCAGCAGTTCCCGCGAGAACCTGTCTCTGTCCAGTTTACGTACGTTCCACCGCGGTGCCCGCTCAGGTCCGTCGCGTCGCGTCTGTGTAAGTCTCGCCACTTCAAAGAGGATGTATTGGTGATCGCTGGCCGTGTAATCATCGGTCACCCGCCATCGCCTCATCCGCGACAAGATGCTGTCCGAGATCATAGTCACGTCCGGTATCGAGGAGCCTACCCCCGGTCGGATGTACGTTGGTTTCCGTCCCGTGTTTGCAACCGTCAGACCTGTTCGAGCTGCCATCTCTAATAGCAGCCGTCCGCGTTTGTCAGTCCGTGTCATGCCCCACTCCACCGCCCTAGAGTTGAGGTCGCCCGCGACCACCAGATCTCCTGGTAGCTCCCGCAGGGCGTCCTCGAGTCTATTTACCCGGTCCTCGAACGCTCCAGCGGAGCAGTTCGGGGTCAGGTAAACGCTGACGTAGGTCAGATCGTTCACCCTCACCCAGACGTAATCGTCCCCCGCTCCACTGTCGAGAACGCGAACATCGGTGTTTTTGACCCAAATGGCTGACGTGCCCGCGTCATTCGCGAACCACGTCGGGGTCGTCGTGTTCTTGTACTGTTCGCTCAGTATTAGTATGTCGACGTCGTGTTCAGTCGCGATTTGAGGAAGCAGGAGGTGTGCTTCCTCGCATCTGTGCATGTTGCCTTGTAAGACAATCATGCCCTCGTCTCAGTCTTGGTTTTGCACTCCTCCAGTGCGGCCCTGAAAACCGCGCACGACCCGGTGCCCGGTATGTGCGCGGTGTTTTTGTGCCCCGCCTCGGTGCACAGGTAACACGTCGGGTCCTGTTGGCAGTCCTTACCGACGTGGTTCGTCTTGCCGCATTTCCAGCAGCATAGTCGTCTGTCCGGTCCTTTGCAGTCTGTCCTTGTATGACCGTATCCAAGGCACTTGTAGCACCTGGTCACGGTTGTCCTCGGTCTGACGCGGCAGTTTACCCACCCTATCCTGATCCGTCCTTTCTTGAGCAAGGCGTTTGCGGCGCCTTCCTCAAGTTCACAGACCGCCATACATTGTCCGTGTCTGTTGGGCCCGAAAATGTGAACTTTCGGGTCCCTCTCGTCCTTAGTCTCCTGTTGGAGTGCCGTCGTCACTTCGTCTTTGTCCGTAACGCAGTCCAGATCAAGTATGTCCAGTCGCACGTTCGTTGTCAAGTCTCGTACTTGAGCGTCTTCTCCGAGGACTTGCCTGAGCTTGTCCTCGAAGGCCTGTCTATCCCCTGCTCCGCTTTTTACGCGAAGCAGGACACCCCCGTCCTTGGTCATTCGATAGCCGTTGACCTGCACCTTGTCGGCGGTTGGATCAACGGCTTTCATTCGTCGTAGTGTGTCGGCGTACGTTTGTCCGTCTTTTGGCTTAATCCAGACCACACCAACACCGGGTCTCCGGGTTGTGCGGCCCTTCTTGCCTGTCTTCACCGTGTCTGTGGGCGTCGTTGCAATGTCTGTCGACGTCGATGCCATTGGCTTTTTTGTCGTCTGTTGCCGTACGTCCGTCGATGTCGTCCGCTTTTGTTTTCGAGCGACAGTTACCCACGAGGTGGGCCCAGTCCCGTCCGCAGGCCTTTTCGCCGGCGTTAGTTCCGGGCTCAGACTCGCAATCTCTCGTTTGCGTTTCGTCTGTGGTGTCCCCGTCTCCCTGTCCACATCGCTTCGTCCAGCCATCCCGAGCACATGCATCCTGTCGCATTCATGCCATGCCTCGTCCGTGGCTTCCCTTATCTTGGCCATATTGGTTGTGACCACCGTGCTGATATTTCTCGGCACGCGAGTCTTCTCTTCCATTTTCACGAGGCATTCGCGGATCAGCTGTAGCTGAGCCCGAATTTTGGATTCAGCCAATTCCGCAACGGACGATGGATGTTCATACTTTTGTCTCGTGTTTCCGTCCTTGGTCTCGTCTTTTCGTGCTGGGGTTGGGGGCCCCGTTGCTTTTGATGCGTTTATCGTTTGTTCCTTTTGCTTTGTTTCCATGCTTGTCTTTTCTCCCGTTCTTCCCTTTGTATGTGTATGTGTAAATGTGTAGTTTGAGGATAGACTGCAATCTCCCCTTCCGTCGCCCTGCTTCCGCCGCCGACGGCCCCACGGCGAGGCCCCAGTGGCCTCACCAAGGCTCCCCCGCTGCTGCTGCATGGCCCTATCCGGGCGCCACCCGGCACTACAACAGCATGGGCATTATACACTGGCTGATAGGGCAGCTAGGTCCACCTGGCTAAGGGGACCCGGGCCCCTGTACTATCCAGCGGCCCAGGAGCATCGAGCCTGGTTTACTTGGGGTACCCTCTAATGCCCCGCGCCAAGACCGCCCTCAGCGGAGAGCAACGGTCCGGGCTCTACAGCCATTACTCCGTGTTGAGTGTGCGTGCTGTGAGTATCCTATTTCTGCCGGTTCATTCATTCTGGGAGAGCCCGTTCATAGGGAACCCACTCACTCGCTTTTTCAGGCGTGCCCGTTTATAGGGCAGCCTGAACATTCGCTTTCTCGTAGTAACCCGTTCATAGAGTTCCCGATCATTCGCATCCCCAGCATGTCATTCGGATATGTTTGAGTAGTTGTTTGTGAGTCGTGTACATGTGTGTGTTAACTGGTTTTGGTCCACCCCGAACAAGTCGGTACTCTTCATATCTGAAGAGCGTTCCCCCATCCGCCACCCGGGGAGGCGCCCGATGCGGGACCAGCAAACCCGACACGGGTTTATTATTATTATTATTATTATTATTATTATTATTATTATTATTATTATTATTATTATTATTATTATTATTATTATTATTATTATTATTATTATTATTATTATTATTATTATTATTATTATTATTATTATTATTATTATTATTATTATTATTATTATTATTATTATTATTATTATTATTATTATTATTATTATTATTATTATTATTATTATTATTATTATTATTATTATTATTATTATTATTATTATTATTATTATCAGGGGTACAAATTGAAAATGCGGGTGATAACAGATGGCGTTACTAACGCTATACGCATCAGGCAGTACTGTGACTATGTTCATGTCAAAGCTACGTCTTATAGCTTTAATTTTCAGTATGTGTCAATTTGTCGCAGTGTCAAATTCATAGTTTTTTTGAGCTCTCAATATGTCGAGTTTCGTGCCAACAAAACAGCATTTGCGGGAAGTTTTAATTTACTTCTTTAATTTGAAAAAAAGTGCTGCTGAAGCACATCGATTGGTCTCCGAGGCTTATCCGAGTCATGTTCCATCGGTTTCAACGTGCGAGAGATGGTTTGTGCGGTTTAGAAGTGGTGATTTTGACGTTGAGGACAAAGAGCGGCCGGGCCAAGTGAAAAAGTTTGAGAATGCTGAATTGGAGGCAATACTCAATGAAGACTCGTGTCAAACTCAACAAGAGCTCGCAGATTCATTGGGAGTGACACAACAAGCCATTTCCCATCGTATAAAAGCCCTCGGAATGATCCAAAAGCAAGGACATTGGGTGCCGTATGAGCTGAAGCCGAGAGACGTTGAGCGCCGTTTTTTTTGCATGCGAACTGCTGCTCGAACGGCAAAAACGGAAGGGTTTTTTGCATCGCATTGTCACTGGTGATGAAAAGTGGATCCATTACGATAACCCGAAGCGCAAAAAATCATATGGTTACCCCGGCCATGCATCATCATCGACGGCCAAACCAAATATTCACGGCGCCAAGCTCATGCTCTGTATTTGGTGGGACCAGCTGGGTGTGGTGTATTATGAGCTATTGAAATCGAACGAAACCATCACAGGAGCACTATACCGAACTCAATTGATGCGTTTGAGCCGCGCACTCAAAGAAAAACGGCCACAATACGAGCAAAGACACGACAAAGTAATTTTGCAACATGACAACGCTCGGCCACATGTTGCAGCGCCGGTCAAAACATACCTACAAACGCTGAAATGGGAAGTCTTACCCCACCCGCCGTATAGCCCAGATATTGCTCCTTCCGATTACCACCTTTTCCGATCGATGACACATGGCCTAGCTGACTAGCGCTTCCATTCTTACGAAGAAGCCCAAAAATGGGTCGATGACTGGATAGCAGCCAAGCCGGCCGAATTTTTTCGCGACGGTATCCGTAAATTGCCAGAAAGATGGGAAAAAGTTGTGGCTAGCGATGGACAATACTTTGAATAATTCATTTGTTACCATTTTTTCAGAATAAACGTTCAAAAATAGAAAAAAATCCCGCATTTTCAATTTGTACTCCTGATATTATTATTATTATTATTATTATTATTATTATTATTATTATTATTATTATTATTATTATTATTATTATTATTATTATTATTATTATTATTATTATTATTATTATTATTATTATTATTATTATTATTATTATTATTATTATTATTATTATTATTATTATTATTATTATTATTATTATTATTATTATTATTATTATTATTATTATTATTATTATTATTATTATTATTATTATTATTATTATTATTATTATTATTATTATTATTATTATTATTATTATTATTATTATTATTATTCCAATCTTCGAATGGAGGAATCCAGAGGTCACAACACCTAACCAGCCCAGGAGGCGGATCTCCTGTACAACGGGTGGATAAAAGATCTGAGCATGGAGAAACGGAAGGTGAGTGGCAAGAACCTCGCCGCAGAAAGGAGAAAGGAGGCGCGGTCAAGGCCAACAATAGTAAAGCCAGAAGAGCTGCAAGGAATGACGAGGAAACACCGGCGACGAGGATGAAAACAATTCCACCGAAACGCCAAAGAGAGCGGAACAAACGCATCCGGGATAGGCCGCGCGGCGAAGCCGTTCTTATCAGGCCGGAAACGGGGAAAACCTACGCAGAGATACTGAAGGACATCCGCGCTAAAGTGAACCCTGCAGACACGGAGACGGACATCAAAGCCATCCGTCAGACTTACAGGGGTGAAATTCTGCTGAAGCTAGGCAGCAACCAGAAGAATAAGGACGTCATCACCAAGGCCCTGAGAGATGCACTGGGAAGTACGGGCAAAGTCACCGAACTCATCCCGAAGATGACCCTCGAGATTAGGGACCTCGACGGAGCAACTGAAGAAGAAGATGTGCTTGACGCCTTGGCACGCGAGTACCCGGGTCAAGTAGATAATGTTAAAGTCCGAGTGCCCAAAACGATTTACAGGGGCCAAAAAAAAAAAAAAAAAAAAATCGCTCTTATCGAGATAGATGAAATAAAGGCAACTGAACTCACCCACAAGGGCAAGATCAAAGTTGTCTGGGTCAGCTGTAGAATTCGGAAACGGATATCTGTAATGCGGTGCTTCAGGTGCTTGGGGTATGGGCATCAAGCCAAAAACTGTAGTGGCCCGGATAGAAGTAAACTCTGTTATAAGTGTGGTGAAACCGGTCATAAAGGCGCTAAGTGCGATAGAGAAGCGCGGTGTGTTTTGTGTGCGGACAAAGCGCAATCGTCCCACGTGCCGAGAACAGGGAAATGTGCCGCTTTTCGGAGAGCGTTGGAAAGTGCTAAGAACAGGACCCCGAAATGACAAGGGTACTTCAAGGAAATCTGAACAGGAGTAGGACGGCCGACGACCTCCTGACACAACTGGTGCGCGAAAAAGAATCTGATGTGATTATTATCAGTGAACAATATCGTGATAAAGTGAATACGAGCTGGTACGCGGACAACCTGGGCACTGCAGCCATTTGGGTCCCGAATCCCGGAAAAGGCCGAGTAGAAGATCACGGAAGGGGAAACGGCTTTGTCTGGATTAAACAGAGGGACGTTTACTACGTGAGCTGCTACTTCACGCCCAATGACGGCATCGGGCAATTTGAAGAGAAGCTCAACAACCTGGAAGACAAACTACGGGACATGGAAGGAAAAATCATCGTGGCTGGAGATTTTAATGCGCGAGCGATCGAATGGGGTATGCCGCATCCGGATCGCAGAGGCAGACGAGTAATGGAAATGGTTTCACGACTAAGCCTCACAGTGCTCAACACCGGTTCAACTGCGACTTTCCGACGACCAGGCTACAGGGGAACGATACCGGACATTTCGTTTGCATCGGAACGCGCAGTGCCATGTGTGAGAAAATGGACGGTGATTGAAGACTTCACAGGCAGCGACCACCAATACATCACGTTCGAATTATTTGAAGGAGGAAACGCACCAAGGATCAGCAGGGACCTACCACCAAGATGGAACGTAGCCAAAATGGACGAGAGGAAACTGCGTATAGCGATACTCAACGGACGGAGAATCTCGATGCACGTTGAAAACCCAAGTGCAGAAGAATTAGTGGACGAAACGATGCAGCTAGTACTGCAAGCGTGCAGAGCATCGATGCCGAGAAAGCAGCGATCAGCAAACAAGCAGGCAGCGTACTGGTGGACCGACGAGATCGCCGATCAGCGAAAACAATGCCTCCGACTGCGAAGGAAAGCAACCCGATTTCGAAGAAGGAATCCTGATGAGGCAGCAGTCATCGCGGCTCAATACAAAGATGCCAAGAAGATCCCACAGCGTCAAATTGGCCGCAGCAAGACGGAGCGCTGGAATTCCATTATACAGGACGTGAATAACGACCCGTGGGGATTGGGCTACAGGATAGTGACGCGGAAACTAGAAGCTTTCTCGGAAGGAGAGAGCATGGACCTGCATAGGATGAAAAACATCGTAGATACCCTATTCCCGACTCACCCACCGAGGAGCGAAGAGGACCGAAGAGGACATTACGTCATTTAATGAGGAGGAGCTGATGGACGCGGTCAAATCACTGCAGAACAGGAAGGCCCCAGGACCCGACGGCGTACCGGCAGAAGTGTTGAAGGCGGTGGCAGGCGCCCGCCCGAAACTGCTTCTCGATATGTACAACTGCTGCCTGAAGAGCGGCGTTTTTCCCAAACGCTAGAAGACGCAGCGTCTGGTGTTAATCAGCAAAGGCAAAGGAGACCCTAACTCCCCGTCAGCCTACAGGCCACTGTGCATGTTGGACATGGCCGGAAAATTGCTGGAGAGGATGATCAAGCCGCGACTACGGACAGCTATACGGGAAGCAGGTGACCTGTCCGATACACAATTTGGTTTCAGGAAAGGACGATCCACGGTAGACGCAGTTCAAGAGGTCAGGAGGACAGTTGAGGCAACGCGGGAGAGCAACCATTACTCCCGAAAGATCGTGGTATTGGCTACGCTCGACGTGAAGAATGCCTTCAATTCAGCAAGATGGTGCGACATGATGCAGGCGCTAAAGGTAAATTTCCAGGTATCAGCGTATCTCCTCGCGATGGTGGACGACTACTTGAAGGACCGAGTACTGTTCTACGACACACGAGAAGGACAACAGAGAAAAGTCATCACCTCAGGCGCAGCCCAGGGATCGATCCTCGGGCCAGATCTCTGGAACATCTCGTACGATGGAATTCTACGGATGGAAATGCCAGATGACACGTACCTGATAGGATACGCCGACGACGTTGCCGCGGTCATCACAGCAAGAGACCCCGAAACGGCACAAAGGCGTCTTAACCAGGTCATGAGGCGGACGCACCAATGGATGGGGGACCACGGCCTCAGCCTAGCCACGCAGAAGACGGAGATAGTAGTTCTCACTCGGAAGAGGATCCCAAACATACTGCGCATGCGGGTCGGAAACGAAGAAGTAGAAACAAAGGGCGCAGTGAGGTATCTCGGCATCACCCTGGACACCAAACTAACATTCTGGGAACACATCAGGAAAGCGACAGACAAAGCGGCGACTATGGTAGCAGCACTGAGCCGTCTCATGGCAAACGTGAGAGGACCAACGACCAGCAAACGTCGGCTTCTGATGTCAGTGACGCACTCGATTCTCCTGTATGGAGCAGAGATCTGGGCGGACCCACTGGAAGCGGAAAGCCGAAGGAAACGTATAGCCGCGGTACAAAGAAGAGGAGCCCTGAGAGTGGCCTGTGCATACCAAACGGTCTCAGGACCGGCGGCCTTGGTCATTGCTGGAGTGGTACCCATCGAGCTCCTCGCGAGAGGGAAGAAACGTGTCTACCTACGACGAACTGAACACGGTCGCCCACAGATGAAGAAACAGGAGAGGAATCACACCATGGAGCTTTGGCAGGGCATGTGGGACAGTGACGCAAGAGGAAGAAGGATAGCCAGACTCATTAAACATCTGGCCCCATAGACAGAACGTAAACATGGGGAAGTGACTTACTACCTGACACAACTATTGAGCGGGCACGGCTACTTCAGCGCATACCTCCACAAGATGGGGAAAGTGCAAAATCTGCGATGCATTCATTGGGATTCTGAACGCGACGACGCTCATCACACCTTCTTTGAGTGTACCCGGTGGAGGGATGAGAGGGAAAGGATGGAGGAGTCACTGGGGCTTATCACCCCAGAGAATATAATGGCATCGATGCTGATCAGCGCGGAGAAGTGGGATGCGGTGACAAATTTTGCCGAAACAGTTCTATGCCAGAAGAAACAACAGAGTAATAGCCGGAGCAGACAACAACTAGTCGGACATCGTAAGCATAGTGAACAGTGCAGTGCGAGATAATAGTGCCGTGTCCAGTGAACTACATTGAAATGACACAGTGAAAACAGTTAGGGCATTAGCGTATCAGCGAATGGAATTGGGCAGAGAATCACAGCTTGCGCCGGACCGCGGCCATAAGCAAGCAGGGAAGAGTGAAGAGGCCTGGAAGGCACAGGAACAGAACGACCCTGACGAAATGCGGAAGCGGTTCCGGGGTCGTTACACAACATCTGGAAAAAGGGTTGGTGGTTTTTAGTGGGAAGAAATCCTACACTTTGAGGAGTGCTGTCCCTCCTTTCTGTCTTTGTAAAGATTTACCACCACCCCTCGAAAAAAAATAAATAAAAAATTTTTTTTTTAAATAAATATATATATAATAATAATAATAATTATTATTATTATTATTATTATTATTATTATATTTTATAATTATTATTATTTCTATATATATATTTATTTAAAAAAAAAAATTTTTATTAATTTTTTTTCGAAAAAATAATTTCTATGGCAACTACTATGCGATTATATTAATATTTCCGTAAAAGAATGAATAATATCAGGGGTACAAATTGAAAATGCGGGTTTGATAACAGATGGCGTTACTAACGCTATACGCATCAGGCAGTACTGTGACTATGTTCATGTCAAAGCTACGTCTTATAGCTTTAATTTTCAGTATGTGTCAATTTGTCGCAGTGTCAAATTCATAGTTTTTTTGAGCTCTCAATATGTCGAGTTTCGTGCCAACAAAACAGCATTTGCGGGAAGTTTTAATTTACTTCTTTAATTTGAAGAAAAGTGCTGCTGAAGCACATCGATTGGTCTCCGAGGCTTATCCGAGTCATGTTCCATCGGTTTCAACGTGCGAGAGATGGTTTGTGCGGTTTAGAAGTGGTGATTTTGACGTTGAGGACAAAGAGCGGCCGGGCCAAGTGAAAAAGTTTGAGAATGCTGAATTGGAGGCAATACTCAATGAAGACTCGTGTCAAACTCAACAAGAGCTCGCAGATTCATTGGGAGTGACACAACAAGCCATTTCCCATCGTATAAAAGCCCTCGGAATGATCCAAAAGCAAGGACATTGGGTGCCGTATGAGCTGAAGCCGAGAGACGTCGAGCGCCGTTTTTTTGCATGCGAACTGCTGCTCGAACGGCAAAAACGGAAGGGTTTTTTGCATCGCATTGTCACTGGTGATGAAAAGTGGATCCATTACGATAACCCGAAGCGCAAAAAATCATATGGTTACCCCGGCCATGCATCATCATCGACGGCCAAACCAAATATTCACGGCGCCAAGCTCATGCTTTGTATTTGGTGGGACCAGCTGGGTGTGGTGTATTATGAGCTATTGAAATCGAACGAAACCATCACAGGAGCACTATACCGAACTCAATTGATGCGTTTGAGCCGCGCACTCAAAGAAAAACGGTCACAATACGAGCAAAGACACGACAAAGTAATTTTGCAACATGACAACGCTCGGCCACATGTTGCAGCGCCGGTCAAAACATACCTACAAACGCTGAAATGGGAAGTCTTACCCCACCCGCCGTATAGCCCAGATATTGCTCCTTCCGATTACCACCTTTTCCGATCGATGACACATGGCCTAGCTGACCAGCGCTTCCATTCTTACGAAGAAGCCCAAAAATGGGTCGATGACTGGATAGCAGCCAAGCCGGCCGAATTTTTTCGCGACGGTATCCGTAAATTGCCAGAAAGATGGGAAAAAGTTGTGGCTAGCGATGGACAATACTTTGAATAATTCATTTGTTACCATTTTTTCAGAATAAACGTTCAAAAATAGAAAAAAATCCCGCATTTTCAATTTGTACTCCTGATAAATAAATACATACATCTCTATACACAGTATAAGACGAGATTTTCACCGATGAGGAGAGTTTATTAACGTGCACTGTAAAGGTCATTCTACCAAAGTGCACTCCGTTAGTGCAAACGTGCGATGTATATTTCTACCGCCAAGTTAAAAATTTTATCAAGAGACTTCAGAATTGTTCTTATGTTATCGAACAGGATAGGGAAATTAATTCTAGGGAAGACTGCATCAAAATTTAATCTATTGTTCACCATCAACTGTCTTCTCCAATATTTTGCAACATGTTACACTACGCTTGGTTCGCTGCTAAATTATATGCCGACAGGAGATCTTTCCTAAATGTTAACTAGGTTTGCTTCGCGATTGACGTCTTGAAAAATCCTTGCGGATGCGGAAACTCGGCATTTATTACGTGCGCCTGATGCCGAAATAATTATTGTTTTCCATGTTTTTATGATCAGTACGACCCTAGTTCTGGTAGTTGTGATAACCAATGAAAAGTTAATAAAAAGATTGGTTATTCCTTTAAACTCGTGTATTCATTTGTCACATTTCTTTACCTAACTTTCAACCAAAAAATAAAAAAATAAAAAAAGCTGCTCGTTTTTTCTTATAACACCAAAATGATTCACAATAAAAAATATTTATTCATTCCTTTACGGAAATATTAATATTTTCGCATAGTAGTTGCCGTAGAAATGAATTAATAATAATAATAATAATAATAATTTTTTAAAAGTCCTTGCCGGAATTTGATCCGGCGGTCCAGCGGTTACGAAGCGGAGACGTTGCCGACTACGCTACGTGCCCTTATTGAATATGATTTAACGCAGAGAGTATATGAACGCTCGGAAATTGTTATTATTTTATATCTCGAAAACGGCTGAGAAGCGAATCTTATTACTTGCACCTATTGCGACGCTGGGTGCGACCTACCTGTAAAAAAAAATTGGACTGAATCTGTGTTCCACGAACCTGGAGGTCCCCTTGTTAGTGAATCCGGATAATCCCAAGTCACAAAAAGGAACTCATAACCGAAGCGATTTACGCAAATATGATATCATGAGCCCATTTAGTGTCAAAGCGTCATTATCCTTCTGCGTTCGAGGCTCGTCACGGAACCGCTGTGTAACGTATGGGTTATGACATTGTAATTTGTGCAATTAGCGAATTCTATTCACCACCTACCCCACATTAAGGGGGATATTGTAACGACTTGGTTTGACGAGCCGTACATCTCGCTGTCGCCCTTCCCTTCGTAGCTCGTACGCACACAGGTATGACTTCACTATAACGTCTTGAAGTCCTCGTGACTGAGTACGCGTCACTTACCCTAATAATTGCGCATGGTATTGTAATCGCGTTGTGCGCATAGTTCGGTTATCGTAACTGAGGTAATGGGGTTTTGCGTTGACTGGCCCCACTTTAGTCGCTGATCAGCCGCCTAGCGGCTCACATTGTTTCTTATTAGACTCCCCGTAGTCACCATTCAGAACGTCATTGTGCATACCGCGAGATTCGCATCAAACCTTTGAAAGGCCGGTATAATCACTCAACCAACGTTCAGCGATTGGGTCTTGTCGTATTACTAATATTGATAATCATCGATTTGCATCCTGTGTGGCTGCACATATATATATATTGGAAAGGACAGAAGGAAATATTACGGCCATTTGTAACCGGGAAGGCTACGTCTAACTGCACCCTGACACTTTTCACCATTGTGAAAAGCGGGAATTGCTTCCTCAATCGGATCATTTCGCCGTAATCGTGGCATGCGATGGACACCTGCAGCGGCGCAGCTCAACAAAAAGATATTAAAAACGTCCATCGAGGGAGAGATGTAAAGAAATCATCGGACCATCGAGTATTCACCGAGGCTGGTCGGACCATTACGTACGGATATATATATATATATATCTCCGCATACGCCTTTGTGGAGCCATCGTGATGTCAACAACGCTTCTAAGCGATATAAGTATCTACGTACACTTACCATAATAATTTGTCTCGGTACCTCTTTCTATTTTTATCTTGATTGCACGCCAATTGTCGCGCTGGTCTGTGAATTCCATACCGTATCCTGCAGTAAACAAGTTTGCTAGTCAACAGTAGCTTGCTTCGTGTCGTGTACCACGGGGAAACAAATAACCGTGTATCATCGATAATTTTATGTATTTTATGTATTTTATGTATACAATATCGGGTATTTATTTCGATCAGTCAAAACTAATATCTCCTTATTATATATTCGTTTATCCGTACACCATGATGGGATATATTCACTTTCAGGGAATCTTGTTGTTACCGTAGTAATATTAGTGCGATTTGCACATTAGCCGCGTCGTCTTTTGCGTAGGGTCCACTCGACATCGAGATATATAGTACATGTATTTCGGCTGTGTATGGAATATGCTATATATGGAATATTTCCTGCTGTGTACGATACTATGGCTGTCTTTAGTCTTTAATTTATATAGTTGTTTGAGTGCTCCATCCCACTCCTGTCCCCACTCCTTCCCCCACTACGCGGCTACCCCACCACCGCACTTTTCCACCGCCGCGCTACCCACTCTGCTTGACCAGTGTCGGTAACGTGGAGATGGTAAAGTTAGGTGGTGTGGGTACCTTGGTGAACAAGGAAGAGTAGAGATAAGAGTAGGATGGAGCATAGGTGTACACATACTTGGAAAAAATATTTAACTGACCCTTGTGTTGGCGGTATCTACGACGACTCTCCAGGCACAATATTTACGTCGTGTCACTTTCTCTCTCTCTCACACACACACATGCACGCATGCTCATTCTCTCATTCACTCACCCACGCATCAAAATCCACAGCTACGCGTCCGTGTAATATGGACTACCCGCACCCACGGAGCGTAGGCACCGTCAGGGGTACGCATCCGTAACCCGATCAGTACATTGTTACCGCACGTTTCCTCGATCCGATGTAGATCTCCGTCCTCGTCAATTAAATGTTCGAGGCCGAATACTGTACACTTCACGAGCAACACCGGTAACATACTAATCGGCGGCTCGCGGTGAAATAGGTGAGGCCAGTCGACGTACTATATCGTAGTATATCGATTCCTCGAAATCGACCAGCAACACCTCGCAGCATCCGTCATCACTCACGTCGATGATCTCCCCGCGCATAGCCCTTTGATGCCGCACAACTACACAACCCACTCCAACTCGCAAGTCCTCGACCACAAAACGACTCCTCTCAATAAACTCCTGAACGTACATCCTGTCCAAATTATCCTCCAGTTCGGATAATACTACACACATTTTGCCCGTCCGCAGACACACGGTATTATCGCTGCTACCACATATTACCCGACACACAAAAGCTCCCGATAGCTCCTCGTCTAGATACCTCGGATACATTGTCTTTTCGCGATTTAAACTTTCGTCGTGCACTGCTAAAGACAGACTGAATGCTCCGGATGATGCTGGCGGTGACCACAGCGTTTGAAGATAGCAAACGCCCCTTTGAATCATAACTAGGTGTGCAGCGCTTTGAATGCAATGTCAGCGGTTTTGCACGTGCGTACCGCTTTGCGCTGTGCTTCTCGTGAAGCGAATGCTCTGCAGTAGAAGACGCAGAATATGATACCGTACCGCGAGAGACCTCGATTATAAAATAAGAGACACAGTAAACCGATGTATTTGTTCTTAATTAATCAATATTTTATTTAAATCACTTTACAGATATTTACCGTCGTATGCAACATCCCTGCAAATACGGTAATCTTCGCTCAGAGACTCCTCCGCCGAAAAATTCCAAACGTCGTCAATGGTCAGAATGGTGGCAAGAAATGGCAACAGTGGATGATCAATTTTCGAAGAAAATTATCTTCAGTGATGAGGCACATTTTCACCTCAGTGGATTCGTCAATAAGCAGAATTGCCGCATTTGGGCGAATCATAATCCAAGAATGATTGTCGAAAAACCAAGAGTGACTGTTTGGTGCGGTTTGTGGGCTGGCGGCATCATCGGGCCGTATTTTTTCCAAAATGAGGCCGGTCAGGCAGTTACTGTGAATGGTGTTCGCTATCGTGAGATGATAACGAACTTTTTATGGCCCGAATTGGAAGATATGGATGTGGGCGATATGTAGTTTCAACAGGACGGTGCCACTTGCCACACAGCTAACGAAACAATGGCTCTTTTGCGCGACAAATTCAATGGCCGTGTTATCTCACGTGGTGGCGATGTCAATTGGCCGCCAAGATCATGTGATTTGACACCGTTGGACTTCTTTCTTTGGGGTTATTTGAAAGAAAAGGTGTACGTCGATAAGCCAGCAACATATCGAGAGCTAAAGGATGAGATAATTCGGCACATTAACGGCATAGAACCTCAATTATGCCTAAGCGTCATCGAAAATTCGGACTATCGGATGGAGGTGTGCCGCCGAGGTCGCGGCGGCCATTTGGCCGATATTTTGTTCCATACATAATTGAATCATACCATGATATCATAATAAAAAGAATTGACAATAATTTGCTAAATAATTTGTGTTTTATTCAAAATTAACATCGGCCCTCAAAATTTAACCACCCTTTATATGCAAAATTTATTTCACAGCATCGTCGATCGTGTCACGACTACGTGATGAAGATTGCTCCTCTTTCTTATTCTCTCCCTCTTCGTCCGCTGACCAAACATCCATGTATGATTCTCCTTTGAACGGGTGCTCGCGAAGCCAATTTTTCATTTGAAAGCCTGGCGCATTGCACAATGCGAAGACGCTGTATCGTTAATCATAGCGTGTCTGAAGCATTTTTGCAAAGATTTCGGCATAAATGTGTACGATGGGGCGCCCTCCTCATCCTCCAGGTTGGAAATTTCATGACTCGTGATATCGCAAAGAAGTGTAGCCTTCTCGTGACCGCGAGTATAGATACGTCTTGATTTTTGCAAAATTTCACGCAAGTTAGTGTATGCTTGTTTACAGCTCACATCGCCCTCGTACCATTCCAGACCGTGAAAATATTTTGAGAGAAAATTATTCTGGCTTCTCGAATGCTGTGGTAATTCGGCAAAGTGATACGGCGGTGCGACGATCCAATGAGCAAAGTATGGTCTATCAACTGCTACCACGGAAATTTCTTTCGCAATAAATTCTGAGTCTTTACCACGCATTCCCTGTATATCCACGACGATATCCATTTTCACGTCTAATCCCTACAGATGCTCGTGTTCGACTGATTAGTTACTCACAGATACGTTTTTACGTCTCGTAACACGAAATATCTTTATGCCGACATCAGCACATTTTTCGCTTATCCGGTAAAATCCACCATTACTTGCTGAGAGGCATCAATTTCAAGGACATTATCATATTCCGCGTAGACTACACAATTTATCGTTGAAGCAAGCGCATCCTCAAATCGTACCTCTATTCTTACACTATCGTGCTTTATTAAATTCCAATGTGTATTGCTGTTCGCCGAAAAATTGGGTGTCAAATCAAAAGCAAACAGACAGTATCCATCGCGATAATTATCGCGATCCATCGAATTACCGTAGTTCAAGAAATGTATTCCAGTTCCCGAAAACAACGTTTGAAAAGCATCTAGATATAGATTATTTTTCGTGAAATCAGGTTGTAACGGTTTCGAAGGTATTTGAGCACCATCTACATACAACGAGAGATAATTTACGTTGTAATTTTAGAAATTGAATGGATTCATACTGAAGTCGCTGTTAAACACCTTGTTATCGACAAAACCGATAATTATACGCTTTGGCAATTGACCTAACACGATATTATCGATAGGCCCCCCATGAACACCAGAGTGTATTGAAACGGCTTTTACTTCGACTCTCGTAAGAGGATATTTAGCCGTATATTTTGCCAGAGTTCTAGCATACGAGAGCAGCACACCAGGAGCTAGTTTGTTCTACTAACAAGAAGCGATGCCTCGAGAATCTTTAAGCCGCATTGACCATTCTTTGTATCCCCCACAAGACAAAATGAATCTCTAAATCGCACCAACCGTAGTCGCATCTCGACGCCGTTTAATGGGAACCGCTCCTGATTGAATATATCGCAATGCAGATTTCTCTTTACAAGACCCGTATTTTCCGATGTTGAATCATCCATTTTTCCAAGGGTATCGTCGTAACAGAGAACGCTCGTGAGATGCGAATTTTTTGCTGCTGAACCGTAATTCAAAAGTGTTTCTATGTACGCTCGATAAGCGTAGGCATTATTTGGAGGTGAAACTAATTTTTGACTCTGGTATACATCCACCTGATTAAACATAGAATGCAAGAGATTGTTTACAGGGCCGGCACTTACTTTCGACGATGTGCCCGCGGCAATTTCCGTAGTAGTAGGAGATGTTATTTTCACTCTCAGACTAAGCATAGTATGCGCGAGATCGATATACTCATCACCCTGTCCAGGAATAACAAATTTAATCGGTGAATCATCTGTTAGCGAAGATATTGGTTTGTAATACACCCAATTGGAGCCTTCGATAGTAGTTTGCGTCGGTGGGAGTGAAAATAATTCAAGTTCCGATTTAAGACACTCGCGCGAGTGCGCATGTAGAAAAGCCATCTTGTTTCAGCTCTCCGAAAATAGCTGCAACTGTTCGTTGACAAGTCTTCTTCTTCTTATTGTTCTTATTATTCTTCTTCTTCTTTATTACTTTTCTCTTTATTATACTTTTATTTTTACGGGAGATACGTCGTGGTTTACGTTCGTTCGATGAATGAGGAGTTCGTAAAATTTTGCGCTTTTTATAACAGGAATCCCGCATGAGAGTATCAATTCTTTCAGAGGCTTTGCATTTGAGATTACTGCCTGATTCTTGCACTCTCTCGCGAATAGCATCTTTCACAGCTATATTTCTATCGAGGATATCACCGGCTAGGTTTGCACCAGCGCGCAGCGCTTCTTTTCCAACTGCTTTAGCGCCCTTCTTTAAAAGTGGTAACACTCGACGAAACAGGCCCCCGAGAAAGCTGCCGATACCGTGTCCTCGTTGATTGGGTGTTCCGATATAAACATGGCTAATGCCGCCGTACCCGCGACGACCCCATCCGTGCTGCACACTGTCAATATCATCAATAGTGGTGTAATCAATCGTGGGACCTTTTAAAATGTAGTGTCACAGTCAACGTTCCCTGCTCGAATGGTATAGGATCCCCAAATTCGTCTCTTATATCGATCTCGATAGTGTGTAAATTATTGCGGAAGAGAGGTATATATCGTGGCGTTGAAAACGATTTAATTTTTATCGAACCATACTGACAGTCATCAGTATCAATGGGAACAACTCGTAAGAGGGGTGTTTGTACATCGTCTGTAATAGAGCTCACGCAGCTATCTGTGTATAGAAACATGCTGCCCGGTATAGCACCAGTGAGAGACGCAGGCCTCGACCCTGTGTATTCGCAATGCGGTTCTATTATTACTGACCTACAGACCTCTTCCGAGAATCCTAGTAACCTTGCGATAGCGGACGATACGCGAAAGTCGTGGTAGCGTAGATCGTCGCATACGCGCGCCACTTCGACCTGCCCGCTCGGAAGCGATTTAAAGCGCAAATGACCGGCCACGTGAGGTAACTTACTTATACTCTCCAAAGGAGCGTCTATAGAGCGATATACACCAAGTGCTACTTGGTCTCTATCAGCGCGTCTCCGTGTTAAAAGATTAAAACCCGATAAATCATAATCGCCAACCTCAAAAGTTACGAGATTTCTTACAGTAGGAACATGTAAAAGAGTCATCGGATAAGCAATTTCCACAACAGAAACAGACCATTATCCGTCCAAACAAATCGGGCGCGGTAGTTTTGTAATAAATTTCGTCGTCGTATTATCCGGAAACTACTGCATACTACTGTTGCTCGGTAGTACGACAAAGAAAGAGCTATCCTTAGAGCTCATATTTATCAGGGACGATGATTCCGAACGTTCTTCCTCTTCGTCCTCTTCTTCTCTTTCGTCTTCTCCGATGACGGAGGCACTCATGCTCGTGATAATTCTGCCTCGTAGAAAATACCGTCGATAGTCTCGTTATTCAGATCGTGTAAAATATACACGAATGGTTCTCGATTCACTGATATTCGTTGAATCTTGAATAATTCGTTACTCCAACCACGCTCATATCCTTTCACGAAAGCTGCTTTAGCTGTACTGATACGTACCAAGTCACCGACGCTGTATTTAGGCTTTTTAATTTTTTTCGGGTTACGCTCGTAACGCCGTGCTAAATTGTCTCGGGCTGTAGAGGCATTTTCGAGGGTTACTTCGCTCGGAGGAATACGCGTTCCGCTATGTCTAGTGTGATTATAAGCATATAAAAAATTTTGTAAAACATCGATGTAACGCTCATTTCGCGTGTATGTAAGGTAGCGCCACATTCGCTCTTTTATTGTTCGATTAAAGCGTTCGGCAATCGAGGCTTTTATATCAGGGTTACGAGCATCGCGAAAATCGATATGCTTTTTCTTGAGAATTTTCTGAAACGGAGCGCCGATAAATTCTCTGCCTCGATCAGTTTCCAATTGCTGTGGAAGACGATTGTTACTGCGTCCGAGTATGCGTGTGAGACCGCGGGCCACGTTTGCGCTCGTTTTGTCACGCAAAGCCTCGACCCACGCGCATTTGCTCAACACATCGATAACAACAAGCAGATATGCGTACCCATCGTTGTACATGGCTATCGAGCGAAGATCAGCTAAATCAGCCTGCCATACATCGTCTATATTACTCACGCTGTACGTACGACGGGGAAATCGTCGTCGCACGAGACGATGCATGTTATATGAATCCTGTGTCTCGAGCCATGGTAAAACATTTTTTCGCGCTACTCTTCGGTCCACCCGGGCCAAATTTTTCGCTCGAGAATAGGAAGCAGGATGAGCGGTGTAATAATAGATTTTTTGAAGAATTTTTATAATTTTAGCGATGACTAGTTAAATGGATTCCTTTTCTTTTTCTTTTCAAACTGTGTGGGGGGTCGATGTTCTGCTTGTGCGATGTTTTGCAATTGTTCGTCCTCTTCTTCATCACCCTCCCACCCCTCGACGATGTCGTTTTCAGCCGTGAGCATTAAATCTCTGTTTGAGTGTGCGGTCTCGGCCTCGTTGTTGTTGTTGCTACTGTTGCTGCTGTTGCTGCTGCTACTATCGTTATCGCGTGGTAATATAAGACGCCGCTGTGGTGTCGAGGATGATGTAGGTGTAGGCTCTTGTAGTAACTCGGGATGGCCAATAAATTCGCGTGGCCTCTGTATCGCTCGCAGGAGTTTGGCAAAGTGAGATCGTCCGATGGGTTTCTCGCGTTTTCTAGCTCGCATAGCATCGTTAACAAGATCAACGATATTGGAATTTGAAATTCTTATGCCGTCTATGGAAACAACGCCGTTACGATCCCATGTCATTTTTTTACCAACGGCGCTGCGATGCAAATTGCGAAGCAACGATATTGCTTTAGATTAAAATTTTTTTGGTACGCTATCGATAATACATGTGTCATTGAGTCGAGATTTAACTTTGTTCATTAAAACGGCGTCGGATCTATTCTCGTGGCTATCGAGTATTGCTATTTTTCGTTTTGATGAAATATTCGGTACTGCATTATCGTACTCGACCTTGTGAAGATAACGCTGTAAAACCTGCTGATACACTATCCATTTCTCTCTCTCGCTCTTGTACGAGTGAGAGTTTAGAATTTCACTCAGCTCAGAGTCGAGGCGCGATAATGGCGTACCGGTAGTCTGTACGGAAGGCAACGGGTCTGCACTAGTAGTAGTGGCGAGTCCAGCGAGACGGTGTATGTTATCATGAGGAATAAGTACCATCTTTCTGGCATATTCCATGTCTCGTGTAGGTCAAGACAGGCACAAGAAGCAACTCGAGAAAACCGTCACAGTGCTCGACGATGATCTTCCTCTTACCGCTCCAATTTCCCCTTTTGGCGGCTAGTCGTCGAAGAATTGTCGCGTGCCCCGAAGATGATTCTTTTGCACGTTGTTCAGACTCACGTTTCCCAGTAAAACGTTTAGAGCACACTCGCATATACAGCGTACGTGCGCTACATCTGCTTTGCGCAAAATTGCACGTCGTTGCTCTTGCTTCAGATAACACAGCGCTTGTAATATAATTATTTGCTTTTTATCGAGAGGTCCGCGCAACGCCATTACAAACGCATAACTGGTACATCGCGCGCCGCATCGCGAACTTTTATTGCTTCTTGAGGCACGTTAACGTAATGATGTTGGTCATCGGAAAATATACAGGCGCGAAATCGACAATTATCAGGCGTCGATTGTTTCAAGTCGAATAATAGATAGCCGTGCGGTGCGGCTGTTGCATCGAAATATACCTACTGCAAAAATTGCGGATTCTCGGGACATACCTGACGGGCTAGGTGCTGAATTTGCGCGCGATCTCGCGGATTTTTGAAGACAACGATATAATTAGCGTTTAAGGAGATATCGCGCTGCCCGTGACCCTGATGGAAGAGATTTTGCGTGATGAAAATGACACTAAGATTTTTATGATGGCTACCCTTGGTGATCGACCACAGTATTGTTGGATGCCTCGCGCATTAGATCATTAATGACCACAAGTTTAGGTCTTGCATCATTCGAGTAGTCTACTGCTTGCGGTAAACCCTCGCGAAATTCGATTTTATCACCGTACTCTGAATACCCGGACTGCCACTCTGAGTAATAAAAAAGTACACGCTCGAACGGGACATCCGTCATTTCGCGCATGTATTTCAAGAATTTTTTCACAAAATATGTTTTACCACAACCCGTAGGACCGCTTATCACAGCTGTCCATGGATGTTTCCACCGTGTATCCATATCGATGAGTGTCTATCAAAATCAATCAGCTGACTCTTAAATAAGCTTATACCGCGGCGACCCCGCGGCATCAGCTATTTCCGCGGCCTTAACGAGCTGATAAGGCGCGGGCCCCTGGTATAAGCTGGTGTTTACGCCGTATGTAAATTAAATAACGATAGTTTTTATATTTCTCACAAATAAAGCAATATTTTTATTTCACTATGCATACATCTCTATGTGCAAATTTTACGAATCATCAAATTCTAAACAGTAATATTATATCCACGGACATAGCACGAAAAAGTCAGAACAAAAGGAAACACTCGATCAGAAAGACGGGACAAAAGGAATCAACGATGAGAAAGTCAGAACAAAAGGGAACGGTAGAGATTTAGCAGCTACTGCTACGAATAGCAGCAGAAATACAACGAGCCGACAAAGGTTTTATACATAATAAATCAATATATATATTTTTTAATGTATTGTATACAGTAAATATGATACATGAAATTAGACAAAAAGATTATTTTTAAATATCGCGAATTCAACCGTAAAACTATATACTTTTTTGCCTTATACTAATTACCGTATTTCACAATAGCCGTACGGTACAGTAGAGTACATCCCGTGCCGCTTTCGCTTCGTGTTAACAGGCTCGCATGATTTCGTTCCTTTACGCATTACTCCATGATGAAATTCCGTACGTCGAATAGCACCGAATTTAAAAATAATAGGTACGCTCCTTGCTCCTGTTACGAAAGATCGTATCGCGTTATAATTTACGTGACGGCTATTTGCAAAGTTTAGCGTGATACCCTTTTCTTTACATTTTTCAATAACTGTACCGTCGGGTTTACGAACAAGGTATGCGTAAAATTTTGGTTCTCCCGAAAAGAACGAAGTTATATAACTACCAGGCCCGTATTCGCTTAATTCATCCGTAAGATCTTCTAGAAATTGACTGATTGGCGGCTTATACTCGTTACCACCGGGGCGACTTACGTAAATACAGGAGTCCGTATCGCAGTACAATATTCGCCGCCCGAGCCCCTCAAGATAACTGTATAATTTTAGGCGTGCCTATGCCGTCGTGTATGCTGCAATCACGGCATTTGATGTCGGGGATGGTTGGATAGCATCGCGGTTGCTCACATAGTTTACATACATAATCTTGTGTTTAACCGGTAGCATCCCCGTCACCTAAATCTCCGGACTCGTTAGTAAATTCATTAGCTCCGCGCGCGTGAAAACAATAACGGTTTTCGTGAGATTCTCTCGTTGACCAAACTTTCCCCAGAATGAATTAAGAGCCAATTTTGCGAGTGAACGTAAACCCGGATTTGGCTGCAAAGCACTTCGCTCGAGATATACACGCTCAGACTCCTTGTACAATGCTATAAAATGCTCTATTGCCTCCTCGTCATCGTTACACTCTGTTGGCGGCCCACTCGCTTCCTGTTTTATTTTTAGGAATGTATCGATGTACTCGGCAAAATGACAGCCTCGTGACGTTGTCGAGTCATACTGCGTAATAACGTATTGCCAAATTTCATAGATACACGTCACCTTATATCCGAGCGACACAGCTTTTCTCAGTTCGTCCACGACCCATGTGCCGTCAAGCGCTCGCTCAGATGTGTCATCGTGTGTACAAACCTCCGATGTGTCCATATCTGTACAGCACGTTCTACACAGAGGGAACAGTAGTTTCCCATGCATGCGAACAGGCAGTACGGGGATATACAAATCGCGCGGTGACACCACGGTACACTTCACGAGACCCTCGACGACACTTAGATCGTTTTCAAGTCCTACGAGTTCTCGACACTCGTCGCCTACGTACAATTTCGGGTGCCCAACGGGATATTTTCCATTCTTACATACCCACGGATACAGCGAGCAAACATCCACATAGCGTATCTGCTCCCCATTCGCGACGTCGTACAAGCTTACAAAATTTTCCGTTCGACTGTCAAAGAATGCATCGCGTGGTTCAAGAGGCGCCTGCTTGACCATGGCGTGATTTTTTACGTATATCGACATTTCCTCGTTATTCTCGAGTAATCTGTCAAAATCGCATTTCCATATTTCGCTTAGAGTGTACCAACTCGATCTGATTCGCCCGGAAATAAGAACGGTTCGCTCGTATCGCTCATCCGTTTTATCGCCGAATTTAGTTCGAGCATCTTTATTCACGCAATATCATCGCGGACAACCATGCCAAAAGTAGCCGTGAAATTGAAGAACGTGATGGACCCCCGCATCCACGTAGTAACCGTCGACAGCCGGTAGGCCGGCCAGAGGGCGATACTCTCTCGTGCGTCCAGCATGAGCGATAACGCAGTTGCGCTCACGCTCGAGCCGTACGAGCCATACGACGGCCTTGCGCGATTGCTTATCGCCCCAGCGATACCACCCTGACGGTAACACCGCAATGCGATCTTTCTGTAGAAAATTCTTTCGAAATACTCTCATACATGCTGATGCTATCGTGCATGCTTCTGTAAAGGGGCACACGCTCCCGCAACGTATAAGTAACTCTCGAAAAGCTAACCATGCTCGTCTCAAAACCGTAACATCTGTACCACAATATTGCACAAATTGCGTCGCAAAATCAAATTTATAATCTACGCGACTCGATTCTTCCTCATACCATTTTAAAAAGCGCTCGCGATCCGCTGAGAACATGGTATCGGGTGAGTAAAAATGCAAAGCCGGCAGAGGACCCGAGTAATTCTGATATTCCGGTGTGTTGAATAAATAGAGAAATGTACCTCTTGCCACCTCATCAGCGAAACCAAAGGCCTTAGGTAAAGCGCTAAGAGCCATGGGTAAATAGTTTAGACTATCGAGAAAAACGACATAGCCAATTTTCATCGAGACAATCTTCGTACCATTCATAATGAGAGAGGGCAGCTGTGTTTTTTGCACTTCGATTAAATTACGTAGAATAAATTGTGCGTCGAAACCTTCAGCATTATGGGCAATGCAGATGGTCTTTTTAAATTTTAGCGATAATGCTAATTTCACGAGCTCCCCAACAGGATCATCGATAAACACGAATTCACGTTTACCACAGTTAGCACAATCGGTATCTATATCTGTGATATCCAGACATGCCATACATACGCATTGTGCAATACATAAATTCGGCTCGTGAATTCGTGTCGATTTATCATCATGCAATTGCTCCTGTTGTTGCGTCCCAAAATCATAAAATAAAAATCTCGTGAAAGACTTGTCTTTTTTGTTCTCCTTTTGAGCCTCTGGTTTCTTAAGAGGTGCTATAAAACACGCATGCGTAGTCGGTCGTGTTACGTCATGTAAGACTCTTTTTCTCCTTCTTGCCTTGTAGATACGAGCCAGTTGCGACGAGCAAACGGGGCAGTCAGAGTAATCATAATAGATACTCGTATAGTTCTGCCTACCTCTGCACCTGCCCTGTCTCGCGAGCTCCCTTATTACAATACTCGGCACCGAGGACAAATAGAGATATAATAAAGTTCAGTTCAAAAGGAAAACCTGTTAATGGATTAGTCATAAACTTAAACCGGTGGACTCGCGTCTCTTGGAAGGGGAACGACCCCTCGTGAGGGCACATAAGCTGAATCACGAAACTAAACCGGTGGACTCGCGTCTCTTGGAAGGGGAACCACCCCTCGTGAGGGCACATAAGCTGAATCACGAAACTAAACCGGTGGACTCGCGTCTCTTGGAAGGGGAACCACCCCTCGTGAGGGCACATAAGCTGAATCACGAAACTAGACCAGTGGACTCGCGTCTCTTGAAAAGGGAACCCCCTTCCACGAGGGCACATAAGCTGAGTCATGTTAGCATAAGGGACTTTGAAGCCTAGCATAGCGTCTCACCCTAATTCACGAGTTTTCCTAATCAATATTTCTTTTACAATCTAGGATATATAAGGAAGAGTTTCCACTGCAGGATTGCTGAGTTTTCCATCACTATTGCCCGTGGTCGCGTCGCGTAACGTATTATCGCGAATAACCGATTCTCTTTAACCACAATAGGCCAGGGTGCCTCTCTTACGATATTGTCTTGAATACTATATATTTATTAACTTGTGTTTTGTAAGGTGTATACGGTACAATTGTCCAGTCACATATAATTTAACGTGTGTCGCGAACGAACTATCCTTCTAAGCTGTAATAAGCCAAGTTGCCTTCGCTACGATATTGTACAAAATCTTGTATGTACTTAATACGTGTATTGTGGGTGGCGTACGATACGCTTACAAGTAAACAATACAACTATCTACCTGCATACGATCAACAAGTATTTCTCCTCCCATCGCCAACAAGAAGGGCACGAGCCGAAGATAATCACCTGCGAACAGAGATCGACAACACGACAAAGAAGAAGGCCTACCACAAAAGAGGACAAGTGTCAACAGTACACCTTCGAGCCCATATCTACCCAAAGCTCACCAGGTAAAATTCTCCTATTTCCAATTGAAAAAGGCGAGGTCTCCGTCCCCGCTGTAAAGGGCTGCTAAGCCTTGAGGCATAAGCGAGACCGACCGTGTTCGCCAGACCCTAAATCTTGGGCCCGACGTAACAGTCGCGTTTGTTTGCATGTAATACAAAACGATATACCACATACATTCATGTTTTTATCTGTGGTTTTAATCATACGCGAGCAGCGTCTACAGATTTTCAATGCGTTACAGACGCTGTACCGTCTATATTTACGAGACGTGATACCCGCGGAGCCCTCACCCTTGTGATGAGCGAGGCAAAAAGCACCAAAGAACGGACGTTTACAGTCTGCGCAATACTCAGGCTGAGAGTCTCTATTACCGTTGCAATAAGTGGATTTACATCGAGCACATTGATAGCTACATCGATGCTCGAGTACTCGAATATACTTGGAATTACATTGTGCGCAGAACCCTCGACTACCTAGCGCACCGGCGAGATTCAATATCGGTTGATAGTGATGAGAACGCTCGTAATAGAGAATAATGAGTGTATGATTAATTTTACCTGTTGCGGTGAGTACGTATTTTCGCCCACCGTACAGAGCCGGAACGCGTTTTCCGAAGGTGAGAAATTCATAAACAACAATCGCTATACCCTCGTGAACCAAGTACTCCTGAAAGAGCTGAATTTCGCGCGCACCGCACCCTCTAGACCGTGTCGTTACCCCTGCATTACGCGTAAGCTCTATCGCTGCTGTAAATTGCGCACCTCGAAGCCCGTTCCGAATTTGACACCATCGTCTGTGTAGTTCGCCTGTACGTATTTGACCGCGTTCGGCATGCGCACGGGCTGTGACAAGAGATCGTTGCAGACACAAATCATCGCGATTACTTATGCGTAAAATTGACTTTTTTGCTATAGACTCGTATGTAAGTCTAGTACCTACACCGGCTCCTTCGACACATCGTATTATACATGTCGTCATTCTACATGTACCAGCGTCTATTCGAAATTCGCGCGCACTCTGAGCTACACTATTAATTAGTCGCCATATATCGTCAGGAACGATGTCACGAGCTGGTCGAAATGATAACCATACAGGTCCCTGCGCGAGAGACGGTACGCTCAGAGTCATACCCACATAATCATGTCCTTCGCACGATTCTGTAAGGCGTGTGAGAACATCTCGTACACCGCCCTCGAACCATGTCAGATGATCGATACCGTCCGGTGACTGACGAAAATAAAAATCTGTCTCTCGACCCTGCATCTTAAAGCGTGGAAAATATCGTCTCTGTTCATTGTTGATACCGAAACGTTCACCAGGAGGCAAAATATCACCACCCCGTGCAGCAGTCCTTCCATCGCCAGTTTATCCACCTGCAAGCATAATTAAACCATTTATTAGAATGTTTAGTTCATTTAATTCAAATTTTTGTTTGTCGCTAGCTATATACTATGTACATTAATCGTGTAACGTAAGAATTACAAATTTTTATTTGTTTTTAGTCCTCGAATCCATCGACTACACCTGGGAACCGCCGACGCATTTCGTAAACCAACTCGATTGTCGGCGGTCTCGGCACAGTGAATCGTGCAAAGCGAAAAACGTTTGGGTCCGACTCGTACCCTGTTTTTTCATTTTACTATTAGTATCCCGTAATTGTTTAATTTTGTCAGCGTAATT